>JARHVA010001619.1:0-1200000 GCA_037957365.1 Torreya grandis | reverse complement strand
ATGACAAGATAGGTACGGTGAAAGGATGGATAAGGGTCATTCAAGACCATTAATGATAAGTCACTTTAATAGATTGCATTCTTCCCAAAATGGATTGTGTGGCCAACTAACAAGTAACATCATAAAAGAGGTGGGATAGATAAAAGGATATCAAGTCACATAAAATAACCATTGAGGGTTAAATCAAGTATTTTAGAAATAAAAGGGTTTTAATATATCAAACAACATCAAGTGATATTAATTTAAGAGTAACTCATGTGCAACTAGCTCAGTGCATTTAAAATAGTCAGCCAAATATAATTGGGTAGCAAAAACTATATAAATAAGGGCATGGATGACACATATACATTACATACTTATACAAATAAGAATTTTTTTTGATTTGATATCAAAATAGCTTCTTGTGCATAGATTACATATTAAAGATAGAACAAACAAAACAAGTCTTCAACTCAGGGATCAACAATAATGATGGAGAGAGCTCCATTATTGATCCCACTTACAGATGCAAATAAGATGAGATGGGGATTAGATTAGGTTTATGATAAAGTAAATATAATATATATGATCCTTTAGACTTCATAGATCAAATAGAAGCTACCTTATTTGCTCCATAAGAAGTTGCACAAGCAGGTGCCCTAGTGCTCTCACATCCACTGCATAGCTCAGATATAGAAATATTGATCAAACTACCCACATTTAGGAAACTTGATGAGGTAATGCTTACTCTTCTGAGTAATTATAATAAAGGGGCTATTCATTTTTCCCATATATCACAATTTGGATTGATGTTCAGGGTATGGCATGCACTACAGGCCTCCCAAATTATGGCAAATCCCTCCTCCCCTATAATTCCACTACCCCACCAATTCATTCAAACACCAAGGAGAAGTATACAATAAGAAAGATAAGGGAAATACTAATTGATTCCATAGATGATGCTTTGGTGCATATTTTGGTTGAATGCATTACAAAGAGGTTTTGGCAAACTAAAAAATAGGCCAATCAGGGAACAAAAAGGGTTATTGATATTACATATCACATGATATGCCTATGTGAAGACTTTAGTTGGCCCAAGTTTTTATCTTCAAAGTTAACTAATAACATTGAGAAGATACTCGTAGGCACCTCTTAGACATTCTAATATCAGTTCTTAGTGTTAATTATTTATTTCATGCGGTGAAAATTGCCAAATGGTCTAGTCAACCTTTGCGAATATTATTTTGACCAAAGTAGAGTAATATTATGAACAAATTGGGTAGTTTAACATATGGTGTATTGAGGCTCTATCCTTGATCAAGTTCCATCCTAAATACCCCATTATGTCATGTAGTATTTGGGGCAACATGCATCAGTAACAAAATTATACAATGCCATCCATATCAAGGTGCATGAGTTACCGACTCCAATTATGATCTCAATGCCATTCTTCATCATAATGTTAGATGTGAAAAAAAAGTGTGGAGGTAGAAAGCTATATCTACATGGACAGTGCCACCTCTATGATCTATTCCCCTAGAAGGACAATAACTAGTGTCGAAACAAGCATAAGGCTAATATCAAGCATAGCCACAAGCCCCACCATAAACATCAACATCCCCATCATAATAAGATAAATGTAATAAAAAAACACATGCATAGTGAGCCTTACCTCTACTACCTACGAAGAGGACATGTCGTGCAAAATCCTGGTTGGATAATCTAAATGTTCTAAATATAATAGATGAGTGCGAATTGCTAGAAATGGGAGTAAAGGAGTATGAAGTCTTGAAGACCATGTTAGAAGACATCTACAGTGAAGTCCATAAATAGGAGGAGAAGAAGGAATTATTCTTTTAGAAAATAGTGTGCACCTACTAAGTGCAAAATTAGTTAAGACAATATCTTTGGGTTAACATCACTCAACCCCCCACTTCCATTATTATTAAAATTGTAGGTTAGGAGGTAACTCAAAATAAATTGGTAGCTAAAATATTTGTTAGAGATCCAACTATAGTATCTTCAATTATGCACCAAGAAGAGCAACCTACACATGAGAATCGACCTCGAACCTTAACATGCAAGACAAGGACTCATGCTTTAGCAAGGCCATCATAAAAAATAAAAGAAATAATGGTATCTTTTGGAGATCATACATAAGAGAGGAGAGTGTCAATAAACACCATAAACTCAACTACAACACTAAGGTTAGCTGACAAATAATCTTAACAAGACCCTCATTCCTCCACCCAAATCTAAGAAGAAGATAATTTCAAACAAAAGTATGGCTGTAAAATCAATCTCCTTAGAGGACACCCAATCAGTTACCAAGATTGATGTACCATAGATCATGGAGGGGCCTAAAGAAACAAATTTACCATAGGTCAACCCATAAATAAAAGCTACACAGGAAAAAAAAAACCTAGAGGAGCAGCAAATAAGGCTCAAAGGAAATGGATATTGGAAGAGAAAAAGAAAAAGAAGTATGAAGTAAAACAACAAGCAACTACATAAGAGGCACAATGCAAACAACAAAAATTTATGCAAGAAAAACAATGAAAACAACAAGTTGTAGAAGAGAAGTGCCAAAAGTAATTCAAAGAAGTAGAGGTTGAAAAGAATCAAGATGAAGTAGAGGTTGCATGAAAGTGAGTCGAGGAAGAAGAGGCTCACAAGAAATCAGCCAAAGAAGTGGAGGCAAAGAAAGAGGAAGAAGAAGAAGTAGACAAAAAATAGTAAGAAGCTCAGGATGCACAATGAAAGAAGGAAGAATAAGAGGCACTAGCCAAGGCCAAAGAAGATCAGTGCAATAATGAAGAATAAGTCAAGCATGTAGTTGAACCACAAATAACCAAGGACAAAGCCAAGGTTGAGGCTCAAGCTAAAGCTAAGGTTGAGTTGGACATCAAAGTCAAAAATTAAGCTGAAGATAAGGCTATAGATGAGGAACAATCCAAATCTCAAACTGAGGTTGATGCTAAAGCTAAAGATGAGGCTTGGGCAATAAAAATAATAATCCAATGACAAATAAGAAGTAGCATGCACAACACAACACAAGCTAGCAATAAAAGCAAGTGCATAGGAAGAGGCTTCATAGCTGAAACCTAAAATCACTAGCTAGTGGTTATGGGATGTTCTCACATCATCCACCTAACATGCCATCATCTCACTTTATTTGGTTTAATTCATTCCATCTCCTACAACACTTCCAAACACATCCATGTCATTTACTACCATTACAATTGAAACATCTTTGGATGTTATCTAATTATCACCGACCAAATAGATCGAAGGCATGGCTACATTCCAAAAATCCATTTCACAAAAGGCTTCAACCTTAGAATAAGAATTTTTCCAATTACACAACACTAATGCATATTTGAATTGGCAACTTACCAATCTACAATAATTAATTAATAACAATTTCCCAGGGTTGGTCACACAAAGTTTTATGTGACTAGGTGAGTCTAAAGAGAAACAACTAACAAATTTATTAAACTAACTCACTATGGACTAGCTAGTTCCACAACAAGTGCAAGCACTATGAGCACATGGGCAGAGCATAAAGTTAGAGATAAAGGAAATATGTGCACTTATTGAGGAATGTGAGTAGTTTTTAGATACTATAGCATAAAAAATAAAGAAAATCACACAAGGCATGTTGAATTAGAAGCAGCACCTTAATATTTCAAATGCTCAATCAGAGCTCACAACATCAGATAAAGTCAAACTTGTAATGAATGATCAAATGGCTACTTCAGATGCAATGAGAAATGCCCTCAAGAGATTATTGGATTTTTCCATGCAAAAACTTCAAGCTTGGCATAATGAGATGTTGTGTACCACATTCACTAGCATATAATCTCAAAGGCATGTAGAACAACTAGAGGACTTAGTTATGGATATTCAAATCAAAGAGTCCAATGTTAAATCACTCATTACCATCATGGATGATGAAGATTTTCAAAACCTAATAGTAATCTAGATCCCATTGTGCATCATGTTTCCTATGGTGCAGGAAGTGCTAATGGACTAGAAGATGTTTAAGCAAGATCTTACACAGTTGATCCTTCGATTGCCTAATTGGTGAATGAGCCTCATTCATTCCACCACAATAACTCTAATATATATTATAGTAGAAGAAAATAATTTTAAATCCCAAAGAAAATATCCATCAATAATAACTCCCATCATGATCCAAACAACAATTCAGGTGACAATTCGGACGACGGTTCTACCCCAATTGATGATAGAACTTTCGAGAGCCATAACTTTTGCACCATAGCTCCGATTGACTCCCCATTTGAACCATTGGAAAGATAAGAATGTGGAGAACATGGTGAGATGGCACTGAGCTTTGCTCAGTGGTTTTTGACCCTTGAAACCCAATGTAATTGCCCCAAATTTCAATTTTAGTAGTGCAATCTAAAAATAGTAAGTTTATAAAAATAGTAATTCCTTGAATTTTGTATTGTAGTCAAACCACTTAATCTCCCTCAAGATTGGTGACCTTCCACATCCTCCTCCTACCATTAAAATGTGTATAAATGAAGATGTAGCCCAAAATGGAAATCAGACATCTCTTCTTAGAGACAAGCATATGGTTGTATTGCAATCTTAAGTAATAAAACATCTCTTCTCAAAGAAATAATTGTTACTATGTTATTTTCATGTTCTTGAAATATCTATCAATCAAAACTTTTGAGTTTTAGATCACATCAACATATTTGGCATAACCAAATCCTTCCTCTACATCACAAATAGAACTAGTGCAATAACATCCACGTACACTATTATTTCAAAGCTCACCACCTCCTACTTTGTACGTAATGCACACCTAAATTTTTTAGTTTCATATATTTTGCACAATAGTTACAGATTGCCTTAAACATTAGGAATAGGCCCAAACTAGTTGAAAACTTATAAAGGGTGGCCACCTAGTTATGTTAATCTATTAAAAACTTGAGAGGGCGATCAACTAGCGTGCTACTTAGTTAATAACTAGAAATGGCGGCTAAGTAGTGCACAAAGGGTGAAAATTAGTAAATGACATATAGAGCGATAACTATGACTCTTGTTTATGGTTCATCTCCTCAACTTCACATTATACTTCATTGTTATGATTTTATCTCAGGATGAGATAACATATTAAGTTCGAGAAAGTGTTGGGTGAAGAACAAGGCTTTCTAAAATCAAAAGGTATATTAGATGAACACATGTTTGAATTATATGATCTTGTCTTTTGTATAAAATTTTGTATGTATTTGACCTTGTATAGATAAGAAATAGATAGAAGAATGTGAATAGTCTTTCATTTTAGCATATCAAAAGGATGGAATATGAAGAGATAATGTTTTCTAATGCTCTATATATAGTGCTCATTTGTAATAGATGATGGTTTTGATGTGTGATAGAGATTAATACAATGTTATGTATGGTTTTCCTATATGTCTTTTACTTTTGATTTGTGCATAGTGAGTAGTATAGATGCTTGATATAGTATTCATATAGTTATGTCAACTATTCAATATACATTTTCTTATCATGTCTTCATTAATATGGGTTTGACTTAGTAGTTAATGGCATCACACATTCTAAATTATTGATAATTATTTTATTTTTCATTAACTACACAAGTTGTCCCTATAATTAAAATGTTTTAGAGTTTCCCAAGAACCTCTACTAACAACTCTTTCTTTTCTAAAGGTTATGTCATGTTTTTTATTATGCCATATAGATGACCTAGTGTAATGAAGTCTAAATCTATGATGGGGCCCAACTCATTTGTATTCAATTGAATATGTATATTTATTTACATTGGCATACATTTTACTACTATATTTGAATGAATTTTTTTTACTTCTAATGTTGATTAAGTGGTTTTGAAAGTATAAGTTGGTTCTAAATGAAATATTTTTTAGAATCAATCTCTAATGTTTTGTAGTGGCAATTTACAATGTATTCAGTTATTCATAATAATAGCAGTGTTTTGTTTGAGCTTGATACAATGCATGGTTAGTGTCAAATTAGACAAACATTTTATTTTCATGCTGAGTTATAATATTTGATCATATTTAAGTGATAAAAATTAATGAGATACATATTTAATCATTCCTTGTGTAAGTCCATACATTTAGAGTTCATTTGTTATTAGTATTTGTATTTATATGCCATAACATGTTTTGTTAGGTGCTCTTGATTAGATTACTTTGATAAGAGAGTTTTCAAATTGGATTTTACAATATTTATAATAATTATATTGTTATGGCATAACAATTCATGATTAAATTGCTTGATGTTATTATAATAATATAACATTATTTTGAATATATGGAAAACATAAAACCTAAGGATCAATCACTTAACATATAAACATTATCTAAGACCTCAAAATATTTCTTAAGTGTTATATATATCTTATTACCTGGGTGATACTATGATCATTGACTAGGTTTAAGTTATAGAATTGAATTTAATTAGAATGTGGTATTATAGTTAATAGTCATGTTGCTCAAGGTCTTAAGTTAAATAGTAACAATGGTGAGGTTGTAAGTTTCAAGCAAAGTTTAAGAAGTTTGAATGGTGATTCATCATAGATTCAATGACAAATGGAATAAATAACTTGTAGTCTCGAGGTTTGATTTGGAATATTTGATAGGATTGTATGCATTTAATTCTTCATACTTACCTTCGTATGAAGATTTAATGGGTGATTTCGTAAACAGGTAAATAAAACACTAAATGTATTAATGAGATTCTAATTTTGGTGTGGTGTAATTAGTAAGTTGATAGAATTATGAAACCAATGTGAGTTTTACACGTCATTTCAAATAGCAAATGGTAGTTATTGTAATATCAAATAGTAATTTCTATGGTTTTGGTCTTATTTGATTTCAAGCCCGATACAAAAGTGAAGCTCTGGTTAGAAACACTCTTAAGGGCTCAAGGAGAATACAATGAGATTTTTGAGAAAATATTTTACATGATTGATGAGGTATATTTCAATCATTTTCTAGTTTGAAGATGTATTAGCATTATATCACTTAGATCTTACATTTTTACATCGACCTGTGTATCTTTTTTATTTTTTTTGGATATCTAAGTTTGTTATGAAGACATGGTCTATATGTTTTAAGAAGATAATGCAATTAGATTTGTTTCATTGAACTGACACTCTTGGTATTTTGATTGTCAAAAAGGATTTAAGTATTCAAGGGATATTTACACAAATCTTTTGGTTTTATCATGCTTGCATTCATTTTTTGGTTGATAGAGATTAGTCAAGTCATTTTGTTGATAAAATCAAGTGATAATTATTTGAAAAGACTTATTTTCAGTCTCTATCATGCACGGGAAATTGTTTTGAAGTGATACAATTACATGTATACTATTTGTGTTATTTATCAAAGGCATGAGTTGGTTTTGATAATGATATTTCAATGAAAAATATGTTTAATATTCAATGGTTGATTTTATTTGTTGTTAAAAAATTTCAAGGAGTTTTTTTTGTTTCATTATACATGCATTTTATTTTTAAAAAAATAGTCTCATGGTTCATATATGCAAATGTGATTAGTTTTGCATACATATGAAAAAATTGAAAAAAATCAGTGGAATAACCTACAAATAGTCATGATTTATGTGTAAATAGTTAGTTATTTATTTAATGGTTACTTTGTGAAAGTAATCAATCAAATTCATCTCTTTGGTTTTGAATATGCTTTGATGGTATATAGTTATGATGTTGTTTCAAAGACATTTTGATGATTTCTTAAGAGTATACAGGATGATTAGCAGTCATGGTAGGGTATGATGAATTATGGTTAAGTGTTTTGTCCTATTATGGTATTTTTAAACTTCTACTGAAATGAATATCATTTTATTGGGAAAATCAAAATCAGTCTGGGTTTTAAATATTGGAAATAGCACATGTTTGTGTGATATGAAAATAACACATGTTTATTTTATATAAATATATGAAATTCTTTGAGGTCAGGATTATATGGATTTGAATTAATATATTTATTTGTTCATTTCAATCCCTAATGGCATTTAGTAATGATTATGGTTTGATTGATTTTGAGGACTCCAAAGATATGACAGTCTATTTGCAAACGTTGGTATATAGACATGAAATGAACTTTCAGTAATACAGTTTGGTCCTGTAATAATATTTGTATTTATTTCAGTATATTAAGATGTCTAGTTGGACCCTGAATTTGAATTATCCTTGTAGAGATGTTTGGGGTCATGGTGATGAACAACAAACTGAAGGAACTCCTTAACATGGTAGTTCTCAAGGATAATTCTTTCGTAGGTGTAGGGATGCTCACACTTTAACTAAGTTATTTAACTGTATAACCCAAGTTGCTATCTCTTTTGATGCTACTAATCCCACCTTTTGGAATGTTATTGATTCATTACATGCTTTTTATTCATCCTTTCATGGTAATAGAGGTTTGAAAAAAACATATGGGAGATATCATCCTCACATATGAGGTACCCCAAACTAGTATTCTCAACACATGCATATTATTGTTCAATCTAGTCAAATTAATATTCCAATGCCTCCACATCCTAAGAATATGTTTGATGTAACTGTAAAATACACCTTCATTCACTTGTGCCACTCAATATTGGACTTCCCTTACTTAATCTTGAAAATATTCTTGAACATTTTACTAAATTTTCTCTTAATCAGTTTGTACCACTTGTACCTAAGCCCGATAGGCCTGTTGCCTCTAGTGAAAAATGTGCTAGCAGCCCTAAAACTTCACTCTTGATAACAATAATGGTTAAAAATATAAAACTTGAAGTGGATTATGTTGAAGGCACTAAGTTGATCAATTTTCCTACCACTTCAATGGAGTACACTAAGTATTTGACTGATAAAGGTGCCCATTAAAAGAACTAGTTTTAGATTTTGATGAGTAAACTATTGTTTAAGTTATGTTATATTTGATACTTCTTACTTTGATTAATTATTGATGACACTCTGATATTTTGGTGTGTGTGTGTGTGTGTGTGTGTGTGTGTGTAAGATTTTAGCAATTTTTATAGATATGACATTACTTTTCCAGCAGAATAGAATGTTTGATTTACTAAAATTTTATAGAAGCGTTTGTGGTATTTAATATTTTAAGAATTTAATTATGTTTAATTATCATTAGTTATTATGAATGTCATATATATTAAATTTTTATTTTGGTCGTATTATTATGAGTCATGGGCCCTCACCTATTAGAGTTGTTATCGATCTACTATTTAATTGATTTGGTCTTTTAGATTTTTATTAAGTCTAAAATTAAAAGTTTAAGTTATAAGTTAACTAATTAAATTTTTTAAGTTAATTAATGTTAACAATAACTAAAAAGTTATTTATAACTTATTTTTTAACTATCTCCAAGAGAAAACTTTCTAAATAGATCAAAGTCACAACATAATAGGAAGAACATAATAGATATTGAAGAGCTCTAAAGTTTTTTAAGTTTCATCTTACTTCTCTTTTTGTGAAAATAATATCTGAAATTAAATAATTATTTATAAATAAATTAGATAATACATTCTCTGACGGTTAAGTAACCTACTTTTTTAGCATAGGTTTATCTAGGTTTCTTGTTGAATTTATAAATTGATTATCTAAAGTCTATTAGATTTAATATATTTTGATGATTATAGCTATGCAGTTATATGAACAGAATCTCATGTACTTGACCCAAACAATGATGAATACCTTACTTTATGCAACATATGTTGATCTCTTCAAGACTATTTGTACTGAAAGCTTGTTTCTCAAATAAATTTCTCTAAATTTCTGCTAAGATGACTTTATTTTTAGACTCGCATTTTCTTCTATTTTATTTATTAGATGTAATCTTGTTTTAATTTTAATTTATTTCTTAGATTAGAATAAATTCTTAAAATATGTTTCTTTATCATTTCTTTAGTTTGAAATTCATTTTACTTGGTTTGTTTTTACTTCATGTATTGTTTTTCATTAGTTTATTTATAATTTATATTTTTTCTTTAGTTTTAGATTTATTATTTGTTAAGTCTTTTAAAAACAATTATCTTTATTTTAAATTTGAATCTATTTTATTTAGTTTCAGATTAAAATTTTAATTCAATTACTTGGTTTGATTTAATTACCTATTTAGGTTATAAATTAAATATAATATAGTTGTATTTAGATAGATTTTTGTGTGTTATTAGACAGATGTCTATGTGTTATTAAATTAATATTTTTTTCCATGTTTAAATATTTCTATTTTTTTAGATAAATAACAGGGTTGATGGGTCCCTTTCCCTATATTAAAATGAGAAGATTTTCTACAAAAATACCCGACCATCAAGTATTTTCAAATAAAATTGAGGTCTATGATAAAACAAAAGCCACCAAGTGACTAAAAACCACAAAAACAAAATACCAGATCTTGACAGCAAACCTTATCAAGACAACAAACATAACCACTATGAACATAAAATATAACTACCCACCATATCATCAAATAACAACAAGACACTTGAACCTAATTCTATTTCCTACTTCACTTCAGCAACGAGAGCACCCAACTTGTTTAACATAGCTCAATGTAGCCTAAATTTCACTCCACCCACCAACACTACTCCATGATTACTCTCTAATTAACCTTGCATTGTCACTGTGATTATAATTCTAAGAACTCGTACCTTCCATGGAAGAGTTCCTTTCTAGGGTTTGTCCACCAATTGGCACAAAAAAGACATTGCTTCCACCCTTTCTCTATAAGAATCTATATCTATGCCCAAGGAGGAGGGGATATGAATTGTCCACCTACCAATGAAATATGGTGAAGCTTCCCCTGCATGTCTTTAACATAACCCATCAGGGCAACAAACCATAATTTTAGGGCCCTAAAAATAGAGACTAAAACAAACCCAAAACCATTACTACCTAAGAAAGGGATCTCCTAAAAAGGGCTTGCATCAAAATTCTACACACTTTCCATCAAACCATGCCTGTGTTTTGGGGCCACATAAAAATTTAGCACCTTGGCAACCAAATCCTTGACCTGGACCTTTGTTGCAAACAAAGCTGCAATATTAGAATTTACTTTGCTTAATTCACTTTCCATTAAATAATCCTCCCCAGGGTAATGATGATGGCCTATAGTATTTCTTCCATTGGAGCCCAAATTTTTTTCTTGATATGTGCCTTGGTTGCACCACCATAAAATGCCAACTCCCAAACTGAACTACCTCCATGCATTGTTGGGATCCCAAGGGTTGAAGATATTTTTCAATCCATCGCTCCTCTATGGAAAAAACCCAAAGTAAATACATAGAAAAAGAAGGGGAAAGGCAACATAAAAATATGATAAATAAGCTTATTGAGAATTTCACCATTAATGAGGATAATCATTCCTCCTCACTCTACCTCCATTGTCACCTTCTTACCACACATAGGGAAGCTAAAAATTAAGAGGGCCTAATAATGACCGAATAAGCCCCTAGATAAATGTTAGATAATCCATCAAAATCCTCCCATGCCTCTCGATGATTATCCACAACAAGTGTTACACTTTGATCAACTCCATAATTTGCTAGGAAATCCACTATGAAATTAACTGCTTTGAAACAATGAAAACCTGTCCACTCTTCAAACCCCTCAAAACTCTCCCAGGTAGTAGAAATAATATTTTATAGGTTTCATGAAGAGGTTGAGGACTTATTCAAATTATAGATAATTAATTGTAAATCACCTTCCACCTAAAGCTTTACCATACCACACTGAGAAGCAAGATCCAAGCCAAGCACCAAGGCTTGAGCCTTTGCCTCATTATTTATTTCATCTTTCAATTTATTGAAAACAACCCTAATAATGCATCCACTACAATCTCAATGATGCATCCATCCTTGGAGGCCCCAAGATTTCCCCTAGAAGCCCCATCAAAATTTCAATTTGAACCAAGCAGGGGGAGGGGACACCACTCAGTGTTCTTCTTATGATTTTCTCTTTCTGTGACTACCATTGACCCATTAATGGGAATTTCTATTTGTTTTTATTAAACTAGCATAATATTTGATTTGCTCCTTTTCCCTAGATCATTTTAAAAACACCTTCTACACATATTTGGAATTAATTTTATCCTTTAGACCTTTATGATTAGACTAGTATGATTTTACCTTAACCTTCATGATAGGCGAAAGGGTTGATTCATTGACATAATATTTTTCACACTCAATAAATTTGATGACTCCGTTGGGAGCCACTTTTTAGAAACTTATATTATTTTTAGTTTTATCTTTGTTTATTTGTGGTCATTGGAGGTCCACTTCCAATCATACAACCTTTGATTGATATTGTTGATGATCAAGTTGATGTTGATTTTAAGTTAACTCATTTTGCATAGTATAATATGCCTTATGATCTACTCCAATCATTAAAGTTATAAACAAGGAAGAAGAAGAATAAGTTTATGATATACAAGTGAATCTTATAAGAAAAACACAATATCATATTTAGGAAACTAAGTAATGGGTCAATCAAGAAAGTGAGCAAATATTGCTTACTAATCCTCAACCTAAAGTTCAATTTCTTTTTTATTCTTTTTATTCTAAAAATTGTATTTTCCTCATGGATCCTAATACAATTATATAGTTAAATTAGTTAGGTCAAATAGTGATATTTAATAAAAATTCAAATGAAGGAACAAGCACCATAATTTTAAAAGGTTTAACAAAGAGTTTAAGACCTGATTCTAGGTCTCTAGAACAATACAAATCAAGTTGAAGTAACTAATAATGAGGTAGATTATGATGATTATGTTGCTCAACATTTAATGAATCCTTGGATTCATATAAATCCTACTAGAATTGGTGCTCATCTAGGTAAACTTCCTTTGTTTAAAGGACTTAATATTCCTAAGATTTTTGGAAGCCCTAGTGAATCTTAGGAGGATCATTTGAATGCCTTCAAATTGATTTGTATCACTCTAGATATTGTGAATAAAAAAGTTTCTCTTAGAGATTTTTCACAAACATTAGAAGGTAAATCTTATTGAGCTTCTATTAGTCTTCCTTCTAGTGTCATTAGTACTTGGAATGATATAGAGGAATGGTTGGAATTTTATTTTGACAAACCTAAACAAGATTTATATTTGGTCAATGAATTAGTTAATATCTCTATAAATCCAAGAGAAATAGTTTGTAAATTCAGAAGTAGATTCACTAGATTGCGTCAAAAGATTATGTGTGATGTTTGACCCTCAAAGAGATTATCTAGATTATGATTTTAATAAAATGCATTTAGAAGATAAAGATACTACAGATTATGATGAAACTGTGAGTTTTTGTATTGAATATGAAAAGAAATTAAAGCATGTTAGTTTTAACAATAGAACTGCAACATGTTTAAATTTTGATAATAAATAAATTTTAAAAACTAGTCATAGTCTTATAAATGACTTGGTCACCGTCAAGTGGCAACTTGATGATAAACTATCTAATTAGGTAAATCTTCCCTTATTCAAAAAGGTAAAACTAAAGACAAAGTTCATTATTATAATGTATATAAATTAGATCACGATCTGAGAACTTGTATAGTTATGCAAAAATTTAAAAGATATATTAAAAAAAAAGATAGTATTTCAATTAATCTTGCTAATAATATAAATATGTGTGGATTTGATGAATCATTAGTTGATATCAAAACTTCAAATGATTATAATGTCAATTCTAACATAACTAATAATCAATTTTCTTTTTCTATAAATCATGATAACGGCAAAGGTATGCAGAATAATGTTGCATCTGATAATGTTATAATTAGTTCTCAATAAAATACTCCTTTATCAATAGATTTTAATACCCCTCAATATCCTTCTTATAAGCCTGATAACTATACTCATATACGTCATCCAAATGTTGAATCTTGTAATATTATAGATGATTTGACTACTATTGAGTAGATTTTATATTATTATAGGCTATTGATTTACTTGGACAACTAGATAAAATTAATGATGTCATTAAAAACTCAAATTCTAAGGATGTATTAGGATTTCAAAAAAAACAAAGAATAATAAACAATTTGAATTTGTTATTTTTGTCTAAATTTATGATCCCACTAGTAATGATATACCTCATTTTTTTGCATCGATAAAAATTACTAATGAGATTATTCATAATTGTATTCTAGATACTGGTATTTCCAAAAATATAATGCCTAAATTTATAACTGATCAATAGGGTATTTGCTATGAAATTGATAATGAGAAACTCATATGTTTTGACTCATGACAAATTAAGAGTTGTGATAAGTTTTATGATATTGTTATCAAAATTACACAAGATGAAAGAATTAGATGCATGACTAATGTTTAGGTATTATATATTCTTAGTAGTTATGTTATGCTTTTAGGAAGGGATTGATCAAAATCAACTAATGCTTTCATGGAAAAGGATACAACTTGGGTTCTAGTAGGTAATGAGATCACTTTTATATAAAGAGAAGAATGGTTTAGTAATCTTATTGATTCTATTCTTACTACTATTATTTATGTGGAAATGGAAATTGGTACTTATGAGTTATTAACCTTAGATGAACCTAAAAAATAACAAGAAAATATATTTTTTAGAAACAGTTTATGGTCATTATATTTTGATAGGGCATGTTCATAACATAGTAGGGGTGTTTAAATTTGTTTTTGATAATATAAGGTGGCAAACAAGGGGCCAAACCCTTACAAACCAACAAAAATAAAACCTAGAGGCAACAACACCAAAAAGCCTTGAAATAGAAATAGTAAAGCTCGCTAAACCAGCATAATCAACACTGACAGCAAAACAAGCCTAAAGACAGTATGTATGAGGAAACAAAGAGAAAAAAACATAAAGGAAACCAGATCTAAGGAGAAATATTCTCCCATATTTTATCTAAAGACTCCATAAATTCATCTAGATTTTTTAAATTCTCATCTCTATCCTCCATAGCTGTAGAATCAAGATCCTATAACATAGAAAGATTTAGTAACACAATACGCCTGAGCATAGGGTAAATTGAGTGTTCCAGTTTCTTAACATGACCCCTCAAGGCAACAATGTCATTCTTATAATCAGCACCATCCTCCATCTCATCCGCAGCTTCCTCCACAAACATCCTTCTCCCTTCATCAACATTAACCTCAGAATCACCCATAGCACCACCAAAAGCATCAGTTTGTTTGTTCCCATTCTTACCCTTGCATCCTCGGATATCTCCTAGATTTCAATAACCTTGGCCTCATCCCCCCAGGTGGATTCTTTATAAGCACTCTTCGAATAATTAATAAGTTTGGTTTTTGGTGCAGGTTTTCCAAAAATCCTCCTTAACCTCCTAATATTAGAGGACAAACCCTCCTTATCCATAGCAGACAGATTAGTTTTACTGCCTGGTCCCATAAGAGTACTGTTAAGATTTTTAGGGGTCCCCATATCATCCCGCATAGTTTTCTCTTCCCCCTCCCTAAGTTTCCTTTTCCTACTCTTCACACTAATTTTAAGGACCAGAGTGTGAGTAGTGGTCCTTATGGTAGTCTCCTCATTAGACAAAGAAAGGGAACCCCCTTTCATCTTTTGATAATTAGGGGAAGGGCAAGGCTCTTTAGATACATCGATATCATCATGTTTGGCAGTAATTTCACCTCTATGAGATTGGATAGGCTTAGGTGACTCCAGAGCAAGGTGGAAATTATATAAGTAGAGAATAAAAACCTGGTGTAGGGGAATGGGTTTCTTAGAGGGTTTATTAGCCGACTTAGCTTTAACTCTAAAAATTGAATGCTTAAGGGAAGAAAATAAATAGAATAGGAAGCTAAAATGAGCATTACGTCTAAAATGATTTAGTAAAAGAAGATGGTAATTATAGAACCTGGTAAACCTCCCCTCCAGAGTGAAGTATTTCATATGGAGGAAACACATATCATCCCACGGCTATGGTAGTTTGGCCTGTTTGAATCCTCCCTAGTAAGGAACTAGTTCTTCACCTTCCCCAAGGAATAACTTCCAGTTAAAATGGTCCACCACTTTTGCTTTCCTTTATAGCTTGGTCCCCTTAGATGATAGGCCAGTCACCATAGTAATAACTTTCTCCAAAACCTCAAACCCAATTCTCCCAATAGTGACTCTACAGTTATGCCAAGTTTGAGTGAATTACTCAGACATATTTTCATCATAGCCATTAAGCCATTCCAAAAAAGGGTTGATGCCACCTTCTTTACAGTAATGTCAGACCATGTCATTATATTTAAACTCACAATAGGAAATTGGATCTATTCAAATCCTATCTCCACCCATTATAGCCTTCCAAACAAAGACATAGAACCCCCAAGACTAGAGATTCACAAAGTTATTGTTAAAGGGTAGATTAGCCATTATGATAAGAAATATGCATGTAATATCATTAATAAGAGCTACCTTTTGAAGGACCAATTGAAGCCTACTCTTCCCATGCTCAAACATGATTACAAGGAGATCTCTATAATTATCAGATAAGCACCTCACCTTAACACAAGGGAGTAATAAAGTAGAGATGACATTAAACAAGCAAAGTATAAAAAACATGTACTTCGAGATACACATCAACACTTTCCAGCAAAACTGGTAGAATAAACTATCTTTCCTAAGATGATTAGTCATCATTGACATGTCATCTCTTTTTGAATCAAGTCCCTTATATTTAAATGGATGTTATTAATTTGGCACCAACAATGCCAATTAGAAAATTGTTGACCCAAGTCAACAAAAGCATCTGCAACCCCATTTCCCTCTCTCTATATATGAGAGAAATCAATTTTGGAGATCCACTGTAGAAGGATCTATATGTCCACTATAATGTCTTTAACTTTCCAGCCACAATTCAACACATTTGTAACAACATCAATAATAAGTTTGGAATCCCCCTAAATGTGCAATTGCCTAATATTAAGTGAAATAGCCAATTTCACCCCCCATAGAAGAGAAAAGGCTTCAGTATAGTTATTGCTTTGAAGGCCTATCCCACTAGCATAGATAGCAACCATGCACCCCCTGTCATCCCTGATAATCCCATAACTAGTAGCCTTACTGTTTGCCTTAGATGCTCCATCAAAATTTAGTTTGAGCCAATTAGGCTTTGAGGGGATCCATCTGGTATTCAATCTCTGCAACTATTTGAAATTATTATGAGCCAAAATTTGGTTTAGAATTATTCAGTTAGTCATAATTTGTTCCTCTTCTTAAGAAAGAGGTTTTTTCTATAGTATTGATGTGAGAATTGGTCACACTTTCCATGAGGATCTTAGAAAAGGAATGAAGAACTTGAGAAGTATCCCTAACAACATCCCTAAAAATCCTATTATTAAATTCTTTCCAAACAATCCAAGCAAGACAGGGTAGAGTTTGGTTCCAAAGGTCAACCAGCCATGGATGAGAGAAGGAAGGACACCAGTTAACAATAACTTCCCTAATATCAGAACTACAAACCCATTGAATGCCAAAATTCCTTAAAATAGTACTCTAAATATCCTTGGCAAAATCACAGTGGAAAATTAAATGAGAGACAGTTTCCTCCTTCTCAAATCATAAAAAGCACCTATTAACCAAGGTGAATCCCCTCCTCTGTAAGTTATCTTGAGTTAGGATTTTATTATGAATAGCAACCCACCAAAACATATTAATTTTAGGGATAAGTTTACGATTATAAACTTTCCCCCAAATATCATTGTTAGGCATATCAAGTATCAATAGGTGGTAAGCAGATTTAATAGAAAAACTACCTTTCTTATCTGGCCACCAATATAGCTTATCTTCCTTAAGAAAAAGAGGAATTCTAACCCCTAACAACAAATGTTGGATAGACCTCATCCTAGGATAGAGATCAGGGCGATGGGTACATCACTCCAAAATATTTTTTCAACTCCTAATACCATTGTTATTATGAATATAATGACAAACTTTATTCCTAAAAAATTGTGTAGCAATGCCAGCAATACCTCCATAATCACCTTGAGTAATCAGGGTCTTATCATTAAACCAAATGTCTTCCAAGAAGTTAATAGAATTACCATTCCCCAGTTTCCATCTAAGCCCATGCTTGAGAAGACTTCTAACTTCAGCATGTTGTTCCAAATAACAAATCCCTTGGGAAGCCCTTCCTGATGGAGAAAACTAAAGTGGTCATTTCCATGAAGATACTTGGCTTGCATAATGTCTCCCCACTCTTTATGGTTATATATCAAATTCTAGTTTATTTTGGATAGGAGGGCTTTATCATATTCTTGGTAGATCTAATATTAAGACCTCCATGGGATTTGGGAAGACAAACTTTCTCCCATCTAACCAAAGACATTCTTTATTTGTCTTCCACCCCGGTCCATAAGAATTTTCTTTGAATCTACTCCAATTTGTCAACAATAAACTTAGGCATTTTAAAAAGAGACAAGAAGTAAGTAGGAATACCTTGCAACAAAGCACGTAGAAGCTGAAGCTTGCCAACACTACTGAGTAGCTTCCCCTTCTAACCAACTAACTTCTTTTGAGTTCTTTCCAAAATTTTGTTCAAAAATCCTTGAGACACCTCCTTGACCATGAGGGGGAGGCCAAGGTAAATAGCAGGGAGATTAGCTTCAGTACACCCAATAATATTAATGATTTATCATCAAAGATCAGCCAGAGTATTAAAAAAATACACATTACTCTTCTAGAAGTTTATGATTTGACCAGAGGTTTTGGAATAATCATTTAAAATATTCTTCCAGCTATGAGCTTCGACCACAGAAGAGATACCAAAGAGGATGATATCATCCACAAACTATTGCACATACATAACGGGAAGGGAAGAAGCAGGTTTAATACCAATAATTTCTTCAGAGGTAATTTTAAATTGAAAATATCTCCCAAGGGCCTTAACCATCATGATAAATAAGTATGGTGAAAGAGGATCCCCCTGTCTAATCCCCTTCGAGGAAGAGAAAAACCCCCTAGGGATGCCATTAACCAGAACAAAGAATTTAGTAGTGGAGACAACCTCCCTCATAAGAAGGGATATTTTATCATTAAAGCCAAACTTGTTAATGACTTCAAACATGAATTTCCATGAAACCCTATCATAGGCCTTAGAGATATCTAACTTTAGGACCATGCCATGGATTCTGCTCTTATCTATAGAGTAGATAGTTTCATGAGTGGAAATCACAGCATCAAGAATTTGTCGACCAAGGACAAAGCCTTTTTATGAAGGGGAAATAATTTTATCCAAAAAAGGTTGAAACCTTAGGACAATCAGTTTAGTGCACAACTTATAGATGGTATTACACAAGCTAATCGGTCTAAAATTAGAGAGATGCATAGGCTTTGGATTTTTAGAAACAAGAACAATAAAAGTATTGTTAATCTACTTTAGAAGTTTGCCAGTTTTGAAAAAATCCCTCACAACAATAGTGACATCATCCCCCACAATATCCCAATATTCCTGAAAGAATACTGGAGTAAATCCATCAAGGCCAGGGGCTTTGAAGGGACCCATCAAAAATAAGATAGCATGAACCTCCTCCTCAGAAATAGGTTTTAGCATTTCAAAGTTGTCTTCTTCAGTAATCAAACAAGGGATCTTATCAATAAATTGCTCCACAATCCCTCTATTGCCAGCATTATTAGCTTGCTCTTACAGTAAATTTTTAAAAAATAACATAGCTTGGTACCCAATCTCATTGTCCTCAATGATAGTATTGCCATTTTCCAAACATAATTTAGAGATAGAAATAGCCTCCTATGTTTCATGGCTGAAACATGAAAAAAGGTAGTATTTATATCACCTTCTTTGAGCCACTAAACCCTAGACTTTTGTTTCCAAAAAAACTCTTCTTTTCTCATAAGATTCTTCTAGTCAGAAATTAGATCACCTTCCTCCTGTAAAATATCATCTGTAACAGCTCCTTGAGCCATAAGTTGCTAAAGATCAGCTAGTCTTCTAGAGAGTTTTTTTCTAGGTGAACACATTACCAAAGCTATATTTGTTCCACCCATGAACCTCCTGTTTAATGTGAAGGATATTTTTGACCAACCTAAACATTGGAGTATCTTGAATGGGAGTTTTCCACCATTGAGACAAAAGGTTTCTAAAATCTTTATGTTTAATCCACATAGCTTAAAATCTAAAAAGGGAAGGGTCACCCTTACCCTATTCTTTCCAATTAAAGAGAATAGGACCATGATTGATATGGTTTTAGAAAGAGCCTGCAAACTCATATTATGATGATTATCCCAATTGTTAAAAATGAGAACTCTATCCAATTTTCCTTGAATCATTTGATCTCCTCTTCTTCTATTAGATCAAGTGAAATTCTGATTTTGTAGCTCCATATCTAATAGCCCAAAGGAATTGATAAAATTTGCAAAATCAAACATGCTATCAGTATAATCAAGAATACCCCCAAATTTCTTAGAAGGATATAAGGGAGTATTAAAATCCCCAGCCAATATCCAATGAGAATGAGGGGAGGTGGAAAGAGTATTACACAAGTCTGTCCATAATGAATTTCTCAGGGTTCTAGTGTTTGGAGCATAAATATTGATTAAGGACCAATTTAAAGATGACAAAGAGAAGTTAACAACCAGAAAGTGCTTGCTAGAGACAACCAAAGAGCCCTATATTTTAGCATCATTCCACATAGTGACAATCCCTCCAGAGGCTCCTATAGCTGGGATAATATAGAAAGCAGCCTTGGGCCATATATAATCTACTATCCTCTTAAAGCTCTCTTCATTCATCTTAACTTTCTAAAGTAATAAAATATCTAACTTATTATCTAGAATATAGTTTTTCACTTTGAACTATTTGGTGGAACTATTGAAGCCCCTCAAGTTCCAAGACAAGATTCTCATTGGGAAGGTTTATGAGATTAGATCTCCAATGTTTTTTGATTACCACTGGCAATCTCCCTGGTGATCTCCCTTTGCCTTATTTCTCTGAGAGTTGGTCTTCCTTGTTTAGGGTCTGTTCCAACATCCACAAACTTTTTAGCCCTTCGATTCTTTTTCTTAGGTGTAATCCAATCCTCATGGTCATTACCACTACCATTTTAGCCAATTTTAGCTGTCAATGAAGGAATAGTTGTCTGCTCAACAAGGAGAACCTCCTTCATGAATTCAACGATGGTTACAAGAGTGATTCTACTTAAGGGATGTTTGGGAGGTCATAACCCTAGGACTACAACTTTGATCTGGGAGTTGGGCCCTTTGTCCAACAGAAGTTAGGGCCTCATCACCTTCAACAATAGCCTCTACTGACTAGGAATGAATCTCACCCTCTTCCATCTAAGTATTCTATTGAACAAGGTGTTGGTAGTTTTTTGTATCAAGATTCTGATAACTTTCTCCATGTCTTTCTCAGAATAATCTTCTGTGGTAAAATTTTCCCCATTAATTCCCATTCCCTGATCAATAGGGGAGTCATCTTTGGATGAGTTATTTTCAACTTTATTGTTAAGGTCAGCATTGTCTCCCATTTACTTCACCTTACAATGGGTCATTAAATGGCCTTTTTGCTTACAAATCTGACAGAAAGTAGTAGCATTCTCATAGAGGATCGGTTG
This sequence comes from Torreya grandis, assembly GCA_037957365.1. Classification (NCBI taxonomy): domain Eukaryota; kingdom Viridiplantae; phylum Streptophyta; class Pinopsida; order Cupressales; family Taxaceae; genus Torreya; species Torreya grandis. The sequence continues at coordinate 1,178,431 of JARHVA010001619.1, read as the reverse complement.
GGTCCAAATCCCATATTTGGAGTTTAATTCTATGGACATTGGAAGGGATTGATGGATCTCCAAATTAACATAAAAATGAGCATACACACAATAAGACTTAGTTCGAGTGGTGTTATCCAAAGTCACATACTGACCAAAGGTATTACCAATAGTAGAAAATATCTTTTCATCCCAAAATTCCAAAGGAAACCCTGAGAGCCTCACCCAAATGGGGGCAGTCTGGTTCAGATCTGTGTTGGGATCAAAACTAGGTTTCCAAGAGCATAAAGCAAGCAAATGGGTGCCATAGATCCATGGCCCTCCTGCCATAACAACTAACATATCCTCTCTATTCATAAATTTAAATAAAAACAATTCTCTTCCCATAGCAATGACTGACACACTGCCTTTAATCCTCCACCGATTAGCCACCCATTTCCTCACCATCTCAATATTAGGATGAAGGGAGAAAAACTTACCAACTAGAGCAAGATATGTGGCTTCCACTATTTCCTCTACCAAGTCATCAGGAATATCCAAATCCATTCCTTCCACTGATTCTTTTTGGATCGGGACCCTTGATGTGCTTTTAGGGGAAAGAGATGTCTTCTCAATTAACACCTCTTTCCATCCCTTGGAAGGATCCTCACCCACCGATTTATGGGTCCCAGAGGCACTGCCTAAGGTAGTGACCTCCATCATCACAATTCTTTGTCGGGATGCACGAGGCTCCTCTAAATTTTTTTCCCGCCTCCCACTCTTTTTCAATCTCCTCTTTACTGTTGAAATATGTTTAATTTATTCATTTGGTAAAATATTTTTTTACGCTTATAAATTGTCATTTGATAATGCTAATTATACAATAGAATTTGAAAATTTGTGTTTAAGTTTAAATTAGACAATTGACCTTAATACTAAATAATTAGAGGTCTTCATCTATTTAGAGTTAGTTGTTAGGCAAGTTAGAAAAGTTTGTAAAACTAATCAAACTCATCTGCATAGGTACACTCAAAAGGTTTGAGCTTTGCTTGAAAATTTTGAATCTTTTAATATTACTCATATACTTAGATAATTTAATGTTTGAGTTGATAATCTCACTATTTTTGCTTCTAATCCTACTCTAAGTGAAAGTGAACCAATTGTTGACTTCTCATTTTCTGAAGTTTTTAGACCTAAAATTCTTGATTTAAGTGAAAATTAACCTATTTTTAGCTATGATGAACATATTGAGTCTTTTCTGAAAAGTAAATATTTTGATTATGATGGTTATGTGTTGAATTGTGGAGATTGTCTACAACAAAATAAATTGCTTATTGGCTTAATGAGACTAGAATCAATGTTCACTCCAAATAATCAGTGTATGATATCATGAATTGAAGAACCTTCTAGGAAAATAATTGATAAAACTATTTTTATCGACTTTAAAACTGAAGAAGATCCGAAATTCATATATTTAGAAATACAATGTATGCCTAATGAAAATATTAAATTTATTGAACTCTTTAAGAAATTTATCGATATTTTTGCTTGATTTTACAAAGACCTTAAAAGTTATGATGCCAACATAATTAGACATGATATTCCTATAAAGTATGGTATAAAACATGTTATGCAAAAGATAAAAGTAATAAGTCCTTTACTAAAAGATACCGTCAGTAAAGAGTTTGATAAGATGCTTGATGGTGGTGTCATTTATCCTGTAAAATATTTTGATTGGATAGCCAATTTAGTACATATGCATAAGAAAAATGGTGACATTAGATTATGTGTAGATTTTATAAATTTAAATAAGGTTAGTGTAGAAGATAATTTTTCTCTTTCTAGCATTGATCAAATCTTGTAATAGGTAACATGATCTAAAATGATGTCTTTATTTAATGGATTTTTTAGTTATAATCAAATATTTGTCAGTCTAGATGATAGGCATAAGATAATATTTACTACTTGTAGAGAGACATTTACTTTTAACAGGATGTCCTTTGGTCTCATGAATACATGTGCCACTTCTTAGAGAGCTATGCATATGGATTTTGATGACTTAATTGACATAGTCATTCAAATTTACTTTGATGATCTTATTGTTCATTTCAAAAAAAAAGAAATAAACATATAGATCATCTTTGTGAAGTTTTCACAAGATGCAGGATATATGGTATTTCTCTTAATCCCAATAAATTTATCTTTGATGTTATTAAAGGCAAATTATTAGGACATATAATTTCAAAAGATGGTATTTCTATTGATCATAAACATATAAAGCAATTAAAGATCTTCCACCACCTAAATGTTAGTCTGATCATAGTAATATCATTTTCATTCATAAACTCATATCAGATTTTACTGGTAAATCAAATTCATTACAAATTATGTTAAACAAAAATTAGTCATATGTATGGGATTTAGGGACAAATTTTGTTTCAAATAATATCAAAAATGTTATTACAAGTGCACCTGTACTTGCAAAACCTTATTTGACTAAACCCTTTATTCTTTATGTAAATATAATTGATAAATCCATAGGTGTTGTAATTATTCAAAATGACAAAAATAATAAATAAAAATATATTGGTTATAAGAATCAAGTCTTAAAAGATACAAAAACTAAGTACTTCTAAAAAAATTATTTTTGCGTTAGTTTCTTCTTTGATTAATTTTTGTTATCTATTAATAGAATGTACCTGTTCTTTCTTATCTATTAAAATAACTAACTATTCAAATAAGGATAGCAAAGTGAATTTTGAGGATTCAAAAATTTAATCTTGAATTATAAATATCTAAGACTATAAAGGGAAATGATTTGGCAAAATATTTGACTAAAAATGCTTCTTCTAGTATTAATGTTTTGGTCGTATTTATTGATGATTTTTCATCTGTTAAGCCTCATCTTCTATCCATGAATTTTTTTTATTTTTATTTAAATTTCAAATTTGGTCATGAGATAAATGATTGGAATTGTTTGTTGGTTGAAGATGACTAATATCATGCTTTAGTTTACTATTCTTAAAATCAGACATGTCTTAGTAATTTAAATAAAAGACAAAGACAATCTTTAAGATTTCAAACCTTAAAATTTTGCTTACTAAAAAACTTTTTATTTTATAGAAATAGAGATGGTGTTTTATTGAGATGCTTAACTCATGATCAAACTTAGAAATTACTTAAAGGATGTCATCAAGGTAGTTGTGGTGGTCATTATGTAGCAAAAACTACTACTTGCAATATTTTACATGTAGCTTATTGTTGGCCCACATTGTTTTTAAAATGCTTATAAGTTGGTTTGTGCATGTATGCTTTGTCAATTATTTGTTGGCAAAGATAGTTTATTAGTAATACCTTTAAATCATGTGATCCATGAAAAACTTTTATCAAATATGGAATTGATTTTATATCAGATATACATCTTCTTTTTTTAACTCGTCATAGGTATATTTTGACTGCTATAGATTACTTTACAAAATGACCTGAAACTAAAACATTAAAAAATTCATTTACAGCTGAAGTCATTTCATTTTTTAAAAATCAAATATTTTCTAGATTCAATTTATCTTAGCTAATGATCATCAATTTATTTCAAATGAATATTTAGAGTTTTTAAGATGTTATTTTATTATTTTGAGTCATTCTTCAAAGTATTATCCTCAAATAAATAGGCAAGTTAAATCTATGAATACATTTTTTATTTTTATTATGAAAAATATAGTTTGTGAGAATAAAAGAAATTGACATCTTAAGATCTTTGAAGCGTATGGGCTTATTGTACAATTATTAATTACTCTCCTTTTATGTCAACATGGGATTTGAAGCCACATTGCCTATTGAACTTCAAATTTATTCTACTCATTTCATTTTTTAAAAATCAAATTTGTTCTCTATGAAATTATCTTAGATAATGATCATCAATTTATTTCAAATGAATATTTAGAGTTTTTAAGATGTTATTTTATTATTTTGAGTCATTCTTCAAATTATTATCCTCAAATAAATAGGCAAGTTAAATCTATGAATACATATTTTATTTTTATTATGAAAAATATAGTTTGTGAGAATAAAAGAAATTGACATCTTAAGATCTTTGAAGCGTATGGGCTTATTGTACAATTATTAATTACTCTCCTTTTATGTCAACATGGGATTTGAAGCCACATTGCCTATTGAACTTCAAATTTATTCTACTCATACTACTTAGAAGATACTAATTTGATACAGAAAAAACTTAATGATTTGATAACATTAGATGAAACTAAAACTACTACTTTGCAAAAGTTAGAAAAGTCTAAAGAAAAATTTAAAATTTTCTTTAACAAAAAGGTTTCTATGAAATGTTTTAAAGTTGGTGATCTTGTTCTTTGTTTGAAAAAGCACATGAAGACTCAGGAAAACATCATAAGTTTGATTCTCTTTAACTTAGTCTTTATAAAATTGTTAATGTTTTTGGAAAGAATGTATGTCACTTACATGACAGATGGAAATTGGTTACACATTATTCAATCAATGGACATCATTTAAAGTTGTTTCATAATTAGTTTCTTTTGTTTTTATTATTTTAGTTATAGTTTTTCATTTTTTTGTTTTCCTTTGTTTTGATTGTTGGTTCTTTGTTTTTTTGTTTATTGTATCAACGATTATTTCAATAAGTGAAGTATTCATCGTTCTAAGGAAAACTACTACTAACATTTTCTTTTCACTATAAGTTCTCAATTATTTTATATATTCTTGTATAATCATTTTAAAGATATTTTCTTTATAACTTAAACATAAACTGAATATATATGTGTTGTAAAGGATTACTAAACTTTCAAAATTTATATTTAAGACTTTCCATTGGCTATTATCTATCTTGAATTTCTCTATTTAGTCTATCCCTTTCTTCATGCCATGCTAGTCAAATAATTCATCCCTTGAATAGTTTATCATTATCAAAGGGTTTTGTGCATAACTACTTGATAAATGATTAAACCTAGATTGCACTCTCAAGTTAATTGGTTTTAATAAAAAGTAGTTTATGATTGTAACTAAATTTTACAAGTAAAATTGGCTAGTAAGATCACTAGTGTTAAGCCTATTTTTTTATCACTCCTTTCTCTTATGAAAGTTATGTCATGTTTTTTATTATGTCATATAGATAACTTAGTGTTATGGTGGGGGGCAACTCATTTGCATTCAATTAAATATGCATTTTTCTTTACATTGATAGACATTTGATTACTATATTTGAATGATTTTTTTGCTTCTAATGTTGATTAAGTGGTTTTGAAAGCATAAGTAGGTTCTAAATGAAATATTTTTCAGTATCAATCTCTAATGTTTTACAGTGATAGTTTATAGTGTATTTAGTGATTCATAATATTAGCAATGTTCTATTTGAGTTTGATGCAATGCATGATTAGTGTTGAATCAGACAAACATCTTATTTTCATGCTGAGTTATAATACTTGATCATATTAAAGTCATTAAAATGAGTGAGATACATATTCAATCATTCCTTGTGCAAGTTCATACATTCAAAGTTCATTTGTTATCTGTATTTGTATTCAGATGTCATAACATGTTTTGTTAAATGTTTTTTATCAGGTTACTTTGATAAGAGAGTAGTTTTATAATAGTCATATTATTATGGAAAAACAATTCACAATTAAATTTATTGATGATCTTATAAGATTATAACATTATTTTGAATATTGGGAAAACTTAAAATCTTAAGACCAATCACCTAACCTATAAACATTATCTAAAACTTCAAGGTATTTCCATAAGTGTTATACATAGCTTATTACCTAGGTGACATTATTATCATTGACTAGGTTTAAGATATAGACTTAGATAGATTTACTTTGAATGTGGTATTATGGTTAATAATCATGTTGATCAAAGTCTTAAGTTAAATAGTAACCATGGTGAGGTTATAATTTCAAAGCAAAGTTTAAGAAGTTTGAACAGTGATTCATAGTAGATTTGGTGACAAATGAAATAAATAACTTACAATCTCAAGGTTTAATTCGGTATATTTGATAAGATTGTATGTATTTAATTCTATGTAATTGCCTTGGTATAAGGATCTATTAAGTGATTTGGTAAACAAGTAAATAGACCACTAAATAGATTAATGAGCTTCTAATTTTAGCTTGTAATTAGTAACTCAGTGGATATTATGAAACTAATGTGAGTTCTACATGTCATTTTAGATAGCAAATGGTAGTTATGGTGATATAAAGTGGTAAATTTCTTGGTCTGGGTCTCATTTAATTTCAAGTCTATTGCAGAAGTGAATCTCTGGTTAGAAACACTCTTGAGGGCTCAAAGAGAATAAAATGAGATTTTTGAGAAAATATTATGTAGGATTGACGAGGTATATTTCAATCATTTTTTGGTTCAAATATGTAATAGCATTGCATCAATCAGATCTTTTATTTTCTGTATGGACCTGTATACCTTTTCATTTCAATTGGAAATCTGATTTGGTTATGAAGACATGGTTTGTATGTTTCAAGAAGATGATGTAGTTAGATTTGTTTCATTAAAAACATGGAAATAGTTTTATTCATTTGGAAATAGTTTCAAATTCATTTTTGAGGTAATATGGTTTGATCTGACTCTCTTAGTATTTTGAATGTTGAAGAGGCTTTAAGTATTCAGTGGTTATTTGCAAAAATATTCTAGTTTTATCATGCATGCATTCATTTTATGGTTGACAAAGATTAGTTGGATCATTTTGTTGATAAAATTAGGTGGTGGTTTTATGAGAAGACTCATTTGCAGTCTCTATCATGCACATGAAATTGTTTTAAAGTGATATATTTGCATACAATTTGTGTTATTTATTAGAGCCATGAGGCAGTTTTGATAATGTTATTTCAACGTTAAATATATTTCATATTTGATGGTTGATTTTGTTTATTGTTAAGAAATTTCAATGAATTTATTTTATTTCATTCTACGTGAATTTTGGTTCAAATAAATTAGTCTCATGGTTTATATATGCAAATTGTGATTAAATTTTACATGCATATGAAAAATTTGAAAAAAAATAGTAGAATAACTTGAAAAATAGTCATGATTTGTATGTAAATAGTCAATTTTTGGTTTAATGGATACTTTGTGAAAGTAATCGATCAAATTCATCTCTTGGTTTTTGAAGTTATTTGATGGTATATAGTTATGATGTTATTTCAAAGACATTTTGATGATTTCCTAAGAGTATATAGGATGATTAATAGTCATGATAGGGAATGATAAATTGTGATGAAGTGTTTTGTTTCATTAAGGTAATTTGAAACTTATATTGGAATGAATATCACTTTAAAGGAAAAATCAAAATCAGTCTAGGTTTTAAATATTGGAAATAACACATGTTTATGTGATATGGAAATAACACATATTTGTTTGATATAAATATATGAAATTCATTAAGGTTAAGATTATATGGATTTGAATTTATATATTTATTTGTTCATTTAAATCCTTGCTATCATTTAGTAATGATTGTGTTTTGGTTGATTTTGAGGATTCTGAACATATGGTAGTCTATTTGTAAACATTGGTATATAGGCATGAAATGAACTTTCAGTATGTACAATTTAGTCCTAAATAGTATTTTTGTTTATTTCAGTATATTAAGATGTCTGGTTGGACCCCTAATTCAAATTATTTTAGTATGGTGATGATCAACAAAGTGAAGAAACTTCTTCACGTGGTAGTTCTCGAGGATAATTATTTCATGGGCATAGGACTGCTCATATTTTTCTTAGGCTATTTAACTATCTAACCTGAGTGTCTATCCATTTTGATGCTACTAATCTCACTTTTTTCAATGTTCTTGATTCATTACTTATTCTTTTTTTATACTTACGTGGTAGTATAGGTTTGAGAAGAGCATATGAGAGATATCATCCTCACAGACAAGGTACCCCAAGTGAGTCTTCTCAATACATGCATATTACTATTCCATCTGGTCAAAATAATACTCTAATACCTCTACATTCTAAGAATGTTCTTGATGTAACTACAACATTATACCCTCATTTGCTTGTGCCACTCAATACTAGACTTCCCTTGCCTGAGCTTGAAAATAGACTTGAACGTTATAATAAAGTGTAACTTAATTAGTTTGTACCACTTATAACTGAACTTGATAGGCTTGCTCCCTCTAGTGAAAAATATGCCAATAGCCCTGCAACTTCACCCTTGTTAACAAGAATGGTTAAAAATATCAAACTGAAAGTGGATGATATTGAAGGCACCAAGTTGATCATTTTCTTGTCACTTCAATGGAGTACACTAATTATTTGATTAATAAGGGTGCCCCTTTGTTAGAACTAATTTCAGATTTTGATGATGAGTAAATTATTTTGTTTATATTATGTTATGGTTGATACTTGCTACTTTGATAATTGTTGATGACACTTTGATAAATTGGTATGTGTGTGTGTGTGTGTGTGTTCTTAAGTTGTGGAGCTAAAAGCTTCACTATTATGCAAATGGTGGAGGTTGTTGGGTTACAAAGTAACCAACATCGGTCAGAATCTATCAACATCGGTTAGGCAAGAACTGGAATCTGTCGACATCGGTTATGAATCGGCCGACATTGGTCATCTCCACACAGACAGTGACCAACATCGGTCATCTGTGCATTTCCAGGCGGCGTTTCCAGAATTAGATTTGTTAATTTTAGGAGAACAGTGAGTTTGCATGTAAAGACTAATTTTAGTCTTGAGTCTGTGTTTCTAATTATTGTTTGGCTTGGGATCTATTTAAGAGACCCATGGGGTTGTATTGTAACAAGGACTAAGAAGGATTATATCCTCAAGTGTAAGATCTAGAAGGTCTGCAAGAGTGCAAGATCAGGAAGATCTACATGTAAGCAAGGTCAGTTGATCTGCGATGTAGCAAGATAAAGATCTGTGGGTGTGTGTGTGCAAGCTCAATTAGATCTGCGGGGTAGCAAGATCAAGAAGATCTGCAACACACGGTGTAAGCAAGACCAATTAGATCTGCAGGGTGCGGTGGTCAAGAAGGTCTGTGGACGAGAGTAGGCAACAACAACCATTGGGTTGATTTTCACTTGGAGGGAACAACAACTCGGTATTGAGTTGATTGTTGGTTGTAATTGATTGAGAGAGAGAACTCTTGAGGAAGAATTACTGTACGCCCAAGAGGTGTGGGAAGAAGAGATTTCTTCATTGTATTTCCTTTTGGAAGAGTGTTAATATAGATTGTATTGTTTCTCGTATAATCTATTCTTTGTTGTTTCTGAATTCTAGTTACATATTACTTCTGATTTAATTTCGTGTTTAGTTTCTTATACAAAAGTAATCAATTGTACTCTTAGAAGAGGATCCTGACAGTTGGTATCAGAGCTTGGTTCATGAGCAGGTTCATCAGAGCAGGTTAATGTTTGTTGATTATAGGTTCAGTCTCAGGGGCTTCTGATTGAGTGGGAGTAAAGCAATGGCAGAAGAAAGTAAGCTAAGAATGGAGAAATTCAATGGCAAGAATTATCAATTATGGAATTGTGGAAAGAAATGACATGTAAAGAAAGATTGTTGGTTGGTAGAAGATCAGCATGAAGGAAATAAATAAGCAAATGATGCAGGTATTGTTGCACGAGATGCTCTTATATTTTCTTTGGATAAAGTAGAATCTTGGGCTTTAGATTATGGTGCCTCTTTTCATGCAACCCCAAATAGAGAATTTTTTCATGATTATGTTCATGGAGACTTTGGAAAAGTTTATTTAGGGGATGTTAAGCCTTGTCAAATTATTGGCAAAGGAAAAGTGTAGCTAAAATTGCAGATTGGCAACTTATGGGTGTTAAAGGATGTCATGCATGTTCCCATCCTGAAGAGGAGTCTAATTTTTGCAGGAAAGTTGGGTGATGAGGGTTGCACAGTAACTCTCACAGCGAAATCTTGGAAAGTTTCCAAGGGTGCACTTGTATTATCAAGAGGTAAGAAAGTAGGTATGCTTTATCTATCTACTTGTATTACTGATTCTCCTTCTATTTTATCTACTTTAGATGTAGATGCAAAGATGTGGCACTGTAGGCTTGGTCACATGAGTGAGAAAGGAATGGATGTTCTTAAGTCAAAAGGTAAGCTTTTAGATTTGATAGACCGAGATTTTTGTGAGCATTGTATTTTTGGGAAACAGGTGAAAGTGAGGTTTCTCAAGACTAGGTCAACAAAGAAGAAGCACAAGTTAGAGCTTGTTCACGCAGACGTGTGGGGACCAGCTCAGGGAGCTTTTATTGAAGGATCACAGTGTTATGCTACAAAAAAGGTATGGGTTTATTGCATAAAGAGGAAATCTAATGTTTTTGACAAATTTAAGAGCTGGAAAGCCTTGGTTTTCAAGGAGAAGATGATAGACAGAGATCAGCTCAAGAGGCTAAATAATTTTGAGCAGGGCAATGTTGATTTGGACAAGGTTATGATCTAAAATGAGCTCACGGGTAAAAATTATCACTCACAGGAAAACACAAATATCGACGTCGGTCCAGTAGAGACCAAAATCAGTGATGTCGGGCAGGTGGAAACCAACATCGGTCAGATAAGAATCGATGTCGTTCAAGTTGGTCATATGGAACTGACATCGGTTGAGTGTAGACTGAGAGATGACTGGGATTGGTCACTATTATAACAAAATTTGGGTGGACAGCAAGCTGTCAATGAGTCTCAAATGCCCATGAAGAGGTTTGAAAGGGTAAGTAAGCCTCAAATTCATTATTCCCTTTCTTTTTACTACTTGTTGCTCACTGATGGTGGAAAACCAAGAAGTTTTGAAGAGGCAATGCAGGTAGAATTCAAGAAACAGTGGGAGCATGACATGAATGAGGAAATTAATTCCTTGGAAAAGAACCAAACGTGGGATTTGGTAGAGTTGTCAGCCGGAAAGAAAGCACTGAAAGACGAATGGATTTACAAATTAAATAAATTAGAGAATGGATAGGTGAGATAGAAGGCCAGGTTATATGGTCTTGAGCAAGCTCCAAGACAGTGGTATTTGGGGTTTGACAAGTTTATGACAAAGCATGGCTTTAGTCAATGTCAATGTGACCATTGTGTTTATTTTACCAGGTTGGATAATGATAGCTACATTATCCTGTTACTGTATGTAGTGTATATGCTTGTTGTAGGGTCACACATGCAGAGAATTGCTGAGATAAAGGTAAAAGTAGCTCAGACATTTGCCAGGAAGGATTTAAGAGCAGCAATCCTTGGCATGAGTATTTCTAGAGACAGAGAAAATCACAGGTTGATTTTGTCTCAAAAGATTATGTGAATAAGGTAGTGGAGAGGTTTGATATGCAGGATGCAAAACCGGTAAGCACACCTATGGTTGGATAGTTCAAGTTGAGCTATGAACAGTGTCCTAAATCATATGATGAGGTTGGGTACATGGTATGTACTAGACCTGATATTGCCCAAGCAGTGGGAGTTGTCAGCAAGTTTATGGCCAATCCAGGAAAGAAGCACTGAAAAGCAGATCAGTGGATTCTCAGATATCTGAGAGGGACCAGCAGCAGGTATTTATACTATACAGGGTCAAACACTTCTCTACATGGGTATGTAGATTCAGATATGGTAGGTGACTTGGATGGCAAGTGAAGCACCACAGGATATGTGTTCACTGTTGGTGGAACGGCGGTTAGCTGGATATCAAAGTTGCAAAAGGTTGTTGCAGTCATAGAGGCTAGCAAGGATAAGAACCTTGCATATATGTTAACAAAGCCAGGAACAAAGGAGAAGTTGAATCTTCATTCAACTTTTGTTGGTCTTCAAGATTGAACTTGAAGATGGAGATACAAGCTAGAAACAAATTAGAGGATGTACAGGTACAGGTACAGGTGCAACTATTTATCTCCAAGTGGGAGATTGTTAAGTTGTGGAGCTAAAAGCTTCACTATTATGCAAATGGTGGAGGTTGTTGGGTTATAAAGTAATCGACGTCATTCATAACTTATCGACATTGGTCAGGCAGGAACCAAAATCTGTCGACATCGGTTATGAATCAGCCAACATCAGTCATCTTCAGACAAACAATGACCGACATCGGTCCTTTGTGCATTTCCAAGCGGCGTTTCCAGAATTAGATTTGCTAATTTTAGGAGAACATTGAGTTTGCATGTAAAGACTAATTTTAGTCTTGAGTCTGCGCTTGGTTTGGGATCTATTTAAGAGACCCATGGGGCTATATTATAACAAGGACTAAGAAGGATTAGATCCTCAAGTGTAAGATCTAGAAGGTCTGCAAGAGTGCAAGATCAAGAAGATCTACAGGTAAGTAAGGTCAGTTGATCTGTGGGGTAGCAAGATCAAGAAGATATGCGGGTGTGTGTGTGTGTGCAAGCTCAGTCAGATCTACGGGGTAGCAAGATCAAGAAGATCTACAACACACAGTGTAAGCAAGACCAATTAGATCTGTAGAGTGCGGTGGTCAAGAAGGTCTATGGATGGGAGTAGGCAACAATAACCATTGGGTTGATTGTCACTTGGAGGGAATAACAACTCGGTATTGAGTTGATTGTTAGTTGTAATTGATTGAGAGAGAGAACTCTTGAGGGAGAATTATTGTACACCCAAGAGGTGTGGGAAGAAGAGATTTCTTCATTGTATTTCCTTCTGGAAGAGTGTTAATACAGATTGTATTATTTCTCGTATCATCTATTCTTTGTTGTTTTTGAATTCTAGTTACATATTACTTCTGATTTAATTTCGTGTTTAGTTGCTTATACAAAAGTAATCAATTGTACTCTTAGGAGAGGATCCTGACATGTGTGTGTGTGTGTGTGTGTGTGTGGTTTTGACAATTTTAATAGACATGACATTACTTTTCTACATAATAGAATGTTTAATTTACTAAAATTTTATGGAAATGTTAATAGTATTTAATATTTTAAGTATTTAATTTTATTTAATTACCAAAAGTTATTATGAATGTCATGTATATTAAATATTTATTTTGATGTTTTCTTATGAGTCATGGGCCCCCACCTATTAGAGTTATTATCGATATATTATTTAATTAATTTGGTCTTTTAGACTTTTATTAAGTCTAAAATTAAAAATTTAAGTTATAAGTTGACTAATTGACTTTTTAAAAGTTAATTAATATAACAATAACTAACAAGTTAGTTATAACTTATTTTATAACTATTTCCAAGAGGAAACTTTATAAATAGATCGAAGTCACAACATAAGAGTCAGAAAATAACAGTTATTGAAGAGCTCTGAATTTTTTCAAGTTTAATCTTACTTATTTTTGTGCAAACAATCTCTTAGATTAAATAGTTATTTATAGATAGATCACATAATACATTTTTTGGTGGTTAAGTAACCTATTTGTTTAGTGCATGTATATATAAGTTTCTTGTTTGATTTATACATTGTTTATCTAAAGTCTATCAGGCTTAATATCTTTTGATGAGTAGTTTAGAGCATAGAGATTGAATTCTTAGCCACCTTCTCTTCTCTATTGGATGCCCTCACTTTGGTAAGGGAGAAGAGGTCGTGTATGGTCTGCCATACCATTGGGTCTCCATCTTGAGTGGATCTCTACATAAGAATCTTCCTCATGTTCTTAGAATCCCTATCAAAGTCCCATTGGACCTATAAATCACCTTGCAAGATCATCTCGGGTCCCTGTGATCTTGTGGTAACTCCTAAGGTATAAGAGGATGAAGGTGTGGGCATGGGAGGAGGAGGAAGGGATGAAGTGAAGGTAAGGAAGGAGGAAAACAATGGAGGAGGAGGCATGGGGTTGGAAGGGGGACATGCAAATGAGTAAGCCCATGGGAACATCTGGCATGCCATTGGATTTGAGTAAAATTGACCTATGGGTTTATGGCACCAGGGAGAGGAGTATTTAATAGGAATACGAAAATTGGTTGGTTAAACTCAAATCCTTAGGCACCTAAGATGATGGAAAAGGAATACTTGGGAGGGACAAGGGGAGCAATAGGGGATTAAATAGAAGGCTGAGAGGGAGTTACCTTTTGCTTCTTCTTGGGCCTTTTTCCTGGATTAGCTTGTGTCATAGTAATAGAAGGGGTTGTGATGGTGATGGTGGTAAGAGTTAACTAGGGAGTCTATAGAGTAACTATAGGTGTCACTAAAGTGGATAGATCTGATTACAGAGGCTATATAGTGATTGTAGGTGCTATCAATGTGGTTAGAGCCCATTAAACTATTCACATAGGTGAATTTATTATTGGGGTTGCCATTAAGATTTGAGTTAGTGTAGGTCCCATGTAATATCCTACTATGTAGTGAACAATGGGTGTGTTGGGGGCTAAGTAACAAAAGCTCTTAAAGACCAGAGGTAAACCATGGGGATGTTATGCATGGCCAAAGCTAGAGGTACCTGGGTAAATTATGGAAGGGGTAAAATGGGAAACATGGGAGGCACAACTTTGGTGAGCTTGGTAGGTATAGGGAAACCAAAGGGTGCCCCATTAGGTTATTAAAGGATTGAGTTAGTAGGGAAAGGAATCTCCATAGGTGCCTACTACTGGTCATGTTTCGATATTGACTCATGGCTACTATTTATGTTGAATCATAGTGCTCATGTAATCGAGGGTCAAGTAACTTGAGTCACCAGAGGTGGTGAAGTTGGAGCAGAGACTAGGGGAAGTGAAACTCATGGAGGAGAAGGAACTAGGACCCTAAATAATCTTATTTAAAATTTGACGTACAATCACTAGGTTTTTTTGAGTGGATGGCCCAAGTTGGGCCTACTTTCCTTTTGGAGTTGGAGCAGAGACTAGGGGAAGTGAAACTCATGGAGGAGAAGGAGTTGGGACCCCCTAAATAATCTTATTTAAAATTTGAGGTGCAGTCACAAGGTTGCTCTGAGTGGATGGCCCATTTTGGGCCTACTTTCCTTTCTTCCTCACCTCAAGCCTGGCTAACACTCCTTGTCATCAATAAGGTTGGGGTGAATCTCATCATTAGGGTGAGGTACATGGTTGTAAGTGATGTTAAGGCAAGATTGGTATTTTGTCATAGGAACCTTGATGACACCATTAGGGTCCTATTCTTGGTGCTTTGTCTTTCCCAAGGTGTAAGAATCCCTACCTACCACCATATTTTATAATGGAGACATATTCCTATACACATGTTGGTAGATGATGCTGGGGAAGGCTTGTCAAGCCTTTTGTTGGTGATTGAGGGAATGGATGAACATGTCATCCACCAATTGATTGGCTATTTATTACTTATTGAGCCAGTCTGGGACTTGATATGGTAAGCAGAGGGGGGATTTATGGATGCCTATTAATCAGATGATGGTGTCATCTTGATAATATAAATAATCACCAATGGGGGTGAGGGATTGTTTGATCTCGTTTGAGATCTAAGTCATGGTCGCCTCATTGATGGCCATGTATACCACCATGTAGAATGATTTACAGATCTCCTGAATGTGATTTTTTTAGTGGTGGCTATATAGTTTGCCAAAAACTGCATGCACCACAATGCCCTTGAGATTCCACGGTGGAAACACATAAGGTTTGAATACAATAGTGGCATAAATGATGTCCACTAGGTAACTCATCATGTATAAATTACCTCTAGTTTGAGCCTCTAATATGGCCCTGATGAGGTTGAAATTGATCATGCTCCCCAAGTCTAGGACCTCCTTTCCTTTGAGAACTATGCTCAAAAAGGGCACCCATAAGAGGTTCACATGTGTGGTGTTGTTGGCTTCAAATAGGGGATTTAGTAGGGACATTCCAATGTGAACCCCCTTCTTAAAGAGGTGGATAGGATAAGCATTAATTTCCTCTTTGTCAACCCATAATTCTTTATCTATGACCTAATCCTTGAGGACCTCATATACATTATGGGCATTAGCCCATGTATCCACTACACTAGCATTGTAGTTAATGGTGTACTCTGGGAGGTTGTAGTACTACTTAAAATTAGCCCTTGAGATGTTTATGACCAAGTTTGGTGAATTGATGGAGTAAACTAGATCTCGTATGTCTCGAGGAACACACTTGGAAATCTATAATAAGTTGTCGAAGAGGTCTATGTAAAGGAATATCTTAGGCCTGAATGTGGCCCTGTGTTATCCTAACTTACCTAGCATTGCAAGATCATTGAGGTATTCAGTTTCATCATCATCATCCTCTAAGGTAGGGGTTCACATGTCTTTAATCACTTTGAATACCTTGTTGTAATGGTCAAACAACACCACATTAGGTGAGAAGGTGGTATCCCAGTGCTCATGCTCAGGCTTAGGGTTGGAGGATGAAACAAACATGTGATAAGGTTAGTCCTGACAACAATGAAAATAAAGTGAGGAGGGCACAAAAGGCACAAGAATGAGTTAAAATAAGGAGATGAACTCTATGGAATTGGGCATACTAATAATAAATCAAATTAATTCAAGGACTTATAGGGCTTTGCAGAGAATTTTTTCATTAATGGACTTTGGCAACTCACCCAACATGAGTTTAAATTTGAGTTGGTGGCTCGATCCACCCATTTATTTCCCAATCTGTCATTAACTCAAAAATTTCAAATATATGTTCCCCACCTAGTTTTGGTGGTTGTAATGATACTTTTTAAATTATCTAATCAAGGCCCAATTTCCCATTTAGTTAATGTGAGAACCATGGTAGGCACATACCTACCTTGCCCTTGTGGCACCCCAGACATCTTTAAGTTACTCTACATGTCTATTGCTAGTTGGTCCTATTTGTATCAGATGCCACCTAAACACAGTTAGATGCCACATTTTTACCTTCTTAAGAGCTGGAATTGGCCACCTAGAGTAGCGAGGTGACATGTGGCATCCTCCAATTAGCTTTTGAATCTAATTGTACCTCATTCTAATTAATTTAGGCATATTGGGTCTATTCTATCAATTTGTATGGAAGTGCCATATGGCATGGTCTCATAGGTCAAGCTCTCCTAGGATTTGACATCTTTGACATGTCCAAGAGACAGACAAATCTGATAGGTTCCATGTGTTGTTTACCCATTTGGTTAGGCTCTCCCAGGCTTTGGCATCTCTGACAGGTCTAGGAAACTGACACATCTGATAGGTTCCACATGGAGTTTCCTCATTCATCGGGCTCTCCTGGGATCTGATAGGTTTGGGAGACTAACACATTTGATAGGTTTTACATGGTGCTTCCTCATTCAATCAAGCTCTCCTAAACTCTAACATCTCTAACATGTCTGATAAATTGATGCATTTGATAGGTTCCACATAGTGCTTCCTCATTTGATTAGGCTTTCTTGGGATCTAACATCTCTATCAGGTCTAGGAGACTAACACATTTAATAGGTTCCACATGAAGCTTCCTCTTTCATCAGGTTCTTATAGGATTTGACATATCTTATAGGTCCAAAAAATTGACATATTTGAAAGGTTCCACATGGTGTTTCTTCATTCGATCAGGCTCTCCCAGGCCCTAACATCTTTAATAGGTCTGGAATACTAACACATCTGATAGGTTCCACATAACGCTTCCTCATTCATCAGGCTCTTTTGTGAGATTTCATGAAAAGTGACTAAGTTAAAATACAACCACATAATCAATTAAAAGCTCACTTGTTTTCCATTAAAGTTTTATGAAACATGGAGTAGGACTCCAGGCGATTGATACTCCAAGAAAACCAATATGAGTCCAAATATGTGAAAAACATAGTTAGCATAATAAAATATTATAAGTATGAAAACCCTTTTTTCTTTTAGAATACAATAAGGACTAGATTGTATTTAGACTTAGAAGACTACATATATCTTTAACAAATACCAACTCGTCATCACAAACATTGTTAAACATTCAGTAAACTAAGGTGAAATAGAGGTTTGAGGATTCTCAAGGTCTGAGGCTGACTGGAAAGGGATTAAAACTCCAAGAAAGTTTCGATTTGATAAATTTTAGAGGGGTCCCCCACTTCTCTGACGAAGGGGGGTTGTGTTGGCTACAACAAGAACCTATGCTAAATGCTTATTTATAATGAAACTAACCCTAGCATGTAATCTCTAACCCTACAAAATATACTAAACTAAACTAACTAAACGGTTTTACCTTGCAAGTAATGCACCCTCATATCATGCTCAAACACAATGCAAGTATGTTACCAACCGTGAGTCCAAGTTTGATCTAGTGTGGAGGAAGACCAAGTTGTAGTGTAGAGATCTGTCCAATCCACTGTTAACAATCCAGTAGAGAAAGTGAAGTAGAATCAATCAAGGGATGTAGAGGCCAATCCAAGTGCACAAATTAGGTGCAATGCCAACTGAAGGAGCCAAGAACAAATAATATTGAAGGCAACAACAATTGAGAGCAACAATGGTGTGTCTAGTTCTACCAATAAGTGTGTATGTGAATCTCTGTCAAGAGGGAGCAGAAATCCAAATGGGAGTTGATTGATCAAGAATGGATCAAAAGAGATGAAAAGAGAGGAGGAGGGGTTGGAAAAAATGTTTGCAAGTCAAATAGGGTAGTCCAAGTCTCAAATCTCCTAAAAAGTGGCTGTTTATGATCGTTTGGCAATGAACAAAACACAAAAAGCCCTATTATGAAAGAGTTATGGCCCAAGTTGTATATTTTTGGCCAAAATGTGCAGCCTAGGCCACAAGGTTTTTCCAAAATCAGTGACCTAGGCTGTTCAGCCTCTCGAAGGGTCTCTGGGGTGCACAAAAAGGGTCTTGTAGGGTACAAGAGCTCTGATAGAGTGCAGGGAAGGTCCAGAGGGGTGCAAAATGGAATGGGGATCTCTTTAAGTGTCTAGGTAGGATCAAATATGACTCATAGTGACAGTAGTATGTGTGGTGAACATATATGTAATCATTGGGATGAATACAGTTAGAGGAATCATGATTACACCTTAGCGTGTTAGAGTATTCAAATTTCTCACAAATATTATACATGTTTTCTTGTTAATTTAATTATCAACATAAAATTAAATGTCTTAATACACTAATACATGTTGTCCCATGTTAAAATGCATGTACTTGTGATATAAACAATATGCCAAAATAACCAACTTCTCATACATATAGCGAGTTACAAAATGATAAGACAATATCTAGCATAATAGTCAAAATATATAATAATGCCACTCTGTGCTCCCTGAAAATAAAATGGCAACTCTAGAATACTAAATTTCTTATTTTTTCTATTTTTTTTTTGTTTCTTAAACGAAGTAAAACAAACAAGAAATATTAAAATATAAAAACTAGAAGAGGCCTAACTTCTTTCTTGAGAGCTTCTTCCATCTTCTCTCTAAGCTCTTCTTCTCAAACAAGCTCCCACTAAAAATGATCAACCCCCAATGAGTAAAAAGAAAATGGCAAGCAAAAAGAATTTATTTTCATAAAAGTCTTTAATTTTCTTACAAGGTACATACTCTTTCTTACATTTTTTTTCAAGTACGTGTGGGTTTACTTGCACAAATAAATCCACCATTATACTCTTCTTATAAAGTCAAAAAGTATTCTTACAAGCCTATGTAGACTCTTACAAGACGATTAATTGCTCCTACAAATCTCCTTCCACACTCCAAAGTGTTGTACAACCATTTACTTTAAGTTGCGATTTTAGGTACTATAAACTACTTAACATACTAACTAGAGTTCATAGCCTTCTTAGAAAATCTATGAACGTTTTAAATTTTCACTTTTGAAAATTTTACATTCTTTAATAAGAATTATATTAATCTATATGATATAAGATTGAGATTGGTTAATTTATTTTATTTAAACCTTCTTAACTTAAATGAAACTGTTTAAATATTTTCACAAGGAGGGAAAATAAATCAAATTTCTTCACACATTAGGTGTTGTCAAACGTGACGAATATGCCAAATCGGTTAAGGAAAGTGACTCAATACAAAGGGTATTACAATTTTACACTGAAGAAGAATCTTCTTCTGTTTATAGTGAGCTTGTTCTCTTTAATAATTGTTTATGTGCATTTCAAACTTTATATATACTGGATTGTGATATGATTTCTTCTCTATACGGCAATCCCTAACTTTTATTTTCACCAGTCTAGAGATAGAGCTATGCCAGAAAATAATATAAGCTACCATACTTTGGTCATTGCAAGTTTTACATGTGATGTTCTTTGACTCCAACGATATTCTAATGCTTATTGCTGATAACTAGGTCATACAAACTACATAGTCCAAATAGTTCTGCTCCATAATGCGTAACTCCCCCCTTTCCATCTTGTGAAATTGTTTCTTAAAGTTGATCTTCTTCTTCTTCTAGCCATAACAAATTACTTTTCACTCCATCCTCCTTTCTTAATTTAAGAATCCAATTGTTTATTATCCGTATATTAAAATCCCTCATTATCAAAACTTCTTCCAAAATATTGAATAGTGATATATCACTTTTTAATAATATGTAAAGATCTTCACAATCTCAATTCATCTTTTTATATGTTTTTGAACATCTCTATGTAAAATAATAGGTAGCAATCTCTAATTGCTAACTCGTTTCTAATTATTTTCAACAATATGCACTCCTCATTTTGGCTCTTCTTTTCTCTACTTCTATAATTTAACACCACATTTCTTTTAGAGAAAAAAAAAAAGGAGCCGAGGGAATTCCACCGAGACCAAAAGATAAGGGGCGATTGCTCGAAGACAACAAAATCATGTGTGCGAAAAGGAAGAACAGGCCTTTTGGCGTGATGGATGGAGTATCACACATTTGAACTTAAAAAATAGTTAAATGTTCTAAGTCTGGCTGAGGGGCGAATAGACCTACTTGGTGCTACGTTTATGTCGGAAAATTCGGATGGCGAAGTACGTTCCATGGTATCCTATCTTGAAGAAATGCTGATTGCTTTATCAGCATAGGATTATAGCGCAAATGGAGCTTTTCGTAGTTAGTCCTCTGTCGCAACGGCAACTGCAACTGCAACTGCAACTGCAACTGCATGGTTCATGCTCTTGGTTGCGACTAACATGGAAGAAGAATACATTAACATGCTATTGCGGCGAGCAGGTTAGGATGACAGTAATTCAAAGAATTTATGACAAGTTGAGGAGGGAAGGGTATGTAGATGAGGCCGGAGAGGGCAAATTTAGAGTGGGTGCTGGTTCAGCCGGTGAAATATTTCTTCCCCATGCAAACGCAAAACAGCTGCTTAATAAAAATAACAGTGTAGGCCATTCTCTAAGAGCAAAGGCAAGAGAAGGTTTGCCCACATTAGCAGAAATGGCGCTGCCTGTGGAGGAGGTGAAGAGGCTCACAACCCTTGGACTTGCAATTGCAAATATAAATACCCTCAAGCTTGGCAAGGCTGGCATTAGCGAGGGTATCATCAATAACATTCACGAGAGATGGAAGAATTCCGAGGTCATCAGGATCAAATGCCACGACGATTTCAGCACCACTCATCAACTCTTGGAGGTATCTACTACTACTGCTTCCTTGTGCATAATTCTTACTTTCCATATAGAAGTATAGATAGAGATAAAGGCCTGTATGTAAAGGATAGGAAATGAATAAATGAGATCTACACCTGATTTCAGACCTTCCATGGAGCAAATTGCATCCCACCCAAATTTGATTTTCCTCCCAAAATTCACCTAGAAACTCACTTTGAAATTTTAACCGTAGAGTTTGTAAAAAGGTGAAGAGACATCCATGTGCAACATAAAACGACAAACTTGTGAGCACCGATAACAATATAAGAAAACATCCATAAAGGCGCTGCCTAAGCAATAGGAGATGGAACTATTTAAAATAAGCGTAAGCTATAGTTTACTCTGATATAGATAAATGGATTTTGGGTTATGCTCTGTGAACTATTATCAGAATGTGATTAAGAGATTTTTCAATCAACGGTTTGGGTCACGTTTCCTAAACCATCATTTTGATATAAGAATGGTATCATATTTTGATGATGGTTCATAGAGTGTGATCGGAAACATTGATTGAAAAATATCTTACATGGTTTAATCAGAAGTCTTCTTCTAACATTTAACTAGGCCTAAAATGAATCTGAAACAATAAATCAGACCTAATTAATTAATTCCACCCCTAGATAAATAAAGAGATGCAAGGTTTAGAGATGTATCTTGAATATAATGAGATAGGGTGACAGTCGTCAGAATTTGACAGTAAAAAACATTGCTCAACAGCGACTAGGAGATGACCTAGAAAACTTGCATTGATTGGAGAATGATGTACATACTGTCAAGTTCCATTCATAGCAAAAGTCAAGCAAGCAAAATTTATTTTGACGACTGTGTTCATCTAATCTGGGGCTTCCAAAACCCCATTCAGTGTTTTGTGCCTTAGATCTAATTGCTGGAAAAATGGACTTCTTCTTCTTGCCCTGATTGGGTAGCTCAATAGGAAAAATAATATGCATTTTGGGGCCTGTTGTTACCCTTAACCTGATTTTTGTCATTGCCTTAAACATTTGTACAATATCAAAAACAACACTCCAATAATTGTAGCAATTCATCACCCAAGCAAACTAGTGCAATGCAATGTGTTGTTTGTACAACGAATGCCATAATGATTGCTTAATTTGTATAAATGCATGTAAATGCTCAATAGATTCTTGTTAATAGTAAAATGAATTCTCTAGCTCTCACTTGATTCTTCTTGAATGCCTCATATTGATAAGATCAATGCTAGATGCTTTTTAGATGACTAAAGGCACTAGGGTGCTTGTGTATTTACATGTCTTGAATTCAAATTAGGACCCTGTTGGCATGCAAACCACATCAAATGGTTGAAAATGAGAAAAAGGCGGGTTAAGAGTCACATAGGGTAAGGGACAAAAGGTCCCTTAAGCACCTTGATAAGATTGTACATTGACGCTTTTTACATGTCCAAAGCGTTAGTGTACTTGTTGGGCAAGGAGCTCGGAATGTGATCAACCTTGGGAATGAGTAAGATGATAGTTGGAGGGTGTCAGGAGAAGGTGTGGGGATAATTGAAAGTAATTAAATGCGTCAATAATATCCAATTTAAATTAAGAATTGACAAGTACAAAAACATCCCAGAAATATGTAATTTAATGATTAATAAATGCCTATGAGACATTTTTAGGTGTTTACATTTTTCCCCATTTGGCATGTATGGCCCGATTTTGAGATTTGGGATGACCCTATGAAGCACATATCTTAAAAGAAAGAAACTAAGCGCATCATGTGTAAGAAAAGGTATTTCATTCTAGATAGAAAAAGAATTTTCACTCAAAAAGTATGCCAATTCTTTGTGACTTTTGCAAGTAGCATAGGTCAGTCACCAAGGAGAATATTATGCTAGATGAAAGGGTTTGACTGAAAAGGCTTGAAAAACTCATAGACCCATGCCCAAGCTATATGAGCTTTGTTGCATAACCAAAACAAGTGCTTGATAGTATCAGTGTGGCTGCAAAATGGGCACTTAGGCTGCAAAACACCTAAATGTACAAAGTGATGCCGCAAAGGTCATCCTTGATAAAGTAAGCACCAGGAAAAACGTGCGAGTTTGGGCTCAAGAATGGTGCTTCAAACAGTTTGAAATCCTCAACTCCAAGAATGAGTAATGGACTGGAGTGACCATTGCTGATCGTGTTTTTCAATCATTGGTAGCCGGGGTGAGAGCTTGTCATATCCCTTGCGGAGAGTATAGCGATGAAAGAATTCTTGGTCTTTGTTGTGCAGATGAAATTTGACTTTAGCCTAAGGACAAGAGATCCAAGCACGAGCATAATTGGAATAAAAGTCTTGCATTGTGCACATAGCTCTTTTGAAAAACTTGAGAGCATGAACCCAGGGCACCTCTGTGTAAGGAACAACATGGAAATTAATGACTAGTGACCAACATTGAGAGTGGTGGTTGATGGTGAGACCACCACCGAACCTATCCCCATTCCATAACAACCATAGTCTAATAGCTTCCCATGGTTTCCAAATTATCTTGACAACAAATGACCCAAAAACCTTGATAGGGGCACACAATATAATAAGGTTTTGAAACCCTAACCCCTTCAAAGCGGCTCATCCATAGGGAAAACCCTAAGAGATACAATTTTTTAGCGAAACTTCCCAAGCCTCTTTCCCTTTGATGGCTTAGATAATCCATTTCACATAGAGAGTTTTGCTTTGATGGTAGACTTTGAGATGACCCAAGCCCCTTGCTTCCTTGGGGAGACAAAAATATTCCCAAGGTACCTTATGAAAACCTTTCCCATGCTAAGAACTATCCCAAAGAAAATCCCTGAGGAGTTTATCAAGCTTTTGGTATGAGGCTTTGGAAGGAACCCAATAGGACGAATAATAGGCATGGTTTGCAATGAGAACCTTAGTTTAGATTTGAAATTTACCCACTAGAGAGAGTGGCTTAGTGATCCAGTATGCGAGTCTATTTTGTATCCTATCTATGACATGGTACCAAAGGTGGGAAGGGGTAGCTTGAAACACAAAAGGGATACCAAGAAAACGAAAATCCTCACCAATTTGAATCTATTTCCAAGCATATCTCTCAGCATTTAAGGGAAGGAGGATTGAAAGACAACCTGTAGCATTGAGTTTTTCTCCATTGAATATTGGAATCCAAAGCTGGGCAAAAAATATCAAGGCACTACATTGTGTGTTTGATATTATCTTCTTCAATAAGATTGAGGAAGGAGTTGTTGGCGAAATGGTCACTAACAAGCTGAGAGGATGTCTCCACATGAAGAGAGATCCCTTTGACTAGACCTTGATCCATGGCACTAGCCGACAAATAACCAAACCCTTATACAACCAAAACATATAGAGCTGGGTAGAGAGGGCATCCTTGTCTAATAGAGAGAAACAAGCCAAATTGCTTCGAGCATATACCATTGACTAAGAGACAAGTCAAGGCATCTGCAAACAACATTTGCACTGATTGGAGAAAGCTGGGACCAAATTCTAGTGCCTGAAACATGGTGAGAATGAAAGGCCATTCGATGTGATCATCTCACTTAAGTATGAATTTAATATGTCCTTTGTTAATGATGTGGCCAATGGTTTTGGTGTGATATGCTTCAAGGTAAACTTGAAATAGTCCTCTCCAGTGGTATCCCAAATGAATTTGTAAAATTCATAAGGAGAACCATCACACATAGGGGATTTGTCATTGGCCATATGTGTGATAGCTTTGCGCAAGTCTTCAATGGCAAGTAACCAATCACATGCCACTCATTTGGTTTGAGAAAGCTTGCATGAGACCATCAATAGACACTATTGGAGGGATTTTTCTCGCCTAGGAGAAAGATTATGAGCTTTGAAAACTTGTTGATAATGTCAGACAAACGCTTGAACCATGGTAGGAAACTCCGTGAGCGGCTGGTTAACTTCCCTAATGGATTTGTTTTGTTGAACAAAGTGTTCGACCTTGAACATTTGGAGGAACTACTTAGAAAATTGGCCATCAATCTCAAGCTAATGAAATTTGGTTTTGATTTGTGTCCCAAGCATTGTAAGCAATTGCAATCTAAATACATTGCCTAAGTATCACCACTTGTAGTTGGATGGTTTCGTGGAAGGGTTCCTACTCCAAGGTGGCCATTGTGCAACTTAGCTTGGAGGTGGTGGTGGAGTAAGAATTGCAACAAACCCATGCCAAGTGGTAGCCATAGATGTGAAAGAACCGAGTTGTGCAAGTAATGGCGTTAGACCACCAATCAATCCAACGAATTTTGCATGAAGGATGTGGCACGAGGTTCCAAACCCGCTTCATGTGAGCAAGAGTGGGGCCATGATGTAATAAAACATTATTAAGAAAAAAATACGTTTTTTTTATACTTTAGGCCTTTTGAAATGCTATTCAATGTGGAATGGTATCGACAGGGGATTGAAAAGGACAATATTGGACAAAGCGTCCATCGGCAATGAGAAACATTTTATAAAGGCGAAATATGGTTAAGTGAGATCATGGACTTGTCAAGTCACTTAAAGACTCTTTCAGCTCCATGGTGGAGATCATAGTGTTGAGACTCGGACTCGACAAAGACTCGGCAAGCCTTTTTTTGCCTCGGACTTGGACTTGGACTCAACAAGACTCGGCAAATTTTAAAAAATCATTAAAAATAGTGAATTTAAGAGAAAAAACTATTAAAATACATTCCATATCAAATCCACTTAAAAATACACTCAAAACTAGTTAATTAGATCTAACATACACTTATATACACAGAAGTAAGTAAATAATGCGATATTGAATGTTTTCAGTTGAACAATTGAACTTGAAATTTGAAAATTGAGAACTAATATTAAATAGGAGTTTTTATATTCATCAAATTGTTTTTTACATACAAATATGGATTTAGAAATCTATGGCAATGGCATCAACAAAAACATAATATAAAAAGATACATCTATGGTTGAGAAGAGCATGCATTGCTCGTCCTCTCAACACAAGGTCCAACACATCGGAGCCTACGATGTTTTTTATACGTCAAAGAAGCAACTGCAGCCATTGTACCCGACCTCGTGGTATCTCTATCTACCACCACATCTTTATCCCTAGATGTACGAGCTCGCTTCTCCTCCTGATTAACCCATTCATGGTCCTTTGTAAATACACGGTTGTCATCCTCTGTGATCCACTCTGATTGTGGATCATACTCCTCTAGCTCAATGGGGGATCTGTCTTTCTCATCCCCTATAATCTTCTTGTGACGGAGGCGAAGGTTGTAATGCACAAATACAAGGTCATTCAACCTTTGCATTGACAACCTATTGCGCTTTTTGGAGTGTATGTGCTCAAACATACTCCAATTGCGCTCACACTTAGAAGCACTGCATGGTTGGCTTAGCACTCAAATAGCAATCCTTTGAAGATTCGGCACCTTTGCAGCAAAATTTTCCCACCATGCATATGTAACCATAGGTATTAAAATGTCTTAGACTTCAATTCCAAAAAATATGAAAAAACAATAAAATAAATGGAACATATTGATCATTTAACTCAAAATTTACTTGGCTTAATTGTTGTCCTAGCTGTCTTGCAAATATCTCGAGAAAAGAGATCTCCTAGTGCTTGTTTGTAGATCTCAATCTCGGACATAATCTTCACCCTTGTCTGCACATTTGTCTCCATGGCCTCCATGACTGTGTAAAGGCCGCTCATAACCTCCTCGTCGGTTGTATAGCTCTCAAGGAATTGGAAGGCTAGGTTCAAAAAATAGGCACAAACATGAAGTGGCCTATGGAGTTGTCTTATCCACCGTTGGTCAATGATATCCCAAATAGGCACATACTTAGCTTCAACCATGCCATAGACAATTTTTATTTTCTCTTTGGCTCGGTCCATGCCCTCATAGATATAGCCCATTGCGGGCTTTTCTCCATCAACCACACGGAGGAGAGAAACCAATGGTTCGGTGACCTATAACAAATGTTAAAAAACGTAATTTAGAATTATAACTCGAAGTATTAAAAAATAAATAAATTACATAACATTTTAAAACAAAAAAAATGAAAATTCAAGAAAATTAAAATGACTTACATTCACAATCTCCTTTGCCGGCACCCAAAAGTGGGACTCATCAAATACCCACTCTACAATAGCAACCCCACCAATGGTCTTTGCATATGAAGACTCGTACCATTTCTCGCTAACAAGCATTCGCTTCAACGAAGCTTTTGATTGTAACAAAGATTGCAAGGTGATGAAGGAGGTTGCAAAACGGGTTACACCAGGTTGGACCAGCTCCTTGTTGTCCGTGAATTCTCTCATTAAAGAGAGGACCCAAGCATGGTTGTAGATGTACTTACAAATATTACGACCGTACTCCACAATTGGCATGACTTACTCCATTTTCCCAATGTCCTCTAGCATCAAATCGATGCAATGTGCTGAGCAAGGAGTCCAAAAGATCGAGGGGTGCCTTTGCATGAGTAGCCTACCGGCTGCAACATAATTTGCTGCATTATCCGTGACTACTTGTACCACATTTTCTTCACCCACCTTTGCAATAACTTCGTAAAAAATGTCACATAAGTAATCAACATTTTTAATTCTCCCAGAGGCATCAATGGACTTCAAGAAGACAGTCCCACCTGAAGAAGAAACCAAGAAATTCAGTAGTGTTCTATGTTTTCTATCTGTCCATCCATTGGACATGATAGTGCAGCACTTATTCCTCCAAATAACTCGTTGCTCATCAATGATTGATTTCACATCAGCCACTTTATCAGACAAAATTGGCCCCCTTAAATCATCAATAGAGGGAGCTTTGAACCCCCGACCAGCAACGACAATAACATCCACTAGCGCTTGCCAATAGGGCGATCTAAAATGCCAAAAAAATTAAATTTAGAATTTAAATATAAAAAAGATCTTATAATTAATAAACATATTTAGATTCTTAGAATTACATTAACATTCTAAATTCATAATTTTTTTTATTCTTAATGTAGAAGAAATTAGAAAAATATGATATTAATTATTACCTCGCCGCACGAAAATGAATGTCACAATAGTACCAAAAGTCACCCACTGTGCTTCTCGCAGCTACATGTTTGTCCTTATTCCAACTTGTGCTTTCCAACGATGGTTGGGAGCCTGGAGCACTGCGTGGGACGAACCAACTCGCCGAACTACGCTCTCTAGGGCCAATGCTACTCGAACACGATCCAGGAATTGGAGGCATGGGTTTGGATTTGGAAGCAACAACTATTTGTTGGTTTTGCTTCTCCTTTAACTCCTTTTCATGAAAGCTCTCCAACTGAGCTGTGATCTCCCTTATAACCTCAGGCTCTGCGCTGGGACATACTGCAGCTTCACGCTTAGGTATGTGGGCAAGGTGATATTTTAGGAAATTAATGCCGCCACTAAGAAACTCAGCCCCACAATATTTGCAAGTCACATGCCCTTTCTTCGAACCCTCAATGCCATGCTTCCAAGCAGGGTCTTTCGGATGATTTGTTCCTCCCATCATGGTAACCATAGTACGGTAGGACGGTAGGAGTCAGGTCCCAAAAACCCACATTGTACATAAACAAAAATTGATGGTAAGGACTGTAGGGTTAACATTTAACTTTGCAAATTTTAAATATACAACAAGAAAAAACATAGAATAGAAAACCAACAATAACCATGGTTCATGAATCATAATACATATCACAAGAAAGAAAGAAAGGGAAAAGATAAAAAAACAACAATAACCATTGATTTTAAATTTTAAATTTTAATGTTTAATGAAGAAGAAGAAGAAAATGTTCGGAAATGAGAGAAATAAAAGAGAAGTGTTCATGCAATTTCCCTCTTGTAGATGCACACTTGAATCAGCTCTACGCCTCCAACAATGCATAGCCACACACAATCCACAATGCACACACTTTGGCTTGAAGCTTTGGATCAGCCAATGCACTTAAAAACAGCCAATCCCTTGAAGCCCCAACCTCCAAGGCTCCAACAATACACTCACTTGTGGCTAAACCAACCTTTGCACACTAGCAATCAGCCTCTTTGTAGCAAAAAGAACAAATCTGAAATTTCAATCACAATGGAAAAAAATGAAAAATGGAATGGGCTCATGAAAACAGAGTTAGAATGAGTGAATAGCACTTTAGGGATGTTAGAATGTGTTTTAGGTTTAGCTTTACGTTTTTGTTTTTTAACTTTATTGTGAGTGTTTTTTTTTTAATTTTTAAAAAAATCTGGGGTGTTTTGCAGACTCAATGAGTCCTGTGACGAGACTCGCGAGTCTGCCTGTTTTAGGTTTAGCTTTACGTTTTTGTTTTTTAACTTTATTGTGAGTGTTTTTTTTTTTAATTTTAAAAAAAATCTGGGGTTTTTTGCAGACTCAGCGAGTCCTGTGACGGGACTCGCGAGTCTGCTTAGACTCGTGAGCCCTGTGACGGGACTCGTCGAGTCTGCCTAGACTCGCGAGGCCTTGGCGTGATGGACTCGAGCTCGGAATTGCGAGTACTCGTCGAGTATCAACACTATGGTGGAGATTCATCCACGTGTACCAAATTGAAGAGGTGGAATGATGCAAGTAATTTGGGTCATGAAACTCAAATTTATTACGCATAAAATACCATGTCTCTTTCTCGCCAGCTGTCCAATGCATTGGAAGGTGACCAAGCTTGTCATATGCCATCTTGAACATATTAAAATTGCCACACAAAATCCAATGCGCACCTAGAATAGAAACTCACCAACAAGCCAATGCCGAAGAACCGATCTTTCCACTGCATCATTAGAGGTGTAAACATTAATAATGTCAAAAATTGATTTTTAACATTTAATAGAACCCAAAGGGCCCAATTAGAGGGGTGACACCCATGATAAATATATTGTGGTTGCCATTTTGGAGTTATAATATTAATTACTCATCCACGCCTCAAATCATGATTGCTAGTGAGAAAAAGACTATTAGACGAAATAACTTTATTGGCATCTTTGAGCAAAAATCCAAACACCTTAATTTCTTGCAAGGAAAGTGAATCAAATCTAGAAATCATTGTCAAGAAGCATGTGAAACATAAATGTGAGGTGGGTTTGTGAGGCACTGTACATTACATGAAAAAATATTCATATTTCACATGGGTCTAGGGACACTCCTCATAGCCTAAGCCTTGAAGGGCACCATACGTATTATACAAAAGATATTGTTGATTATTTTGCAAGAAATCATCATACTGAAATGAAAGTTGTTTATTTGGCAAATATTCTCCATCTTGCAACTGGAGAGGTGAATTGTGAGAACATCAAACAAAGGCCTTGTGAGGAGAAACACACAAGAGAAGTAGTTGAGAATCTTGAGTAACTTCATGAGTAGTTGCTTGAGAGACAGACAACATTGGCAGCTAAAGGTGAGCTAGAATACCTTGGCTTACTTGCCTCGTTGGAGGTTTCAACTTGGTTATGATAAGGTTGCAAAGAGGGTTGAGCTATTGCTAGAATAGACTTAAATGTATCATATGAACGAGTACCTAAATTAGGGTTTGACACCATAGTTTTACTGTTTGACATCCACACATTAGCGTTTTAGCCACACCCCTGTTTTGTCTGGATTTATGACCATTGACAGTGGTCCAACCTTTGCCACCAAACAGAGTATTTTCAGTTGGAGGTTTTGAAATCGGTTTGGTTGAAGAGTCCCACAAAGATCATTCTTTGATTTTATGTTCAGAGGATTGGCAATGGAAACAAAT
This sequence comes from Torreya grandis, assembly GCA_037957365.1. Classification (NCBI taxonomy): domain Eukaryota; kingdom Viridiplantae; phylum Streptophyta; class Pinopsida; order Cupressales; family Taxaceae; genus Torreya; species Torreya grandis. The sequence goes on along the minus strand of JARHVA010001619.1, from coordinate 1,147,340 downwards.
GTTGGGAAAATTAATGTATAACACTCTTTGGACATGTTGGGTTTTCCTTATCTAAATGACTATGGTGTCCTTAAGGTTGCGTGAGAGGTCAACATCAATAGAGATGCATTTTTTAGGATGAGCTGAATAAAATTTAGATAGTTCATGGCAAACAACAGGGCTATCAACACGACCAAACAGTTAAGAAAGTAAACATCAAGGCAAAGGGAGACCAGAAAATTCCACACAGACCAAAACACTAAGGGCCAATTGCTTAAAGACAACAAAATCATGCATTCAAAAAGGAAAAACAAGCCTTTTTGCATGATGGATGGGGAGCATCACACCTTTAAACTTAAAAAATAATTAAATGTTCAAAGTAAGGTTGAGAGGCAGATAGGCCTATTTGGTGATCTGCTTATGTCGGGAAATTTGGATGGTGAAGTATGTTCCATGGTATCCTATTGTGAAGAAATGCAAATTGCTTTATTAGCATAGGATTATTGTGCAAATGGAGCTTTTTGTAGTTAGTCCTTCATCGCAACTGCAACTGCAACTGTAGCTGCATAGCTCATGCTATTGGTTGCAAATACCATGGAAGAAGAATACGTTAACATGCTATTGCGGCGAGCAGGTAAGGATGACAGTAATTCAAAGAATTTATGACAAGGTGAGGAGGGAAGGGTATGTGGATGTGGCTGGAGAGAGCAAATTTAGATTGGATGCTGGTTCAGCCGGTGAAATATTTTTCCGCATGCAAATGCAAAGCAACTGCTTAATAAAAATAACAATGTAGGCTATTCTCTAATGGCAAAGGCAACAGGAGGTTTGCGCACATTGGCAGAAATGGCGCTGCCTGTGGAGGAAGTGAAGAGGCTCACAAACCTTGGACTTAGTTGAAAATATAAACACCCTCAAGATTAGCACAACTGGGATTAGTGAAGGTATCTTCCACAACATTCACGAGAGATGGAAGAATTCCGAGGTCATCAGGATCAAATGCCACTGTGATTTCAGCTCCACTCATCACCTCTTGGAGGTTACCAATACTACTACTGCTTCCTCTATGCATAATTTTTACTTTCCATATAGAAGTATAGATAGAGATAAGAGGTATTTATCTAAAGGATGGGAAGGGAATAAATGAGATCTACACCTGGTTTCAGACCTTCAATCAAGCAAATTGCATCCCACACACTTGACTTTCCTCCAAAAATTCACCTAAAAATTCTAATCGTAGAATTTGTACAAAGGTTAGAAGACATTTATTTACAACATAAGACTATTAACTTGTGAGCACCAACAACAATATAGGAAAACACCTATAAAGGCACTACCTAAGCAATAGGAGGTGGAACTACGTAAAGTAAGCCTAACCTATAGTTTACTATGGTATAGATAAATGGATTACAATTAAATTGCAATACAAATACTTATAAACATTTAACTAGGCCTAAAATAATTGTAAAAAATTAGATCAGACCCAATTAATTAATTCCACCACCAGAGAAATAAAGAGATGTATCTTGAATATTGTGAGATCAGGTGATAATCGTCGTAATCTGACAGTGAAAACAATACTCAACAACGATTAGGAGATGACCCAAAATACTTGCATTGATCGGAGAATGATGTACATATTGCCAAGTTTCAAACCTTACCATGTCTAGCTTGTCAAGTTCCATTCATAGCAAAAGTCAGGCATGCAAAACTTGTTTTGATGATTGTGTTAATCTAATTGGCAATGTTGCACTGAAACTCCCCCATCCCCTCCGTACCAGGCTTGGAAATGTTTTTAGAACGGAAATGCTTCGACAATGTCGCGAAAATGTGCCAGAAACATCCTGGATGTTTTGGTCATGTGTACAGGCATTTTCGGGACATTTTTGGGCATTTCCAAGCGTTTCCATGGGCGAAAAAAATCAAGCAAAAGAAAAAAGAAAAGTTAAGACCATAGTGTACATACTTGATGAGGACCAGAGGAGCTCGAAATAGAGAACACACACACATGTTTGAGAGTGGTTTCAGACCTTTAGGAGCTATAATGCAAATTCTAGGTTGTGGAGGATCCTATCATATTTCAAACTTAGTCAGATTTCAGGGTTTCAGGATTTCAAACTTAGCCATATTTTAGGGTTTCAAGATTTTAAGGAGACATCATAAGAGGTATGAAGGTTGCATGAAGGGATGTAGGTTCAATAGAATAGCATGAGAACATCTCTCACAATGTGCCCCGAGCCAATCCCCCCGTGCCGCCTTCGCCTCCTCGCCCCCTCGCCCCCCCGCCCCGCACCCCCCGCCCATTCTTGGTGCACCCTTTAAGGCTTGCACTCAAGAAGATTCGATGCACTGGTGAGCACCTGCAAACTAGATGATTTATAGTTAGTAAATGATAATGTTGAAAAATAGTGGGAGTGGCATTCATGATTTTGAGGACAATCAAGAATATTTATTGTAGATCTGAATGTAGATTTTGTTTTGAAGTAATGAATGAATACTATATATTTTCAAGTGTTTTATCTTTTGTAGACTAAAAATGAGTATAATGCATTGTTCATATATTTTGGTATCAAGGGTTTTTGAAATCCACATTTTCGTGTTTCGAAAACGTTTCTGTTTCTGTTTCCAAACGATGTATCTAATTTGGGGCTCCAAAAACCTTGTTCAGTTTTCTCCGCCTTCGCTTTAATTGTTGGGAAAATGGACTTTCTTTCCCTTATTGGGCAGCTAAATCTGAGGATTGTAAGGAAAATAATATACATTTTGGGTCTTGTGTTACACGTAGCTTGGTTCTTATCAGATTCATAAATGTTTGTAGTTTGTACAATATCAAAAACAAAACTCCAATAATTGTAGCAATTAATCACCCAGGGAAACTAGTGCAACGCAATATGTCGTTTATACAATGAATGCTCTAACGGTTTCTTGATTTCTTTAAATACATGTAAATGCTCAATAGATTCCCGCTAATATTAAAATGAATTCTTTAGCTTTCACTTGATTCTTCTTCAATGCATCATATTGATAAGATTGATCCTAGATGCTTTATAGATGACTTTTTTAGATGCCTAAATGCACTAGGGTGCTTGTGTATTTACATGTGACTTGAATTCAAATTAGGACCCAATTGGCGGGCAAATCGACATTAAATGGTTGAAAATTTGAAAAAAGTGGGATAAGAGTCACATGGGGCAAGGGATAGAAGGTCCCGTAAGAACCTTGCCAGGACTAAACATTGACGCATTCTACATGTCAAAAGCATTGGTGCATGTGTTGGACAAAGAGCTCGGAATGTGATCAGCCTTGGGGAGGAGTAAGATGATAGCTGGAGGGTGTCAGGGGAAGATGTGGGGGCCATTGAAAGTAAGTAAATGTGCCAATAATGTCCAATTTAAATTAAGATTTGACAAGTACACAAACATCCTAGAAATATGCAATTTAATGACTAATAAATGCCTAGGGGCCAATTTTAGGTGTTTACATTTTTCCCCACTTGGAATGTATGTCCCCCTTTTGAGATTTGGGATTTATGCAAAATCAAGGGGGATAAGCAATAGAAAAATAGGAGAAGGGGCGACTTGAGAACAATAGAAGACTAGATGCAAAAAGTGAAAACCATAGGAAGACAAGAAAACAAATCAAAATGCAATAGAAGCACGACAACCTGAAGAGAAGTAGTAGTTCAAATTTGAAGCATAATCAAACAATGAAAATAGGTGGTAAAGAGTGACTCTAATTTCATAGTGAAATCTGAAATAAAATTATGAATAATATAAGCCACATGTGAGCCAAGTAGAAGGTAAAATTAGAAAGTAGAAGAGCAATGGGAGAACCAAAGTGGGTGGCCTAACATAGAATAAAGTTGAGTCGAAATAGGATATTCACAAAAACCAAGCATGCAAGTACATGGATAAGGAAGTAGATATAGAGAGATACAAGTGTGTCGATAAAGAAACAATAATAAAAAAATGGAAATATAGTGTGTTCGGTTGTAAAGATGAGCGGTTAGTTAGTTAAAGCTAATCAATCATGCATTTTATAATCAAGCGAGTCATAATAATCATTAGAAGATATTACGCTGAAGCACGTGTATCGTCAAGGACCAAATCATGACACCGAGGTACTCATGAGTTCAAGAAAGATAAAACATTATCATCATTTTTTTCATCATCAACTATGTCTTCTTCCATATCAATAAGATCCTTCTCATTGATTTTACCTTGAATAAATGGATAATTTTTAGGCTTTTTTATTTGTGCGGGAGCAATATGTTACGTTAAACATTGGTGTAAAATACACAGAATTGTTGGATTTGATGTATCCATGGTCTTCCAAGTAAAACATCGTAAGATCCATTATTGGTGTGTCATTATGCTTACGATTGGGGTTATATACTTTGTTAATGAAATAACAATCAAAACCAGATATGTTTCTAGCACCTCTAGCCCAATGCCTCATGAGCTAAGGCAAAGCTAAATAAAACCGAAATCAAGAGAACAAACAAACATTATTACCTTCTTTTTTGAGGATTATTCACTTTGTTGTAAGTGGATGTGGCTCAGATGTAGTCTCAAGATGTTTTTAACAATGTTATCGTTATGAAATACACCATCTCCTCTTGAAAACCTCGAGTAATTGAATTGATAAGAATGAAATTTGATGCACAAGCTAGCTTGAGAAATTGATAGAGCTTCGCTATTAAACCTGAGCATAGAATATGAAGAGGGGTGCCCCTTTATTTATAAGAAGAGCGACCAAATGTGAGCCCTACATCTTGCCTTCAAGATGGAGGGTGGGGAATTCACTCCAAGGCATAACATGGATCACCAACATGAGCCCTTCATCTTGTCCAAGATGAAAGGTGGAGGATGTTTCTCAAAATATCCCAAGAGGGATTAATATGATCCCATGCAAGATGGAGGGTGGAGAATACTCCTCAAAATATCTCAAGGGGAAGCAATGTGAGCCCTTCATCTTGTTTCCAAAATGGAGGGTGGACAATCCTTTTCAAAAATATCTTAAAAGGTGGAATGAGGGCCCTTCATCTTGTCTCCAAGATGGAGGGTGGAGGATGCTCCCTCACAATTTGCTTTTGATATTGGAGGTGGGGTCATAAAGGAATATACCATGGCATCTTGAGATTCTTTTGGAAGGGAAGGTGCTCTTTGAATGAGGTGGAAAAGAGAAGAATAAGTAATTCAAATGATATCATAATTCCAAATCCATGGAATTATAATTAGAAAGTAAATTAATTAAACTAATCAAAAAGATTAATTTAATGAATATAATGTGATATGAGGGAGATTGAATTAAATGAAATTAGAAATTCCAATTTCATGGAAATTCTAATTAGAAGGATTCATTTAATTAATATGATATGAATATGAATTTGTTTGATTTGATTGCAATAAGAGGAGTTGATTAATTAACCAGAGAGATGGAAATGACTAGTGGTGACGAGAAATATGCCCAGAGTGGCAATTTAATGATCCATTACGGTGAATTTCCCCATTTGAGGACGTCCTAAGGTGAATTCGACCTCGTACGTTGGAATAACAGAAGAATTTGGGATGAACTGACGATATTAGACTAGTTTGTGTACAATTTGCGAGAAGTTCTGTTTTGCAATTTTAACATGTAAGGTGATTAAAATGGAGTGTATACATTTTTGTTTGACAAGGCGTTGTAAGACACTAGATGAGGCAACGACTTTCCAATAAATGAATAAACCAAAATGAGGATGAAAAAGTAGACGAAGAAATAATGGACGCTGTAATTTCGTCATTCCCAATCGGCAGGTGTAGGAGATTGAATGGAAATATAAGGATATGACTTGAATGAAATTAGTTAGGGATTATGCCCCCCTGAGAGGGCATGCAGGGATGAAAGACGTGGATGGGCTCTCAAAAAAGAGAGGCAGAAGCTAGAACGAAAGAGAAGATTAACTTGCGGACAAGATTACGCCACTTGAGCTAATGCTTGCAAGCTTTGATTTTTGATGAATTTGAATTGATTTGTTCCAAACATGGCAGAATTGATTTGCTTTGCCCTGAACAAGGTAGATTTGATTTGATGAATTGATAGTGATTGATTGATTTGTGAAAATGGGAGAGAATATGATGAATAATGGACTAGATGATTAAAATTATAATAATTGTTGATCAATATGTATGACTCTCTTTTACATGCTTATTTAGAGATGCACGTTTGAATGAGCATATATGTAGCCAGAATGTTTAGGTATTTTGATTTGATCATGGAGAATGAGATGATGTGATGTAGCCAAAGATGACTGAGATAATTTGATTGGGTAATAGATGATGATGTGAGGGGAGATACTGCCATTGCGACATTGCCGATTTAAGACTTTTGGTACTTGATTTTTAATTTTGCACACGATAGTATACATCATGATATAAAACACCATGATGACCTAGACACAATGTGCATAAGGATTGACCCCCAATCCAATAGATGATTGACAACAACGCACCAATGATAAAAACCGTGATGACAATGCTGATGTATGTCAATGGATGGACTCAAGTACAAGTGCATGACAATGGACACCATGATGATGACTTTGTTGGCACAATGGATTGAGTCAAGGCAACAACAAAAAAACAAACAAACAAGTAAACACACAAACATGAAAACAAAAAAACAATAGAAAACATCGTGTCATGAATCAAGTCAAAATCCACATGATAGGCTCAATGATAATGATGGTTGGAATGGATGTCCTTAAGCAAGGATACATGCAATGGGAAGAAGTGGGCATCTAACATCCCGAAATAAGGTGCACACTTAAACTTGCCGTAAACAGGGTGGAAGCGGTGAGCTTGAATTAGAGCGATTTGATTTGACTTTGCCCCAAACAGGGCGGATTTGGGAGGGACACATCCCAATGGTAGTTGATTCGATTGGATTAAGATTGTCAAGGATTATTGACTAGACTTATGACAAGGCAAATGTTTTTGGATTTTGTGGTTGTATATCTTTTTTGGAGATTTTGGTCAGACTTATGACAAGGCAAATGTTTTTGGATTTTGTGGTTGTATATCTTTTTTGGAGATTTTGGTCTTTTCTGATTTTTAGGATGTTTTAATGTTATGAATGTTTAGGATTTTAGAATTTTTTGAATGTTTTTGCGTTTTTGGCATCTCAACTCAATGGAGAATTATGGGATGTAGAATGATTTGACTCCTAAAATGGTGAGAACGTACATTTAAGGGTGGTCGAGCTGATTTCAAAAAATTGAGCGCTGCTTACATAGTCTAAACGGACCTCAAGCCATTATAGTTCAACCAAAGCTAAGAGTAGAATGTGATAAGTATGAACAGGGAATGAAAGATGATTAAGATGATCATGATTGAGATTGGATTGAAGTTGATGAAGAATGTTTAACTCGCAAAACGGCAAGAGCCTGGAATGGAAATGTTTAGGAGTGTTTGGATCATTATACCCACAAGGGATCACTAGCAAAGAAAAAATGTGTTTTAGCATCGGGATGGGATTTAATAGCAAATGACAGGATTGGATAATAATGAATGATAAGCATGTTAGGAATCTCTAAGGACCATGTCACTTGGGAAACAAAATGTCTAGTCATCAAAATGTCACTAAGAGGAGATGGCAAGAGATTTTCCAAAACAGGGCTCAAAACAACTTCCACTTTTTTATTAAGATCAAGGTGGAAAGGAAAACTGGACCAAGATAAGATGAAAAGAAAGATTGTTTGGGACAAGGTAAAATGGTCAATATGACGGGAATGAAACAAATTTCATTGCAGACAAGAATGCCCCCAAGTGTCAAGGTACTTGTAGACAACAAATTATTTACACGACGTCAAAAACCTGGTTTTCATCATGGTACTTGTCCAAAGTGCCACAAACATGGTTTTCACTGTTGGATGAATTATTTATCTTTTTCTTTTGACTTGATTTCAATTTTTTAATTTTTGACATCTCAACTCAATGGAGGATGACGAGATGCATAATGTTGAATGTTTGATCTCTAGCCCATACGGATATGAATAGCTTCTCTATTAGAATTTTGTTGCTAATGTAGATTATACTAATGTCGAAGTGATCTTTGTTGGTCGTGGACTCAGTTTCCTCCAAATCTCTAAACAAGGCATCTTTGTAGCCTTATGAAAGAGAGTGCCACCATGGAGGGTAAAGTATGATAAGCATTGGATAAAGAATTTGATTTGACGAGGGGAATATGGGGTTTGGCTTTGAGGATATGATCGTGAAAGGAGAGATAATGGTTGGAAGGCCAATGAAAATTGGGACTTCCAGTCACACACACCATTGTTTCTGATTCTGATTGCGACATGATTTTGGATGTTGCAGGCCCAGTTGGTCCAATATTGACTTCAATAGTGTCATCATCAAGTGATGTAGAACTAATTTGCTCATTTATTGGCACCTTGAAGAGGTTTTCACCAACTGAGTTTTCTTGATTGTTTTGATTTTTATTGTAAAATAAGGTTTTACTAAGGGATGTTGATAATTCATTTTGATTGTCCTTTAGCGCCTTAAGCAAGGTTTCACCAAAAGATGCTGATTTTAGATTCTGATTTGCTGAATTATCCCATAGTGCTTCAAACAAGGGTTCACTAGGGCTCTTTACTTCTAACTGAATTGCTACCACTAATATGTCGCTCTGAAAGAACTCCAACATTGTGTGATTCTGTTAGTCCCAATTGACAGGTGGAGGAAATTGGATGTTAGGGTAATGGAGTGGATGGTTGATGTGAAAAGGACGGGGAATGATAATGGAAGGATAATATGTTGCACCATCCTCGTAAAGGCTACTAGGAGAACTTGCTTTGGTATCGAAGGAAATTTCCTCAAAAATTGTAGAAGGATCACTGAAGTGATCCTTCAAACTGATGTTCAATTGTGTAGCTGAGATTACAATATCCTAATTCTGATATTTGTTCCAATGTTAAATCTGAAACTGCTACTGATGTTGATCTTGATTCCAATGCTAATGGCAAATACCTTGATTCTGATTGTAAATTTGATTTTGATTCTAATGTTGATCTGGATTGTGATTCTAATGGTAAACATCTTGATTTTGATTGTAAATCTGATTTTTGATTTTGATGTCGATCTGGATTGTGTTCGACCACATGGATGATCTGCTGGATTGAGTTGTCCACAAGTACCTTTTTCACTTCTTGTTGAGCAATGAAGCCCTGGAGATGTGAGGATTTTTGGGAATGTGGAATGTTTGGCAATGGATGGAAGATATATTGCTGGTTAATAATGTGTTTTTCAAAGATGGGCTCATCGAAGAAGGGTTCATCAAAGACATGTGAACAGTGATAGAGAGGTTCTTCAAAGTAAGGCTCATCAAAGATAAGAGGATGGTCAAAGCGTGAGACATCAAAGATGGGTGACTTGTCTTGATCTGGATTTGGATTAGTCTTATCACGATTTAGAAAATGATCTTGGCATATCCCCAATGACTGATTCTCAGACTGGAGTGCACTTGGCTCCTCAGTAGATGATGGCCCTTGGAGTGATAATGACAAGAAAGAATTGCATGGCCTGATTGGCTGTGACTTTAAGGTCAGATCAATAATATAAGAAAAGTAAGACAGGTTTTGGCTAAGCTGAAAGAGTTGGTGTATTACATCATGGCTTACACATGGGCTTGGACTTGATGTTTGACGTGGTTGTTGTGGCTCAAACGCTGGATAGTCATTACATAAGGGTGCCAAAATAGGCTCCCCTTTGCTAGTATGATCACGATCAAGTGGGTAACTAGTAGACGAGATGTTTGATAGATGTCACTGTGAAATTGTGTGACTACTCCTGCTTAGGATAAGATCTAGGTTTGCTAGATCAAAATCCGCAAGTAGTCAAACCCCTGTTTCTACGAGTTGTAAAAGGAGATAATCTTTGTTGTCAAACATGTACCGTTCAAAGGCTTTGTCTTGATTTGGTGTGAATGCCATAGAATTGAATGGAAAGGTAATAGAAGATTGATCGAATGATGCCCCTAAGCAAGGATACTTGCAAGAGGAATGATTGGAATGAAATTGACCCCAAGAAGAGTGAAATTGATTTGATTGAAATGGAATTGGCCTCAAACAGGGTGAACTTGAATAGATGTGTGAATGCAATTGGAATTGGCCCCAAATAGGGCATACTTGAGTAGATTGACCATGATTAGCCCCAAGCAGGGCAATTTGATTGGATTGTTTTAAGCTCAGATTAGACTTTGATGTTGGAGTGGATTCAAATGAGAGAAATGATGGATGTCATGACTTCGCCGTTTCCAACTGACAGTGGCGAGAGATTGAATGGAAAGATAAGGATATGATTTGAATTGGTGGACCTTGATCAAAGTTAACCTGATTAGAATGCGATTTTGTTTAGGTCGGTGTGAATTAGGTTTGGACTTGATTTGAAATAAATCTTGAAACACAATTTGGAAAAGAGAATGAATGTTTGACTTGAATAGAGTTGACATTGAAAGAGTTTGACTTTGAACAATTAATTTTGAATAGACTTGACCTGATTGGACCTGAATAGTTGAGCTGATTTGAAATAGATTTGGAAATTTGGTTTGTAATCGGAATTTGGAATTTGATTGGAATTAGGGCTGACTCAAAACAAATAGTAGAGCGACATAATTTTAGACAAGAGGGGTATGTGTTTAGACAAATTTTGATGTGAGATCTAGAAGGAAACAATTTTTGACTTGAAAAATTGGGCAGAGTAATGCCTCTTTGTGAAGGTGTATGTGGACTATGTTTGAATATATGACAAGTTTTGACACCACAACCAAACAATCAATCATTCAAGCTCATGACCCTACTTTAGTGACCGACATGGGAGTACTCCACATTCACCGATCCTTTCGATATACTCGCCTTGAGAAAAGATTATAAAATTTAAGATTCGTTAAGTAACTAATGCAGTTAATGATGGTGTTTTAATCCCACCCTTCTCTCAAAAGGTTTGTACGTGAAAAACATTTTTGGGTGCTGTTACCTTTGCAACCATGCGCCGATGAATGTTTTGTGGCTGAATGTCATGTCCTTTCTTTTCAAGTATGAAGATATGAAGACTTGAAGACCCTTAGCTTTTAATTGTGTCCTAAAAAGCTAAGGAGCGATTATAAGGAAAAGGGACATGAGTCTATTTGTACTTTTTCTAAAAAGATAACTTATATTTTAAAGTTCACTTAAAAAGGGGACCTTTTGGAACCTTGCTTATTTAAGTGACTTTTTAAAATGATCATAAGGGCCTAAAAATTACTCTCCCTTCCCCAAACTTGGGTGCTCAAGTGGGGAGTCTATTTAAGGCCAAAAAAGGATCTTTTGAAAGGATCATGTTGAATTTGGATAAAGAATCTCTCAAAGTCTAAGCACGAACAACTGAACTTATTCTTGAAGGACGAAAACCCTTCGAGGAAACTGGATTGAGGACGAAAACCCAAGATCCAAACCTAGGCAGCTTCATTCAGGTTTTGCGTTGAGCAGAAGTAAGTTGGAAAGGTGTTTCAAACACCAAATTGGCATATGCAGGTGAGCGATCTAGCTGAGAAGTGGAGTGTGGCGATTAGAGGCTTGCTCAAGGGCAGCGAAGTCTTCAAAAAGGGCAGCGACACCCTTTCAAAGGGCAGCGAACCACTAGAGAAGACCGGTGACCCATCTTGGGGTCTTGTGAAGGGCAACAGGACTGTGGATCAGCCACAATTATTTTTCCAGTCCAAACATTCCGTAAAAACCAGGTTCTTGGCTGGTATTTTGACAATATTTATCAATTATTTATTTTGCTATTTTTGGAGAATTTAATATAATATTTTGAGCTGTTTTTAAGGGTTATCTACTGCTGTACTTGCAAAAATCAGATTGCTAGGGTTTTGAAATAAATCCGAAAAATCATATTTGCTAATTGGATTGTTAGAATAATCTTACTATCTAACCTAATATCCCTAAAAGGGACATTAGAGTGGTATCAGAGCCAATTTCTTGGCTATCTGTGGGAAATAAGGGTTAAATGTCAATCAGTGACATGGATAGGGCTAGGTTTGAAAGGCTAGCTAGGGCACAAGATCAGATGAGAGAAGTGATGGGGGAATTCCTTCAAACAGTGAAGGACATGAAAGGACAGAAAGAGCAGGGTTTGGCCAGCAATATCATGGGTATGGGTAAGGAATACATATCTAAGCCTAGGGTTCTCCCCAAAGAAGCCACTTCAGAAAAAGAGAAGGAATAACCTTCATGCAAAGCAAATTTGTTAGCATCTTATGGTGAGTATATGACCTATCCACCCCTTTTTGGAAGGAGATGAGCTTTAATGGATATGTCACTTGGAAAAAGGGCAAAGGAGGTTCCAACAAAAGACGGGACAGCCTGGGAGAATGGAACGAAGAGATTGAGAAAGTCACCCTGCCTACTTTTGATGGGGTTACAAGTAATTCAGCTAGGGTTTGGATCAATAAAGTAGATACATATTTTTCATTACATAAGATGAAGGAGAAGGATGCTTTATCATTGATTGTTCTACATTTAGAAGGAGATGCCCATGATTGGTGGCACCAAGGGTTGATAACCCTAGGGCACAACACCATCAAGACTTATGAAGAATTCCGAAATAAAATCATTGATAAATTTGAAAAGGCAAATTTGGACTTGCATACATGGGATCAATTGCAACAAGGTCAGTCATTGGAAAATTACATTGAAGAGTTTCAAATGATATCCACATTGGTTAAAGATGTTTCGGATGGTAGACTCACAACTTGGTTTGTTGAAGGACTATCCCCAACTCTCAAGGGTTTGGTTAAGGCCTTTAACCCTCCCTCATTACCAATGGCCATCAAGAAGGCGATAGATTGTGAGATCGCAGCTCCTTTGGTGCAAAATTTACCTTTCCTAAAGCCTGAAAACAGTGATGAAGTTCATAGGGAGCACAAGGAAGGAAAGAAGATAGGGCAGCCTGGCGAACTAATCCGAAAGGTGGCAAACTCAGACAATAACATACAGAAAAAAAGAGGTTTTCAGCAAGATAGGAAACATCCAATGAGGCTGCCAATAAATTCAAAAACAGTCCCACACAGAAACGAATGTCCAGCCAAAAGAAGAGCCTGTAGGACTGCGGATTCATAACAGTAGCATAGAAAGGTCTGTAACAGACTGTAAAACAGCAGAACAACACATTGGAATATCTAAAACAGTCCCCAAAACAGTGGAGCAGCACGAGGAGATGAATTTCCAGCCTAGGAAAGGACCTTTGGAAGGTCTGCCAAACAATGACAGCAGTATACAAGGATCTGAAAGAGTCTTCAACAAAGGGGAGCAAGATGCAAAGGTTGACGGAAGCAAGGTGGGTACACTTGCAACGATAACAGGGATTCCTATCCACCACCCATTCAAGGTTAGAGGAGTTTTTCAGGGCAAAAGAGTCACCATTCTCATTGACAATGGGGCTACACACAATTTTGTAGATAAAAGATTGGCTTCAAAATGTGGAATGAACATGATTTCATTCAAAGGCTTCAAGGTAACTCTTGGAGATGGAATATCCATTCCTTGCCATCACAAAATTCCAGATTTGAAACTCACCTTGGGCAAGCAAAGGATTGAAGGGAAATTCCACATGATTGACATTGGAGAGGTGGACGTAATTCTGGGGGTTCAATGGCTACACTCCCTTGGGGAATACACACAAAATCTTCAAACCATGAAGCTGAAATACAAGGTGGAAGGTAAAGAAGTGGTAATTCAAGGCTTGAACAATGGGGCACCTTTAGTTGTGACCTCAAAAAGAATGGAAAGAGCTTTCAACAAAGGGCAGGTTATATGGGCAGCCAAGTGTTTTTTCAAAGATTTGAATACTGATGTGGGACAGCCACCTATTCATAGGGATGTTCAGCTCCTTTTTGATGAGCATGCCAAGGTGTTTGATGACATTCCTCATGGGCTGCCCCCGGATAGAGGATTTGAGCATATCATTGAGTTGGAACCAGGGACTAAAGCGGTAATCACTACCCCTTATCACCATCCAAGGATTTTCAAGGAAAAAATAGAGAAAGCTATTCGCGAATTTCTTGATATGGGACACATAAGGCCTAGTTCCAGCCCCTTCGCTTCATCAGTTGTACTTGTTAAGAAGAAGGATGGATCCATGAGAATGTGCATTGATTACAGGTTGCTAAATAAGAAGACAATAAAAAATAGGTACTCCATACCTAGGATTGATGAGCTTATTGATGAGCTACATGGATCGATTTTTTTTTCCAAGATTGACTTGAAAACAGGGTACCATCAAATCCTGGTAAGAGATGAAGATGTGCAGAAAACTGTTTTCCGGTGTCGTTATGGGCACTATGAATTTTTGATGATGCCTTTTGGACTAACAAACACTCTTGCCACATTCCAATCTTGCATGAATCATATATTCAGGCAATACTTGAGGAAATTTGTCTTGGTTTTCTTTGATGACATTCTTGTGTATAGCAAGACATGGGAGGAGCACTTGCACCATTTGATACGGTTTTAGGGGTATTGGAGCAGCAAACACTTTTTGCAAAAAAATTGAAATGTGAGTTTGCTACTTCAGAAATTCTGTACTTGGGGCATGTCATCAATGCCCAAGGAGTTCATGTAGATCAACAAAAAAATTCAAGCTATCTTGGATTGGCCGCCCCCTACCACTCTCAAGCAATTGAGGGTTTCTTGGGCTTATGCAGTTACTACAGGGGGCTTGTGAAGGGTTTTTCTCAACTAGCTGCTCCACTCACAAATTTGACTAAGAAAGGTGCTTTTGATTGGTCAAAAACAGCCTTGGAAGTTTTTGAAAAACTAAAGAAAATCATGAGTTTTCGTCCCGTCTTGGCTGTTCTGGATTTCACCATTCCTTTTATATTGGAATGTGATGCTTCAGGGGAAGGTATAGGGGCTGTTCTAATGCAAAAGGGGCACCCAATTGCTTTTGAAAGCAGAAAACTCAAGGTTAATGAGAAAAAATTCTCAATTTATGATAAAAAGATGTTAACCATTATGCATGCTTTGGTTAAATTTCGTCAATATTTGATTTGTGGGAAATTTATTGTGAGAACCGATCATAACAACCTGAAATACTTTCTTACAAAAGTTGATTTGAATGATAGGTTACAAAAATGGGTGAGTAATTTGCAATCATATGATTTTGACATTGATTATGTAAAAGGTAGGAACAATGTAGTGGCTGATGCATTATCTAGGAAGCCTCTTTTGTGTGCTATGAATGGTATTACAACAGATTGGAAGGCTGTCCTAACAGCAAAATATGTCAAAGATACTATTGCTACAGACATAATAGAAGGAAGCATGAATGATGAGAGATATGCAGTGGTGGATGGTCTGATTTTGTACAAGAACAAAATTTATTTGACCCCAAAATCCAAGCTTAAGACTCAAATCTTAAGGGCTGTTCATGATGTACCTATGGGAGGACATCAAGGATATTTCAAGACATATAAAGAGGTGAGAGGAAGATTCTATTGGAAGGGTCAAAAGAATGAAGTTCTTCAATATGTTAGAGATTGTATTTTGTGTCAACACAACAAGGGGGAACATACATTTCTAGCCGGTCTACTTCAACCTCTACCCATTCCTCAACAAAAATGGGAGAGCATATCTATGGACTTCATCACGGGGTTACCTTTGACTTAAGGTAAGAATTCCATAATAGATGTGGTGGATAGACTCACCAAATTTGCTCATTTCTTTGCATTACCAGCCCATTGTAATGCTTCTATGGTGGCTGAATTGTTTTTCAAAGAGGTTTTCAAGCTTCATGGATTACCCAAGAACATTGTTAGTGACAGGGACAATAGGTTTATGAGCCTTTTTTGGTAAGAACTTTTCTGTTTGGTGGGCACCGAATTGACTCCAAGCACTAGTTACCATCCTCAAACGGATGGGCAATCCAAAATTATGAATAAATGGCTAGAGGGATACCTTCGCTATTATGTTTCAGGGTAGCAAAAGGTATGGAATAAATGGTTATATATGGCTGAGTTTTGCTACAACACCACATACCATATGTCAATAGGTATGTCTCCTTTCAAGGCACTATATGGTTATGAGGCTTTTTCTTTCCTTGATCTAATTTGGAGTGATAGTAGAGTACCCGGGGCTGCTGATTTGGTCCAAGAATACACATAAATTTTAGATCCGCTGAAAAGGAACCTACAACAAGCTCAAAACTAGCAGAAAATGTATCCCGATAAGCAACGAAAAGAAAGGCATTTTGAGGTGAATGACATGGTTCTCCTAAGATTGCAGCCCTTTAGGCAATCTTCTATCAAACAAAGTGGGGCAGAAAAGCTTAAACCCCGGTTTTATGGTCCCTACAAAATTATAAGGAAGGTGGGTGAAGTTGCTTATGAATTAAAATTACCGGAATATAGCAAAATTCACAATGTTTTTCATGTTTCTTGCTTGAAGAAGGCGCTTGGGCAGCATATTGTTCCCTCCATGGATCTACCTCCTCTTGATGAAGAGGGTAAGCTGGTTCTAATTCCGGATACTATTATGGAGGTGAGGGAGAGGAAGCTTAGAAACAAGATCATCATGAGGTACTTGATTCGTTGGAAGGATTTACCTTTTGAGGATGCTACTTGGGAAGGGGAAGCCATCCTTCAACATTCCAGCTTTGAATTGCTTGAAGACAAGCAATATTGGGAAGGGAGGATTGTCATGTCCCCCTTTTCAAGTATGAAGACTTGAAGACCCTTGGCTCTTAATTGTGTCCTAAAAAGCTAAGGAGTGATTATAAGGAGAAGGGACATGGAGTCTATTTGTACTTTTTCTAAAAAGATAACTTATATTTTAAAGTTCACTTAAAAATGGGACCTTTGGGAACCTTGCTTATTTAAGTGACTTTTTAAAATGATCATAAGGGCCTAAAAGTTACTCTTCCTTTTCCCAAACTTGGGCGCTCAAGTGGGGAGTCTATTGAAGGCCAAAAAAAGGATCATTTGAAAGGATCATGTTGAATTTGGATAAAGAATCTACCAAAGTCTAAGCACGAACAGCTGGACTTATTCTTGAAGGATGGAAATCCCTCGAGGAAGTTGGATTGAGGACAAAAACCCAAGATCCAGACCTAGGCAGTTTCATTCAGGAGTTGCGTTGAGCAGAATTAAGTTGGAAAGGTGTTTTCAAACACCAAATTGGCATTTGTAGGTGAGCAATCTAACTGAGAAGTGGAGCGTGGTGATTAGAGGCCTGCTCAAGGGCAGTGACACCCTTTCAAAGGGCAGTGACACCCTTTCAAAGGGCAGCGAACCACTAGAGAAGACCAACGACCCATCTTGGGGTCTTGTGAAGGGCAGCAGGACTGTGGATCAGCCACAATTATTTTTCCAGCCCAAACTTTCCGTAAAAACCAGGTTGTTGGCTGGTATTTTGACAATATTTATCAATTATTTACTTTGCTATTTTTGGAGAATTTAATATAATATTTGGAGCTGTTTTTAAGGGTTATCTACTGCTGTACCTGCAAAAATCAGATTGCTAGGGTTTTGAAATAAATCTGAAAAATCATATTTGCTAATTGGATTGTTAGGATAATCTTACTATCTAACCTAATATCCCTTAAAGGGACATTACACCGAAAGGTCCTATTTTAAAGTTTTCATGGGCTCACTAGATGGTCCTGATATACCTTGCGGTATGTGGGTGCAATAATCTGTCAATTGGACGTTGAGACTTAATGGGCTAATCATGGGAGGGTTTTGTCCTTTCGTGACCACTTCATCCGTAGGATTTCAGTGAAGTGCTACTAGAAAAATCAAGTTCCGAAGGACATTTCAACTAAATTACAACTGATGTAGCCTCGATTTATATACCCCACTAGATAAACGTGGTTGGTATGAATGCTGAGTAATGACATCCCAATCACTATGCCTTAAAGACTCGCGAGAAGACAATGACACCCCAATTGTGTAGCCAAAATAATAAAGGAAAGATATTTTCATTATGATTCGCAGGAATCCCACTAAGGGCAAACAAAGAGCATAAGAGACAAATCTTTCGAGATAAAACAAGTGATCATCTCCACAGTTCTGAGTCACCCTACCAAGGGGAGAGCATACGCGTGAAGGGATTGCACAAGAACACAAGCAAGTCCTTAAGCAAAGAACTAAAACGACGAACATAAATGGAAGTGTTTTATTGCAGCAAATTGAAAGATGAATTATTTTTAAAACACTAAAGGAAATGTGAATGAATAATGTGTTTTGAATTGATCACCACACCCTTTGGAACCTGCAAGAAAACCGTAAGTAGTTTATTGGTGGTCTTTGACAAGCGATTTTTTTTCTCTAGAAAGCATCTTGTATAAAATAGTTAGTAGTTTGTTTATGAAGAGCTAAGCAGTCAAAACTTGCACCAAAAAGACTTAAAAACTAAACTAAACCTGCAAGAAACAATGTTAACAAATATGAACCTGTAAAAAGTAAAACGTGAATTGTGAGAAATCCATAAGTTATTTTGCAAAAATAAAACAAGTTTCTGTAGAAAATAGAATGACGATTTCAATGTTCTATGCTAAATTTATCACGGTAATTAAAATGCAAAATCCAAGAAAACTGTAAACTTATTTGCAAAACAAAAATAGGTTTCTATAAGAAAATAGAAAATACAGAGAACACAAATTAATTTGACAAAAAAGATGGTTTCAACGTTCTATGCAAAATTTACTAAAACTAAATTCAAAAGACCCTGATTTTAAGCTTAAAGAGTCATATGATGGACAAATTTAGAAGAAGAGAAGGGGAAATCAAATCCAAATTTGAGCTAATTTCCAAATGGGAGGAATAATAATATTTTTGATCAAAGAAAGTGAGGTGCAATTCCCACTGGGCGCGCCATATGTGTCATTAGGATTACTATTGGGGTTAGAAACTTTGTTAATGAAATAACAATCAAAACCAAATATGTTTCTAGCGCCTCTAGTCCAATGCCTCATGAGCTAAGGCAAAGCTAAATAAAACAGAATTCAAGAGAACAAACAAACAATTTTTCACCTTCCTTTTTGACGATTATTCACCTTGTCGTAAGTGGTTGTGGCACGGATGTGGTTTCAAGATGTCTTTAGCAATGTTCTTGTCATGAAATACACCATCTCCTTTTGAAAACCTTGAGTAATTGAATTGATAAGAGTGAAATTTGATGCACATGCTAGCTTGAGAAATTGATAGAGCTTCTTTATTAAATTTGAGCATCGAATATGAAGAGGGGTGCCCCTTTATTTATAAGAAGAGTGACCAAACGTGAGCCCTCCATCTTGCCTTCAAGATGGAAGGTTGAGAATTCACCCAAAGGCATCACATGGATCACCAATATGAGCCCTTCATCTTGTTCAAGATGAAGGGTGGAAAATATTCCTCAAAATATCTCAAGGGGAATTAATATGAGACCTCCATCTTGCATGCAAGATGGAGCGTGGAGAATGCTCCTAAAAATATGTCAAAGGGAAACAATGAGAGTTGTTCATCTTGTTTCCAAGATGGAGGGTGGATAATCCTTCTCAAGAATATCTTAAAAGGTGGAATGAGGGCCATTCATCTTGTCTCCAAGATGGAGGGTGGAGGATGCTCCTTCACAATTTGCTTTTGATACTGGAGGTGGGGTCATAAAAGAATATGCCATGGCACCTTGAGATTCTTTTGGAAGGGAAGATGCTAATTGAATGAGGTGGAAAAGGGAAGATTAAGTAATTCAAATGATATTATAATTCCAAATCCATGGAATTATAATTCGAAAGAAGATTATTTAAACTAATCAAAAAGATTAATTCAATGAATATAATGTGATATGAGGTAGAAATTGAATTAAATGAAATTAGAAATTCCAATTCCGTGGAAGTTCGAATTAGAGGAAGGATTAATTAAACTAATCAAAAGGATTATTTTAATTAATATGATATGAATATGATTTTTTTTATTTGATTGTAGTGAGAGGAATTGATTAATTGACTAGAGAGATGTAAATGACTAGTGATGATGAGAAATATGACTAGTGGTGACAATAAATATGACTAGAGTGGCAATTTAATGATCTAGTATGGTTGATTTCCCCATTTGAGGACGTTCCAAGGTGAATTCGACCTTGTACATTGGATGAATAGAAGAATTTGGGATGAATAGACGATATTAGATCACTTTGTGTACAATTTGCAGGAAGTTCCGTTTTGCAATTTTAACACGTAAGGTGATTAAAATGAAGTGTCTACAATTGGGCACCATATGGAATAAATTTAAAACTATCTTGGGACCCACTCTAATAGGAACGATAATGCAATTTGGTGGTTCTTTACCAACACCATCATATCCTATAATAATCGTTGGGATATAAGCCAAATCCTTACTATAGATTCCAAGACCATTGATGAATTTATCAGTATATATATTAATGCTTGAACCAGTATCAACCATAACTCCATCATTTTCTTGTCCAAGTTCACCTATGAAAGCTCTTCTGAGTAAAGGCCTATTATATGAGCTAATATTTGGGATCTCACCATCATGAAACATAATCGGAGGAGGTGACCTCTTCCTTGTAATTGTACTAATCACACCAATAAATCCATCAAGTGAATGAGCATGAGAAGCCTTTGGTGTTTCTATTTGATCGTGTCTATCTATCATATGAACATTTCCTTGATCCTATTGTTGAGTACTATGATTTAGAAGAGGGTTGGTAAATTTTTTCAAGTGTTGATTTGGTGGAGGCATCGATTCATTCAAATTGTAGTTTGTTCCCTCCACTTGAATATGATTTTAATCAATGAAATCTTGTATCTTATGCTAATGCATCTATTTGAAGAATGTCTTGGAATTCTATGATAATCACAAAATGCATTGGCACCATAATTCTTAGGCAATGGCCTTGAATAATCAAATTCTCAAAATTGGAGGCAAAGCAATCATATTACATTCAAGCAATCTTTTCAACACATTTTGTGGACTTTCACTTAGCCTTGTAAATTGCCTATGCTCCCTTTGTTGAGATAATATGAGCTTGATGGATGGTTGTTCAATGGTATGGACCACATTCTTAGCATTACTCTTAGGCTGAAAAGCATTCTCATTACTTCTAGCCTTGAAATTTGTCTTATTTGGAAACTTGGCACCACTAGAAGTTGGAGCTTTTGACCTATAATTAAGCACATTTGCATCTAAAAGTTTGACCTTAGAGTCTTTAACTGCATGATGATGTAGGAGCACCTTAAGGTTCATGGGCAATCAACATCAAACCAGAATATTTTTTTGCTTTCCTTGTTTAGTTTTGTTTGCAGGTTTAATTTGGCTTTAGGCAGTTTGAAGATCCATATTTAGAGATAGCTGATGTGGTTCAGTAACTCCAAGATGGGCTTTCTTTCTTGGATCCATTGTTTTGGCCAATGGTTTTTTTTTCATCCATTGTTTTGGCTCATGGTTCTATTTCATCTATTGTTTTATCGATTACAATTTCCAATGTATCCACACAAGTTCTAGAAGTTTCCAAGTGATTGAGAGTTGGTGAAGACAAGCCTATATAAGGATAACCTTGTAACCATTTGAGGACATCTTCCGGCAATTGAAGAGTTGTCTTCATGTGCATTTGCAAAAGGGGATCTTTTGTTGGTTGTATATTGATTTGCTTGGGTCTTAAGTGGCCGAATATTGAGTAGAGCTTTTGTGGTGTCGTAGATCTGAGATAGATGTGAGGTGTGTCTGTATGTGCTGTGGGTCTAAGTTGCTGTAACTGGAATTTGTTTTTCAGAATTGCTTTGGGTCCATTGTGACCTGTTGTCATTTACTTTTTGGCTGTAATAAGACTGAGACAGCCTTCTGTATTGAGGTTGAATCTCATTTGCTTTGTAATTGCAGTTTGAAGATTTAATAAAAATTCTATATTCACTTTTTCTATCTAATTTTTCATAGCTTCTATTGTGAAACTGTGATATACGCCGTTAGGATTTTGTTGGATTTATCTGACCAACTCCAACATATTGTGACGAGGGGTATTGGAGCTTGTTGTAGTGTCTTGGAGTTGAAGAATGGTCCACAGAGGTAGAGGAAGGGGTGTACCCATTTGTGGTGGAAGAGGCCCTAGAAATGTTACGACTGCAGAGTTATTGGAAGCCATTAGAGGCTTACAAGCTTGAATGGAAGCCATGGAAATTTCCCAACGAAGAGGAGTGGAGGCAAAAGTGAGTGTTTAAAAGAGAATGACAAGGAAGAAAAATGAGAGGAAAGGGAATAACCCGAAGAAAGGATAATTCAGGCTATTGCTAAAATGGGAAGCAAGCCTAGGATGGATCTACCCAATTATGTTGGTAGTCTGGATCCAAAAGAACTGATTGATTGGATATCAGAGATGGAGAAGTATTTCAATTTGGAGCAAATTGAAGGCCCCAAGAGGGTTAAGATTGTTGTTACTAAACAAAAGGGTCATGCATCATTATGGTGGGACCAAGTACAACAAGAAAGAGTTCATGGAGGAAGAGAGAATCAGAGCATGGGATTGAATGGTGAGTAAGTTTAAGCACAAATTTTTGCCTTCTGATTACTCTATGATGTTATTTAAAAAGTTGAAGAATCTTCATTTGAAGGAGTTGAGTGTGAAATAATACAAAAAATAATTTTATAGATTGACAATCTGAGCTGGCAATTTAGAAGACACTGAAGAAAAAGTTTCAAATTTTTTTATCGAGGGTAAAGTGGATTTTTTTGAAAGGGACTCTACCCTTATATGCAAGAGCCGCAGCCCAGGCCAAAAGAGCCAGAATATACAAAAAATGACTGCAAAACGGAACCAAAACAACCAAATGGCTGGGTCACAACCAGCTCACAACAACATCACAACGAAGACAGAAAAAGCCAATAGCAGATAGAAAGCAAAAAATAAAAAAGGTAGCGGGGCTTACCCTGTAAGGGCTTCATTCCAATTGTCCAACATTTCTTTGAGGGTCTGTTCCGTACTGTTCAGCTCCTATTCTCTTCCCTTAGACATATCTTTTCCTCTTCTGGGCTTCTTACTCATGCCCTTACCCTCAGAATTATTTTTAATTAGTTGCACAAAAACCCCCATACTAGCAAGACAATTACTGACTGCGGCCTTACTGTGTTCCATCTGAGCTTCGAGATTGTGTTTGAGAGAGATGTTCTCCTCCTCTAAACCGCTGACTCTGTCCTCCAGCCTTCTCCCCTGACTAGACAAATCCTAAAAATCTTGTTTGTTTCTGGCCACTTCTTTGGCCCCCAAGCCTTTTTTAATTGATTCTTGGATCAAACTTTGATCCTTTGAAACCATCTTAGGAAAGCTCTGTGTAAATCTAATTCCTCCCAAATATCTTTGAAATTATCATGCTCCTTGTTAGCAACAATTGCCCCCTCAGCGTCCCCAACTTTTCTTTTGCTTTTGCCATGCTCATTATCTCTTTTGTCAGTGAGGGCTTCCTAAGTTTTTAGAAGATTAAGACTCTCAATCGCCTCTTCTAGCCCATCTTTGTTAGCCCTAGTGTTTCCATCCTTAGAACTCAACGCTTTATCAGTAGAGAATTTGTTCGGCCCGTCCCCGTCCTTCCTCTGAGATAGCTTGTTTCTCCCTGATGTTCGCAATTTCTTAGTAGGTTCATTGATATTAGTATGCTCTGCTTCTTCCACACAGGGGATATGGGTAGGGCTCATCTTCTCAGTTTTCGCACACTTCCACAGTAGCAAGATCACCGCTTGGTGTAAAGGAAACCTCCCTTTCCCTTTTTTTGACTCTAAAGTTTTAAACATTCCGTCGAACACAAAATGTAATAGGGAATGCTAACCAAGCATTGATGTCTGAAAAGATTAAGAAAAATAAAATGAAAGGTAAGAACCGAGTTGTACCTTCCATCCAAGGTGATGAACTTCATAGTCTATTTGGCCACAACATTATAAGGTCGAGGGATGGAGTCTCTGAGATAACCATGCTGGAATGGGATTAATTCCTCCCCCTTAGTTATAAATTTCTTAATTTCTTCCTTGGTATCTTTGTTGGTTTTGTAAAACATTTTGCCGTTTGTCTTCATGTCTGTTGCATGGCCAATGAGCTCCTGGGTTACCTCAATCTGAATCCCTTGGATCATGACAACTCTATCATTCCATTCCTTAACAAACTTTCTGGATACATTGGGGTCGTAACCCTCAATTCTTTGGATGAAATTTCTAAATCCTCCTGCCTGAAGGATCTCCCACAGCTCCAGGTCTCTGGCCAGCGTCTTAGCCGAGGACAGTTCAACCCGGCACAAGTCCCCTCCCATTTTGCTTGCTCCCCAATTCTTCGAGAATTGTATCTATCTAAAGAAGATAGAATAATGAAGGGCCGCCTCATACCAAATAAAGAAGTTCTTGTGCTAGGAGATATGATTAATCTGTCGACTAAGGCGATTAATCATGATGGAATCCTCAATGCACGTTTTCACACGAGTTTCACTATGGGTATCCATCACATCATTATTCCACCTCCTACCAATGTTTAACATAGAGGGCTTACAAATCTGGTTTAGGATGCTTCCCAACAAAGCTTCCTTAAATGACAAATGTCTATTGAAGTTCATTTTATGAAAAACCCAGGTCCGCTCGTATTGCAACACATCCAAAATACTCAAACAGGTCTGGACCATATTCAAAACAATCTTCTTGCAGCCTATAACAGGGGGAATAGATTCTTCAAAGTCCAACATCTAAGGAGCTCCTTCTTTGGGCAGGGAAGTATAAGCTTCCTGATTAATTCTTTAGATGATGACATCCGTCATTTCCTCTTTAGATCGCCATTTCTTGAAGCTGTTAGAATCCACTCCTAGATTGGCAAACCAATCAGCTAGTTGGTTCCCTTCTCTATATATGTGCTGGATTCTAATATTATTCATATTTTAAAAGTTTCAAATTATATTATTGGGCTGGGATTAATAATTCAAGATGAGATTGGTATGCTTAATCTTAGATTGATGGAGGCGGCATACCAATATGCATTAAAGGCTGAAGATAAGCTGGCTAGAAAGAAACAACAAAGTCATGGTAAAGGTAGACATCATGGGAAACAATCAGCTGGACGTGGACAAAGCTCCAACAAAAAGGAGGATGAAGGTGCGAGCAGTTCACAAAGAGGAGGATTTCAGTGTTTGAGAGGATGAGAATTTGGATCATGAGGACGTGGTCGGTTCAGTGGCTTTTGCTACAATTGTGGAGCACATGAGCATTTGACACATGAGTGTCCAGAAGTTACTAAGGAAAATAAAAGGGGTGACAATAGAGCTAATGTTACTCAAGCTGAAGAAATAGAAGATCATATGGCTGCATCCATCGAACCAGAAAATGGAGAGAATCTAATGTTGAAGAGAGTATGTTTGAAACCAAAAAAGCCAGGAGCTGAAGCATGGCAGTGGAGGAGCATATTCAAAACTAAATGTAAGTTTGTGGGTAGGTTCTGTAAGTTGATTACAGACAGAGGTAGCACCGACAACTTGGTGTCTAGAGAGATGGTGGAGAAATTGGCATTGAAAACAGTGGCACATCCCAACCCGTACAAGGTTTCATGGCTGGAAAAGGGCCTTCAAGCCATTGTGTCTGATCAATGCAAGATCAATTTTAATATTGGTAAGTACCGTGATGAGGTATGGTGTGACTTTATTCCAGTGAATGCTTGTCATGTTTGTGTAGGAATGTCTTGCCAATATGATAGGAATGTGATATATGATGGGAGAAAGAATACATTTACAGTAACTAAAGATGGCAAAAAGTATGAGCTGCTGCCTATGAAAGAAGAGGCCACGAATGGAGTAGTGTTACTATCTGGTAAGCAGATTTTGAAGGAATTTGAAAAGATCAAGGTGTGTTAAGTTGTGTTTCCTCAAGAAGAACCCAAGGAAGATAAGATTCCAATTGAAGTTGCAGATATAATGAAAGATTGTTCAGAAATTGTTTGTAGGGTTACCACTTATGAGGAAAATCTCACACCAGATGGATCTGATCCCAGGAGCTAGTCTACCCAACAAGGCACCCCACCTAATGGATCCAAATATGATTTCAGAATTAAACAAACAATGTTTGAGACAAGTTTTAGAAAAATTGAAAGAGGAGAAGCTGCTGATAAATCTCAAGAATTGTTCATTTTTGAAGGAAGAATTGATATATTTTGGTTTTATGGTATCTAGAGAAGGGTTAAAGATGGATCCTACAAAGGCATGCAATTTGGGAGTGGCCTACACCGAAAAGTGCTTTAGAGGTAAGAAGTTTCCATGGATTGGCTAGTTTTTATAGAAAATTCATAAGAAATTTTAGTGGAATTTGTGCACCGTAGACTTCTTGTATGGAGGAGGGTATATTTACATGGACAGTGGAAGTAGAGAGAAGATTTGAGCTTTTGTAGGTGACAAAACAATCTGCATTGGCACCTCCTGATTTTGAGGTGTTTCAAGTGGATTGTGATGCTAGTGGAAAGGTCATTGGAGCTGTGTTGAGTCAAGAGGGCAGGCCTACAACCTTCTTTAATGAGAAATTAAATGAGGCAAAACAAAAGTATTCTGTTTATGACCAAGAGTTCTATGCCATCATTCAGGGATTTAAGGAATGGAGGCATTACTTTTTGCCTAAGGAGTTTGTTCTCTATATGGATCATCAAGCATTAAAATATGTGAACAGCCAAGCAAAGTTGAATCAAAAGACAAATGAGGTGGGTTGAATGCCTACAAAGTTACTCTTTTGTTCTGAAGCTCAGGTCTGGACTGTCAAATAGAGTAGCTGATGCAGTAAGCATGACAATATTGTTGTTGAAGACTATGGAGGTTGAGGTAATTGGTCTAGTACTTAAAATATTTATATAAGGATGAACCTGATTTTGCTGAGATCTTGAGGGCGTGTCAAGATGCTAACTTATTTAAGGATTTATTTATTCAAGAAGGATTTTGTTTAAAATTCAGCAATTATGTATACCCCAAGTCTCTATGAGGGAGAACTTCATAAGGGAAATGCATGGAGTAGGTCTTAGTGGTCGTTTTGGAAGGGAAAAAATCCTTTTATAGTTAAAAGAGAAATATTATTAGCCTAGTCTGAACCAAAATATAGAGAAGTTTGTTGCTAGATGTAGAATTTGTCATTTAGCAAAGGGCACTACTAATAACACATGGTTGTATAAGCCATTTCCTATTATAGATGGACCATGGGAAGATTTATTATGGATTTTGTATTGGGATTACCAAGAACTCAGAAGGAAATGATAATAATTTTGTACTAGTGGGTAGGTTTTCCGAATATGCTCACTTCATATCATGTAAGAAAACCAATGATGCATCAAATATTGCCACATAATTTTTCCAGGATGTGGTAAGGTTGCATGGTTTGCCTAGAAGTATTACATCTAACAGGGATACTGAGTTTATGAGTCATTTTTGGAGGATGTTATGGAAAATATTGGGTACCAGATTGAATTTCAGTTCTGCCCATCATCCCCAAACTGATGGACAAACTGAGGTAGTCAATAGGATTCTTGGCAATCTACTCAGAAGTGTAGTTGGAGATAGACCTACTCAGTGGGATTTGGTCCTTGCCTAAGGAAAATTCGCATACAATATTTTAGTTAACAGGTCAGTGTTTCCTTGTTCCATATTGTCTATGGAAAATCTCCAAGAGGTATCACAGATTTGATAAAGGTGTTTGCTTACAGAAAAAATGCAAAGGCCGAAGACTTTACAATTTATATGTGGCAATTGCACGAGGAAATCAGAAAGCAGATTCAAATGAGTAATTAAACATACAAAGAAAAGGCTGATGAGAAAAGGAGAGTGGAGTCATTTACAATCGGTGATTTGGTTATTTTATTTTTGTGAAGGATAGGTTTCCCAAGGGGACCTATAATAAATTAAAATACAAGCAAATTGGACCCTGTAAAATAGTGCAATTTTTTTTTTTTCTGATAATGCATATGAGGTTGGTCTTCCATTAGGGATGGATATTTCACAAACATTTAATGTTGTTGGTCTGCACCAGTATTTAGGTGATGATGGTGTTGCTACAAACTGTGATGATGTTACAGACATTGCTGATTGGATAGATCACGTTCCAGAGCAGCACAAATAAGAAATTGATAAAATATTACAGGAAAGAGTTGTGAAGAAGACTAGAAACAAAATTTATAAAGAGTATTTGGTAAGATGGAAAAGAAATGGGTCTGCGAGGATGAATGGTTATTTGAAGAAGAATTTGCTCGTTTGAGCAAAAGGACAATCTAGTTCATGGGAGCTCCATGAGCAGGAGCTCATGTTTTTTTGTACCTAGGGTGTCTGATGTAGGAGCACCTTAAGGTTCATGGGCAATCAACATCAAATCATTTTTTTTGTTTTGTTTTCCTCGTTTAGTTTTGTTTGCAGGTTTAATTTGGCTTGAGGCAGATTGAAGGCCCATATTTAGAGATGGGTAATGTGGTTCAATAACTCCAAGATGGGTTTTCTCTGTTGGATCCATTGTTTTGGCCAATCGTTCTATCTCATCCAATGTTTTTGGCCAATTGTTTTATTTCATCCATTGTTTTGGCCTATGGTTTTATTTCATCTATTGTTTTGGCCCATGGTTTTATTGATAACAACTTCCAATGTATCCACACAAGTTCTAGAAGTTTCTAAGTGGTTGAGAGTTGGTGAAGACAGCCCTATATAAAGAGAACTTTGTAACCATTTGACGACATCTTCCGGAAATTGAAGAGTTGTCTTCATGTGCGTTTGCAAAAAGGGATCTTTTGTTGGTTTTATAATGATCTGCTTGGATTTGAGTGACCGAATATTGAGCAGAGCTTTTGTGGTGTCGGAGATCTGAGAAGTGTCTGTATGTGTTGTGGGTCTAAGTTGTTGTGACTGAAATTTGTTTTCCAGAATTACTCCGAGTCCATTGTAACCTGCTGTCATGTACTATTTGGCTGTAATAAGACTGAGATTGCCTTCTGTATGGAGGCTGAATCTCTTTTGCTTTGTAATTGCAATTTGAAGATTTAATACAAATTCTGTTTTCACTTTTTCTGTCTAGTTTTTATTAGCTTCTGTTGTGTAACTGTGTTATATGCCACTAGGAGTCTGTTGGATTTATCTGACCCACTCCAGCATATTGCGCCACATGACAAAGTTCATTGAAAGAATTTTAAGTGTTTGAAGACTACTTTGTCCTTAATAATTGAAAGCAAACTAAGAGCAAAGATACTTTTAAGTTCACAATTTGGTAGATGACGAGTCATCTTGGTAACCATAGTCTTGAATCTCATCACATACTCACTAATAGTCTCATTTGATCCTTGTTTGATTTGAGCTAATTGTGCAAATGTAACCTTCATATAAATATTGATTGAAAGATGGGCTAAGATGTCATCGACGAATGTTGTAAAAAAATGTATGGATCCACATGGTAAAGCGTAGAACCAATCAAACACATGATACTTCAAGCTCCTTGGAAATAACTTAGTTAATAATCAATTATCATGAAAAAAATCTAAACAAGAGGCATAGAAAGATATTGTTTTCCACTCTCTACAGTGGCACTGTAGATAGTGTCCCATCTTGGGGAGCTCTCTACGGTATTATTGTAGAGAGAGACCCTAAAAACAATAGACCTTTAGGCTATTAATATCATGTCATTAAAAGCCTCTGACTGCCAAATAGGCTGTCCAAGAATACAACGAAGAGACTGAATCTCTTCATAGAGAGAAGTACAATTTTGATCAATGGAGTTCTTACCCTACAAGAGAGGCTGAGCTTCATCTTATATTTTTTCATAACACTTTTACCCTTTATTCAACTAACCAGCGAAAGGTAAAGAGGAGAAAAACGTTTCATCATTAAGGGAACTTAAATGCTCACAGGGCAGAGCCCTTCAAGCCTTCAAGCCATAAGAGTCAGCTATGCCCAACACAATCTCTAACAAAGAAGAAAGCAAGATAACCTGGTATCATGTCCCCTCATACCTAACCCAAAGGTTAGCTCAAATAAACTAAAATATACCAATTAAGAATCTGTAGAACCCAACACAATAGAACTTTTATTAGAGGTATTTATTGTTGGTATGCAAAGACTTAAACATCCAACCCTTCCAAAGGAACACACAACTGTATGCATATATATAAAATGGTTTCAACTTTCAACTTAACTGGATTTTTAAGTCCAGTCATCTGAAACAGTAAGCAGTATTCCAATGTCAGAACTAAAACTTTTACTCATTCATGTCCAAAAACTATCCTACAATGTTACCACTCTAAGAAAAGAACCTCAAATCTAAACACAACTTTAAGAGCTTGACAACGAAAGAATAATACATTGCCACAAGTCTTTATTAAGAGTCAAGACTAAACAAGCTCAGCTAACTCATTTAAACAATACCCTCATGCAGTTGTGGAAGGACAAGCATAATCATGGCTTGTAGTCTTCCATACAAATATTCACTCAACCTCAACAAGGGCAAATTCCTATAGCCTTCTCTAATGAGAATAGTTTAATCAAACATAAACATTCATGCATGATATGCCCGAGTTTGAGCTCAACCAATAGTTGGGGCTTGAAATGAAACAACTACATCATTTCCTTATGGTTTCAAGCCACACACATGCATAATAAATCAAATAATAGAAGCAATAATCCCCGATCTGGATCTTTTTACACTTCGCAAGTGGTGGGAATGTGACAAGCCTTTTCCGTAGTCCAAGCCAAGCCGTTACCATTGTAAACAACATTACTCTTTAACTTTCTTTTCAACAAGCTCTATATGATTCAATTCTCTCTCCACCTTTAGTTCAAGAATAACATGTTTGAACCAAATGCAATACAAGTTTGCGTTGATAAATGATTATACGTTCACACATGCATAAGAGGACATGGTGATGCATTTTAATGAATAACATTCGTGTGATATGTGTGTTGTTCTCATAATGCTGCCACCTATGCCTGATGCCCCTCTTTGATGCATGAGCATCCCAGGCGAATTGGCAACCCTGCATCACCAAGTTTTGAAGCGTGAAGAAAAGCATGCACGTGTGCAGGTAGTAAAGGAAAATCCAAGCACCAAAGAATCAAGAACAGGATTCATACTGCAGCGCACAAAATCACTCTTGAGATGTGCACGGATGGTGCAAAGAGTGAGACACGTTGTGTAGAATTCCAAGGAACCAGGTGTAATGAACAACGTGCAATGGGGAAGGAGCACCTACAACATGGAGCACAAAAGCGAGGCTCAAAACCTTCAACACAGAACCTGAGGAAGCCAGATTGAGAGGGAAAACTTGCCACATGGATTGACACAGCCGTTTGAACTGGTTGCATGATTCACATGACTACATGAAAAACAAGACTGGCAAAATATAAGGCATGCTGATTTGATCTAGTAGTTTTTAGAACCACAAGGTTCGAGGTTTGTAAAAGGCAAGGCTATGCCTAGGGTAGTGTTGTCACTTGGATTTGCACCCTTTGAGGAGATGTCTAAGCTCTCCTCATCCAAGTGGCACAATGGAAACACCTCTAGGCTTGTGGGTAGCTTAAGGATGAGGTGAATCTCTAGATAGGGCTAGCTCCCTTGATGTATCACTTTGGATTGCAACTACAACTAAACTTTGGGGGGGGGGGAAGGGAGAGAGATAATTGAAAGCAAACTATTCTAAGGGAGGTGATACACCAAATAAGATGACTTCCAACCAGCTGCATGTTACACATGAAATCAAGAGATAAACTGAACATACACTTCTCTAATCTGCATCTTCTCACATCAATGTTACATTATGAGGTTATGGATGAATGTGCAAAGCTATGAGGACTAGACAAGAAGCCTTGAATGACACTAGTGAATAGACTAACTCAATCTTTGACATTTCCTAAAACACTTCACATGCTTTGCAAGAAGAATATTTCCAACTGCAAATAGGATGCAAGAATGAGACAACATGCTAAGGAATCTATAGTCTTCACTAAGCAAGATCCAACATTCAAGTAAAATACATTAAGAACAGTCATGAAAAGGTAAAAATCAGTAGTTTATTTTGATCAAATGGTATGCAAATGAGCAAGGCTTCGCCATGCCTAGGTGGAGTATAAGTTACAATGGCCAAAATGGCTAGTTCTTATAGAACTTGAGAGAGAGAGGAGAAGAGAGAAGTCCAAGCGTCACAAGGACACTTGTCAAGCTGAAAAAATCAGTTACTTGTGCATGAGAAGAGGACGTGGGACGAACCATGCAAGGTTAGGAAGCACAAGTGTCCATCCAAGTGATCAAACTCTTGCAAATTGGCATGAAATTGCCTTAACTGGCTCAAAAAAACTGCTTTTATGATTAACCCTGTTTGAACGTCCCAAAACTGATTAGGGATAGGTCTGATGATTGGGATGAAGGGGAAGGCTTTCAGACATGCCTCTCCATGCATTGGTTGCAGGCCTGGTCATCTGGAATCACTTGAAAATGAGCTATCATCATTTGCAGTCCAAAAAAAACTCCATGCACCCTGCACATTTGGCCTCAAATTTGGCTTCAATTTCCATGCAAATTCGTGGTAAGGAGTGGATGACAAGTGTCAAGACGCTCCATGGCTTTAGAAGCATCAGACACACTTTAAAATCACCTCACTTGAAGTTTTCCACCCTCTTCACTAGCTTGTCCAATATGCCAGTTTTGACTGGCTGAGATGAAGCTGTTTGTTTCATACTTAGGATTCTTTTCAAAACATGAAATGGCCATTGGGAGTTAGAACAAGTCTCTAGCTTCCTCCCAAACTTAATTGCATCCTCAGACTCCTATAATTTGCAAAACACACAAAATGGTCAAAAATACCCTGTTTTGCACCCTGTCCGTACAAGTCTGTACAACTAATTTTGATGGTAGGGAACCTGACTGAGTCCTCTTAACATCCAATCATCATTCATGCCATTCTGGTCCATTTTGGTGCATTATCTCTCTTATTTCCTCAAACTGGTCTTTGCAAGGGTTTAACAAGGGTTTTAGCCCTGCTTGACCTCTTAAGCTTTGTTCATAAACTTCTGACGTTGGAGTTGCAAACAAATTCCACAAAGTGATGTTCAAGACCTCTTCTAACTCCTCTAAACCTCTTTGGCTCCCATGCAAAGCATCAAGAGAGATATGAGTGTTCAAACTTGTCCTATCGAGCCTTTTCCTCCATTTCCTGCAGGTCTAGTGTTGTCTCTGAGTCAAAAATGGCTTCCTTGATGTTTTCTTTGCCTTCCAAAAGCTTTATCACCTCTATATCCACCTTACAAACATGTTTCAATCCATGGGGATACTCATCTTATGCTAGAAATGTCAATGACCCCCCCTTTTGGTCCTGGGCTAAACCTTGTTTAACAGACCTGAGTTGGCTTTTAGCTCAAAACATGACTTTTGATGGCTTCCCCCGCAAGTTTGAGGCTTGAACACACCTAATGCCACCCTAGGAACATGGTTCAATTGTCTAGAAAGCTTTCCAACAGTTAGAAATGAAAATGACCTATGTTTGGGCTTTAGGCCAAAACCCTGCTCAAGAGTCATGACTGCAACTCTAAGAGTGTAGGGTACCTTGTTGAGTTCCATCCCCTTTTGCATGTTCTACTATATCTCTCTTGGTGTTTTCTAACTCTCCACACCTTATTGAAGTGTTTCTATGGCTCCTGGCCTCATCTTTTGTCCTTGACTCTCAAATCTGCCAGTTTGTGCTCAAGGGGAAGTACCCCCTGTCTGAGACAAAACAGGGGCTACTTCCCCTGTTCTCTCAGAAAAAATGAATATTGGATAGCCTTCCTCAAGTTGTGAGGACCTCCCACACCAAAATACAACCCTTGGTCATATCATTTGACCCCTCAAACTTGCAAAAAACCAAGACAGAGTAGGAAAAAGCAGACTGCAGGGTTTTAGCATGTGGACTGTGTTTGCTAAAGGATCCCTGTAGGTGACTTGGCATGAGTTAGACCCTGACCACAATGTGCAAAGACCCCCCTTGAAGCTCTCTATGGTTATCTAGGAATGGTTGGATTCATTGTTTACCTTAGGTCACTGCAATGCAAACCTTAGATGCCAAGTTTCATCTCACTGCCTGTCTCAGTCAATCCCAGCTGATTGTATAGGAGTTTCAAGACCTGTAGGTGGTGTTTGTGTGCTTAAGACCCTGACATCAAGTGTTTTAACCCTCCTTGAAGTTTTCAAACTCCTTTCATCCATGCTTTATCTATCTATCTCACACTTTGAAGTGGAGTGCTCCTAAGACTAGTCCTAGGTAGTTGATTGTATTTTTGCTTGTTGGCACCGTACCTGTAGATGACCTTATATGGTTAGACCTTGGAAACCTTGCATAATTGCCTTTGACACCTTCCAAGATCAATTAGAATTGATTTGAACTTGTTCAGTCATGTTACTTGGGCTAGATCATCATTTAGACAATGCTCTTAGCCCAATGCCTGCTTACCCAGCTGTAGGTGGGTATTTTCAAGCTTAAGACACCCCTGTAGGTATGTATGGGGGTTGAAAACAGTATATCCTCCCTTTCTTTAGGTGATATTTGGACCGGGAGTGCTCTTTTCACCATCAAGAACCAATATGACATGGTTGTATGGTTATGGTTGCTAACTTGACATACAAGGTTGCTCAAAGACTCAGATTTCTGTAGATATCATTGACTGAGTTTAATGCATAAAATGACAACTTTAGCCCTCCTAACGACTGTCTTCCCCTAGTCCTCTTGACCGCAAACTTTGCAGAGGTCTTGTCCTATGATAGGGCTGCTAGATAAACACACTTAGAAGCTTCAAACCACTTGATAACCATGTTGTTTGCCCTTGACAAAAAGTGCTAGGATCTCTGTTTTCATAGTTTAGGGAAAGTGGGCTTGAACCTGTCTTCTCATGTTTTGAAGGTGATCTTCAACTTGCCTAGCCATCTAGCACTTCAAATATGAATGCTAGGATCTCTATAGCACCTTAGGACTCCAAACATGGTTCTTACTTTTCCAAATTCCTCCATCAAGAACCTCAGTCCTCTGCTGACCCCTGTAGGTGGCCATTTCCATGTCTGCAGCGAATGAGCAAAACTGAACAGTATGCAAGCTATAAGGTTCATGATCAATTCAAGCCTTCACAATGTATTCAAATGGACTCCCAACATTCTTGGAAGATTGCAACATTTATCCAACCTTCCATCTCAGCATGACGTCATCCTGAGAGGCTGTAGATGCACTGTGGGCTTCATATGGGTAGGGAGCATGAGACAGTCCATGTATTGAAAGAAATGCCTAAAACAGTCAATTAATCTCCCATCAATGGTGTTGCAATGAAACTTCAAGATAATTCAAACTCAAGACAAGCTCGTACACTTCCCTTTCAACGTTGAGAACTCTCCACGAAAGCACCTATAGGTGTATCTTCTTGTCACATGACTGTATGGCACTCAAAACTGCATTTTCATGGAGATTGCTTTGGAGAAAGAACTTGAGATGACATGAGATCAAAATCACATTGGAAACATGAGAATGGACTTATCAAAACCCCCTGGAGCCATTGACAAAGCGTGAAACCCTGATCATGGTGAAAAACTACCTGTCATCCCAAATAAGACTAATCTACCAACTTGAGATGGTTTGCTTACCAAAACACCATGAAACCTAAAACTAAGCATGGAGGGCATCTAAGAAGGTAGATAACATCCTCTAGAGTTAGGATCACCAATTGGTTCGTACAGATTTGCCCAAAATGGAGCAAAACCCGTAGGGTGCATGAAACAACAAGCAAAAAAGTACAGTCAACTTCATGAGGATGGTTCATGAAGCACAGACCACCATTCTTCAAACTCTTTATATGAAAATGAAGGTCTCTGAGTGTACTACAACCTCTTAAAAGCGTTTGATCTGAAACCTCCTTTGCTGGCCGTACCAAGTACAAACCTAAAGACTGCTTTTGCTTGCCAAGAAGGGTGAAAAAGGAGCAGAACAATTTTGGGCCTAACATGCAAGTGGAAGAGTGTATTGGAGTGATGTAGAAAGGAAGGTTGGTAGAACCCCAACTGTGAGGCAACCAACAAAAGAGGCTGATAGATTGCCGACCATGAGGCAAATAACGGAATATTGTTCTCCACTGTGAGAAGGTGGGTATAGAACAAAAGATGACGAGGAAGGTGTTGAGAAAGAGAGGGTTAGTAGGCTGTCGACCATGAGGTAGCCAACAAATGAGAATTGTTTTGAGAGAGGGATTGGTAGATCATTGAATGAGAGGCAACCAACACGTAGAGTGTTGTGGAGAGAAGACTAGCAGATCGTTGATTGTGAGGCAACTAGTGGAGTGTTGAAGAGAGGACTGGCAGACATCGAATGTGAGGCAACCAGTGGAGGAGGCTAGTCGATCACCAACCATGAGGCAGCTAGTAGAGAGTGCTGAAGAATGAAGATTGGTGGATTGCCAAAAGTGAGGCAACCAGTAGAGTGGACGAGCTGTGTAGGATGGCAACAAAGATTTGCGACAATGATTCAAGAGTCCAAGAGTGCCTACGTAGGATTGTGCCAATGAAGTGCAATAGTGGGTGGCCTAAAAGATTGAGCGTGAACAAAAATGCTAAAGGGAGGCAGTCCATGCACAAATGAAAAGATGAGAGCATTGATCGATCGTCGACCATAAGGTAGTTGAGTGCAAGAGAAGAAGAGTGCCAATAGAATCATTGATCAAAGGTAGTCGAGTGCAAGAAATAGAGAAAGCGTGGGCAAAATCATAGATCAAAGGCAACCAGAGCGTAGAAAGAGAGAAGCGTGGGCATAATCGTTGATTAGAGGCAGCCACCAACTTGAAAAAGGAGCGCCGATAGAATCGCTGATCTGA
Source organism: Torreya grandis (assembly GCA_037957365.1). NCBI lineage: Eukaryota > Viridiplantae > Streptophyta > Pinopsida > Cupressales > Taxaceae > Torreya > Torreya grandis. Next base: position 1,110,519 of record JARHVA010001619.1, on the reverse strand, counting down.
GGCAGTTAGAGCATAGGAGCATCATCCAATTGAAGTATTGGGTAGAAAGTGCAAAGGAAGTTCTCCATCAAGTGTAGATGGGTAGAGAATGAAGAGGGCAATGAATGATGCAAGAGTTGTAGAATAGAATAGTGTAGGGAAGAAGATCTATTGGAACGAGAGATCTCGCAAAAGAGTAGGGAGGGACCTACAGGAGAGGACCGTCAAGAAGTTAGAGGCGCACGTGAGATTAGTCGGGAGCTGTTGCGTGAAGGTTCTCAGGTGAAGAAGGCCAAGAGGAGATGAGGAAATGGGTTGTGGATGTCAAGCACAATTTTGATCTGAAGAGTGTAGAGTACTCTGCAAGGGTGAAGTTTGTGTGGAGAAGGCTATGGGGCAACACAAGGGGTTGGAGAGACTTCAAGGAGAAGAAGAGATGGAGAGGCAATGAAAGGTAGAGCAGATGAAAACTACTATATCAAGCAGTGCACTCATAGAGCCATCTCAAACAGAAGGGAAGTTTCGAGAGCAATTGCCCAAAGGAAGAGGACGAGTAGCCAACCTTGGGAAGAGGTCCAAGGGCAGTAGCGCTGAAGAAGGGCATCCGAGCGATAGTTGTGCAAAGAGAGCACGCAAGCAAGAGTTGAGAAGATGACCCAATTGCTGTGGAGCACAATGGTTGAAGGAAAGGTGGATGTCACTCCATCGAGTTGGCAACAACATGAAAGAATGTGCTAAGTAGAGTGAAGCAACCTGCACAGGAGACAAGGATGTAGGGAGGAATAAAAGAGCACAAGTGTTCTTGTGCACGGCCTGGAAGATGTGTCGAGGAGAAGTTGTCGAGAGCGCAACTAGGCAGTGCTGAATGCAGCAGGAGCTAGGGTGAAATGCATACACCCTAGGATGAGGAGTTGGAGCCTAAGGAGAGGGAGGTGAAAAGGTTAGCCTATAGCTGAACCTAAGTTGTCCCAAAGATAACGAAGTCATGTGTTGAGATGCAAGGCACGAGAGAAGAAGGAAAGTGCGAAGATGCGCTGTGAAGGAGAAGAGTCGGCAAGAAAGCAGAGAAGATCTGCTAGAAGCGCTGATGTGGAAGGCGCAATCAATGGTCATAGAAGAGAGAAGAAAAGGTCATTGTCAATGAAGGGTAAGATTAGAGGAAGAGAAGAGTTGATGAGGAGAGATCGACTAAAATGGGCAAGTGTCCAATGCGCGGGACGAAGTGTGCAACAACAGGAAGACAGAGGAGAGACCCACAGGTCGTGAACCAAAACCCAAAGGTAGAGAAAGTCGAGCAATAGCACGCAAGCATGATTACTTAACGTGAAGGACCGACAAAAATGCGCATAGTATGGAAGGAAGCACAAATAAAATGGAGTAGACAAAGATGTTGCAGAGAAGGAAGCAAGGAAAAGTTGCCCTGAGAGCAACTAAGGCTAGCAAATTGTTGAATGTGAGGCAACTAGCATAGAGGTGTAGTAATCGAAAAACGCACTAGGGAGGAAGAAGCAAAGTTGCGTTGTGTGCAGAAGGCTAGCAGAGTGTCGAACTTGAGGCAAATAACATAGTGGTGCAATAATTGATAGATGCGCCAAAGGAGGAAGCAACAGAGTTGAGTTGAGTGCAGTTAAAAGCTAGTAGAGCACTGAACTTGAGGCAACTAGCAGAAGTGGAAGTTTGAGGACGCGCTAACGGAGTAAGGAATAGTTGCCCTGAGAGCAACTAGAGGCTAGCAGAGTGCTCAACTCGAGGCAACTAGCAGGAGTGCAAGTCAAAAGACATGTCAAAGGAGAGAAAAGTTGCGTTGCATGCAACTAGCAAGGCGCCAAACTTGATGCAGTTAGCAGGAGGCACAAATGTTTGGGACGCACCAAGAAAGGGAGCATAGAGAAGAAGGGTTGCGTGGAAAGCAATTGGAGGTTGGCACAATGTCGAACGTGAGGCTGCTGGCAGAAATACAAGTCTAGGGATGTGCAAAGGAAGGATAGAGAGTTGGAAAAAGCACTAAGTGACAAGGAGTTCTGCAAGAGTATTGCACAAGCAGCAACAGAGAGGAGCAGGTGAAGCGTGCCTAGTGAAAGGCATGGAGGTGAAGAAAGAAAGAAGCGCAAGGTAGGATTGTGTAGCGCATAAGTAGAAGCCTCCTAGGAGAAGGTGAAGAGGGTATCAACTCTTAGTTGAGCTTGAGGTGTGAAGAGTGCAACAAAGTAACCACACTATGAAGAGGAAGGGCGTAGAGAAGAGGAGAACCGTATTGGAGAAGACTGGCTTGAATTGACAGAGGCAAGATCTGCATAAGAGAGGAGTTGTGCGAAGAAGAAAAAAATGCACAAGAAAGAAGAAGAGGATGTGCGATGAGAACAATGCACAAGAAGTGAGTATCCTCAGCAAAGAGGATAAAAGAAGAGGATGAAGGAGGACGATGGGAAGTCAAGTTTCCCATGGAGCCAGAGATTGTGCATCACAACAACGAGTGAGAAATGAGCAAAGGTCCACTTGTAGCAATGCGCAAGGGACGAAGGGTGAGAAGAAGATGAGATTTGCCTTGGAGGCAAAGGCCAGAGACACGCATGAAAGAGCGTGAGGAGCAGGAATTGCTTGCACAAATGTCGAGGGAGGAAGAGGAGTTGCCATGTAGCTGACTAAGGAGGCACAATCTTCATTGCGCATGACAATAGGAAGCTGCTAGAAGAAGGCCAAGGAGTGTATCAAAATCAACTCGTAGCAGATGAGAAAAGCACAATTCTGTTTGTATAAGGCACTAAGAAGATGAAGGCAATGGGAGTACCATGCAAACATGTATGCAGGGCATGGAGAAAGATGAAGAGCAAGTATGCCTACTTGCTAGGAAAGAGAAGAGAAGGAAGAAAGTGCACATAGGAAAAAGACAGACGTAGGCGCACAAGAAGGGTCAAACAAAACCCCTGATAGAGACACTTAAAAATAGGTGGGCTTGGACCTGCAAAAGTGAAGGGAGAGAACAAGACAAGTGCGTGGGAGAGCCTTGTAAGCACAAGGATAAAAGTGTTGGAAACACTTGGCAGAGGTGGATAGACAAGGCAGGCGTAGACCCACGAGAGGAATAAGGAGAAAAGGAAAGGAGAAAAAGTGAAGAGGAAGAGGATGAAGAGGAAGAGAGTGAAGAGGACAAATTCATGATCCAAGGAGGATCTAGAGAAGAAGAGTGTAGAGCAAGCTTGCTCAGGGAAAGTGACCACTGGAAGGGAACACCGTGGTTGAGGCTGCTAACCAGAAGGGTGGTTCAACTACTCAATCCCACATGTAAGTAGGGGCTTACATTTCAGTTACTTGGGAAGTTTGATGTAGGAGCATCCTAGGTGAATTGACAATCCTGCATCACCAAGTTTTGAAGCAAAGCAAAGTGTGCATGTGCACAGGAAGTAGAGGAAAAGCCTGGCACCAAAGAACCGAGTGTAGAAGGACTTGCATTGTGGTGCGCAAAATCACTCTTGAGTCACATGCGGATGGCCCAAGAGTGAGACGATTCACATAGAGTTTCAAGGAACTAGGTGTAATGAACAACATGCAGAAGGAAGGAGCAAATACAACATGGAGCGCATAAGCGAGGCACAAAACCTTCAACACAAAACTTGAGGACACCGGATCGAGTGGGAAAACTTGCGGTGTGGACCAACACTTAGCCATTTGAATTGGTTGTGTGATTGACATTGATTGCACGGAGAATGAGATTGACAAAATCTAAGGCATGTCAATTTGATTTGGCAGTTGTCAAACTACAAGGCTTGAGGTCTGTAGAAGGCAAGTCTATGCCTAGGGTAGGTTGACCGATTGGTACCAAGCCTACTTGGCGACAACTGTCTATCTCTTGACTAGACACGCCGATAACTAGGCCATGAAAACTATAAAAAGGGGAAGTCGGGTCCTATTTGAGGTTGTTGCTGTTGTGGGAGGTTGTTGATAGTTGTAGCTTAGGGTGAGGTTGTAGGAGAGAAGGGCCGAGGCCCAAGAACCGAACTCTATCAGAATGTTGAGTTGAGAGAGTGAGGGAGAGAGAATCGAGAGCTCTTAGAAGGGAGCTGAAGACCCCTATGTAAACTTGCAAAGCTAACAATATCCTGTAATTTCAGCCATGATAATGCAAAACAGTTTGAGAATTCGCTGTGTAACTTTGAGGGCTGCGTGGCAAGGCATCCCTTCATTGGGAACCTCGCGATGACGTCCACCACTCTCTCCCATGATACTCTCCCTTGACCAAGTTGTTAGGGTCCCTAACAACGCATTCATCAAAGCAAGGTGATTAGTCAAGATCAATAACATGTATATGACATAAACATGAATGATTAATGACATCACTAAATGCTATCTGCAATAGCATAAAATCAATAATGCCAATTGAATACTAAAAAATAAAGTGTTATAAATGCTAACAAAACATATAGCAAAGTATGCTCAATATAGTCCACAACTCAGGGAAAAATTATACTCATAAAATTAGAAAGAATAAATGATGTACAATGGATGGATATAGGTGGCACAAAGCCCTTTATTTATACACCTAATCATAACAATGTGTGGGGAGAGTTAATACTTAAGAGGCTATTATGCCAACATCAATCCCAAGGTATTCCACAAGTATTGGAAACTTTGAGCCTGATAGGATGAGTTTTACAACCCTAGCAAGCACATATCTAGTTGCTAATTGAGTGCAATTGCCTTCCCACGTTGCCTTAGATCCAAACCTTTTGACAAATAAGAAAATTGTGCATGCAACAAGGATCTCGGAGAAGACTATGCATGGCACACTTGAGAAGACTATTTGGTGCACTGATACTTTGGAAGAGATGGTGAGGAGGCTTACACCAAACATTGACACAAATTGCCTAGAGATGACAATGGGAGCTGATCATGGCGGATGCATGTTGCTAATGCATAGACTTGAGGGCTTGGTTGATAATAAATTTCTTTTTATTTATTTTACAGTGTAAATTAGTGTCTTTTGGTAGCAACTGTGTAGATTGCAAATTGTATGACGTTTTGGGTTGCTCTACAGGTCCCATCCTCGGGAAAAAAATATTTGAAGTTGGTTCAAAATTTGCAGGGGTGAGGTTGTACTGGATAAATTGGATAAGGTAGAACCTCAGTTGGAGGTTAACATTATCAAGGCTACATTTGAAGCCAGGGACACAGATGCAATGGGCACACCTCTGCTGACTCAGTCGAGAATATTTTTGAAGGAGTGCTCTTTGAATTAGTTCATGCATCAAGTTGTGAAAACGTGGGATAGGAGCTGGGAAGTTATCCTAGAGGAGGAACAACACACATTGGTTGATGAAGCTACTAAAGCCGAGATGGTGATTATGAATGAGTACGATAATTGAATTGTCAAGGTGCCACACCACTCTTATATGGGATTTCAGTTGAAGGGATGTGCAGATAAACTCTCACATATCGTGGAAGAAATCACTTGATCAATTCCGCTTGCAAAAGGTGTACGAATTGGTAGATACTCAAGCAGAGACTGCAGGCCATATGGAATTCGCAAACTGACAAATTGAATTTCCTCTTGGCAGAATGGGAGATACATACACATGATGTCTTTGTTGTGATTTTGGAGTTGAAATTCTATGAGACCAGTCCAACCCTAATTAGGCAACGAGGGTTAGGGTTTCTTCTGTGCTGGTTTGGGGGATTTTTACAAAACTTTGTTTTGAGTACAATGCAGGTTTTAATCAAGATGCATAAGAAATTGAATGAATTGTCTCAGGACAAGACAGAAGTTTAAGTTTGAGACAGTTGTTAGGTGTTTATGTTGCAAGTATTTCAGAAATATTGCAGATACCATTTTGAACATTATGTACACTGCATACTAGTTGGTTTAGAATTTTGAAGTCTGTAATTGTAATAATTAGTCAACAAATCTCATCACATGTTTAAGTGTAATGTCAGATTGTAGACCATATGCAGTTGTAACTGATTTGAATAAGTTTGTAAATGATCAGACCCTGGATATATGGTTGATTGTTGGACTTTGAAAATGGTTTGGGATATGCATTTATAATTTTATCAATACTGATATTTTGTAGCTTTTCAAGTCAATGATAAGTCCTACCTTGCTCTGCTTTCTTAGACGATGTGTCTCTTTTGTGCATTTCTGTTCTGTTATGTGATTGCATGAGTTTGCCTTGTATTTCCTTTCCAGCTGTTCTGCTGATAATTCAGTTTGTGAATGAATAAGACCACAACTATAGTGTTATTTGTTCTGAAATGTGTTTGTTCAAGAATAGTGCTAACACGGGTCAGATAAAGTCTGAAAAATAATTATCAAAATTCAATAAATTTCATGTAGATTAACTTGGAGAGAAAAACAGAGTTTTTACTTGGTTTGACTGTATTTGACTTGATGATGTCATAAATAATTGTATGTTATCACAAACGATGTAAATGATTTCATCTTCTTTTCCCTCATGACTTGAATGTTCTCTAGTCCTTTCTCTGAAGCTGTCTTCTACCACTTTGAAGGTGAACCTAATGGCCTCATTGCAGAGGGAAGGCCTGCTCTGGGCCGTAATGGGTAATGTCCACATTGGTTCAGTACAAGTTTCTTGTTTTGCCAAAATTTAAATATCTGAATTACAAAACCACGTAATTGTTATGTATAAACAAGTTATAAACTTATAACAAAGTCAGTTTTTGTAAATTCCGTAAAGAAATCAGGTTTGACCAACCAGAAACATGGACATGCAAAGTTGGTCTATACCAATAAAACTGTTGTCTATTTACAATATACTTGAAATTGAGATTTTCTTATTGGGAATGACATATTTACTTATATGTTTTTAACTTCTTCATAGTTCCATAAATGCCCAATAGGATTATGAACTGACAGGTCTGGATGTATTATAAATATTTTTTGGACACCGCTGTTTTGTATTGGTTAATTTGTTATCAATGCATCCTCTGAATGATGCAGATTGTTTTTCTCATCCATAACATCTTTCATGCATAGAGTACATCTAATCTACCAAATTTTCTTCAAGTGAATTCCTTCCATGTAGTAGTTAAGTCCCAGTTTTAATAAACGTGTACAGTTTAACAAAAGATGAGTGAATTTATTAGGTTTGATGTGTGCATATACAATCTTTCATAGTTGAGCAATTTCAAAATGGCATTCATGATGGCATCTTTCTTATTTTGTCCAATCACCTAATTATAATCAGGGTGCATAAATGAAGTAAACTTTAAAGGAAGAAAGAGGGATTAATTAACTCTTGAATTTTAATCATTGTATGCATTTCATGCTCTATTTGTTTTATTTATCTCAAATGTTTCATGTGGTTTACAGGTTACATGATTTAGATGTTTCTTGCCTTACTTTTGATTGCATGCTTTGAAGGGTAGTTTGCCTTTCTGTTTCTTATGTTAGCTAATAATCATTGATGGATTTTTTTTACATTATTTGCCATCAGATGAAAACTGGAGGAATAGTGGTTTGGAGGGCTGGAAGTATTATTATTCTCTATAGAGGAACCAATTATGAACCTCCTCATATAAAAGCTGCTAGGAGTCTTGGGATTGCCTTGAAGCCTTTGGGTGACATGAAATATGAAGTTGATAGATGTTCCTTAAACACAGCAGCTGGTGGAGTGGATGCAACCCTGGATTTTGATGCATCAAATAAAGATAATCTAACTGATTTGGTAAATGGCAATGAACCAATAGATTCTTTTGTGAACTCTGACTCTGCATTCTACGAAAAATATTGTATATTGTCTCCTCGTAAAGCAGAATATCAAATGGAAATTGACAGCCTGTTAGATGGCCTGGGTCCTCGATTTACTGATTGGTGGGGATATGACCCTTTACCTGTAGATGCCGACTTGTTACCGGCAGTTGTTCCTGGATACAAAAAGCCTTTAAGGGTTCTCCCTTATGGTATGAAACCCAAGCTAACTGATAATGAGATGACAAGGTTGAGGAGACTTGGAAGACCATTACCTCCTCACTTTGCCCTAGGTAATTTTTCAGTTCTTGCCTTGTCTAATTGCCTCCTTACTTGCTTCAGTTGTTTTCTGTAGATATATGTTTTTTGATTTCTAATGGGTTTTTTGTTTGGTAAAGGGATAAATAAGCACCTGCAGGGATTGGCTGTTGCCATGGTGAAACTATGGGAACGGAGTGAAATTGCAAAAATTGCATTGAAGCGAGGAGTTCAAAACACTGATGGTGAAAAAATGACAGAAGAGCTTAAGGTGAATGCCTTAGCTTTATCATCATAATTAAAAGTGTGCAGAGTAGGGTAGCCTTGAAGTTGCAGACACCTTTTATAGAATCTCCTAGGATATAGCATGGTTAGCTTATCCTTCTATTTGTTTTTAATAGGGGTCTGTGGTTTTATTAATGATCTTGATATTAGCATTGTATTTCACAACTATATTGTACAAAATCTGAATTTCGTAAGCATCAAAAGAGCTTTGACACTGGTGAAGTGATCCGGCTGTTTCACCATTTTTTGGTGGTTGTTCACTTGAGGCAGTTATCAATGAAGTAGCAACTACCCCTTTCTCCTCCCTCAATGCATCTTTCTATAAAAACTTACATCGGTAATAAAAATGGGGGACTTTTGGTTATGCATTCAAAGATCCACACTATCATTTCTTTGCTTCTCTATGTTTTAAATTTGTTTTTTTTTCCATTGCTTATCCCTTGTTGCAGAGAACAACTCTGCTCTCTATATCTGTTTCCTTCTACTTATTGTTCATAGCAGCTATTCTGGCTTGAAGAGAGCAAACTGTCAACTGGATTTTGTATTAACAGATCGTCGGTATTAGAGCCATGCTACACTACTGCTCGTTGTTCCTGGATTTGTTCCATTCCCAACACTGTAAGGACACCTTTATGTCTGTCCACACAAGATCCCAAGAACAACAGTTGGGATCGGAGATTGTTTCAATTTCTCAATATCCTGTGGAATGAAGTAGATTATCAGAAGCTATGGCTAAGAGTCATCTAAACTGCCTAAGATCTCTCAGCTTGAAGATCCAGTTGAGCAAGTTCTGCAAAGGACCTTACACCAAGAGAAGCATTAACAAAACAACAGAGGCTCCATTTTCAGGAACCATAACTTTTAAGGTTCAAATTAATTCAGATGTACTTGGAAGGAAAAATAGATGTAGATGCCTTAGACAAATGGATAGAGCAATTAGAGCATAAAAATGCCTACATCAGTCCATATTTGGTGGGAAAACTTGGCTGCATAAAGGAATTCAATAACAAGAGATGGAGAGGTGCATGACCATATTGATGCATGAAACAAGTTTGTAGATGCTGAAAAGAGCAGTGTATTATCCTAACAAGCATGGAAAAAATTTGTACAAGACATGGCAATAACTTAGGCAGAGGAAAGATCAATCAGTACAAGAATCCATAGAAGAGTTTCATCGAATCAAAGCAATGTTCGGAGTCCAAGATGTTGAAAAAATGATCTTCCTCAAGTATCAAAGTGGACTCTCCAACATCCAGCAAGATATGGAATTTATGTTTGCTGATGGTTTGGCTGAGGAAATTCATTATGCTTTTAAAATTTGAAGAGATGGTTCAAAAGAATAGTATATTTTCAAATCATACATTATCCCAAGGATTAAATATTAGAGGTAATTGGATAAATACAAATTTCAATGGGGGAATAAAAAACTTTCAAGTTCCAATAGTCTTACAATATGGATGGGGCAAAAGAAAGTGGGCATGTAGGATATTCTTGATGAATACATGGGAACCAACAAAAAAATGGACATTTTTTAGACCAAGAATGATCCAGGTTGATCTGGGGCTTTGAGTGACTCATGGTATAATGGTGGTACTCCATGCCACGTGCCATCTTCACCATCGGCTTCAGGACCATCTCAAGCATATTTGGTCATACTGCAAAGTCTCAACTCTTCTTTGTTAATGTGGCAAAACTCCGACAATGCCAACCCTGTTTTGCGTAGCTGTTCAACAACATTTCCAGAAAATGACAAAACGGAGAATCTAAGTAGTGAAGTGAGTGGTTGCTTTTCTTGTAATTGGAAAACTGTCTCTGTCTTCTACGCTTGTATAACAGGGCATTCCATTCATTCTTTGAGAGGAGAAAGAATAGGAAATAACGTAGTGGCTAGACATCTTGTAGCACATTTGATGTCTCAAATCATTGTATAGAACTATTGCATGATACAATCTTGCAACATATAGTTATAGCATGTTGTCTATTGTTTTGTTGCTTCTCTTTTTCTAAAAACACTGATTACATATTTCTCTGTGTCATTTCATATACTTTTCTGCCATGACAAATTTTTCCGTGAGTGTGTTAACTACTGGGTTCTTCCCTAGGACCTGAATCATTGATATTAGAGCTCATTACACTTCTTATCATATCTCTATGGTATTGAAGTTTCCATTTGAATCATTCTTTTTTTGTATGCCCATTCATACAAGGTCTAATTATAGGAAGCTTGGTCTTGAAACTCGTGACCATACATCTTACCTTTACGATCTCAAATGGCAAGAAAAATTAATTTCAGAGATACTGACTTTAGATATGCTTCTGAAAATGATAGAGGTTGCTTTGCAGAGGTAACAAGAAGATTTGGAACATCACTACACACAAGAGAAGGTGAGAATCGTCGATCACTTCATCCAACTTCTTCAACATGTTCACATTCCTTTTTAAACTTCTACTTCACGCCAACCATTTAGTGGTCAAATGCTATATAAGGTACATGTGAATTTGGACATCCCTATTCTTGAAGGCAAAATGGATGCAGCTGTTCATGTCTTATTTTTTCATACTACGAGGTTAATCAAGTTTTTGATACAGAAAATATAACCTTTGCTCTTCCGAGAGTTTCCTCATTCCGTAAAAGAAAAAATAGTGGGATAACTATTGTGCTTCTTGTTGACATTTTTGCCCCCACAGGCCAAAATTGTCAACCTTACTATTTGGAAGATGGTCTTATGGTGCCAAGTTGGTCTTATGAATCAGTTTTGGGGTCCTCAAATGAGCATTTACAGCCACCCAAGTGGCCATCTACAGCCAGGTGAAGTTTAGTCATGCAGAGGTTTCCAAGGTGCTTGCTTGATTACAGCCAAACGTGCAAATACAGCCAAGATATTCAAGCTGTAAGTTCATTTGTTTCGTCTTCCCCAGGAATTTTCGGGTATAAGAGGACTGTTTCTTCGGATATTTTGTCCGACAGAAAGAGCTCTCAAAGGACTGACAAAAAGTCCGAAAAAATGACTAAGTGGCAGTCGTTCAAGGCTTTTTCTTCGGGTTTTTGTCCGAAAGAAAAGAGGAAGAGCACAATTGAGAAGACAAGACAAAAATTCGAAGGAACAAGGACGGTTACAAAAAGCCCGGGTGCCCTTCAATGCTTCCGAAAAGCCAGTTTCTAAGGACAGAAACCCTTCGGAGGGCACTTGGTCGGTGAAGTGGACCTTTCCAATTTTCCTGAAGGGCACTTGGTCGGTGAAGTGGACCCTTCAAAAGTTCCGAAGGGCACAAAGGAGAGACAAAAGCCCTTGTGGAGGGCACTTGGTCGGTGGCAAGACCCTTCAAAAGTTCCGAAGGGCACAGAGGAAGCAGAAAGAGAGATAATACCTGCAGAAAAGACAAGTCCAAAAGAATTCTTTTGGACAATTTGTCCGAAATAATTCTTTCGGAAGATTTGTCTGAGAAGACATAAAGCAAAGGAAATTAAATTGAAGGAAGATATCCTTCGGACTTTTTGTCCGAAGGAATACTTCAGAGAATTTGCAAACAAAAACCCGCAGCCAACAAGGAAATAATAAAATCTAAGGGGATGCAAGACAAAAGTCCGCAGCCTCCAAAAAGTCCGCAGAAAATCCAAAGGAAATGAGAGTAAACATAAAGCCCACCGGAATTTGAAAACTAGAAACCCGAGGCATATAAAAGGAATTAATTCGGGGAAAAAGAAGGAAACAAATTCCTTCGGACAAAAAGTCTGAAAGAATAAGTAAAATCAACAAAAGCCACAGGGAATGAACAGGAATGGTTCAAGGAAAAGCTCCGAAAGAAAGGAACAGACAGAATTCCTTCGGACTTTTTGTCCGAAGGAAATGGACAGAAAGTAAAGCCCGAAACAATTACAAAGGACCAAACAAAAGAAGGAAACAATTCCTTTGGACAATCTGTTCGAAGGAAATGAAAGAGAGACAATTCCCGTGGACAATTTGTCTGCAAAAGAACTGAACAAAAAGATAGAGAAGAGACAGAGAAAGAGAAAAGACAGAGAGTCCTTTGGACATTTTGTCCGAAGGATGAAAACCAAAATAAAACCGGAATCCCGAATTAAAGCAGAACACGGGAAAAGCCAGAGAAAACACGAAGTGAATTGAGCATGATAAATAGCATGAACAGAGACATAAGCACAAATAGGATTGAGCTAGAACTGAACAAGAAGAAAGACAAACGTAGAAATAGATGCATGAGCTAAGATTAAAGTAGAACTGAACATGGACACAAGCATGAACAGCGAATAAAAATAGCACAGAATAAAGACAAAGGCAGGATAAACAAAGATCATGCACAGACTGACGTGAAGTGACTCCAACGAAGTAAACACGCTTAAAAAAATGCAAGGACGCTTCAGTTCTGAAAATAGAGTTGTCTTGCATGATGAACAGGGAAAGCGTTGAACGTTTCAAACAACAAGAAATTCTATGCACGCATTCTTGCTTATCTCAAAAGCTCGAAACATTCCGGCGGTTCAAACGTAATTCTTAATTTGGCATTTGCGTTGATTTCATACAAAGGAAAGCTGTTAAATGATCAAACGGCTCAAGAGGAAGTCCATATTTGGAGGTGGGAGTAGCATTTTGCATGATAAGAGTTTGAGTTTCAACAAAACCACCGTCCATTTCCTCTAATGCCAAGGAGCTTCATGCAAGACAAATAGACTTTTTGTAAACGCTGAGTTGGAAGGATTTAGCCGCTCTCCTATTTTTCCAATGCCAATTCTTGGCTGTTGTAATTTTCTATATAAGTTGACTTTTCAGCGTTGCATTGCATCCCTCTCTTGGTAAGACTAGACTCTGCCATTGGTGAGTTGTGTAACTTCTTCAATCAATAGGACTGTACTTTCAGATTTCAAGTGTTGGCATAGTGTACATTCATTAAACAATTTGCATACGTGGTAGATTTCTCTCTTCCCAAATTTTGATTCGTACCTAGTTGCTAGCTCATCATATTATGCAGGTCATGTTCAGTGTTCTATATGTCTTTTGCTGAAGCTGTAAGTGGATGTTGGGTGGCTGCAAAGTGTCTTGTATCAAACTTCTTTCCATCGTTTTCCCTCATGTTTTGGACATTGGATCGAACCTTCTCATGAAATATTTATGCATAGTGATCAATTGAAATCAAAGGTCTTCTTTTTCCCTTGTTTGATTCAGTGTTCAAGGTTCCAAGTAGAGTGGATCAACATTTTGGTGTATCACCGTCATTAGGTAGGATTTCCCTTTCAAGTTTCTTTCTCCCTTTTCCAAGGTAGATTCGCAGCACAGAGTAGAGATCCATTGATACATCTTACAGGAACCAACCTTTTCTGGAGGTTCTTCTCACCATTGAGGCACCCACCCTCGTGAGAAGATCCCATTGTTTCAACCGGAGAAAGGATTGGACAATTTCAGCACGTCTTCGATTCAGGGTGCAACTCCAAGTTGACAATAGTTTTTGGCACACGCGGTGGGACCACGAAAAAAGTTCTTTGCATAGAGTTTTCGCAACAGCGAAGGATATTCATCTACATCCAGTGCAGAGTTCATAGCATCATTCAGGCAATCCGTTCATGCCAAAGGTTACCACAAGATCAACAAGTAAAGGTATTCCTTTTGAATTTGTAACTTATAAAAGAGCAAGGTCTAGGAGGGCAAATCCATATCCTCAAAGCGAATATTTACCTCCCCCTCATCCTATCGTTCTAAACACTGCAATCCCCACCATCCAGATGGCCGTTAGAAATCAAGTGTTTGCTCCATTCAATAGAGAAAGTCCACTGAATCTAGCATAGTTAGATGACATTTTTATAACCGCCCTCAAAAGTATTCCATTCTTAATAGGAGAAAATCAAACAACCCCTATTGAGCATATCCAAGATGTGGCTAATCTTTGTTCAGTTCATAATGTTGTTGAGGATAATGTTGCTATCAGATTGCTTGTTGCTTCATTCAAAGGAAAAGCATTACAGTGGTATAAAACCCTCCCACTTAGATCCATTTCCACCTGGGATGAATTGGGTGCAGCCTTAGTCAAGCAGTTTGAAGACAAATCTGATCACTTATTTTTAGTTGAGCAATTAACTACCATACAGAGAGCTCTTCATGAGTTCATTTCTGATTTTAATCTCAGATTTCAGAAGACATGGCCCAAGATACCGGTTCTGATTAGGCCATCCCTTGAAATATGCATTTATGTATTTTTTAAAAGCTCTTAATTCTGACATTAGTGTGATGATATAGTTAATGGGTGGTACTACTTTGCCATATGCTTATGAAGTTGCAATAAGGGCAGAAAATAGTTTGATACAAATAGTTAAGCTTTCTCCAAGACCTCCAATGCCCATATTTTCAGAAATAAGTTCTGTACCAGCGTCTCAAGTTTCTCAAATTCCATCCTTGGCTCCAATTCCAGCACTTCAAGTTCCTATTGCAGCCCCTACTAGTCAATCTAGTGAGATAGGAGAGTTGAAAAGTTTGCTACAATCTTTTGAAAATGAAATAGTACAGCTTAAAAGGTAGCAATTTCAGTTAAATACGTCCTATCAACAGCAAAATCAAAACAACTATCAACGCTTCAAAGATCAAAGGTCTCTTTATCAGGGTTTCAGAGAAAATAGACCACTTTATCAAGCACAAGGAGCCATAACTCCAGCTAAGCCATATGCTGCTCTTGATCCGAATGCTCTTTCCACTTTAAAAGCCATTGTTCCAACCCCACCTCAAAATAATTTTGTGCAGGATTCAGGTTGGCAGACCTCAAATCTCAATGATGCTCAAAACCAGAACTTGGTATCACCGAACATCACCATGCCATAGATGACACAAGAAGAGTTCTCTTTTCAAGAGGGTCAATATCAAGATACAGGTTTGACATCAGAAGGAGCGACTCAAGGGCAACCTGATGTTATTAATGTAAATTTGCAGGTAGATGATCATGTCGCTTTTACTCATGATGTCAAAACTAACGATTCAAATGGTTAAGTTGCAGCTATAACCTATCAGAGAACTAAAATAAGAGTTGTTGAAGAAGCCCAAGCGGTAGCAAATACTTCAAGTGCCCCTAGTATTGTTGCTCAAAGTACAAAAGAGCATCTTGCTGCTCCCACAGCCCAAAAAAATTAGAATATAGAGGTTAGTAAAGTGCAGCAGATACATCTAATTTGTGAGCAACAAGTACCACAGAAAGTGCAATCAAAGGTTAGTGCATCTTAGTTTAGTATTGTAGATCAAATGAAAAAGTCTAACATCAGCATTAGCATGTGGGATTTTCTTTCAATTCCAGGGCAAAAGGATACTCATTCAAGAAATTTCAGCTCTTGAATTGTCTCCAAAATCGGTTGAGAAAAAAGGTGTTGCTTTGACAAATTCAGATCAACTAACTAAGCAACAGGTGCAGCAAGGAGATAAAATATCAATTGGACAAAACTGAGGTAAAAACGAAGAAAACTCTTTCTTTTTATCTTTCTTTGATAGTGGGTGATACTTTGGTTCATAATTGTATGGTGGATAGTGGAGCTAACAGTACAGTGATGCCCAAACAGATTATAGACAAGCTCGGCCTTGTTTATGAGCCAAATACTTAAGGGGTATTACAGTTGGATGGTTCACTAGCAAAAACGGTAGGCATTATCAAAGATTTGAAATTGACATTACATGTCTGTCTTAACGTTACTATTCAGCAGGATGTTGTAGTGGTGGACCTGCCTCTTTATTTCGCTATGTGCCTTTCAAGGAATTTCACCTCAAAGATTGGGGGATATCAGCTGATTGGACCTATTTGCTGTTCAAAACCAGATATGGCACAAAAATAACAATTCATTCAGAGCCTATTGCACGTTTTCATATGGAGCCTTATAGGCCAAATGTGGTCAATGCAAATTGTATCATCTTAGATGAAATATTACAAACTAGTGATGTAGAAAAAGACTTGCTTTTGGATGGAGTTCCAAATTTGTTTCTTGATGAGTGGGCTTCCACCTTGCATAAGCATGATCCCTACAAGCTGATTGAAGAGGAAGGTCTTGGTGTGTATTGTCTTCATGAGAATGATGCACCAATTCCAGCCATGGTCAAAGAGGACGAATCAAATGAAGGCTTGTGGCAATTATACTTTGATGGATTAAGAAATAAGCATGGAACGAGAGCTGGAATGATGTTAATTTCTCCTACAGAACAAAGGTATTTCTCCTCTGTTAAATTTCAGTTTGGCTATTCAAACAACATTGCTGAATATGAAGCACTAGTTCACGGTTTGCAGTGGGCTAGGAAGATGAAAGTAAATTGTTTGCAAGTGTTTGGAGATAGTGAACTTGTAGTCCACCAAGTAAGAGGTTTGAATATATGCAAAAATCTGTTGCTTAAATCTTACAGACAGAGTTTGCGATTTACTTGAAGATTTTCAGGCTTTTAATATTTAGGCAATACCAAGAGATAGGAATAAACATACTGATAGGTTGGCTGCCGTTGGGGCACAATTTGATATTCTAGCTGATGTAAAAAGTGACATTTTTCAATTACATAAAAGTAGTTGTAAGGCTTTTTGTTTCGGATAACCAAAAAAATTAGTAGGTGTTTGAAAATGACAATCAAATTGTGAGATTTTTGAAAGAAGACGCTGAGTTTTCTTTAAGAAATCAGTCGAAACACTTACAACAATATGGTGATCAGATTGTACAATTGAAAACTAATAAGCTACCCAAGGGATTGGTCACTCTTGAAAATATTTTCAGTGAAGATGATGAGCTAAGGAAAGAGAAACCATTCTTGTCAACAAAGAAAGAACACTACGCCATTGTTGAAATTGCAGTTGGTAAAATTTTGAAATTGGGCAAGGTTGCACTCCACAAAAGAAAGCTTTCATTGATTTATGCACAAGTTTTGCTAATATATTCGCATGGCAGTATAGTGATCTCAAAGGTTTTGATCCAAGTTTGGCTCAACACACTATTGAGTTAGAAGACGAAACTAACCCAGTGAGACAAAGACAAAGGCCAATCAATCCAAAGCTTGAGCCGTTGATGAAAGCTGAGCTTCACAAGCTCACAAAATCAGCTATTATATTTTCAATCAAGCACTCAACTTGGGTGGCGAACCTCGTTTCAGTACGTAAAAAGAATGGTGAGATTCATTTGTGTTGATTTCCATGATTTAAATAGGGCTTCGCTTAAAGACCACTATCCATTGCCATCAATGGAACAAATTTTACAGCTTGTAGGTTCAGAGAGGTTTTTCTTGTTGGATGGATATAGTGGTTACAATCAGATTTTAGTCAAAGAAGAGGACCAATTCAAGACAGCCTTCACGACTAAGTGGGGGACATTTGCATACAGAAAGATGCTATTCGGTTTGTATAATGCTGGAGCAACTTTTCAAAGAGCCATGGAGATGGCCTTTCAAGGCCTTCTTAACAGGGTTGTGCTTGTTTATTTGGATGATATAACAATATTTTCAAAATATGTAGAAGATCACATGGTTCATCTCAAGCAAGTTTTTGAAAGGTGTAGGCAATTTGAGATATCTCTAAATCCCAAAAAGTGTGTATTTTCAGTTTATGAAGGAAAGCTTCTTGGACATGTTTCAAAACACGGTTTAAACATAGATTTTGAAAATATTCAATCCATTCTTGCACTCTCCTTGCCTAAGAGCAAAAAGGCTTTGCAAAGTTTCTTTGGAAAAATCAATTTTATAAGGAGATACATTTCAGATTTTGCTACTGTAGCTAAACCACTTACAACCATGTTAAAGAAAAATCATAACTTCATTTCAGATTTCGCTACTGTAGCTGGTTCAAGGAGGGAATAACAGGGTTTGAAGATGTTAAGAAAGCTATAGCAAGTGCTCCTACGTTTTTAAATCCAAATTTTACGAAAGATTTCATTTTGTATACGTATGCTAATGTGGACACCATTTCAGGGATTCTTATGCAACAAAATCATGAAGATTTGGAGCGGCCAATAGATTTCTATAGCCAAGGCTTGCAGGAGTATGAGACAAGGTATTCTTTTGTTGAAAAACATGTCATTTTAGTTATAAGATCTCTGAAGAAATTTAGGCACTTGTTTTCTAATAATAAAATACATCTAATGGTTGCTCATCCAAGCATCAAAGAATTTCTTCTGAACAAAGACATAAATGAGAAGAGGGCTGGTTGGATAACCAAGGTAATGGAATATGACGTAGAAATTAAGGTTACAAAGCTGGTTAGAGTCAAAAGACTTTGTGAGCATCTAGCTCATGACTTGCAAGAAACTAATGAAACTGTTTTAGTGTCAAATGATGAAAAGATTGCTGTGGTTCACACCTCACCTTTCAGCTGGTTTCGTGATTTGGTAAGCTATCTGCAAAATGGTTTTTACCCTTCTCACCTAAGTGCTTAAAAAAAAAAGGTATTGCAGATTGCAATCAATTCCATTCTTGCTCGTTGATGGTATTTTGTTCAAAAAGGATATTAATGGAATGTTACTAAGGTGTGTGGAACCAAACCAAACTCAAAGATTACTTGAAGAATTCCATGATGGACTTGGTGGAGGACACTTTTTTGCAAGAACTACAACACTTAAAATCATGAGGTGAGTACTATTGGCCTGCTATATTTGGTGATTGCCATACATGGGTTAGGAAGTGCAAACAATGTGCTATGTTTGTAGGAAAAGTTAAACTTGCAGCCTTGCCCTTTCAGCGAATTTCAGTGGATCAGCGTTTTGTCCAGTGGGGATTGGACTTTATTGGTTTCATTAATCCTCCTTTGAGTTCAGGGCATAAGTGGATTCTAACAGCTACGGATTACTTCACACGTTGGACGGAAACAATTGCATTGAAAGAAGCAAACGAAACTAGCGTTCTTGATTTCTATGAAGGTTTGCTTACTAGGTTTGGAGTTCCTTCGACCATTATTTCTGACAATGCAATGGCTTTTGTGGGATCTAGGATCAGCCAATGGGCTGTCCAACCTGGAGTTTATCTAAGCACTTCATCGAACTATTATCCACAAGGAAATGGCCTTGCTGAATCTACAAACAAGAATCTCTTAAGGATCATACGAATGACTATTGAAGACAATCAAAGGTCATGGCATCTCAAGTTGAAGTCAGGTCTATGTGTTGATAGGATCACCTACAAGAGGTCAATAGCTAACTCTCCCTACAAGCTAGTCTATGGTAAGGAAACAAGGTTACCTATTTCTCTCGAGTTTTCAGCTTTGGAACTAATGCATCAACTTGAGTTGTTGGAGAATGAGCCTATGGAGATCAGGTATGCAGAGCTTATGGAATTGAAAGAGACAAGAAATCAAGCCATGCTAGCCATGAAAAGTCATCAGACACAGGTGAAAAGAACATTTGACAAAGGAGTTTCCTCACGAAGCTTCAATGAAGGAGATTTGGTCCTCAAGTGGGATGAGGATCGAGCCAAACCAGGAAGGCACACAAAGTTTGATTCCCTTTGGAGTGGCCCATACACGATCCCTAGTTGCAAATCCCACAACGCCTTCCAACTTGCCAAGATGGACGGCCAAGAGCTTCCAATCCCAGTCAATGGGATACATCTGAAACATTGCTATTAAAGAGCAAAGCTCTATGTACATAGTCAATTGTTTTTTGCTTTCCTCCAAGTGCTGTTCAAGCATAGTAGTTTGCTTCAGTTTTGTTCAATAAGTGCTTATTTGCACATTTGCTTCTTAGTTTTCCTGCTTCGTGTGTTTCCTTTCTTATTTTCAAGGAGGAAGGTTACTTTAGCCAAGGCCAAGAGGAGATTTTCAGTCAGAAATTAGGTTCACCATTTGGGAATTCAAATAGCATTTATATGGCCTCAGTTCTCTAGCATGGCAGGCATGCTTCCCAGCAGAATCGTCAAAAGTGTTGACATTTTTGCCCCCACAGGCCAAAATTGTCAACCTTACCATTCGGAAGATGGTCTTATGGTGCCAAGTTGGTCTTATGAATCAGTTTTGGGGTCCTCAAATGAGCATTTACAACCACCCAAGTGGCCATCTACAGCCAGGTGAAGTTTAGTTATGTAGAGGTTTCCAAGGTGCTTGCTTGATTACAACCAAACGTGCAAATACAGCCAAGATATTCATGCTGTAAGTTCATTTGTTTTGTCTTCCCAAGGAATTTTTGGGTATAAGAGGACTATTTCTTCGGACATTTTGTCCGACAGATAGAGCTCTCAAAGGATTGACAAAAAGTCCGAAAAAATGACTAAGTGGTAGTTGTTCAAGGCTTTTTCTTCGTGTTTTTGTCCGAAAGAAAAGAGGAAGAGCACAGTTGAGAAGACAAGACAAAAGTCCGAAGGAATAAGGATGGCTACAAAAAGCCCGGGTGCCCTACAAAAACCCTGGGTGCCCTTCAATTATTCCAAAAAGCCAGTTCCGAAGGACAGAAGCCCTTGCGGAGGGCACTTGGTCGGTGGTAGGATGCTTCGAAAGTTCCGAAGGGCACAGACGAAGCAGAAAGAGAGATAATACCCATGGAAAAGACAAGTCCGAGAAGACAAAGCAAAGCAAATTATATTGAAGGAAGATATCCTTCAGACTTTTTGTCTGAAGGAATACTTCAGAGAATTTGCAAACAAAAACCCGCAACCAACAAGGAAATAATAAAAGCTAAGGGGATGCAAGACAAAAGTTTGCAGCCTCTAAAAAGTCCGCAAAAAATTCAAAGGAAATGAGAGTAAACATAAAGCCCGTGGGAATTTGAAAACCAGAAAGCCTGAGGCATATAAAAAGAATTAATTCGGGGGAAAAGAAGGAAACGAATTCCTTAGGACAAAAAGTCCGAAGGAATATGTAAAATTGACAAAAGCCACAGGAAATGAACAGGAATGGTTCAAGGAAAAGCTCCGAAAGAAAGGAACAGACAGAATTCCTTCGGACTTTTTGTCCGATAGAAATGGACAGAAAGTAAAACCCGAAACAATTACAAAGGACCAAACAAAAGAAGGAAACAATTCCTTCGGACAATTTGTTCGAAGGAAATGAAAGAGAGACAATTCCCGCGGACAATTTGTCCGCAAAAGAATTGAACAAAAAGACAGAGAAGGAGAAAAGACAGAGAGTCCTTCGGACATTTTGTCCGAAGGATGAAAACCAAAATAAAGCCCGAATCCTGAATTAAAGCAGAACACGGGAAAAGCCAGAGAAAACGCGAAGTGAATTGAGCATGATAAATAGCATGAATAGAGACGTAAGCACAAACAAGACTGAGCCAGAACTGAACAAGAAGAAAGACAAACGCAGAAATTGATGCATGAGCTAAGATTAAAGCAGAACTGAACATGGACATAAGCATGAACAACGAATAAAACAAACACATAATAAAGACAAAGGCAGGATAAACAAAGATCATGCACAGACTGACGTGAAGTGACTCCAACGAAGTAAACACGCTTAAAAAAAATGCAAGGATGCTTCAGTTCTGAAAAAAGAGTCGTCTTGCATGATGAACAGGGAAAGCGTTGAACGTTTCAAACAACAAGAAATTATATGCACGCACTCTTGATTATCTCAAAAGCTCGAAACATTCCAGCGGTTCAAACGTAATTCTTAATTTGGCATTTGCGTTGTTTTCATGCAAAGGAAAGCTGTTAAACGATCAAATGGCTCGAGAGGAAGTCCATATTTGGAGGTGAGCGTAGCATTTTGCATGATAAGAGTTTGAGTTTCAACAAATCCACCGTCCATTTCCTCTAATGCCAAGGAGCTTCATGCAAGACAAATAGACTTTTTGTAAAGGCTGAGTTGGACGGATTTAGCCTCTCCTATTTTTCCAACGCCAACTCTTGGCTGTTGTAATTTTCTATATAAGTTGGCTTTTTAGCTTTGAATTGTATCCCTCTCTTGGTAAGACCAGACTCTGCCATTGGTGAGTTGTGTAACTTCTTCAATCAATGGGACTGTACTTTCAGATTTCATGTGCTGGCATAGTGTACATTCATTAAGCAATTTGAATACGTGGTAGATTTCTCTTTCCAAATTTTGATTCGTACCTAGTTGCTAGCTCATCATATTATGCAGGTCATGTTCAGTGTTCTATATGTCTTTTGCTGAAGCTGTAAGTGGATGTTAGGTGGCTGCAAAGTGTCTTGTATCAGACCTCTCTCCATCGTTTTCCCTCATGTTTTGGTCATTGGATCGAACCTTCTCATGAAATATTTATGTATAGTGATCAATTGAAATCAATGGTCTTCTTTTTCCCTTGTTTGATTCAGTGTTCAAGGTTCCAAGTAGAGTGCATCAACATTTTGGTGTATCACCGTCATTAGGTAGGATTTCCCTTTCAAGTTTCTTTCTCCCTTTTCCAAGGTAGATTCGCAGCACAGAGTAGAGATCCATTGATACATCTTACAGGAACCAGCGTTCTCTGGAGGTTCTTCTTACCATTGAGGCACCCATCCTCGTGAGAATAACCCATTGTTTCAATCGGAGAGAGGATTGGCCAATTTCAGCACGTCTTCGATTTAGGGTGCAACTCTAGGTTGACAACACTTCTCATGAAGATGATGACTTAGAATACATAGATACTTGGAATGATTTTGTGGAATCCCTGAAAACTACCTATTATCCCGTTGGGAACTATGATGACCAGTGGATTAAGTTTTTACCATTGTGACAAGGCCATGATCAATCTGTTTAAGAATACATTCACTTTTCATACTTTGGCTTCCAAGTTGAATGTTCAAGAAACCGAGAAAAATCTCATTTTGAAATATAGGTCTGGTTTGAGACTATACATCCAATCTGGCATTGATGTCCCCCATATCTCTTCTCTATTTGATTGCAATGCTATTTTGATTGAAAAGCTCATTTCTTTTAATAATACAAGCATACATTGCTATTCGCACAAAAATGAGTGGATGAAAGGCAAGCATAAGTATAAGAAAGAAGATGCCAAGTCTTAGGGCAAGACACTAAGTAAAAATTCCAAGCCTAGAACTAAGCAAAATCCTAAGCAATGAAAAGGACCTTCGCGCCAACCCTAGAAGAAGAATAAACCATCAGATGATCAGACTAAGCAGTCTAAAACTGACAAATGGTGCATAGTGTACAATTCCTAGGGACACTGATGTAGAAAGTTTCCCCAGGAAGCACCAGGAAGACCCTACTTGTGCAACTAGAAACAACAGGTGCTATCTTTGTGACACTTGAAAAAGGTAAGTAGATCGTAGAATCTGAGCCTAGTGCTATAATTGGTACCACGGATGTTGCCTCTTCCTCCAAAAATCTAGAGGAAGCAGATAGATTGTTCTATTTCCATATGTGGGTCAATGGACTAATCTGTAATCTTCATTTTTAACAATGGAAGTCAAAAGAACCTGTTTTCTCCTAATCAAAGATTGAACGTGCCACTGATGCCTCGCCCACAACCATACTCCATTTTATGGTTCATCTCGGGTTTTGAGAAAGGTGTCACTCATAGTGTCACCTAGTGTACAAAATCAAGTCTTTTCAAGATGTAGTCCTTTGTGATGCAATGCCATTAGAGGTATGTGATGTTTTACTTTGGGCAAATGTGTCTTTTTCATTGGCATGCAACCTTAGAGCTAGAGGACCTTTTGGACAAGCTTCTTGGTGCCAAGTACTTTATAAAAAATGATCTTAGTCTGGGTACCATCAGATTTCTGTTGAATCCTTAGACATCTAGAAGATAGCCTTCAAAGCTAAGGAAGGTTTGTTCAAGTGGTTGGTTATGACTTTTGTCTTAACAAATGCACTTGTGAGATTTATGCAGACGATGAACAACATCCTCCGACCATTCACAATTTCATTTGTTGTTGTCTATCTTGATGGCATCATAATTTAAAAAAAAACATGGGATGAACATTTGCGCCATATTCAACATGTACTCAATATTTTATGGTAGGAGATGTATGCTAGTATAGAGAAATGCTCATTTCTATGCTAGAGATACAATATCTTGGGATTATTTTTGACGCACATGGAGTTCATGTGGACCCAACCAAGATCTGCATCATCCAAGAATGGCCTACACCAAAGAATCTCACAGAGCTTTGCAACTTCTTGAGGTTAGTAAATTTCTATAGAAGATTTGGTCTTGGTTTTTCTCAAGTCACTTGGTCTTTGAATCAAGTTACCATAGGTGGCGCCAAAGTAACTTTCACTTGGACAACCACACAATAGAAAGCATTCAAATACTTGAAATACAAACTCTATTTTGCGCCAATACTTGCATTACTTGATCTTCAACAACCATTCGAGATAGAGAAGGATGCATTTGAATATGCACTTGAGGTAGTCCTTACTCAATTTGGTCATCGTGTCGCTTACCATAGTGAGACATTCATTGTTATGGTAAGAAAATATTCCACATATGACCGAGAGCTTTATGCCATTGTTCAAGCATGTAAGCATTGGAAGCACTACATATTGGGAAAGGAGATTGTAATCTACACAAATCACAACCATTGCACTTTTTGTAGACACAGAACAAGTTGCAGCAAGAACAACATAAAAAATGGTCTTCATATCTTCAGTAGTTCCATTTGAACATCAAGCACAAGAAGGGCAGTGCCAATCCAATAGGTGATTGTTTGAGTTGACCTTTGGTACAAGCTCTCCTCACAGTTTTGATGCATGTGGACATGAGACTAACACTTGGTCAGAACTGTATATTTCTTTGTTGCAGACTTTGCAAAAATATGTTTGGCATTGCATAGAGGTAATTCAGTTCCATATTTCTACTTGCAAGATAAATTCCTGTATCATCTTGGGCACTTGTGTGTTTTGCATGATGTGGAAAGCCAAAAATTAATATGAGAGAGTCTCCTTTCATCAAGGTTGTAGGAAACTTTGAGATTGAAAAGACCCTTGCAGTATTGAAGAAATATTTTTTTTGGCCACATCTTAGATCAGATGTAAAATACAACAGATCCTATACCACTTATGCCATAGCCAAACCTGTTAACAATAATCAGGGTATGTACACGCCTTTGTTGGTTCCAACTAGACCTTGGGAATCGGTTTCCATGGATTTCCTCTCAGGGTATCCTACTGCCAAGCAGGCAATGATTGTGTTTGTGTAGCAGTTGATAAATTTTAGTGTTATGTGGGGATGGGTCCCTTAGATTTTGGTGACGTCCCAGACATTTGGGAACTCGGAGACTTGGAAGGGACGTTCCCGATTTTTAATACTTCAATTTTTTTTTTCATGCTTTTACTTTAAAACAGACCCTCCCATGCCCCGTTCCCCCCCGCCAAAAAAAAAAAAAAAAGGCTGGTATTTTTACAAAAGCATTGAACCTAATCCCAAAAGTACCTTGAAAAACATTAAATAAAGTTTAAACCCATAAATTTCATTGAATAAAGTTAAAATATTATATTTTATAAATTATTTTCATAACTACTCCCCTTGTCGTCCCCAAAATTTGGGAAATGTTTTGTTGTCCCGGAAACCCCATCCCGCTGTCTCTATGTCCCCAAGATTTAGGTAACTATGATAAATTTTCAATGATGGCAATTCTCACACACTGTAAGAAATCAATCTCAGCTCTAGAAATAGCTCAATTGTATTCACAACATGTATGGGTCCAATTTGGATTGCCATCCACTATCATCTTTGATAGGGACAGCAGATTCTTGAGCACTTTCTGGATATAAATTTGGTCTATGATGGATACAAAGTTGAACAAGTCTACTGCATTCCATCCTCAATTTTTGGACAAACATAATCGGTGAATAGGATGATCATGCATCTTCTGAGAATATATAATTCCAAGAAGAAGCACACTTGGAATTAAAGTCTAGAATTCATTTATCATAGCTACAATAGACCTTTGCACAACTCTACAACACAACCCTTTTCAGGTTCGCTTGGGTTTACAACCTTTGACACCCATTGATGTAGCTTATCCTATGTTACCATCATCAACAACAACTCCTTCAGCTCAAAAGGAATTTGACAAGGCTGCTAAGTTCATTGAGCATATCCAACACATTTAACGACAAGTGCAAACCATTATGCGGAAGGATAATGCTAAGTACAAGCATTGCCATGATCAACACTAAGTGCCACACACCTTTCAGGTTGGTGATCAACTATGGCTTCATTTGCAGTAGGAAAGACTTACAGGGCCTTACTGCAAGTTTCGTCCACTTCGACATTGGCCTATACTATCACCAAGCAAGTTGGAGATGACACTTTTGAGCTCATTCTACCTTCCTATCTTGGTATGCGTCCGGTCTTCAATATAGAACCCTTGCAATATTCTCATCCACCTTTGCTGGACATGTTAGATGTTGTAGAAGCACTTTAGTAGGAAGAGAAAAATCTTGACTGCAGCACACCACCGAGAGTGGATCAAATAATTGAGGTCAGAGTCAAATGCACTAGACACAAAAAATTCCTCTCTACTAGATTGTCAAAGTAGGTCAAGTTTATTCTCAAGGAAAATGGTTTACAAAAGCGCGAGTTGCAAACAACTATCCACATCTTTTTCCACAACTTCACACAATGGGGACCATTGCTTCTCAAGAAGAGATAACTGATTCAGGAGGATCTAGGACATTGAGTGACTTGTAGTATAACAATGGTATTCCATGCCATGTGATGTCTTTACCATCAGCTTTAGGATCATCCCAAGCATATGTGGTCATATTGTGAAGTCCTAACTCTTCTTTGTTGATGCTGCACAACTCAAACGGTGCCAACCATTTTTTGCACAGCTGTTTAGCAACATTTTCAGAAAACGACAAAACAAAGAATCTAAACAATCACAAAGTAAGTGGTTGCCATTCTTTTGATTGTAAAATCGTCTCTTCGTCTTTCCCACGTGTATAGTAGTGCATTTAATTCATTCTTTGAGGGGATATAGAATAG
The DNA here is from genome assembly GCA_037957365.1 of Torreya grandis. Lineage (NCBI taxonomy): Eukaryota > Viridiplantae > Streptophyta > Pinopsida > Cupressales > Taxaceae > Torreya > Torreya grandis. The sequence continues at coordinate 1,083,460 of JARHVA010001619.1, read as the reverse complement.
GAAGTAACATACTAGCTAGACATCTTGTAGCACATCCGGCCTCTTGGATCTATGTACAAAACTATTAGATAATACAATCTTGCAACTTAAAATTCTAACATGGTGTCTATTGTTCTATTGTTTCTCTTTGTCTAACAACACTTTGATTACATATTTATTTCTCTTTCATTTCATATACATTTCCATCATAATTTATTTAACCCCCTTAAATGTGTTTTCTACCACGTTCTTCCTTGGGCATCAGATCAAAGTAATCCGGCACAAGTGGTGTGATTTCCATCATTCTCCAGGGCATGATAAAAATGAGTGCAAGATTAGAAAGGTTTTTTTGGAAAAGCTTACTATTTGCAACAATGAAACATCTAAGAGACAAATGACAAGGGAAGAATAATAGAAGCAATAATGGGGCACTTGAATGGCCGATAGTCATGGTGGGTCCTCAAGATCCACGTGGTGGATGTAGGCAAGTCAGAGGGGAATGTTTGGCCTGACACTCCCATACTTTCCCCGCACTACTGATCTTTTAAGATCAATGGTGCGGGATTTGGAAAAGAGATAAAGGCAATGTCTTAAGGTGAGGGCCTTTGCAAAAGGGTTATGGGGCCAACCCCCTTAAAAAATTAAAAAAAAATACATGTGGTGGAAATGTGCAACTCGAAGAAGGAAAATGAGACTTGTCAGTTTTTCAAATTACTTTTGCCGTTGATGATGCACAAGAAAAAGAAATACACGTGGTGGAAGTGTGCAACTAGAAGAAGGATAATGAGACTTGTCAGTTTTTCAAGTTACTTTTGCCATTGATGATGCACAAGAACACTCAATATAATGGTGGGTGGACCTCTATAACGGAGTATGAATGAAGATTCCATGGGGAGTTTCCCATGTTGTCCAATATTGGTTTAAACGGTCCCTATCGTTTGATTCAAACAAATATGATGTGGCATAAAGGCTAATGAGCTTTAACTCACATGATTAAATCTTGGTGTTATTTGCCTAATGGAGAGCATATTCTGGGGCAGGGTGCTATGCCTTTCCATTTTTGGAGTTGATCTAGGAATGTGAATTGCAGGAACGGTTATGTATGAGAACATCTGAAGTGTCAAATGAAGCTAAAGAGCATCTTCTGACATTTATAAATTGATTTCACTCTATGACCAATAATTGTCTTATGATGTAAAGTTTTATAGTGGAGATTTGTGCAGGTGGTGCAGTCTTATTCCATCACCTTGAATTTTGATTGTATATGTTGAGCTTTAAGCTCTGTAGAAAGGGTCTTGTGCCTTATAATTTTTAGGACTTTAAAGAGTTTTTTCATATTGAATCATAGCCTTAGCTTTTATTCCTTTGTTTAATGTTAGTTTACTTCGTAGCTAAATGCAACCGTGTATATTTGATGCATTTAATAAATATTTTGTGGCTATTTTACTGCCCTCAGTTTGGATTTATGTATGAATGATTTGATCAATTGAACAGATTTAAATCCTTTACCTCTTACATTTGGTTATGTCATGAATAGCATTAAGCTTAGATAAGTAATTGTTCAATTTATGTGTGGATGATTTGATCTGCTTAACAGAGTCAAATCCTTTTCCTCTTACATTGGTTATGTCATGAATAGCATTAAGCTTAGTTAATTAATTGTTCAATGCATTTCCTATTCTTTGTGTGAGCATAAGATCATACTATTTTGGCCCATTGCCTCATTTAATATTTGATTTTTATTCCTTTCTTGCTCTCTTTGCAATCCAAACATTTAAGGTAGCATTGAAATAGGGGAGCTTACCTTATCCAAAGGTTATCTAACTTAAAACTACTAGAACTTCCCATTGAGATACTTATATTGTGGGTGCATTATTGTTATATAAATAACAGTCAGACAATTCAAGTGTCAAGAAGCCCTTTGACTATTTATGGGCTGCCAAATACTTCTCCAAGTTGGATATGAAATCTGGCTATCATCAAGTGTCAATGGATCCTCAAGGTCTGTGGAAGGCATCCTTTTAGACAAAGGAGGGCCTATTTCAATGTCTGGTAATGCTATTTGGGCTGACCAACACACCAGCTACCTTTTTGGGATACATGGAAAATGTCTTAGGACCATGCATAAGAGAATGTCATTTTGTATATTTAGATGACATCCTGATTTTCAGTCATACCTGGGAGGAACATATGCTGCACCTCAAACAAGTTTTCAATTCTTTGAAAGAGCGTAAGCTGTGAATGTTCATTTTCTATGAAATTAGTCAAGTGTCTTTGGTTTGGGGTGGATGAAAGTGGTATACATGTAGACCCAAACAAGATCCAAGTGCTGAAATCTTGGCGCATCCATGAACTAAGAAGTTTCCTTGCTTGGTGAATTTTTATAGAAGGTTTGTGGATGGTTTCACTCGTATAGCTTGCCCACTAAATCAGCTACTCAAGGGAGGTTGCAAAACCGAATCTAGTTGGACACCAAGAAACAAGCAGCAGATGTGAGCTTGAAAAAGAAGCTATGTGCATCCCTTGTACTTATCATACCTGATTTGGATCAGCCTTTTGGTTTGTAAACAATTGCCTCCGATTACGAAATGGCAACTGTCCTCACAAAGAATGGTAATCCAATAGCTTACCATTCAGAAACCTTTAGTGATAAAGTAATAAGATACTTGACATATGAAAGATAGCTTTATTCTGTCGGGCAAGCCATCATGCAATGGAAGCATTTTATCATGGAAATTCAAACAATTGTTCAGTCAAAAAAGCTATTGTAATTTGTTGCTTCTCAAAATAAACTGCAAACACAAAGGGAGCTTAATTAAATATCTTTCCAACAACAGTTCCATCTAGTCAATAAACTAGAAAAGGGAAAAAAAAATATGGCAGCAGATTGCCTCAGCAGGCCTCCTATTCCTGCTTCGCTGTCAATTATTTAATGTATAACATTGTGACACAAGTGCCTGGGTTTAACCTTCATATAAAATATGCATTCTTCTCCAAGGTAATGCAAAAAATTCAAGCAGTTAGCAACACCTCTGAATACCACTGGAAATATGGTTTATACAAATTGGGGCTGTTCTGTGTGCCTGAAGGAGAACACAATCAACAATTTACATGGGATGCAGATTTCAGCAATTCTGCAGGGCATTTTGGAGTATACAAGACCCTTACTACGCAGAAAAAATATTTCTTTTGGTCAAATTTGAAACAAGATGTGGAGAAATACATCAGATCATGTGTTACGTATGCAATTGCTAATCCTCCAGATAGAAAACAAGTCTTGCATACACCACTGCCTATTTCTAGCAGGCCACAAGAATCTATTTCTGTGGATTACGTCACTGGATGATGCAATTTTTCTGGTAGTAGTTAGATTTTCTAAAATGGCCATACTCGTGCCATGTGACGAGTATAACAGTCACACGGACAACTAAACCAGCAATGTTTCTGACATGGATTCAAATTCCTTGGCACCCTTTGTGAAACAATGTGGCAACTCTTGGACACCAAATTGAATCTTCAAACAGATGGGCAAACATAAGTGGGGAAAAACAATTGTACAAGTTTTGAGGATGTACAATCAAAGGTATCAAAACACTTGGGATGAGTGAATTCCATATATCCAACATAGTTATAATAGGGCTACTCATAGCTCTTCAGGGAAAATCCCTTTTGAAAATCGAAAGATGCTATGGATTCCAGCCTATTGCTTCCATTGAATTGGTTGTGCAAGTCCCTACAAAAGAATGCATAGTTTGTGATCAACAGGAGCAAGAGAAGGACAAGGAATTTGTTGAGAAGATTCAGAGTATTCAATTGCAAAAATTCAATGCTAAAGCAAGGGAATGTCATGACAAACATAGATTTTGTCATTAGTCACAAATGGGACAAAATAGTTTGGCTCCACATTCAAAAGGAGTGTTTCTGAGGACCTTATAAGAAGCTGTTTCCATTCAGATATTGGCCCTATGAGATTATCGAACAAGTTAGAGAAAATCCTTTCTGATTGAGCATTCCACCATACTTGGGTCTACACCCAGTATTCAATGTGCACTTTCTTAATCCTACCATCCTCCATCGTTGGAATAATCAGTGACACAAAATGTGGATCCAACGGAAATACAACCTAACATTCAAGCTCCACTGACAATGGATACAACTGTTGAGCACTACGTTTACTACAGAATGCTACATTACCCAAGAATATTAATTGCAGAAATATGAATACATACCATGCACATAACACATCAGAATAATAGAGAACAATATATTTATAGAAATTTGAGGTTCTTTTTGCAGCAAGGTAAAATTGTAGATCAGTTTCTAGATATGACTGCGCAATAGTTTTATTGCATAGGTAGTGTAAAGTATGCTTGGTAACATTGGTGGCCTTACCTTGGCATTCCATTTGCTATTTAAGACCAAAAAGTTCCCGGTTGAGAGACAACTGTCAGACCCAGCCGTTCATAACCAAAATATGATTAACACACCACCCAAATCGACAATACAAGAATTAACAACATAACCAAGTGAGCTACCAGAACATATATTTTATTATATGCTGGTAACAATGCATAACATGATGGACTGCACACTACAACTGTACACGAATGCAAACAATCACACTTTTTAAAATTGCTAAGGGTTACAAAATACCTGTACAAGGAAAATGGTATCTATGGGAGGAGTGCAGAAAACGTTTTCTCATTGTCATGAAGAAACAAGGCAGATTATTATTGACATAGGAGGGAGGAATTATCTGGTTGCTTGATCAAGTTTTGGCGGTTGTTCGCTTGAGGGCAGTTATCACCGAACTGGAAATCGTCCCTTTCTCCTTCTTCAATGTATCTTTCTATAAAAACTTGTACCAGTAAAATAAATGGGGCTTTTTGATTCTGCATTCGAAGAGCCACTCTGTTATTTCCTTTCTTAATTATCTGTGTTGCTAATTTCTTGTTTTACCATCATTTCGTCCTATATATTTTTCATAGCTATTAGCAGCCATTCTAGCTTGAAGAGAGCAGGTTATCAATTCATTTTTGTATTATCAGATCAGTAAAGTACGTATCTAAACAGACTTTGCAATTTTAAATAAATAAAATAAAGCATTTGCGTACAAATTATGTATTTATTTTCTGCTCCAGAAACTTGGAAGCTTCTTTGTTGACCGGATTCTATGCTAATATTCAGAGAGATTGATTTTTGGATTGAAATCTCAGACTGCATATGTTATTTTGGGGTTTTCAACGTTAACTACATATTTATATTATTTTTTTCATTTTAAGTGTTTGAGAGGAATCATAGCACAAGAATATGTAACCAATGTGGTTAATTCTCATTTTTTAAAGATGAAATGATGAAACATTTATAGACAAACTGATTATTATCTTGTGCATTTTTACACATTAGTTTTATGATGCTTTATTTTACATCTTTAAATATGGTCTAGGATAGTTTCTTGGATCTTATAGGTGGTATCCTTTGCAGCGGCTTACAGGAGGTTCTCTGCTTTCAAGAGACAGGGAGTTCATTGTCTTCTATAGAGGAAAAGACTTTCTCCCTTATTCTGCTGCTGCTGTACTGGAAGAAAGGAAGGCAATGGCAAAGGTTCTTCAAGAGAACGATGAAATTATACAATTGAAAGCAGTCTCACGAATTCCATCCCAAGATGAAACTGCACCTGTTGATTCAGACGTAGTTTCTCAATTTGCTGAAGCTAGAGAACAATGGATCCATGGTGAAGAGCAGAGGAAAATAAAAGAAGAAGAATCCAGAGCCAAGAAGATTGCAGCAGCTAGAAGGCTGGACAGCAAGCTGAAAATTGTATGTTTATACAAAAGTTAACCTAAAAATCCAAATACTCTAAAGAGTTTGTATTATCCAACAATCATTTCTATTTTTTCTGTTCCACTTCCATTACATTATTTACTTGATGCATAGCCATTTACTAAAGCAATAGGGTAGTGATATTGGAAGAGTTATTGATCTCGCAACTATACTTGAGATTAGTGACTTTCTTTCCTTTTTAAGCTGATTTACTTGTAACTTGAGTTTACTTGTGACCTTAAAATGGCTTTGATTGATATACTGTTTGCATATAGGAATTAAATTCACACTTTTGAATGGGTCAATACAATGTCTATGCAGATTGAATCTAAAGAAAGCATCTGATTGGTCCCTCTGTATTTATAGGCCTTAGTGAAGGAGAATGAAGTAGAGAAGGAAGTAGTTGATATAGAAAAGGATTTAAATCCTACTGAAATATCTGTTGACAAAGAGAGAATAACTGAAGAAGAAAGATTCATGTTACGTAAACTTGGGTTGAGAATGCGACCATTCTTACTTCTGGGTAAGATCTATTTGTTCTTTAATGTCTTTGGGCCAATAATTGGTATATGCTCTCAAGTTTACATGCAGTATCTAATTTGGTACTTATTTCAGGTAGGAAAGGAGTCTTTGATGGTGTGGTAGAAAACATGCACTTGCATTGGAAGTATAGGGACCTAGTAAAAATAATTTCAAAAGAAAAGAGTGTTGCACAGGTTAACGATACTGCTAGAATGTTGGAATATGAAAGTGGGGGAATATTAGTGGCAGTGGAAAAAGTGTCCAAAGGTCATGCCATAATTGTATATCGTGGGAAGAATTATCGACGTCCTGCTGTCTTGAGGCCAAAGAGTCTCTTGACCAAGAATGCAGCATTAAAACGTTCAGTTCATATTCAGCAACTTAAGGTGCTTCTCTATAGAATCTATCACTTAGATTGGAACTATTATAACACATGATTTTCATCTTTTCTTTGTTTGGAAATTGACATTTAGTTTTGTTCTTTATGTGGTCTGTATGCCCTGATATTGTCATTTTTCTTTGCGAAAAAACTTGCAGTCTCTGAATCTTCATATATTACGACTGGAGAGAAATATGGAACGGCTGGAATCTCACCTTGTATGTTTGGATCGCACCAGTGACTGCAGCAGTGGTTGTTATATGCATTTAGTTATAGGGGAACGAATGATTCACTGATTCAAATGATACCTGGTTGTAATAACCATGTATTATTTCATTAGAGGCTAAACAAAATTGTATGCCACTATGGTTTAGTTTTCATAGGGGTGTATATATATATATATATATATATATATATCATAGTAGCATTCCATTTACACTGTTGACAAGGCAAGGTGTGGTAAATGTGTAAATGGAATTTTATTCCCTGGGTTTAAAACACGAACTTGGTAAAAACTAGGGTAACTAAAAAATGATGTAATATCTGTAAAAATAGAGAAATTAACTTATTTTGTTATTTCATGTCAAATATAGTAAGGTTTAAAATAACTATTTCACTTTTACATAAGAGGATTTATGTAAAAAACTATGTTGTTAGTTCTGGTATGGATACGGGTATGGGGATTGGGTACAGTGGTACACTGATTTTCTTACCATGGGTTCCATATTGATGGGCACGGCTGTATAAAAAATATAAAAATCTAGCCATATAAAAAAATTAACCATAACACACTACTTATAATTGATAAGTCAGTGCCAAATAGGATAAATCAAAATAGACTAATTGTTAGTGGTCAAACTACATAGTGCATATGTAAACTCAATATAATTTATCATATTGTTCTTCATCGAGAGCAATAGTGGTACACTGATTTTCTTACCATGGGTTCCATATTGATGGGCACGGCTGTATAAAAAATATAAAAATCTAGCCATATAAAAAAATTAACCATAACACACTACTTATAATTGATAAGTCAGTGCCAAATAGGATAAATCAATATAGACTAATTGTTAGTGGTCAAACTACATAGTGCATATGTAAACTCAATATAATTTATCATATTGTTCTTCATCGAGAGCATTGACATCACCATGTGGTTCATTATAGCCACAAGCAGTAGCAGTGCCACTTCCACTAGCTTTTAGGGTTTCTTTTTTATGTTTTTTTGTTTTTGAGTGATTTCAAATCAGTATTTTCACAGATTTTTAAGTCAAATTGTGAAAAAGGTTTTGGGTTTTCCCCAAGTTCTTTGAGGCTGGGTTGTACACAGGATCAGGCCCTGCAGAACTCGATAATATAGGTAAAACACAGAGGTGGCCTTAAAATAGTAGGCCATGCCATCACGGGCCACATCCTACTGTTTTAGGGGCAGACCTATGTTTTTTACCTTAATCTTCATTAAGGTAAATATTAAAAAACACCTTCGTTAGGGTTTAAAATTTAACTTCTAAAATAAATACATTCAATGTAAAACTTCAAAAATAAAAATGCCCTAACTTTTACTCTAAACTAATAAAAGTCAGTCCACCTGTAGAGTGTATTTTTCTATCTAAAATGTAAAAATGAGCCCCCAAAAAAGAGGGGCATTAAAAAGAATTTAAAGCCGCTTTTTGAAAACTCTGGAAACAGCACAGCAAATGTGGCCAGTCATTGTTACTCACAATTAATGCTACTATGATATATATGCATATGTATTTATTTGTGTATATAGACATATATGCGTGTATGGATAATATACAGACATACATGTACATACATATACTTAAATACATATATGTATGTGTCTGTATATGAGACGTGCATGTGTGTGTGCGTGCACAAAAATATATCATATTGCATGCAATTATGCGTATAAATGAATTAATGTTATTTCAAATGCTGCAATTTTAGAATCACGTTTTTCTCAAATTCTACTCTAGGACAAAGTGGAAGTCAAGGACAAAGAAATCAGTGAGTGTTTGATTAAAGAATTGGATGGTACCTACCTGTCTGAAGATGAGGATGGAATTGCCATGAAGTCAACTGAAGAAATGAATTGTGCATATCCTTCCAAAGATGAAGAAATTAGCATGCATTTGACTAAAGAGTTGGGTTCTGCAGATCCTGAAAACTCAGCGGTGAGAATTTAAAATTTGAATAGTTATTAAGAACTCATCGCTATGTACAATTGAAGAAGCCTACCTCGTTGATTTTCCTGACTTATAAAAGATTTGGTTTTATCGTGAATGTTAATCTGTACTTGTGTTATACTGGCTAGGGTGAACACAATGCATCATACTTTGAACACCTTGACAGAGACAATGAAAAGGAAGATAGTTTGTCCATGTTCCAGGCAGGAAAAACTGCAGCCGTCTCAGAGAAAACAAAGACTGGTACTGTAGAGGATATGCATATTGAGAACAAAACGCCTGAAACTTTCTATAGAGCAGAGCCTCTCTCAAATAAGCAAAGACTTATACTACGGAGGCAAGCTCTGCAAATGGAAAAGCGAGCTCAATTTCATGTTGGTAAGAATTTGGTGCTCCTATTCTTGGAAGAAGCATTTCTTTCATTTTAACACGGAGATATCAAAAATAACTTCTCCTGAAATCTTGTATTAAAATATTCTGTAAGCGAACTGATGATGCCATTAATACAGGAAAGAGTAATGTGTTGTCTGGCCTTGCCAAGTCTATCCGTTCACACTTTGAAAAGCACGCACTGGCAATTGTTGGCATCAAGGGTCGTGCCAGGGGAACATCTATTCAAGAGATTGCGATCCAACTTGAGGTTAGTGTAAGGATTTTTTCATACAATTCATTTAGTGACAAATTTGAACATTGAAGACCATTAAGTAAAGGTATGATAAAACATCTTGGATGCTCTGTTTTCAGGAAGCTACAGGTGGAGTGTTGGTATCTCGGGAGCCAGCCAAGCTTATACTGTATCGGGGCTGGCCAGAAGCTGAAGAGAATCCTTCCTTTCATACGGAGAGGGAAGAATCACAAGATATGTCTCCTGAGTTGATGACCGCCATTTGGAAAGAATGTGGTCTTTAATGTAGAAGATCATAGGAGTGTCTAGAATGATGTTAAGCAAACCGTTCATGCTGGATTCATAATCTTACATAAAATTGTCAACAATGTACGGTAAAGTATGGTTAAGAATTTACAGGTGAATTGTTAATGTTATTTATGGATTTTCAACTTGATTTTAGCTGATGAAATAGAATAATATGGTACAACTTGCTTTAAGCCTTTTGTGATTGATTTTCAGGACAATTCATTGGAGAACACTCAGAACAGTGAAATATATGGCACAGATATAGTTCATTCTGAACATTGTATGATCTCTAGAGGCCAAAGTTAAACCATCAATATCTCAATTGTGGAAGGCAGTTTTTGATAAGACTGGTCTCCTTGAAATATGCAATTATGATATTAGTGAACTATTGTTGTTTTAGCGACAGTTGCAGTCACAATATGACGTAGAATATATGAACTGGCAGTACCCAGCCTGATTCTGCCAATCAGAATTGTCTTGTTTCCACTCCTGTTGCAAGAAGAAACATTTTTATAGAAAAAGGAATTTGCAAGGCATCGTTCATTTCATTGGTGATCATGGGAAAAGATAGGATTTGTACAAAAGAGTGGAAGGCAGCGGATCTTGGAAGTGAAGTTAATGAAGATGACAAAATCAACATAAAACGCATTGCTTACAAGAAGTTCCCCTAGGCGTGCCTTCCATCAGCAAAACCTCTTCTATTTTTTTTTTTTTTCTCAAATTTTTATCTCAAGTAATGCTGGTCTAGATGTGTTCTTGGAAATTTTTATCATATTGAAGATTCCAAGAATGACAGGATATATTGAACATAATGCTTGGGATTAGAACTTTATCCATTGGTCACAATTTTCTTTGTAAGATACATTTATGAGACTTCGTGCCACAAGCTATATTTTTTTAAATAATTGAGAACAGTTTAAAACACAATAATAAGCTGAATATCAAAAGATAATGCAGCTATGTTTTGCTTATCACGGCTGTCTCAGGTGCCGGACTCACTTTCATACATCATCTGCCAAGAAGCATGTCTTTAATCCGTGGTAAGGAAGCTTTGAAAATTTTTAAGCTTTGGCAGCTGTCTGTTATGCATCAAATCATGATCCTCCACAAATATCTTTCAGATCTTACAACCCACAGTTTCTTAAATCTCCATCCAAAACTCTGGTATTTCTAATTTCATCCCCACTTTGCTTAATTTTGAATGGGTGAGCTTTGATCATGCAAATATATGCATCTTCAAAAGAACAATGGTTTTGAATGCCTGCTATGTTCAAAGAGTTTACGATACATGTCTATTTGAATCTATCAAAATATCTGCCCTTATCATGCATCCTCATACTGGCCAACTTCTAGAGACTTGAGGCACACCATTAATGTTGGCTGCCTCTAGAGTCACATCTACTGCCTTGGAGTTTTTTCTGTAATTGAAAATTGGATTTTTTAGTATTTCTTGATTATTTTCCAACCAATGCTTCAATAATTTCTCGAGTTCATTGCTATCACATTGAGATAAAAAGAGCGGTATCAACACCATAGGAGATGGTGGTGTTATTAATAGTTTACATAACTTTAGACCTTTGAATCCCACATTTTTGCGAGCATCATTTTGTGGTTTTTGTAAACTTTGTCTACGTTTCTCTCGTTCACGCACAACTTTCCTAGAAATGGAACTCTTCTATTGTCTAACCTCGATCTGGTATGGTATAGGTATGACAACATGTGCTATGGTAAGGTGGTGTAGATGCCTAATTTTCGTATAAGTTTAGGATTTGCTATGTTTTTAGTGTTTATATGCATATGGATCATTGGTTTAGATTAGGCTCTTATTAACACATTTCCTTGTGTTGGGCCTCGTGTAGCCTTCTTTTGCCCTTGCAACATTATTGTCAATAATCATGTCATCATTTGATTCAGAGTACCTGAGAACTTTAAGATCAATGATTTGTTTGCCTTAGGGTGCTCATAGATGCTTTTGCAATCTCTAGATATTTGTTTTTAGGGTTTTTGGTCAATAGACCAAATATTGAACCAATTTGATACTAGTCCAACCACTATTGAATTGATTTGATTATGGTTGTGTCGGTTTTGGTTCCTTTTGATCCCTTTCCTCAGTTTTGTGAATTTTGTTGTTCCTTGATTGTTGGCTTTCTTGTTTCCACAATGTTGGCTTGCATGCTAATAAGGTCTTAATTTGAATGCAATAAGTCTATATATATAGAAGCATACTAAGAATTTAAGGACATCAAGTAATTGTTATATCATCATAATATTACATTTAAGGCTCTAACACTTTGTTCTTTATTGCATTTTCTATCCATTGAAGTGGTATCGTACCAAGTGAAGGATTAATGAAATAGTATATAGAATTGATTACTTGTTTGCATCTTATACGTAGGGATAAGTGCTCAAATCTTCATACACACCCAATTGCTTGTTGCTTTGTATGAGTACTTATTTCCAACTAAGAATAAAGATTTCACTGAGGCAGGGCCCTCATAACTACCACAATTTTTTCTGTTCTTGCAAGGTCTTTTGGAATGCATTAGGGTTTGGAGCAAAAATTATTTTTTGAAGTCACACATCAAATTAACAAATGCTTTTGAAAGGTGGTGTTGGTGAAGACATCCACAAAGTTATAGATTGCTCTGACATCATATGCCAGTATCGAACCAATTACTTGTATCGAACCAATGTGATACTAGTTTGACCATTATTGAACCACTTCAATAGTAGTCATTTTTAATGCGTCATCAGGTATACAATTTTTTTGGGTTGGGTTTTACATTGCTTCTGAACTTATTTTTCATCATTTCCAGTCACTAGTCACACACAAGGAAGTCAAATATTAGGTATTTATTTATGACATTTCAATTCTTAGTTCTTGCAAATTTCATATATTTATTTATTGTTTTTATTGTATTGAGATTAAATTTATTTTCTCCATATGTTTGCATTGGTTTAGTGTACTTTTGTTAGCCTAACATTCCATTGTGCACTTCATCAATAAAACATTTTGATGAAATCGTGTTTTGTTGCACAAACCTTAGGGTTTCATTTTGTGGTGAACTCGTGCCTTTGTACACCCAACTTTGGGGTTTCATTTTTTGGTGAATTTGTGCCCTCTTACACCTCTTGGGGTTAGATTTGCGTATTGGATCTTATTTGGTTTAGGGTTTTTTATATTCTTACATCATTCTCTTATCTCATTAGGGTTCTCCTTTGTATATACTTAGTGTTGCTTTGTTTTGTATGCTCTCATTTCTTCTAGGGTCAGCTCTTGCTAGTATAGATATGATTCATCTAGGGTTGTGCTTGCTTGCTTTTACATCATTATCCTTAGACCTTTGTATACTCTATATGTTTCCATCTTATGCCAACAAAGCAGATTATATCTAAGTTTCTTATTAGGTAAAGTGGTATATTGAATTTCATCCTAGTTGATTTTGTGGAGCTTCATTTGACTAGTACTTGTGTTAATTTGAAAAATAAATTGACATTTGTTAATGACGTTGATGTTCTTTTTGTTGATACACATGAATGAAAATGCAATTGATATAAATGATGTGGATGACATAAACGATGATGACATGAATGCAAATGATTTGAGTTATGAAAATACAAATGTTTTGAATGATAATGCAAATGGTGTTCATAGATCTCAGAATGAACATTTTTAACTACATAAAGAAAGGGTAGTTAGACTTTTTGTATTTTGACAACATATTAGAGAACATTTTGATGAAATGAATGCACTATCAAGTGTGTTAAGATATGTACCAAAAAAATTATATCTAAAGAAAACACACCCGAGGAAATATATGTTGCAACTAATAATGAATCTTTGAATGCTTCTAATATTTTACCTTCTAGAGGTTCCCCTATTATGCCAACCAATGTGCCTATATCTCGGATTGTTTCTTCTTTAGTCCTACAATTGCTTTAACTTAGGTTGCCATGGCTTTGCCTTCTCAGATTGGTCTTAATACTTATTTTGTTGCTCTTCAAGTTACTCAACCATCTCGACCACGTTTACTTATTTTGTTGCATCTCAAGTTACCCAACTATCTTGACCATGTTCTCAACGTTTTCCTTTTACTCAATGTTTCTAAAGTACCAAGTGTCTCTATTCCTACTTATGTCATTACTAACCCTTTAATTCCAACCCCTCAGGACACTCATGTTCAACAAACTATGCAAACTAAGCAAACTATGCAACAATAGATTTAATTGCTTTCCCAAGTGTCTCAAAGGCCAAGTCATATGGCTAATTCGAATGATATATTACATAACCCTTTGGCTTGTGAGGTTCTTGCTAATCCTTTTTCTATTGCTTTTGTTGCTCTTAAGTTTGATTTTTTCCATGGAAGAGGAGACCCATCTCATCATATCAAAGCTTTTTATGCTTCATATTTAGACTTTGAGCATAATGATAAATTATTGACAAAACTCTTCCTAGAAGCCTTAAGGATAATTCCTTGGATTGGTTCTAAGCCCTACCATGGGGCTGCGTACACTCATTCACTTCTTTGGCCGATAATATCTTAACTCAATTTTCAATTAACACTAATCAAAAGTTCATGTTTTTACAATGTGCTCAATTTAAGCAAGGTCCTTATGAGAATGTTAGTGAGAATGTGTTTAAGTTCAAAACAATGCTTATGAAGATAACTCACCAATTACCTAATACTAAATTGCAAAATAAATTCTCTCAAAGTTTACTTCAACCCATTAAGAACAAAATGATTTTCAACTCATAATTTTTTTGATGAAATTATCATGCAGTTAGAAACTACAAGATCAAGCTTTTAGAGGCAACATGTTTAAATATGGGATTAATACTTATACATCTAGTGGAGCTAAATAATAAGGTAAAACAATATTTAAAGCTAATGATAATACTTTTCAACTTGAGAATGAGTCAAGAATGTAATCAATGTGGTAGATCATCCACTTGGTAGAATTGTCCTTTTGCAACAAAGGGAGAAAAAACAACTTATATGGTTATCAGAGAGTCCTCAAATGGTGTTTAAACAATTCCCTGAATGCAATATGATATATTTATCTCCAAAATGAGAGAAACGATTTTATATTTTTGCCTAAAAACCACGATGTTAATGCATATTGTGGTTATCACATAATTCAAGGTCATTCTACAAACAAATGCATAACTTTGAAACATAAGATATAAAAGTTTATTGATAAAAACTAAATCCGTGTAGAAGGTCACAACAATACTCTGAATGAATCAGTGGCTCAACTAAATTAATATTTGAATGTTTTTACCAACCTTCTTTCAAATCATGCTACTTAAAATAAAATTCAAGATGATGTTCGTATGATAGCTCAAAAACAACCTCCATTAATTTTTAAAGCTCATATTCTAGACGAATTTACAGGTGTGGTCAATAATACATATAATGAGCTTCCTTTGATTACATTATATGACCATGAAATCCTAGAGGAAGATTCTATTAATGGACCACTATTTATATGAACTTTAAAAGATACACAATTATGGTTAACAACAATTATTATGGTTGATAATGGTTCAAGTATAAACATGTGGACAATGCTATTTCTTACTAATTGTGGAAACATTTAAAAAGATTTAGATGGTACAATCACTATTATTTAAAGATATGATAGTGTTATTTAGACACCACTCCAGGGTATAACATTACCTAATACCATAGGTCTTAAGACCATTTTAGTATGGTTCACATATTACCAAATAATGACACATGAGGGATTACTTGGACACCTATGGCTTAACCAAATAAAAGCAAATGCCTCAACAAATCAATGCTTAAAGTATTTGTATGACAATAAAATGATTACTATTCAAAGTATTGCTTATAAGTCACCAATACCAGTTCAACATGAGATGTTACGTAAAGCATTGCCAAAATAACACATCATATGACCTCAAACAATTACATCTAAAATTAAAGAACCTACTCATCAATGCATTCAGGTAATAGTATCAAAATGTTTTGTGCATATTCAAGATAAAACATCTATTAAGGGTTCAATCATATGAAACACCATCTAGACTACGAAAAATACTCATTTATAAGAGGATATTATAGCTATCACAACTACTCATA
Source organism: Torreya grandis (assembly GCA_037957365.1). Classification (NCBI taxonomy): domain Eukaryota; kingdom Viridiplantae; phylum Streptophyta; class Pinopsida; order Cupressales; family Taxaceae; genus Torreya; species Torreya grandis. The sequence goes on along the minus strand of JARHVA010001619.1, from coordinate 1,067,545 downwards.
AGGATAATGATTAAAATAATATTGATGGTGATTTTAATTACTATACAACCCATATTATATTGATAATGATACTATTAATGATGACACATTAGCATTTTTAGATTTATGGTCCCTGAGACATCCATATCTTGATCATGAATATAAGATGTTGGCTTTTTATGTGCAATACTGTCATATAGATGGTTTTATTGGTTAGTATTGTTTACTAACACCATGTGCCTAAAATGAATAATCTTTTGTACATAGTTTCTTTATTTTGATTTACTCCATTAGTTTGTCTCTAGTGTTTGATTTTTTTTCTTGTTTGTCGACGACTTTTGGGTTCATTGTGTTTTCTTCTAGTGTTTTTCTCTATTGGTGATTGTCTCCAAGCTTCCTCTAATTTTAACATCTATTTTGAGTGAAATTTGAAGTTACCTTCTTTTATATCTTCAGTTGTTTGGTGCTTCGGTTCTCCAGTTTTCTATATCACCCTTTTATCCATTTCATTTATGTTAATTGTGATTTTACTCGCCCCATATTATTTTTATAATTGTTGCTACCTATCCCAAAAGCATGCATGAACTTCTCTATGATGAAATGACATATATATCAAGGCCTTCTACCCTAGTGCACACATAATTATAAGGAAAGTGATAGGTTAATAGAGATCATTTCCTTCTTGCTTATTTTGCTTTCGCCTCTGGGCTTGTTGGAGTCTTAATTGATTTATTTTGATTTTTGCCTCCGGTCTTCTAAATTTAATAAAATAAAAACAATGTTTTTCCTTTATCTTTATTTGGTACATAGTTAGATAATGTAGCATATCATGATTATCTACCCATTACTAGAGATTTTTGTTTATGCATGTGCTCTTGATGGTATTCTTGAATGGTAGATGCAAAAAATATAGGGTTTGACACATGATTATGGATTCAAAGGCACTTGGGGGTAGGCTCATGCCTACATTGGGATCATCCAATTTTTTTATTATGGGGCCATCCCCATAAGGGCTTTAGGTTATATATTTCCTTGATTCGTTGTTATATTCATTTTCATACTTGATTAAAAATATCTTAGTTTAAAATATACCTTGTGTGCTTTGTTTCATCATTGGTTTAGTTTTTGTTAGATGAGTGTTTGACGTTATTTCTAGATTGCTTCAAATTTCTTGGTATATTGCATGTTATTCTTGTTTTCCCTATGATTGCTCTAATTTCTTGTGCTTATGTATGTTGTTTGGTGTGTACAAGATCCTCTAGTCATATCCTCTATGTCACTTGTGTGCGATTGATTTCTATGATCATTTTTATTGTGATGCTTCACTTGCTTACCCTAATTATTATATGTTTGCTACATGGTTTGTCATCTTAATTTGTCTATGTTTACTCTAAGTGTGATATGATTTTTTTTGTGCTTGGTGTGTTAACCTTGTCTACTTTGTATACTCCGTGTTATTATTAGTGGTACCATGATATATATCATGCACATTATCTCTCACTTATTGTACATTTTTTGCCTACATTACCATGGTTTCTACCAAATTACAACTATTAGGGTAAACTATAATTATGATTCATTGATTATATTAGGGCATGTTATTACTATATCCCATCCTATCCACATTGAGGCATACTATTGTTTGTGCCTTCATTGTTATATTTTGTCCATATTGTGGCATATTTTTACATTGAAGCATATCGCCTGCATCCTCCTTCCTAAGGTAGGGGCATCTTGTTGCTAGCTTTACTTATATAGCTTTGACCCTTCATGGTTACACTCACTTAAGTTATGCATGTGCTTTCATAATGATATCTTTCTATATTTACATGTAGAAATGTGATTAATGGGATTTACATGATTAAATTAGTTTATGATTTCATATATATTTTACACATGGTATGCTTAGACCATTCGTTTGATATGAGTGATATGTAAGTTATCCCATACCTCATAAGAGCAACATATGATCTGCTTATTTGACCTTTAAATATATGATGATACATTACAAATATTTTCTCCCATATTGCTAGAGGTGGTCAACATGAATCATTGGATATTTTTGCTAACATAGTTGGAGGTGCACAATAAAGAGTTATAATATAATTGCTTCTTCAACTAGGAAATGCACTAAAGAGAGTCATAAGACACATTGTGCATAACAAAGAGTAATAATTCATATTCTCTACATTTAGAGCTTCTGCAAAGATAATGACATGGTTTGCTTACCATAAGGTGTATTTTTTTATATCTCATTTATTTAATGCAATTATTTCATTAATAACTTTACTATTGATTTATATAGACATTGATATACTTGCAAACATTGATGTTTGTTTACAAGTACACTAGAGATTTGGACACAAGAGCATTGATACTCATTCGAGACCCTCAGTTGTAGTCATGACATTCATGCATATAACAAGGAAATAAGTTTTTTTTATCTTACAAGTCATAGGGGCTAGACTCTGTGATAAGGTAACATATCTCATTCTTTTGAATTTTAGATCATTACCATATTTCATATTAACTTCAATCATAACTTACATGTTTCGATTGTAACCTCATCATCAAGCCCTCCTAGGTGCACTTGTTTTTTTAATGTTAATATACATACACACATTAAACTTGGGCTATTATGCAAACATCTAATTTTGGTACATGACTCAGATCAACTATATTTTTAATGTGTTTATATGTATATGGATCATAGGTTCATATTAGGTTCTTATTAACACAATTTTATTTGTGTTGAGCTCCATATAGCCTTCTTTTGTCCTTGTAACTTTAATGTTAGTCATTTAGGATCATTTTGGGTCAATAATCATGTCATCATTCATTATCAAATATTTATTTTCCTACCATTTAGCTTACTTAGTTGTTTTTTGTACATTGGTGAAGTTTATCCAACATGTATTGAGATGTTTACTCCTTGCCTTTCTTCCACATATATTGGGGAAGTATGTATCACATGCATGGTATGGTTGGGATTCACCTAAGTTCCACCTATATGTACATCCATTTGTAAGCTTTATTGTAATAGAATATTTGGAGTCTTCTGGATTGTGGTGAGCTACTTAGTTGTGAGCTGTGACAACTATGAGTGTTGTAAGAGCTATGAGCTTCGAACCTTTGTTATGCAATCCATCTCTATTTCTGAATACATCTATTACAAATTTTACTCATTTCTTGATTTCTAGCTTCAATAGATTTGTGTGTTTGATCTTCTTATCATCGGTCTTGGACGCCCATTCTTGAATGAATCTTACATGGTATCAGAGCTTCAGGTGCTACTAACAAACAATGTTATTTCTATTGTTTATTCTAAAATCTTGACTTTATCATTTGCAATATATATATATATATATATATATATATATATATATATATATATATATATATATAATTTTTTTTTTGCTAGTTGTGGAGGAAATACTTGTTGTTTTCTTCTCTTGTGGTGCCATTATTGTAGCTAGGATGCTATTATTATAGTACCATCACAGCTAGAACACCACATTTGTTTGTCTGTGAGGAATTCAAAATAACAAAATCACATTTTTTCATCCATTTACAAAGTGCATATTTACAGTTTTCATCAAAAATACATATTTTTTCTACAAACTAATCTCTAACTATAGAGAATCGTACTATAATTTTTTGGGTTTTGTGCACCTTATTTTTATGTTTCTAAATCATTTTGAATTTTATTGAGAAGTGAAAAAGTTATTGCATTTTTACTAATTGTTATTGGAAAAAAATAATATAATACGAGATTGTTGTTATTTTAAAAAAATAAAAATAAAAATAGTATATTATGGGTAGATTGTTTGAGACTTTGTAATTTTCCTTGTTCCATTCCGGTTCCATTGAATGTTTGGAAGACTATTTTCATTCCCTTTCCACGTGTGCATTTAAAATTTTAGTGTAAATTCATTAAATAGACCATTAATGATGGGAAATGTAATTTATCATAACTTTTGATTGGTAACTCAGGATTGAGTCACTTTTTGCAAAAGTGCTTTATTTTTTTATTCATGATCTATTGGTTTTATTTTTATTGTAAACATATTGAAGTTATAAAGTGACATATTTTGGGGGTTCCCTATGCTATGGGCCTTATTACTTTTTGTATTATATCTTGTGCACTACTTACTCACACGTAGATATATTTTTTGCTGTGCCCAAATCCCTATTCTGAGCGTGCACTATTTGTATTGATTCCTCACTATTTACTCACTTAGATGCATTATCGGATGTATTTGACATCCCATTCACGAGCTTGTAGTATTCTAGCATCATTGCAAAGTTTCTTGTGTAGTCTTGCACTTCTTTGGTGTCTTCTCTCAATCATGTCAACTCCACTTGAGAGATACCAACAGATGAGACAAGTTGATTCTACACCAGTGGTTCTTCTTAGAAATACCAACTATGCTTCTTGGCATGCATATATGGAACACTTACGAAAAATAATTGTACTCCATTATTATATAGACAAATTTGTGCCCCTATTGACCCAGGTTAGCATAATAAGTGGGCTAACACTAGTGACAAGGTTCTTGGCACTTTAGTGTTACATGTTTTCATGGACATTCATTTCCATGTGGAATATACAGTGTATCCTTGCACTATTTGGAGAATCTTTCAGTCTCTTTTCAGAGATCCTGTTGAGATTTATATCACTCCTCCACTTCCTATCATCTCTTAAGAGATTGTTGTACTCACACCTACTTCTATTTCTTGTGATGACACCTTCTTGATGGATACTACTCTTCCTTCTATCGAGCGACCACTATAGGACAAGATTATGCCAAACCTTAGCTATTTTTTTATAGAGTTTACATTCGTTCCTATTCAATATATTTCTCTTCTAGAGCCATCACATATTTTCACTTTGGAGGACTCTACTATTTCCACTAAAAGTACACATATTGAGAGCATTGATGACTCATCTCTTGTGGATATTCATTCTGTAGATCTGTGTCCTTCATTTATAGTCTCTTATGTAATTTCAAGAGTTATTGAGCGATGCTACACATTCCACATGGACATTCCTTCACCAAATGTTCCATGTCCTTATGACACATCTACTTTAGTGACATTACATATAGTCTTTGTGCATGAACTTGCCAAACCTATGTTACACTTCTGTTTTGGACCCTACTTAGAGTTTTTTGTTTTGCTGCCTCCTTTATCTTTCATTATGGAATGGATAGACTTTCAGTACACACATTGTGTTCTTCATTTGGAAAAAGAAAGAAACATTATTAAATGCATATGGAACTTCTACAGTCTTCAGGTAGAGGATCTCGTTATTGACATTCGTTATCTTGCAAGTTGTACTTGGAGTGTGGATTATTCAACATTATATTTGGGTGGGGGATTCTAGCCTTCTCTTCTTTTCTCTCTTTTGGGGGGTTATTTTATTACACTTTTATCCTTACTTTCTTCTCTTGTACATTTGATTGCTTTTTATACTCAGAGATCATTATTTACACAATAGAGGTAGACTTTGTTAGGGTGATGGGACTTGTTACTGAGTAGAGTTAGTTTTCTATTTTATCTTTTTTGAGGGTTTTATTATTTTCTCCACTTTTTGAGAGTTTATATGTACTTAGATATCTTATCAGACCTCACTGCCAGGATCCAATTCTTCTACCCACCTAAGCTACACTTAAGGGAGGGTGTTGGTGTAAGATATTTATTTTCCTATCATTTAACTTGCTTAGTTTTTTTGGGTACATTGAGAAGTTCATCCCACATGTTTTGGGATGTTGGCTCCTTATATTTAATCCACCTATTTTTGGAAAGTTAATCCCACATACATGGTATGGTTGGGATTCACATAACTTTCACCTATATTTACATCCCTTTGTAAGTTTTATTGTAATTAAATATTTGCAATCTTCTAGATTGTGGTGATCTACTTAGTTGTGATTTGTGACAACTTTGAGAGTTGTGAGATTCAAGTCTTTGTTATGCAATCCATCTCCATTTTTAAATACATCTATTGCATATTCTATTTATTTATTGATTTCTAATTTCAAAATATTTGTGTGTTCAATCTTTTTGTCATTGGTCTTGGACATCCATTCTTGGGAAAATCTTATAAGAACCTCCAAATCAAATTTCTTGTTTGCCTCAATATGCTCACAGATGATTTTACAATCTTTAGATGTTTTTTCTTAGGGTTTTTAGTTAGTTGACTAGTATCAAACTAGTTTAATACTGGTTTGACTAGTATTTTACCCATGCAAAATTTAGAGCAATGCAATAGAAACTCAAAACAATATTAAATTCCTACTCTAAATTAAGCAAAAATACCTCTGATTGAGTTGGAAATGAGAGAAATATACCTCCACTTATCATAAATACATCATTTTTGGGTTGATTTTCTCTTCCTTGATTGATAATTGTGGAAGTTCAAGTGGACTAGTGTGAGAATTTTGACATGTCCCTTAGATCGATGATGAGATGCTGGGATGATGTTGATGGCTTGTTATTCACAATGACATGATATAATTAGGCTATTTAATCTTTCTCATTCAATGGAAAAAGTCTCCTTAGCCTCTTGAAGCTCACTCACTCAAATGAACATGATCTCCTTACGTTCTTAAAGCTTGTTGAAAATGAATGAGGGGGGTTTAATTTATAGATTATGGATGAGGGAAATGGATGGTTGGAATTGATTATAATTGGATAGATAAGATTGAGTCAAAATTCTCATTAAATGAAGGGGGTTGGTTTATTGAATGAGGGAGGTTAGAGAGGTATGAGCTTGATTTGATGAGGTATGGGCTTGATTGATTTGATTTTTTACTTGGGATTCGGGTGATTTGATTTGAGATTTGTGATGTGATTTATTAATTTTATTTATTTATTATTTGGAATTATGTGCGCATGGATTTTATTATTAGTGTTAATCAATTAACTAATAGTGATTAAATAGTTGATTAACTTGGAGAATGATTTAGTGGGATTGGGTAAGGTCATATGATAAGATTATGATAATGTGATTAATTGATTAGGGGTGATGGTGTTAGAGTGGATTGGCTAGGGATGTGTTGATGATGGGATTGAAGTCATGGAATGATGAGATTAGGGTTGTAATATAACATGATGATATGATTATTGATAATTAGGGTGACAAAAGTAGGGCGTCAAAAATCTCAAAAGTGGTGAAAATGAAGTGTCTATATTTTCCCTATTTGAAAGAGTGTTGTGACTAAAAGAAGCGATCAATTTTAAAAGAATTTAGAGGAATAAAGATAGGTGCATTAGGATGCCCTTAGTGGCATAATAGTTAGAGAGATGGATGAAATTGAGTGATGATCTGGTTAGAGATGATGCCCCTTGAGAGCGCATACAAGGATGAAAGACAAAGATGGTCTCTTAAAATGAGAAGAAGACTTAGAATGGAAGAATGAGGGTTAAAACTAGAGGGGTAGGGGTTAAATATTAGACAGCCTAGGGGTGGAGTCTCATGCACAATATGGTGATGATGGATATAGATGGGTTGGTGGAAATTATGGATTAAGGATATCAACACACTTGATCTAAGGCTTACATGCTTTAGCTTGTTTGGATTTTTCCTAATTAACTATATATGTGAGAGGGTTAGATTGAGAAAATTATATCCTGATAAAGCTATGAGCTTTGATGTATTCCAAATAATGATATATGCGAGGGGTGGATTAGGAATGATATATCCCAATAAAGTTATGATCTTGAATTTGATTGATTATTGATTGATGTGCATGGATAACTCAAGGAGTTAATCGATTGCATGGATTGATGATGAAAGATTATGGATTACCTAGATGATGGATTTTATATGTTGTTGTAGATGTATGTGTTGATATGATAGATGGATGGCTTAGAATTACTATTATCATTATTGATGATTGAAACTTAGTTAGTTAGAATGGATGCTAATGTATTTATCAATAATTACAAGAAATATATGTTCAGAAATGAATGTTGATGATGTGATAGAACATGTTGCTATTCTTACATGATTCCAAATATTTGAGTAACTTTATTCGTTATAACATATGGCAGGATGCACCATGATATCAAAAATCATGATGACATTATTATAATATGCCACATATACAAAAAATAAGAAAAGCACACAAATAAACAAACAAACACACAATACCAAGCAAGTAAAAAACACACACAAAAAGCTATGTTTTGTTCTTTATCAAGTTAAAACCCTTAAGGTTTGGTGAATGAGGATATTGATAGGATTGGGAATGATGTATCCTAATAAAGTTACAATCTTTGATTTGTCTCAAGCAATGATATATACAAAAGTGGTTGGATTGGGAACAATATATCCTTTAAAAACCATAGGCTTTGATGTGTGAAGGATATATCCCGATGTAAATGTAATGATTTATTTAAATGTGAATAAGGATTATAATTGGACTAAGGGAAAGACAAATTAGTTTTTTAGAGTTTTGGACTTGGCTATTGTTTTGGTTTTTTGGATGTTTTTGAATTTTTAGGTTTTTTGACATTTTTTGATTTTCTATGAGGCAATGGGTAGAGGAAAAAACCATTCTAGTATTAGGGATGAAAGTGGTAGTGGATGAAGTTGTAGATGAATTTAGGATGGGATCTCTAAGGACTATGCCACATGAGAACTATGTGCCCTAGTCATTGAAGTACCATTATGAGGATATATCAAGATGTTTTCAAAACATGTCTCAAGATTTCTTCCATGACCTCATCAAGGTCAAAAGTGGGGAGAAGGATGGGTATAATGGGATAGATAAGGGGATGGACCAGAATGTCAATGGTGGATGGATGAAATAGATTTTACCCTAAGTGTAGGGTACTTGTAAATAACAAATGCACACATGACATCAATGATTATTTTTCATCTGGTACTTGCCCAAGGCACCATAATAATGGTTTTCACATGTGAACAAATTTATCTCTTTATCTTTTATTTATTTTAATTTTAATTGTTAATTTTTTAAATTTTTTTACAACATATGAACTTTCAAGTATGTGCTCTAAAGATGTCTGCAAGAACTTCGTTGATAGTTGAGTTGACCTTCTTTGATCTTAACAAGGTACTGCCAAGGCATCTATGATAGATGGTGCTACCTAGGGGGGTGAAGTGGGAGACATGTTGGGTGAAAGGTTTTTGTTGGTCATGTGAAGGATTTGGATGGAGGATGTGATCATGGAGGTAAGTGTAGATGTCATGATACCAAGGGGGATTGGGACCAACACTCACACACACCATGGGCCATGCAAAGATGTCAAAAGATTATGATAGGAGGGTGATGAAAGCTCTTTGTTCTGTAGGACTAAGAGTTGCTATAAGTTTGATTATTTTGGGACCCTCCACTGTTCTAATTTTTTAATTTAAAAGGTGATGTGGAATCATCATATAATTTTTTTGGTACAAGATGAGGGCTAAGTTCCTCATCTATTGGAACCTCAGAAAAGTTTTCACCAATAAACTTGATTTTTTGTTCTTGATTTTAAATTTTTATGTCTGATAATGCCTCAAATGGGGTTTCACTAAGGGAATTTAATTTTTTAGTTTTTTGATTTGTTTTGACTAAAAAACTTTTTATGTTCCCTAAAATAGGTTATTGTGTCAATATTTATTTGTAATCCCATTTCATGATATTATGGTTGGATTCCATCTCTAAGTCCCATGATTTCTATGATAACTTCACCATTTTGAAATAGGTCTAGTGGTACATGATCTTGTTGGTCCCAGTCAATGAATTTAGGATATTGGAGGTCAAGCTTTGCTGTATGGATGATAGTGCCATTAAAAGGATTGGTGGTAATAGGATCATCATTGAGGCTATGAATGGATTTTTTTTCAATGTTGGAAGAAGTTTCCATATAAATTTTGGAAATGTCCTTGACATTATCATATTGATCACCAATAGATTTTTAGCCAATGCCATGATATATTTTATTTACGCACATAGGGATGGGTTATCTGATCCCATGTTCATCAAGGCCAAGTCCTTTACCTTTATAATTCATGTTTTTTCACATATTTTTTGTGATGGGATACTCTTTTCTTGGAAAACATAATGCTAATTCATCATCATACAACCATGAGTTATCAAAGCTTTCAATTTTATCATCTTAAAGAAGATTGAATATGATGAATGAGGTTGTGCCAAACTGATAGGATGATGGTTCTATTTTCATGCTCATATTAAGCCTACCACATTTTCTAGGAGAGATGGGAGATTTTTCCACATGGAGGGCATTTTAAATTTCATTTTATACAAAAACCCTCTTTACTTTAGGTTTGGTGTAAAAGGCCTTGATATGCGAGAGGAGATTGTGTAATTGGTCAAAAGGTGGGATGCTATGTTGGTTGATGGTTGGATAGTCAAAGATGAGTCAGTAAAAGGTGGGTTGGTCAAAGATGGGTTGGTCAAAGAAGGGTTGTTCAAATATGGGTCAGTCAAATACATGTTGGGCATGCCAAAAATATACAAATGCAAAATATAGAGATATGCAATAAAAACTCAAAACAATATCAAATTTCTACTCTAAATTAAACATAAATACCTCTCATTGAGCTTGAAAGGAGAGAAATATACCTCCAATTACCATGAACAACTATTTGTTGGGTTAAATTTCTCTTGATTGATGGATATGGAATCTCAAGTGGACTAATGCAAGAGTTTCGGCAACATGTCTCTTAGATCAATGATGATATGCTAAGATGATGTTGATGGATTGTTCTTCACAATGACATGATCTCCTTAGGATATTCAAGCTTGCTCACTCAATGGATATAATATCCTTAGGCTCTTGACGCTTGTTCACTCAAATGGACATGATCTCCTTAGGCTCTTGAAGCTTGTTGAAAATGAAGGAGGGGGGTCCAATTTATAGATTATGGATGGGGGAAATAGATGGTTTGATTTGATTAGAATTGGGTGGCTAAGATTGAGTCAACATTCTCATTAAATAAGGGGAGTTTCCTTATTTACTGTGGGAGGTTGGAGAGGTAAGGGATTGATTTGATGAGGGATGGGCTTATTTGATTTGCTTTATGACTTGGGATTTAGGTAATTTGATTTGAGATTTATGATGTGATTTATTGATTTTATTTATTAATTATTTAAAATTATGTGTGTATGGATTTTATTATTAATGTTAATGAACTAACTAGTAATGATTAATTAGTTTATTAATCCAAAGGATGATTTAAGTAGGATTGGGTAAGGTATTGATAGTGTGATTAATTGATTGGAAGTGATGGTGTTAGAGTGGATTGGCTAGGGACATGTTGATGAAGAATTTAGAGTTATGGAATGTTAGGATTAGGGTTGAAATAGAATGAGATGATAGGATTAGGCATGAATTAGGGATAATGTTAGGGTGGATTAGGGTGATAAAAGTAGGGTGTTAAAAATGTTGAAATTGGTGAAAATGAAGTGTCTACAAGTATCAAACTATTTTGATATTGGTTTGACCATTATTGAACTAATTCGATGCTAGTTTAACTATTATAAAATTGGTTTGATAGTGGTTGTATTAGTTGTGGGTATTTTTACCTATTTATCCAAATTTTCATGTTTATTGTGCTTTTATTAGTGACTTTCCCATGTCCACAATGTCGGCTTGCATGATAATAAGGTATTGATTTGAAATTAAGAGATTAATATATACATAAACATATTAAAGCATTTAAGGACATCAAGATTTGTTATATTATCACAATATTACATATAAGGATCTTACAATTTGATTTTTATTGTATCTTCTATCTATTGAAGTATTACAACTACATAATTGTATTAAAATTAGGATTAGTGAAAGAGTATTTAGAATCAAATAATTTCTTGCATCTCATACATATGTATAAGGGTTTAAATCTTCACACACACCAAATTGTTTTCTAGATTACATGAGCAATGATTGCCAAATTATCTAAGAACATGGATCTTATTGAGGTAGATCCCTCATAACTACCTAATTTTTTAATACTTTTTCAAGGTAATTGGGAGTGAATTATGGTTTGTGTAGAAATATAAAATTAATCATTAAGTGCTTGACAATGTTTAAACCTAAGATCCTTAGCTTACTTGGTCCATTCACCATTTCACTAAGGATATCATACATATGTTTAAACTTGACATCCTTAGCTTGTATCTCATACATATGTATAAGGGTTTAAATCTTCACACACACCAAATTGTTTGCTAGATTACATGAGCAATGATTGCCAAATTATCTAAGAACATGGATCTTATTGAGGTAGATCCCTCATAACTACCCAATTTTTTCATACTTTTTCAAAGTAATTGGGAGTGAATTATGGTTTGTGTAGAAATATAAAATTAATCATTAAGTGCTTGACAATGTTTAAACCTGACATCCTTAGCTTACTTGGTCAATTCACCATTTCACTAACTCACAATCTATAAGAGAGCATCTATTGTCTTGAGAATTAAAAATGTTATAAAAACATCCCTATTTAAAGCCTATTCATCCCTATTCAACATAAATTCTCCATATTGGACCTTTTACATCAATATATGTCCTTCTAAGACAAGTCTATACTAGGTCAGACATGGTTACATTACGACCTTGTCCATTAACACAACCTTATCCCCCACACTCTTAAAAATTAATTTTTTGAATTAAGACATTTGATAATGAATCTCCTACACATTTTATAAAGCTAGTTGGATAAAATATTCCAAATATTACCCTATATAAGCACATAAAGACTTATCCAAATAGAATCTAGTAATCACCTAGTATTTCTACTGTACATTAAATAAAATAACACTATTTATTTCAATTTTAATTCTATAATAATTTAATAGTCATAGGCTAAGTATGAATATATTTTATTGTAGGTCAAAGGCATCTATTGTCAAACATTTCAATAAATATTTTAGCTTCAATCATATAGTTTCACAATCATAGATCACACAATCACCCTAAGAGGGAGAGCTACATTGGTTTTAGGCCTATTTGGGATATGTAAGTAGAACTTAGATTATGAAAGGTTTTCTTAGGATAGCTTGGTTATTTACATAACTCATTTCCCCCCTTTGCATTTAATCTTTGTCTTGTTTGTTGTGCAGGAACTATGGTTTTATCTTTTGTAGGTCTTCTATGTGATAATACATAACACATAATTTATTAGTCAACCCTCGTAAGTAGTCACACAGACCCATATCATAAATTTAGGGTCATAATCAACCAAGATGTGATTGAAGTCAGAAGACAAAGTCACATTATGCGCCTATCCCCCTTCTACGGACTTGTCCATTCACAGTTTAAATTTTTGAATTCAGTCACGACATAATACATAGGTCATACCAAACACTTTTTAGTTATAGTTAGCTTACATAGTAAATAAAATATTTTTTTAGGGAGGTCTACATATCTGTAAGGCCATTTTACTATTTTTTTTAAAAAATTATATTTTGTTAAATTTTGTAGCATATTGTATTTCATTATCAGATCTATATATTCTAGCATTAAAATTTTAATAGTTTAATATATGATTTTGATTCATTTCAACTAATAATAAAATAAATTTTTTAGTGAAACCATTATTTTTAGAACATTGATTTCTATTTTCTTGATTTCTATCCTAGGATTTCATACATATTTTTGTAAATTATTGACTTTGAAAGAAAACAACCTTCAACCTTGGATAAAATCTAACACATAACAATTCAACTTCTTTGACCTTGGATTTAATCCAATAGCGAATAAGTTTGTCTTATTGTCTTGGATAAATTTGACACAACTCTTTCTTTTGACCTCGAGTTGAAATTTGTTGATATCCAGACACATTTTTTTTGATTTTATTTTTCTTTATTTTTTATTTGCTTGTGATTATTTTAGAAATTGTGTTCTGATAAATTTCAAACTACTTAATGAATGTCATGAAGGGATATGCAATGTTTTGTTTATAGACATCATGATGTGAGAGGTTTACCTTAATACTCGTAGCCCTTGTACAAGACTAAACACAAACTTTAATTTCCATGTACCTCACAGTATATTAGAAATGTCTAGGATCCTTTTTTTATACCACAGGAAGCCTATTTTACTCATTTAATTTGTGATGCACTTGAAATGAACATATCACCTAGGGAAGTTACTCTCATTTTACCATTGGAAACATGTTTATGGGACTTCAGGCATGGTTATACCTTTGTATTTAGTGCTCTAAAATATTAGGCTGACACTAATAAATGAACAAACAAGTATATTTGAGATCCCAAATAATCATTTAAACCATCACCTAAATCACCCTTATACATTGATTTTTTATTTTATTGTATTCTTAGTCATTAACATTGCTTGAATTATATTGTATGCCTCTAAGGCGTAGTGATATATTATGTGGTATTTCTATTTCACATATGCTATTTATTTTAATTTTTTCTATAATGGCAAGTCATGATGTTTTTTTAATCAAACTAATAGTACTATTATCAAAATTGACATTGAAATTGATAATGAAAGTAAGGAAGAGAACTATGATAATGAATAAGAAACCCATATTTACCCACATGAGCTAAAAGAATTAGATCAAAATTAAGTACAAGAATTATCTAAATTTCATCAAGGTCTTCAAGAGAAACACAATGAGGTCAATACGATCATTAGTATGATTTTGAAATCAAAAGCTAATCATCAAGCTATATTGATCACATCTTCACCACAATAGTTGCATTTTTGGGTTGTCAAATCCCTTATTTCCAATGATTCTACTTCCACCATTGCATCTATTCCCATTTATACACCTATAACATCATATTTTGGCTTGGGAGCATCACTTGGTCTAAAAAATGTATCTATATCTATGCCTAATAATGCTACTTATACTCCTATTACCTCTCTAAATATTCCTCTTGAGCATGAACTTGTATTACAAGATAAGAAAACTAACATTGAGTAAACTATTTATCATGATAGCTCCTCTATGGACTCATGTTCCTTGTTGCATAACCCTTTGGCACTCAAAATTGCATTCTATCCATTACTAGTTGGATTTATGAATCCTAAACTTCTTCTATATAAAGCAAAGGTGATCCTGAATAACATTTACGCGCATTCCATGTAGCTTGTCTAGACTATGCAGATAATGACAAATTGTTAACAAAGATCTTTCCAAGAAGTCTCAAGGAATATGATCTTATATGGTTTGATGATCTTCCTCTTCAACCAGTAAAAGATTTCAACTCTTTGGAAAATCAAATTTCAACACATTTTTCTATCAACATTGGTAAAAAGTTATCATATACTTAAATTACAAAGCTCAAATAAGGGTATAATAAAAAATAAATGAATATGTGCTAAGATACAAGATTATGCTAAAAAAATGACAAATCAAATGGGTTATAATGATCTCCAAGATATATTTACTCAAAGTTTACTATCTCCACTTCAAGAGTCTATTATTTTTGATAAGTTCAAATCTTTTGATGAACTATGCCATATAGTTAATGAGCATGAGGTCAAGTTGCTTACTTTGAGAAAGCTAAAATATGTTTCCAATGCTCCTTATACTTCAAATGAAAAATTTCATAGAAATCCCAATTATAAGAGCAAACTAATTGAAAGCAAAAACAAAGCTAAGGTTATAGTTATTGCTATTCCACAACCAATATCGATAGTTGTAAAAATTATAGGAGTTGTCATTCTGAGCCAAGCAACCATCAATTTTATTTGAGCCATGGTTTGAGGGGTATTTACCCAATAATAAATCCATTAGATAACATTATATACATACATTAGTTTCCATGTACCTTACAATATATCAAAACACGTACATGTTTTTTCCAGACTTTATGAAGCCTTTCAACTATTTGATTTTATAATGTACCAGCAATAAGTTAGCCTCAAGAAGTTACTCTCAATGTAACTCAAAGATAGGATAATGGGGATACAGGAGGCTAGAATCTTACATAGTTATTACCCTTAGGGCCATGTTCACTATTTACACATGAAATCAATATATCTAACAACCTATAAATTAAACATATCTTGTTTAGTAATACCTCATTGATTTTATTTTGCTACTACTTAGTTAAAGTCTTAGCTTATTTTATTTCTACACTATATAGGTTAACTTGATACCATTCTCTATTGTGTGATAACTACATCTGCCATCCTAATATAGTTTTATGTGCCTTTCCAACTGTATCAACTAATCATATATAATTTTAAATATCTATCTGACTACATCGACAAATTAACCTATTTATTTCCTATTTTATCATCTAACTTGATATAGTCCTTTTTCTTAATCCATCACTAGTGCTATATTTTTACTAAATTGTATAGACCAAGATGATACAATCTCTTCTCTTAGATGTAATACCTAATTATACCTACCTACCTAATATAGTCTAAAGTTTAGATGATATAGTCTATTTTTTAGATCAGGTAACTAATTGTATTGGCATACCCGATATCGTTAGTTTCCTATGACCAAACTCTTTCTTATGAATTATATTTTTAGTATCCTTCACTATGATGTGACTTCTTATAATCTTCCTTTCAAGCCTCAACCCATTCAAATTATATATGGGTTGCTCTTTCATTCCCACCTTCTCCACCATTGAGGATAATTCCTCATAGTACAATTTATCTCAACATCACTCTTGATATATCGAATATAACATAATTGAAATAAACCAAACTGATGATCTAGAGGATCTTGCCCAACTTATTTAAGAACCTTGATGATAAAACCATTTATACTCCAAATAGAAATGGAATTCTTAAGAAGATTCCACCATTCACTACAGTAGTTGGGGAAACCAACACCAACATTGAGAACCTTCCAACCAAGGCTAATGTTGGGAATCCCACATCTGATACTCCATCATATTATAATCCTCATCTAACCAATTCAAATCTTAATACCAATTCCATTCTTCCTCTATATTCATCATAATTCCTTGCATAAATGGTTCAACAAATGATTTTATACAAGATTCTAGTAGTAATCAAATGATCTAAATACAAAACCACATTTTGAAAATGGCTAATCAACCTACAAATAATCATGAAGCATCCAAATCAGAATTACATCCACCGTCTTAGAGATGCTAATGGAAGCATTATTCCTTAACCACCAATGCATAATAAGATGCTTCAAAATCTTTAAAATGAACCTTTACCTCCCTTCATTGTGTCTATAGACATTGAAAACATTTATCCAAGTATCACATATGACAAGACTAAATATTTTACCTTACATCTTAAAGCCTTGTTGACGCAGTGGATTGCACCTGGGGCAGGATGCCTAGCTCCCACCCTTCCGAACGCAACAATGGAAACTCCCCTCTCACCTGTGGGACCGGTGAAGCTGGAGGGGAGATTCTCTAAATAAGGGCTAGCTCCCTCTGATGTATCTTTTAGGCCCTAGTTTCTCCTACTGCTAACAAACAAATGTAAAAAAAAAGGGGGGGGGTGAAAAGGGAGAGTGAGAATCTGAAAATAGAACCTAAGCCTAAAAATGAAAAGGTGATACACCAAAAAAGTTGACCCACCCAGCCCGAACATACACTTTTCACCAAGAATAAACGCCCATACACTTCATCTAACATGGGAAGCTCTTTAGTTTCAGTGAGTCAGGGGTCCATAGAGATACAAGGAGGAAGGAACTAGCAAAGGTGTTTTAAGACACACTTTGACAGCCTATTCACATGCGCCTATATTCTTGCTGTAGACACTTCTGGCAGACCTGCAGAAAAGAGACTTCACAATGCACTGGACATGCTGTAATCGATCTGTGAAAAGCATGAAAGACAATGAATTAACACAAAAGAAGAACATAGACATATAATTTAAAGTGCAAGTCTAAATAGAGGTAAAAATGCTAAGCCCTGATTCAAGGTAAAATCTGGCATACCTCTGCCTTACAAGCCCAAGAGATTTTTGGGCAGAGTTTTGCCTTAAGGCTAAGAGAGTGGATCTTTTTTCAAATGAGAAGCTTTACAATATATAGAGAGAGGAAGAGAACTTGGTAGTTTTTGGGAAAGACTTTGGCGCTCTTTTTGCAAGCTGCCCCTGTGCGCTCTAAGCCTTGGGAAGAGGGAGCTGTTTGATTATCGATTCCTGTTTTGACTTAGGCATTCCACATAAATGTGAAAAACATGGCCGCACCTCTTTTTTGAAAAAATATTTCTCTCTTCCTGCAAATAGACTGCAGTTTATCCCCTCATAAATGCCAAATGGAGAAAGCACGCTGCACCGCTCACTGTTTGCACCATTTGATGACCATCTAGCAATAACTGGCCTTTCCTCACCACTTGGAATACTTTGACTTTTCCTGCACTTCATCTTCCTCCTTGCCTTGTCTCTTCTTGGCTCCTTCAGCCCTCAGGGGCTATCTTCTGGTGGGTCGCTGCGTTCTTTGGGCTCTCGCTGCTTGCCTTGGCCATTTTTCACTAATTTTAGTGAGTGACACGTGGCACATTCCATTGTAAAATGGGTAGGACATGTGGCAGTATCCACTTGACTCATGGAAGCTTTAGCCACCCTTTGAAGGTCCTATGGAAGAGGACATGTGTTAGCTTCTGCTTTCTTTAGCAATTCATCTAGGGCCCACCACAGTTCTTGCAGAACAAAAGAGAGAGACTGTAAAGGATGACACTTTTCAGCTTCCATTGAGCCTTGCAAGGGACACATGGCACATTCTAATACTCCTAAAAAAGCATGTCAAAGCCTTCTGTGGTTTCCACTTGGTGCCTTCCGCGCTCTAGCTTTCTAGGTGTAAAATTGACATTCGTGGGCCCATCACAGTTTGAAAACCAATGGCTAGTCTATCTTCTTAAAGTTGACGGCTTCTGGGACGTCACCATCCTTGGAAAATTCCTATCGCTTTTTGATTCAGACTTTTCCCCGTGGGCTTTTTTTGTGGGCTTTTTTCCTGCGGGCTTTCTTGCTTCAGGTTTTTTTCGCAGACAAAAAGTCTGCGAGAATTGCCTTGTGACTTTGCCTTCAAAAATTTCCTCTCAGGGTTTTTGCTCACAATTTCCATGAATTCCTTCAGAATTTTTATCCAAAGGATATCCTTTAGACAAAAGTCTGAAAGAATTCATGACTTTGCCTTAACAAAATTCTGAAAGATCTTAGCCGCTTCTTTGTGGCCTCTTTGAAGTACTCCTTGCCCTCCGCAAGGGCTCTTGAACTCAAAACTTCCCTTCACAAGGGCACTTATCCTTCGATAGGCTTAAACCTTTGACTAAACCACTCCTTTGAAGCAACCGTTGAACCAATTCATTGAACCAGTTCAATGGTTCAAATGTTTGTTGGACCGTTTGATGAACCAAGCCTGTTAAATCGTTTGGATTGAGCCGATAAACCGAACCATTTGATTGAACTTGCTAATGAACTTTATGTTGAACCAAAACATTGAACCAATGCATTGAACCAAGCTGATGAACCGTTTGATTGAACCAAAGCGATGAACTTTGATTGAACCAAGGCTTTGAATCGAAGCGATGAACCATTTGATTGAACCAAAGCGATGAACTTTGATTGAACTTGCCGATTGAAGCAAGGCTTTGAACTGAAGAGATGAGCCATTTGATTGAACCTGTTGATGAACTTAGCTTTGAACCAAAGCAATGAACTTTGCCAATTGAACCAAGGCATTGAACCAATTCAATGGTTCAACGGTGCTAACTCTTGGAAAGATTATGTCGTTGAACCACTCTTCCAACCTTAAGGAAAAGTGTCCTTGAACCATTTTAGCTTTCTTTCCTTATGAATTTCTTCAGACAAGAGTCTGAAGAAGCTTTATAAAACCTTGCACTCTCTGAACTGGTTCTTCATTTGTAGAAAGACTACACATATAGAGTTCGTAGAAGTCCTTGTGAAGTTCATAGAAAACCTGTAGAGTCCATAGAAATGGAAAGACTCATGCAAAAATCAAAAGTACTGGCTCAGAACAACATGAAAAAAGGGGGGACTAATTTTTGGCCTATTGGGTAAAAATAGTTAACAAATTGGCGACTCCCAGGGGAAGCATGCCTGCTATGCTTAGAGACTAGTTGCCTTCTAGTCCATTGGGCACAGAGTCAGATGCAGCTATGAAAGAGTTAGCCACTGCCTTGAGGGATCCCAGAATCAAACATGAATCCTTTTACCCCACACACAAAGGAAAACACACACAAGGCTAAAAACACTACCTATGCAAACTGCACTTAAGGAAAGCAGGAAAAGAAACTGAAAGCAAACTACTATATACAACTATGTTAAGTTGTGGAGCTAAAAACTTCACTAATGCAAATGGTGGAGGTTGATGAGTGTTAAAGTAACCAACATCGATATGATCAACTGACATCGGTCATATTCATTTACATAGTAACCAACATCGGTTAGGGGTCGGCTGGCATTGGTCAGACAGGAATCGACGTTGGCAACCTGTGTGTGTTTGCATTTGCATGCGTCTCCAGAACTAGTCTAATTTTAGACAGACAATTAGTTTGCATGTAAAGACTAATTTTAGTCTTGAGTCTGCATTTCTAATTATTTTTTATTTTGGGATCTATTTAATAGACCCATGGGGCTATATTGTAATCAAGGACAAGGATTAGATCCTCAACTTGAAGGCAAGAACAACAATTGGGTTGGTTGTCTCAAGCTATGTAAGATCAGTTGATCTGTAGGTTGTGCAAGATCAGGGAGATCTACATGGTAAGTAAGATCAGTTAGATCTACAGGTTGTGCAAGATCAAGGAGATCTACTTGGAGCACTTGGAGTACTTGGTGGACTGGCAGTAGGCAACAACAACCATTGGGTTGATTGTCACTGATTAGTGGAGGGAAGAACTCTGTGTTTGAGCTGGTTTGTAATTGAGAGAGAGAGAACTCTTGAGGGAGAATTACTGTATGCCCAAGAGGTGTGGGCAGAGTGTGATTTCTTCATTATATTTTCTTCTGGAAGAGTGTTAATACAAGATTGTATTGTCTCTCATATTCTGTGCTATTTCTGAATTCTAGTTACATATTACTTCTGGTTTAATTCCATGTTTAGTTGCTTATACAAAGGTAATCAATTGTGCTCTTAAGGAGTAGGATCCTAACAAGTGGTATCAGAGCAGGTTAGTGTTTGTTGATTACAGGTCACTCTCAGGGGTTTTTGATTGAGTGGGAGTAAAACAATGGTAGAAGAAAGTACACTAAAAATGGAAAAATTCAATGGCAAGAATTATCAATTATGGAGGATACAGATAGAAGATTATCTGTATTAGAAAGATTTGTACTTATCGTTGGGTGGGGTTGCATGCAAGCCCACAGATATGAAAGATGAAGAATGGAATGTTTTTGATCAGAAGGCTCTGGGATCTATAAGGTTGAGCCTGGCATCATCTATGATTTCTAACTTATCACAGGCAAAGACAACAGTAGAGTTAATGGAATCTTTGGCAAATTTATATGAAAAACCCTCAGCTTTGAATAAGGTATTTCTTATGAAGCAATTATTTAATTTGCAAATGCAGGAAGGTGGATCGGTACATAGTCATCTTAGTGATTTCCATGAATTAGTAAATCAGTTAATTTTAGTCAATATAGTTTTTGATGATGAAATTAAGGCTCTCTTAAATTTATGCTCTTTACCTGAAAGTTGGGATAGTTTGGTAATGGCAGTTAGTAATATTGCGTCTGCTTCAAATATCTTGGATGTTGATGATGTTATTAGTGTAATATTGAATGAAGAAATTTGTAGGAAAAGCACAGGGGAATCATCAGGTAATTCTTTAAGTGTTGAATGCAGGAGAAGACAAAGAGAGAAGAGCAAGCAAAGGAAATCAAGGTCAAAGATAGGCAGTAGATCCAAATCCAGAAATGGAGGTATAACCTGCTGGAACTATGGAAAGAAAGGGCATGTAAAGAAAGATTGTTAGTTGAAAGAAGATGAACATGAAAGAAATGAAGAAGCAAAAGATGCAGGTATTGTTGCACAAGATGCTCTTGTATGTTCCTTGGATAAAGTGGAATCTTGGGTTTTAGATTCTGGTGCCTCTTTCCATGCAACCCCAAATAGAGAATTTTTTCATGATTATGTCCATGGAGACTTTGAAAAAAATTATTTAGGGGATGGTAAGCCTTGTCAAATGGTTGGCAAAGGGGAAGTGCAGCTGAAATTGCAGAATGGCAACACATGGGTGTTGAAGGATGTCATGCACGTCCAAATCCTGAAGCAGAATTTGATTTCTGTAGGAAAGTTGGGTGATGAGGGTTGCACAGTAACTCTCACAGCGGAATCTTGGAAATTTTCTAGGGGTGCACTTGTTTTAGCAAGAGGTAAAAAAGTAGGTACACTTTATCTATCTACTTGTATTACTGATTCTCCTTCTGTTTTATCTACTTCAGATGTAGATGCAAAGATGTGGCATTGTAAGCTTGGTCACATGAGTGAGAAGGGAATGGATGTTCTTAAGTCAAATGGTAAGCTTTCAGATTTGAAAAACATAGATTGAGAGTTCTGTAAGCAACAAAATAAAGTGAGGTTTCTTGAAATTGGGTCAACAAAGAAGGGAGCTTTATTGGAGGATCACAATATTGCATAAAGAGGAAATCTGATGTTTTTGGCAATGACAAGAACATAAAAGCCTTGGTTTTCAAGGAGAAGATGATGGACAGAGATCAACTCAAGAGGCTGAATAATTTTGAGCAGGGCAGTGTTGACTTGGACAAGGTTATGATCCAAAATGAGCTTGTGAGTAAAAATCATCACTCATACAAAAACACAGTTACCAACGTCGGTCAGGTGAAAATCGACGTCGATCAGGCAGGAACCGACATCGGTCATGTGCAGACTAAAATTGGTGATGTCAGGAAGGTAGAGACTGACGTCAGTCAGGGAACTGACATTGGTGATCAGGAGGAATCGACATCGATCGGGTGCAGACCAAGGTTGGCCAGGGGTGACTGAGATCATTCACTGTCAGAACAAATTTTGGGTGGACAACAAGTTGTCAAGGAGTCTCAAACGCCCATGTGGAGGATTGAAATAGTAAGTAAGCCTCAAATTTGTTATTCCCCTTCTTTACACTACTTTTTTCTCACTGATGGTCAAGAAATAGGAAGTTTTGAAGAGGCAATGTAGGTAGAATCCAAGAAACAGTGGGAGCATAGCATGAATAAGGAAATTGATTCCTTAGAAGAGAACCAAACGGGAGATTTGGTAGAGTTGCTAGCCAGGATGAAAGCAATGAAAGATGAATGGATTTACAGGTTAAAGAAAGGAGAGAATGGATAGGTGAGACAGAAGGCTAGGTTATATGGTCTTGAGTAAGCTGCAGGACAATGGTGTTTAAGGTTTGACAGGTGTATGACAAAGCATGGCTTTAGTCAATGTCAATGTGACCATTGTGTTTATTTTACCAAGTTGGATAATATTAGCTACATTATCCTATTACTGTATGTAGTGTATATGCTTGTTGTAGGGTCACACATGCAGGAGATTGCTGAGCTAAAGGTAAAATTAGTTCAGAGGTTTTCCATGAAGGATTTGGAAGCAGAAAAGAAAATCCTTGGCATGAGTATTTCTAGAGATAGGGAAAGTCACAGGTTGATTTTGTCTCTAGAAGATTATGTGAATAAGGTAGTGGAGAGGTTCAATATGTAGGATGTAGAACCGGTTAGCACACCTATGGTTGGACAGTTCACAAAACAGTGTCCTAAATCACATGATGAGGTTGAGTACATGAGTACTAGACTTGTTATTACCCAAGCAGTGGGAGTTGTCAGCAAGTTAATGGCCAATCCAGGAAAGGAGCACTGGAAAGCAGTTCATTGGATTCTCAGGTATCTGAGAGGGACTAACAGTAGGTATTTATGTTATGCAAGGTCAAGCACTTCTCTACATGGATATGTAGATTTAGTTATGGTAGGTGACTTGGATGGCAGGAGAAGTACTACAGGATATGTGTTCACTGTTGGTGGTACGGCGGTTGGCTGGATTTCAGAGATGCAGAAGGTTGTTGCAGTCACGGTGGCTAGCAAGGATAAGAACCCTACAGAAATGTTAACAAAGCTGAGAACAAAAGAGAAGTTGAATTTTTATTCAACTTCTATTGGTCTTCAAGATTAAACTTGAAGAAGGATACAAGTCAGGAAACAAAATTAGAAGATGTAGAGGTACAGGTACAGGTGCAACTATTTATCTCCAAGTGGGAGATTCTTAAGTTGTGGAGCTAAAATCTTCACTGATGCAAATGGTGGAGGTTGCTGAGTGTTAAAGTAATTGATGTCGGTCATATTTAGTTACACAGTAACTGACATCAGTTAGGGGTCAGCTGGCATCGGTTAGATAGGAATCGATGTCGGTAACCTGTGTGTGTGTACGTTTGTATGCGTCTCCAGAACTGGTCTAATTTTAGATGGACAGTTAGTTTGCATGTAAAAACTAATTTTAATCTTGAGTCTACATTTCTAATTATTGTTTGTTTTGGGATCTAATTAATAGACCCATGGGGCTGTATTGTAATCAAGGACAAGGATTAGATCCTCAACTTGAAGGCAAGAACAACAATTGGGTTGGTTGTCTCAAGGTGTGTAAGATCAATTAATCTACAAGTTGTGCAAGATCAAGGAGATCTACATGGTAAGTAAGATCAGTTAGATCTACAAGTTGTGCAAGATTAAGGAGATCTACTTGGAGTACTTGGTGGATTGGCAGTAGGCAACAACAACCATTGGGTTGATTGTCACTGACTGGTGGAGGGAACAACTCTGTGTTTGAGTTGGTTTGTAATTGAGAGAGAGAGAACTCTTGAGGGAGAATTACTATATTCCCAAGAGGTGTGGGAAGAGTGTGATTTATTTATTGTATTTCCTTCTGGAAGAGTGTTAATACAAGATTGTATTGTCTCTCATATTCTGTGCTGTTTCTAAATTCTAGTTACATATTGCTTCTAGTTTAATTCCGTGTTTAGTTGCTTATACAAAGGTAATCAATTGTGCTCTTAAGGAGTTGGATCCTAAAAAACTACCCAAGAATATTTGCCTCCATCCTAGATCAAAAGGAAAACTTCTTAAGTCCCCTTCCTGGCAAGAAGACTTATGGTGCTAGACAAATGGCTGAATGAAAAGGAGAGTTGGTGACCTGTTCCTCTTGCCTATCACCTTGGTTGGCCTGCCTTCGAGTGGATCAGATTCAAACATGATTCCAACATATACATACTCTATTTGTTCTTGGAAGCTTGTTGAATGCCAGTCCTTCATGCTAGTGCATTTCACCAAGAAAACTGTGGTTGTTGGCTCATCACCATAAGCCCTTTGTTGTGCATGGTCCCTTTGCAGTGCATCATAGTTTGAACCATTTCCTTTTGCTTCATTGAAAACCATGTCAAACTCATCCTCTACTTCCTCTTGGCTTTCTTAAAGAAGGGTGACTATGGTGATGTCTGAAATGGAATCACAAATTGATTGTTCATCCCATAGAACATCACCTCTCTGTTTGAAACTTTTTTTCTTCAAAGTTTTCCTCAAGGAAGATAGACCTCTCCTTTTCCTCCTCAAAGATCAAGATCTCTAGATATTTAGAGATATTTTACTGATTCTCCTCCAACTCTAGCTCCTAAGAATAGTTGTCCTCTTCATCAAAGCAACAAGGTAATTCATCAACCAAAGGGGGAGAGAGCTCACCATGCTTAAGTTCCTCTTCGTATTGCTAGAACATCTGCATGTATGCGTGACCTACATCTTCTCCATTGCTGATGAAGTCTTCACAAGGGGCATCGATGATGATTTATTCTTCATTATCACTCATGATAGCCTCTTGGGAAACTACAGATTGGATCTTCTGCTCCTCACTCACCTCCCACAGAATAGGTTCCTCCTTGAGAAGGGATGAAGTGGAAAAAACATGTGGAAGAGGAGGCATTCCTTGAGTTAGAATCGAATGATTCTCCTCCTTCCATCTAGCTAGCACTTCATCAATATCAGGTGTAGCATGATAGCTCTCTTGGGGATGTGTAGATGGGGTGTGTTCAGACATGGAATGTGCCATTGGGTCTGAACCATCCATCACACCTTGGCTGAGGAATCTCTCTCTGGATTCCAACTCTACAATTCTTCTAGCTATATCCTCTTGAAAACACCTTTCTTGGAGGTAACCAACATTATAATGAGTAGGGGTAGCCTCATCTCTTCAAGGTTTTGAGAAAAACCTTTCTTTTTCTCCTTTCTACCCCATGATTCTACTATTTTCTTCCAGTTTAGGATCTCAGAGTTGGAATTTTGCTCCTGCGAATAGGCAGCAACTTTGTTTTCTCCAAAGTCCTGGGGCTCCTCCACAAGGTCTAAAAAATCCATCTCTCTTTCTCCAAGTAGTATCATCTTAGCCTCTAATTATTCAATTTTCTTGGCTAGATTATCCTGAAAGAGTCTTTCTTGGAGGTCACCAACATCATCTGGTTGAATAAGAATAATTTTGAGAGAGATGTGCTAGTTCGTAAAGTTTCCCCCAAAAGAAGATTCACGATCTAAGGAGTTTAGAAGGTTCATCTCCATGGGAGGTTGTTCTAGTTCCCTTTGATGCTTGAAGGCTAGGCGCACGAGGTCAAGAGCAATGTTGATTGATGCATTAGATGAGCCAGAATGGGCAAGTGCCATCTGGTAGAAAGGATTTGGTGCACAAGAGGGGGATTTCTTTAGGATAGGAGGGGATGCGCAAGGCTGACTGTCTTGAATGAATGGATTCCTCCATTTTGATACCTCCTCCTCCATGGATTGCAAGGCCTAAGCTTTCTTGAACAAACACACCTCTTTATACATCAACTCCTGCTGATAATCATACTGCTCATCCAGTCTATCGATTTCCATTACCTACTTCTCAAACTCCATCGCCACATCCCTTATCATTGAAGGGTAACTAGGAGAACTGCTTGAGGTGAGTCTCTGAATATCTTGAGTTTGATTGAAGTCATATGAAGGAAACAAGGTCCATGATTTTTTGCAAAGGAATTATACATATAAAAATATGATTTGTGAAGCCACCAGGCTGCTTAACCACCTGATTCAACTCGGAGTTGCCATTGGTGTTGATACAAAAGCCTCCAAAGGTTGGTCAGTTGAAGAACACAACAAAAATTTTTCAACTCTTTGGAAAAAACCTATCCTAGTTGTTCCCACCAGGCATGCCAAAAATTGTTGATGCAGTGGATTGCACCCAGGGCAAGACGCCTAGCTCCCACCCTTCCACACACAACAATAGAAACTCCCCTCTCACCTGTGGGACCGGTGACGCTGGAGGGGAGAGTCTCTAGATAAGGGATAGCTCCCTTTGATGTATCTTTTAGGCCCTAATTTCTCCTACTGCTAACAAACAAATGTAAAAAAAAGGGGGGGGGGTGAAAAGGGAGAGAGAAATGATGAAAATAGAACCTAAGCCTAAAAATGAAAAGGTGATACACCAGAAAAGTTGACCCACCCAGCCCAAACATACACTTTTCACTAGGAAAAAATGCCCATACCCTTCATCTTACATGGGAAACTCTTTTGTTTCAGTGAGTCAGGGGTCCATAGAGATACAAGGAGGAAGGAACTAGCAAAGGTGTTCTGAGACACACTTTGACAACCTATTCACATGCACCTATATTCTTGTTGTAGACACTTCTGGCAGACCTACAGAAAAGAGACTTCAGAATGCACTGGACATGCTATAATCGATCTGTGAAAAGCATGAAAGACAATGACTTAATACAAAAGAACACATACATATACTTTAAAGTGCAAGTTTAGATAGAGGTAAAAATGCTAAGTCTTGATTCAAGGTAAAATCTGGCATAACTCTGCCTTACAAGCCTGAGAGATTTTTGGGTAGAGTTTTGCCTTAAGGCTAAGAGAGTGGATCTTTTCTCAAATGAGAATCTTTACAATATATAGAGAGAGGAAGATAACTTGGTGATTTTTGGGAAAGACTTTGGCTCTCTTTTTACAAGCTGGCCCATGTGCGCTCTGAGCCTTGGGAAGAGGGAGCCATTTGATTATCGATTCCTGCTTTGACTTAGGCATTCCACATAAATGTGAAAAACATGGCTGCACCTCTTTTCTACAAATAGACTAATATCTTCCTATAAACAAAATGCAATTTTCCCCCTCATAAATTACAAATGGAGAAAGCAAGCCGCGCTGCTCACTGTTTGCACCGTTTGATGACCATCTAGTAATAACTCACCTCTCCTCGCCACGTGGACTACTTTGTCTTTTCTTGCACTTCATCTTCTTCCTTGCCTTGTCTCTTCTTGGCTCCTTTAGCCCTTGAGGGATATCTTCTGGTGGGTCACTGTGTTCCTTGGGCTCTCACTGCTTACCTTGGCCATTTTTTGCCAATTTTAGTGAGTGACACATGGCACATTTTGCTGTAAAATGGGTAGGACACGTGGCAGCATCTGCTTGACTCATGGAAGCTTTAGACACCCTTTAAAGGTCCTATGGAAGAGGACATGTGTCAGATTCTGCTTTCTTTAGCAATTCATCCTGGGCCCACCACAGTTATTGCAAGACAAAAGAGAGAGACCGTGGAGGCTGACACTTGTCAGATTTTGCCGAGCCTTGTAGGGGACATGTGGCACATTTCATTAATCCTGAAAAAGCATGTCAAAGCCTTCCATGATTGCCACTTGGTGCCTTCCACACTCTAGCTTTCTAGGTGTAAAATTGACATTCACGGGCCTATCACAATTTGAAAACCAACGGTTAGTCTATCTTCTTAAAGTTGACAGCTTCCTGGACGTCACCGTCTTTGGCAAATTCCTTCAGCTTTCTGCTTCGGCCTTTTCCCTGTGGGCTTTTTTTGTGGGATTTTTTCCTGTAGGCTTTCTTTCTTCGAGCTTTTTTGTGTGGACAAAAAGTTTGCAAGAATTGCCTTGTGACTTTGCCTTCAAAAATTTCCTCTCAAGCTTTTTGCTCACGGTTTCCCTGAACTCCTTCAGACTTTTTGTTTGAAGGATATCCTTCAGACAAAAGTTTGAAAGAATTCATGACTTTGCCTTAACA
This sequence comes from Torreya grandis, assembly GCA_037957365.1. Lineage (NCBI taxonomy): Eukaryota > Viridiplantae > Streptophyta > Pinopsida > Cupressales > Taxaceae > Torreya > Torreya grandis. The sequence continues at coordinate 1,038,562 of JARHVA010001619.1, read as the reverse complement.
AAATTATGAAATATCTTAGCTGTTTCTTTATGGCCTCTTTGAAGTGCTCCTTGCCATCCATAAGGGCTCTTGAACCCAAAACTGCCCTTCGCAAGGGCACTTGTCCTTCAGGAGGCTTGAACCTTTGATTGAACCGCTCTTTTGAACCAACCATTGAGCCAATTCATTGAACCGGTTCAATGGTTCAAATGTTTGTTGGACCGTTTGATGAACCAAGCTTGTTGAACCATTTGGATTGAGGTGATGAATCGAACCATTTGATTGAACCTGTCGATGAACTTTGTGTTGAACCAAAACATTGAACCAACACGTTTAACCAAGGTGACGAACCGTTTGATTGAACCAAAGTGATGAACTTTGATTGAACCTACCAATTGAACCAAGGCTTTCAACTGAAGCGATGAACCATTTGATTGAACCAAAGTGATGAACTTTGATTGAACCTATCAATTGAAGCAAGGCTTTGAACCGAAGTGATGAACCATTTGATTGAACCTGTCAATGAACTTAGCTTTGAACCAAAGTGATGAACTTTGCCGATTGAACCAAGGCATTGAACCGGTTCAATGGTTCAACGATTCAAAGGTGATAACTCTTGGAAATATTATGTCATTGAATCACTCTTCCAAACTTAAGGAAAAGTGTCCTTAAACCATTTTAGCTTTCTTTCCTTATGAATTTCTGTTGACAAGAGTCCGAAGAAGCTTTGTAAAACCTTGCACTCTCTAAACTGGTTCTTCGTCTGCCAAAAGACTACACTTGTAGAGTTCGTAGAAGTCCTTGTGAAGTCTATAGAAAACCTACAGAGTCCATAGAAATGGAAAGACTCATGCAAAAATCAAAAGTACTAGCTCAGAATAGTATAAAAAAGGGGGGACCAATTTTTGGCCTGTTGGGCAAAAATGGTCAACAAATTGGTGACTCCAAGGGGAAGCATGCCTGCTATGGTTAGAGACCAGTTGCCTTCTAGTCCATTGGGCACGGATTTAGATGTAGCTATGAAATATTTGGCCACTACCTTGAAGGATCCCAGAATCAAACATGAAGCCTTTTACCCCACACACAAAGTAAAACACACACAAGGCTAAAAACACTACCTGTGCAAACTGCACTTAGGGAAAGCAAGAAAAAAACTAAAAGCAAACTAATATATACAGCTAACCAAGAATATATGCCTCCCTCCTAGATCAAAATAAAAAATTCTTAAGTCCCCTTCTTGGCAAGAAGACTTATGGTGCCAGATAAGTGGCTGAATGAAAAGGAGAGTTGGTGACTTGCTCTTCTTGCCTGTCACCTTGGTTGGCCTGCCTTTGAGTGGATTAGATTCAAACATGATTCCAACATATACATACTCTATTTATTATTGGAATCTTGTTGAATGCTGGTCCTTCATGCTAGTGCATTTCACCAAGAAAACTGTGGCTATTGGCTCATCACCATAAGCCCTTTGTTGTGCATGGTCCCTTTGCAGTGCATCATGGTTTGACCCATTTCCTTCTACTTCATTGAAGACTGTGTCAAACTCATCCTCTGCTTCCTCTTGGCTTTCTTGAAGAAGGGCGACTGTGGTGATGTCTGAAATGGAATCACAAATTGATTGTTCATCCCACAGAACATCACCTTTCTATTTACAACTTTCTTCTTCAAAGTTTTCCTCAAGGAAGATAGACCTCTCCTTTTCCTCCTCAAAGATCAGGATCTCTAGATGTTCAAAGATATTTTCCTGATCCTCATGCAACTCTATCTCCTTGGCATAGTCATCCTCTTCATCGAAGCAACAAGGAAGTTCATCAAACAAAGGGGGAGAGAGCTCACCATGTTTAAGTTCCTCTTCATATTGCTAAAACATCTGCATGTATGTGTGACCTGTGTCTTCTCCATTGCTAATGAAGTCTTCACAAGGGGCATAGCCTCTTGGGAAACTGTATATTGAATCTTCTACTCCTCACTCACCTCCCACAGAATAGGTTCCTCCTTGAGAAGGGATGAAGTGGAAAAAACATGTGGAAGAGGAGGCAGTCCTCGAGTTAGAATCGAATGATTCTCCTCCTTCCATCTGGATAACACTTCATCAATATTAGGTGTAGCGTGATAGCTCTCTTGGGGATGTGTAGATGGGGTGTGTTCAGACATGGAATGTGCCGTTGGGTCTGAACCGTCCATCACACCTTGGCTGAGGAATCTCTCTCTGGATTCCAACTCTGCAATTCTTCTGACTATATCCTCTTGGAAGCGACTTTCTTGGAGGTCACCAGCATTATCATGAGTAGGAGTAGTCTCATCCTCTTTATGGTTTGAGCAAAACCTTTCTTCTCCTCCTTTCTGCCCCATGATTCTATTGTTTTCTTCCAGTTCAAGATCTTGGAGTTGTAATTTTTCTCCTGCGAACAGGAAACAACTTTGTTTTCTCTAAGGTCCTAGGGCTCCTCCACAAGGTCTAAAAACTCCATCTCTCTTTCTCCAAGTAGTATTATCTTAGCCTCTAATTCTTCAATTTGCTTGGCTAGATTATCCTGAAAGAGTCTTTCTTGGAGGTCACCAACATCATCATGTTGAATAGGAGCAGTTTCGAGAGAGATGTGCTAGTTCATAAAGTTTCCCCCAAAAGAAGATTCAAGATCTAAGGAGTTTAGAAGGTTCATCTCCATGGGAGGTTATTACAATTCCCTTTGATGCATGAAGGCTAGGTGCACATGATCAAGATCAGGGTTTATTGATGCATCGGATGAGCCAGAATGGGCAAGTGCCATCTGGTAAAAAGGATTTGGTGCACAAGAGGGGGCTTTCTTTAGGATAGGAGGGGGCACGCAAGGATGACTACCTTGAATGAATGGATTCCTCCATTTTTCTACCTCCTCCTCCATGGATTGCAAGGCCTGAGCTTGCCTAAACAAGCATGCCTCTTTGTACATCAGCTCCTACTGATAATCATACTGCTCATCCAGTCTGTCAATTTCCATTACCTGCTTCTCAAACTCCAGTGCCACCTCCCTTATCATTGAAAGGCAACTAGGAGAGCTGCTTGAGGTGATTATATGAATATCTTGAGTTTGATTGAAGTCATATGAAGGAAAACAAGGTCCATGATTTTGTGCAAAGTAATTATACATACAAAAATATGATTTCTGATGGCACCAGGCTACTTAACCAACTGATTCAACTCAGAGTTTCCATTGGTGTTGATGCAAAAGCCTCCAAAGGCTATTTGGTTAAAGAACACACCAAAAATTCTTCAATTCTTTGGACAAAACCTGTCCTAGTTGGTCCCACCGGGCTTGACAATTTTTTTTGACGTAGTGGATTGTACCCGAGGCAAGATGCCTAGCTCCTGCCCTTCCACACGCAACAATGGAAACTCCCCTCTCACCTGTGGGACCAGCGAAGCTGGAGGGGAGAGTCTCTAGATAAGGGATAGCTTCTTATGATGTATCTTTTAGGCCCTGGTTTCTCCTACTGCTAACAAACAAATTTTTAAAAAAGGGGGGGGGGTGAAAAGGGAGAGAGAGATGTTGAAAATAGAACCTAAGGCTAAAAATCAAAAGGTGATACACCAGAAAAGTTGACCCACCTAGCCCGAACATACACTTTTCACCAAGAAGAAATGCCCATACACTTCATCTGATGTGGGAAACTCTTCTGCTTCAGTGAGTCAGGGGTTCATAGAGATACAAGGAGGAAGGATATAGCAAAGGTGTTCTGAGACATACTTTCACAGCCTATTCACATGTGCCTATATTCTTATTGTAGACACTTCTGGAAGACCTACAGAAAAGAGACTTCATAATGCATTGGACATGTTGTAATCAATCTATGAAAAGAATGAAAGATAATGACTTAACACAAAAGAAGAACATAGACATATACTTTAAAGTGCAAGTCCAGATAGAGGTAAAAATGCTAAGTCCTGATTCAAGGTAAAATCTGGCATAGCTCTGCCTTATAAGCCCGAGAGATTTTTGGGTAGAGTTTTGCCTTAAGGCTAAGAGAGTGGATCTTTTCTCAAATGATTTGCTTTACAATATATAGAGAGAGGAAGAGAACTTGGAAATTTTTGGGAAAGACTTTGGCACTCTTTTTGCAAGCTAGCCCATGTGTGCTTTGAGCCTTGTGAAAAGGGAGCTGTTTGATTGTCAGTTCCTACTTTGACTTAGGAATTCCACATAAATGTGAAAAACATGGCTGCACCTCTTTTCTAAAAATAGACTACTCTCTTCCTACAAATAGACTGCAGTTTATCTCCTCGTAAATGTCAAATGTAGAAAGCAGGCTGCGTCGCTCACTGTTTGCACTATTTGATGACCATCTAGAAATAACTTGCCTCTCCTCCCCACTTGGACTACTTTGTATTTTCCTACACTTCATCTTCCTCCTTGCCTTGTCTCTTCCTGGCTCCTTCAGTCCTCAGGGGCTATCTTCTGGTGGGTCACTACGTTCCTTAGGCTCTCACTGCTTGCCTTGGCCATTTTCCATCGATTTTAGTGAGTGACACATGGCACGTTCTGATGTAAAATGGGTAGGACACGTGGCAACATCCACTTGACTCATGGAAGCTTTAGGCACCCTTTGAAGGTCCTATAGAAGAGGAGATGTGTCAGCTTCCACTTTCTTTAGTAATTTGTTCGGGGCCCACCACAGTTCTCATAGGATAAAAGAGAGACCATAGAGGCTGACACTTGTTAGCTTTTACCGAGCCTTGCAAGGAACACGTGGCACATTCTAATGCTCCTAAAAAATCATGTCAAATCCTTCCATGGTTGCTACTTGGTACCTTCTGTGCTCTGGCTTTCCAGGTGTAAAATTGACATTCATGGGCCCATCATAGTTTGAAAACCAACAGCTAGTCTATCTTCTTAAAGTTGACGGCTTCTAAGACGTCACCGTCCTTGGTAAATTCCTTCAGCTTTTTGCTTCAGACTTTTCCTCGTGAGGTTTTTCTATGGGTTTTTTTCCTGTGGGCTTTCTTGGTTCAAGCTTTTTCACGTGGATAAAAGGTCCACAAGAATTGCCTTGTGACTTTGCCTTCAGAAATTTCCTCTCAGGCTTTTTGCTCGTAGTTCCCCAAATTCCTTTAGACTTTTTGTCTGAAGGATATCCTTTGGAAAAAATTCCAAAATAATTTATGACTTTGCCTTAACATAATTTTGAAAGATCTTAGCCGCTTCTTTGTGGCCTCTTTAAAGTGCTCCCTGCCCTCCGTAAGGGCTCTTGAACCCAAAACTGCCCTCCTTAAGGGCACTTGTCCTTAAGGAGGCTTGAACCTTTGATTGAACCACTCCTTTGAACCAATTCATTAAACCGGTTCAATGGTTCAAATGTTTGTTGGACCGTTTGATGAACCAAGCCTGTTGAACCGTTTGGATTGAGTCGATGACCCGAACCATTTGATTGAACCTACCAATGAACTTTGCATTAAATGAAGACATTGAACCAATGCATTAAACCAATCCAATGAACCATTTGATTGAACCAAAGTGATGAACTTTGATTGAACCTACTGATAGAACCAAGGCATTGAACCAAAGCGACAAACCATTTGATTGAACCAAAGCGATGAACTTTGATTGAACCTGCCAATTGAACCAAGGCTTTGAACCGAAGCGATGAACCATTTGATTGAACCTACTGATGAAATTAGATTTGAACCAAAGTGATGAACTTCTTTGATTGAACCAAGGCATTGAACCGGTTCAATGGTTCAATAGTTCAAAGGTGCTAACTCTTGGAAAGATTATGTCGTTAAACCACTCTTCCAACCTTAAGGAAAAGTGTCCTTGAACCATTTTAGCTTTCTTTCCTTATGAATTTATTTAGAAAAGAGTTCGAAGAAGCTTTGTAAAACCTTGCACTCTTTGAACTGGTTCTTTGTCTGCCAAAAGACTACACCTACAGAGTTCGTAGAAGTCCTTATGAAGTACGTAGAAAACATGTAGAGTTCATAGAAATGGAAAGACGTGTGCAAAAATTAGAAGTACTGGCTCAGAAAAGCATGAAAAAAGGGGGACCAATTTTTGGCCTATTGGGCAAAAATGGTCAACAAGCCTTTGATAATATTTATAAGAAACGGATTCAAACCAACTCTCGTGCCACTACTAAGCTTCTAGTCAAAAATTTTATTGGAGATGCACTAGATTTATACCATTAACTTCCTTGAAATTTAATTACACACTTAGAATATTTATTAAATGCTCCATTTAAATAATTTAAACATAATTAACTTCCTAAAAATAATCTTAGAAACTTCATTAATGTGAAGTAACTCTCTAATGAATCTGCCCACAATTTAAACAAGTGATGAAAATCAGTAGCGCATAAAATGAGTGATGATAATATTTTAAAACTCTTTTTTACCACTCTTAAGGCACCTCTTCAATACAAGGTTAATATATTTTATCCTCAAAATTTATAATAGGCTTTCAACCAATTAAAAAGACAATATTTGCTTATGGCCCCATTTAAACCATCTAAAAACACTAAAATTGAATCTTTTCAAACCTCAACCAATGCAATCAATACTAATCATTTGTAAAATAAGCCTACCCAAACCAAAGTGGGAGAATATAAATCATATAATAAAATTCCCTCTTGTACTTCTCCTTCACAAGAAGTCACTTCTTAATATAATGTAGTTGGATACACATATGTGCATCCTGTTGATGATATCCTTGGTCAGACAAAACTTCCTACTTCCTCCCAATTCACTAGGTGGGCTGAGTCTCATGATTAGTTATAGTTCCCTTTGTAAATAAATTATTTTATTTTAATTCCTTGATAATTATTCTATCCCTTATCCAAGCATTCTTTTTCCCTTGGATTTATTTTTACTTTGGGCACTTGCCCTCTTGATTTTCTAACCAATTCAAACAATCCAAAGTAACTACCTTACAAATAATTTTAGTGTTCATTATTACTTACTATTAAATCCCCACCGTAATTGGATTTAATTGCACTTATATAATCATATACATCTCTTACCCATGAGGATCATGTACATTCTTATCTATGCTAACCATTCAAGATACATTGCTAGGATTCACTTCCACATGAATTGGGAGTATAGGTCTCACCTTCCTTATTATAATATAATACTTTAGCACCTTGTTGAGGATTGTTTGAATCCCTTCCTCTTCCTCTATTTTTAAATCCTTACTCAAGTAATTTTAAAATGAAATATTTCAAATAATTCAAAAAAATTCAATCATGGAAAAATTCAAAAACATGCAAATAATTCAAAATTCAAAATAATCAAAACATTTAAAAAAAATCAAAATCAAGACAAGAAACATTTTAAATTGTTGATAGCTTACTTCTTTCCATATGTTATTTATTTTATGATAGATAGATATCATATTTTAGTTTTTCAATACACATTGATTTTGACAAGGTATATGAGTGTGATGTAGGACATACTTTTACATGGTTTCAATGTTAGTGTTCCCTTATTACCCAAAAACCTTACTAAGTTGCAGGAATCTCTTCATTCTTCATGAATAATTCAAATAAGTTGTATTTATCCACAACCTTTCTACCATGTTAATTTATATATCATACAAATGTTTTGCTACTCACTCATATTATAAATGTGTTACATGAAAATGCTGTTTACTAACAATGACATGGATCCATCTGATGTATGCACACCAGTTTCATTTATTCTATGCTTATTTCTTACTTTGTTGCATTATATGATATAAATTCATTCATTATTATGTGTGGCCCTTAGCTTTTTATGTTTAAATTTTTGCTTGTGTGGAATCATTGTGCCATTTACATGTGGCCCTTGGCCTTGTGTGTTTATGCGACATTCACATGTCCCTTGTATTGGCCTTTGGATCTTATGTGTGACATTTTATAAAAATTGCATGACATTACTTATATGTTCATTACTTGTTACTATGGTGCCATGATTATTATCATGCATTACTCCTACTCTCTATCCTTACTTTGGTGCCATGACACATATCATGCACACAATGCTTATGTGCTTCAATGATATATCAATCTCTTACATGTTTTATAAAAAAGCCAATGCTATATTCTAATACATGATGCAATACATTTAAAATTTCAAGTGCTACTACATGATTAAATATTTCACATATTACATAACTCTTCTTTTGAGCTAAGTGACTTGCAGGCTACATTCCTCATCTCAAAAGGGGGGCATTACAATGGGATTGTCTTAAGAAGTCAAGTCCCCATGAGAAAATTTTAGTTTTATGGCACTATACAATTCTAAACTTATAGCATGATTCAGAACTTTTAGATTATGGGGTCATGTCACATGCACTTACACTCATTCATATAGTTATAAAGGAGAAATTTTAATATAATTATAGGTTTCAATAGTTGAAAAATTAAAATGAAATTCAATATAAATTTAATACAATATAGGGGACATGATATTTGTTCATGTTAATGTTACTATATGAAAATTTCAAAATTTTCGAAGTACAAAAGTTTCAAAATTTCTCAAGTTTCAAGGTCTCAAAAGTTACAAAGCTTCAAATAGAATCTAGATTCATCTACAACAACACAATTCATTTTGTTTTTGTAAGTGAGCCATGTTAGATTCTAATGACACTCAATATCTATGACTATGCTTTGTCTATGTAGTGAGCCACAATTGGTGGTTTCACCATTTTAATTTACAAAGTACTATATATAGTCAAATAAGAGTTGAAGTATACAATCTTTCCAACTTAAGAGAATTAAAAAGTTTTCAAATTGAGACTTGATTAGTCTCAATTCACCACAGGTTTAACATTTATCTAAATGCATCATTAAAGGGGTAAAGACTTCTCCACTTTCAAGTTACAGGGTAATCAAATTGCATACTATTTGAGGTGTATACTTTCCTTGCTCTCTTTTCAAAATTCAAATTTCAAGTTTTAGATTTTCAATTTTCAAATATGGAAAATAACTAATTTTAGTGGCATTGTTGTAGGTTTTGCATTAAGGTATATTGCATGATCAAGCTTGGCATCAAAAGGAAAAGTGTGTATACACAATCAAGTTTATATCTACTTTGATCTAGTAATTTTCATTTATTGCATCAATACAATAAAGAGGAGAAACATAAGACATATTAAATTAATCATTAAGTGTTAGAAAATGTTTAAACTTGACATCATTATCTTACTTGGTCTATTCCCCATTTTTATAACTCAATCCATAAGAGAGCCTCTATTATCTTGAAAACACCAAAAACATCATACATGCATCCTTATTTCAAGGTATTCATCTCTATTCAACCTACATGCTCCTATTGGACCTTTTCAAGTAGTATATTTTATTTTAGGACAAATCCACACTAGGTCAAATAGGACAACACTATGGCCTTATACCTTGTACTCTAATAGTTACTATTTCAAATTGAGACATTTCAAAATGGCTCTCTTGTATGTTTTATAAATTTGGTTAGTGAAAATGTTCAAAATATTCCCATTTATAAGCACATCAAGGCTTTTCCAAATAGAATATAGTGATTACTTATAAATTCTAATGCACACTGAGTAAAAAAACACTATTTATTTCAATTTCAATTATGCAACACTTTAACAGTCATAGACAAAGTTTGAATATATTTAATTATACATCAAGAGAATCCATTGTCAAATATTTAAATCAGTCTTCTAGATTCAATCATATAGTTTCACAATCATGGATCACATAATCACCATATGAAGGAGAACTACATCGGCCTGAGGTCCATTTGGAATATGTAGGTAACACTCAGATTACATGGAGTTGTCTAAGGATAACTTAGCTATTTAACTTATTGATTGCCCCCATTTGTATTTTATCTCTATTTTGTTTATTATCTAAGAGCCATGGTTTTATATTTTTTTAAGTATTCTACATGATAACAGAAAACACATAATTTATCAATCAACCCTCACAAGTAGTAACATAGACCTAGATCAATGAATATAGTGTATAGTCAACTAGGACGTGACCATAGTTATATTACAAGGCTAGACCGTGCCCTTGTCCCCTTTTTGTGGACTTGTCCATTCATAATTTAAATTCTTGCATTCATTCATGACACAATACATGGGTCCTACCAAGTAGTTTTCAGTCACAATCAGCCTACACAGTCAATAAAATATCTATTTTAAAAAGGTATACATATCTATAGGCAATTTTATTATTTTTAACAAATTATAAATTCTATAAAATTTTGTAGCATACTATGTTTATTTATAAAATATGTATATTATAGCATTTAAATTTAAATATTTTGATATTTATTAATTTGATTCATTTCAACTAAAAATAGATCAAACAATTTGGAACACAAAGAACAAATTCTAGAAGTCTCACACACCAGATTGACAAACTGAAAGAGGTTTCTAAAAATAAAATTATTGGTGAAGACATCCAAATTTTTTGAGACTAAGCTAAAATCACATGCTAGTATCAAACCAAACTTATAGTATTACACCAACTACATTTATTGAACAAGTTAGATATTGTGTTAATCACTATTTAGCCACTTTGATAGTGGTCATTTTTTGCACATAATCTGATCTCTAAAAATTTTTGGGTTGGATTCTGCATTGCTTCTGAACTCATTTTTCATCATTTCCCCTCATTATCCACATAGGTAAGTCAAAAATCAAGTATTTATATATAAACATATTTTTTCAAATTTCTAAGCATTTATATTCTTAATTCTTTCACATTTCATATTTTTATTTATTATTTTTATTGTATTTAGATCATATTTGTCCTGTGCACATGTTTACATGGTTAAGTTTACTCTTTTTAGACTTACAACCCATTATTCACTTCACTAATAAAACAAGTGGTAAGGTATGGATCACCATTTCATATACCCAGGAGTATATGGCATCACTAGTTTAGACACATGGGAGATATGGCATCATTATCATTGTAGTTCTATGGTATAGTTATAAAATGGAATATATCATTATATAATTTATATTATGGATTATCTAGGTCTAGGGCCTTTAAACACTCAATTGATTAGTGGAATTTATAGGTGCTTTCCTAGTTAGTAGATGGGATAGATGATTAAAATTTAAGTTAGGGCATTGATGCCCTCAAGCTTTTGTTCACTCAATTGACTCCAAGAGGCTCATATGCAATTAGTCAAGGAACTCAATAATATAAGGAGGCCAAGGGACTTTAGGAACTTGATCGTGTCCAGGGTTGGGTTTGAGAGAATTTAGGCACTCTTCCACTTGGAAAATAAGAGGACATGGAGCACCAAGTGGGGTACCCACCTTTACTTCAACCTAGTAAATGAGATAGAATTGGGTATTGATCTATTCAATGATTTGATATAGTCTCCATAACATCCCCCCATTAATCATTGGAGTTTAGTTAGACTCATTATTTTGATATCGTCTCCATAACATCCCCCAATAAAGTGGAAATTTTGATCTTAGTGTGGGAAATAATAAATAGAGGCCATGTATCTATGATACCATTCATCATCATTTCACTTAGGTAACACCTTAAAAAATAATTACATCACCCTCTTCTCAACGCATTTATATTTTATTTTTAAAATTTTCAAGGTGTCTCATTATATTTTTTAAAATATTTTAAATGTATAATGCATATTTTATATAAAATTTCAAAATTAAATAGATAATTTAATGCATGTATCGATTGTTAGATTTAGACAATGTAGGTGATACCACATATAAGAGTGAATTGATGTTTCTTGCAGAAAAACATAATGTATGAAATTTCATGGTCCTTGAAATGGTAATGAGGGCTTTCAGATAAAGTGTGTATAAATTTTTTTATCAACGTTTCAGATCACATCCTATGATTCATTATTAGGAAGAATACATGATATTCTTGATGGTGAATCATATGATGTGATCCTAAACATGCTCAATTTTTTTTGTACACAATTTATCCAAAATCCCTAATTACTATATTTTGTGTAGTATAAAATATCAAACAAGATTTTATTTATCTACCCCTAAAATAGGTCTAAAATTTTGAGTAATTTGGAAAATATAATGTAATCAAGGTCAAAGGGTCAATTTTATGACTTTATAACCTTGCAGTTTTTAAAGTCATTCCAACTTTGAACACCGTAATAAATTTATTCAATGTTACTCTCAACACTTTAAAACCAAGAAATGAGGTTTTAAATATAACTAACCATGCATTTTTCTCATCACACATGAAATAAGGTAATGTCACAACCAAATTTTGATTGATATTTAGGCATTAAAACAACCAACTCTAGTATACAATTAACTCACACATTCAAAAAATACACATTAAACATGAAAAGAGTTACAAAAGGAGAATTTTCCCACTCCTAAAAAACATACAACTGAACTCCAAAGGGATCAAAATTCCTTGACCATTATCTAATATATTTTAGTGATGTTTTCTATGCATAATAGCTTCATTAAACAATCTAAAACAATATTTATCAACCCTCACATAGAACTAAGGGTGCAAAAAATTTATTCATGTATTTTGTAAAACAATTAACCTTATTTTAAAGTATAAAAATATTTATGAAAAAAATATTATTTTGTTTTTAAAGGTTTTTAATTTATCTATTCATAAAACTGATATAAAAATACTATCTTTTATTTGAGGAAGTGTCCCACACTTCATATCCTTCACCTTTTAAAAACACATTTATTTTACTAGAGACAACCTATATATAGAAGAGGATAGTAAAAAATTTAAAATTTTCATCCTCCTCATATTCTCCTGCTAATATATTATATTATTTATATGGCCAACTCAACTTCCCCAACATTTCATACCCCTTATTTTCCAAGTAAAAAGTTTTTCTTTCATTTTTCCTTGTAAAAATACTATTTTTTTGATGTTTTTAAGTATGATATAAATTTTCAGCATCTAAAAATAATTATTAAGGTAGGATGGGTGTTTCTCATTAGTTATTTAGATTTGCATGTTTCTTCCATGCTTTTTCCCATGTATGTATATTCAATTTTTTTATCATCTCAAATGCATCTTTTATTTTGTTGTGCGATCTTGTTTTCCAATGTTGTATGTAATCAAAACACCATTAATAATTAATCATGCACCTATGATAGTGTAAATGTCTTTTATATTTTAAATGTGCCTCCATCTCCAAAAATTCCCAACGTGTTTATCTTCTTTGCAAACAATGTGATCATGGGTTTTTGGTTTTGCATAACACATTGAGAAGTATTATCATTGATGTCAAGGCCAAGGTTGATATCATTTATGTCAAGGTACATCTAGTAAAGATGCATGGTGAAGTGGTATGTGATGAGGAAGCCATGTGGAAAGAGAGAATTTGAAGGTAACCTATTGTCTCTTTGTTGAGAGAGATTTTGAAGGCAACCTAATGGTTTTTCTAAGGTCAATGTCATAATTCAGGTCAGCTTGATGATTATCGATATTTTCACAAAGAGGTTTGATGATCAAGTCAAGGTAAGCATGTTTTGAGTACTAGGTGTCTTGAGAAGCCTAATCATAATAAACATGTGTATGATGAGCATGAAGAGGTGTATACAGATGTATGATACTATCTAAGGATCATGAAAGACATGTGAACAAGGTGTAGAAACATCAAGGAGTTTTTCAAGGTTAGTTATCAAACTTCAAGTGATTGATAAGCCTAGTCATGACACTGGTCATTACATAAAGAGACCTTGTGAGAAGGTATGATCTTAGTGTCCTAATGAAATATATGCATAGAGGCATAAAAATTAGTATAGGGTTATTTTAGTATGCATATTAGGAATTATAACACTCAAGTGTGTTTCAAGGTGAACCTACACGTGTAAGATGTACAAACATAACATGCAACTAGATTAGTTCTAGACCTTACCTGATCTAATGAGGTACCATAAAGTATTTTCAAGGAATATGAAGGATGAAAATAAATGTTTGAGCATGTGATAAGTTTATTGAGCATGTTATTGAGGTTGTGAGTGCATGGAAAGAGGATTGAAGGTAAGTTTTAAGACCTGATATGACTTGTAAGTCAAGGTCCAAGCAATCAAGGAGAGAGATGGTGGCCAAATAAAGTATGAGTTTTATATTTCAATATAAGCATGGAAAAATGAAAATTTAAAGAGGTAAGTCATGTTAGTTCAGGTGTATTGACCAATTCTAAGGTTATTTTTTTAAAGAAAAGTCATAGAATGTGGGTTTGAGTTTTTTTGTGTGTACAAAATGAAGGATTCTCAACCTGAGAAGAAATTTCAAGTACTCATTGGTATGTTTAACCTATGTATGGGAACCTAAGATGTTCATGGTAGATTATTAAGAGTACTAGATCAATTTTATACACATTGGTTTATTGAATAAGGGCCTAAGCTTTATGAACAATTGTTAACATTAGAAATAGTGTTAATCCTCTCTAAAACCCTAACAATGACTTAATGAGAAAGATATTGATAAAAATGTATAATAATGGATTGGATGACCTAGTTTGATTGTTGGATAATGTATTGGACTATCCCAATAACCTCCAAGTGTGATTGGTTTATCAGGTGAGAGAGTGGACCCCATAAGAAAATCCTTATTTCTTAGAGATTTAATGTAGCAGGCAAAGTTGATCAAGTCAAAGTTATTAATTGGATGAAGGTGGAAGATTGAGATTTTTATTAGACTTTCATGGTGGTTTATGAGCAGGTTATATACCTTAGGAGTTTTAAACCAATCATGTAAGTTGACCTATTGCTAAATGGCCTAATGGTATAGATAATGAGAAAACCAAGCAGAAGTGATAAGTTGATTAGGGAAGTGTTATCATAGACTAGGGATGAATACAAGTACATGAATAAGTTTTTAAATAAATATAATAAATGTTCATGTTGAATAGATGTTTTGGTGGTCAATAAATATGATTAAGTTATTGCTCATAAGTTGACTTGTCTAGTGTAGATGAGATAATGAAGGTCCAAGGTTGTGAGATTGGTCTAGAAGAATAATATTATCACTTGAACATGGTATATTTATATTTGAGAGTTACTTAATGATCTAATAATATCATCCAAATGCATCATAAGTCACTAAAAGTGTCTACATAGGTGTTTAAAGTCATTATCACCATGATTGTGTTTAAAGGTAAACTGGTAGACTTGGGTAAGCAAGTTGTAGTGATGAGTTGACAACTCTTTGACCTAAGTTGATGAATGTAATATACATGATGTTTTTATTTAAAAATTTAATGACCTATCCATTCTTTTTATAAAGTCTGAGATTTATTGTAAGAGGTTGAAACATCAAAGCCAAAATGGCTTGTCTGGCTGAGTAAGAACTATGAGAGAGAAGGTCAACAAATTGGTCTGTAAGACCAATAGTTTCCATTAAATATTATGATATATTTATTATAGGTTATTATAAGGATTTTAAATATAATTTTAATACATTGGAAGTAATTTTATGTGTCCGTTTAGGTGTCAAAATTTCATGCTTTCATAACTATGTTTTGAGACTAGTTGGTAGTTCTAAGTGGGTTACTTGCAGAGAAGGGTATGTGTCTTTTTACCCTCAGTTAAGAATTATAATTCACATGGTGATTAATATAAGGTAATGTGTCTTATGGATATGTATTTTTTTCCATGTTTTTTTGAAAAATTTGTGTTTATACTTCAATTTTCAAGACAAACTTTTTGGGTATGCACAGACCTAATGTGAATAATACTAATGATGTGCTCCAAGTAGTGGTTTGAGATAAATATTGATATAAATACTAGATTAGATAATCAAGGATATGTTTTTATGGAATATTATGTGTTTATTCCATGTAAAGTGTTTGAATTTTCTCTTAGAAGATCAAAAGGTAACGTGTGCTAAGTAGGCCTAATATTATTAGGCCTCCATGAGACCTAAAGATGAGATGCCTAATTAGAGAATATCAGAACTAAAGGGACTCAAATAATGTTTTATACATGAATATAATATTTAATAATATCAATTACATGGCCTAACTAAGAGGATAATTTCTTTTGTCTGACCAAGAAGGAAATGAACAAGAAAGTCTTGTATATATACTAGGCAATTTTCGGCCTATTGGTCTATGTAGAGTGTAAGTGAATACGAAAGTATATTATAGAGAAGGAGGTATTTTAGACCATAATAATTGGATATATGATTAATTATTAACATTTTACAGAGGTTCTAAGTGTGAGGATCAAGGTCCTATGACCTAATCAAGTCAAGAAGAGGGTTAGTTGAGTGAAGAAGGTAAAGGACAATTTTGCTTGTGTGAGAGGCATATTTGAGTGTGATAGAGAAAAATAAGACCATAATAAGTTATGAGAGGGAAATAAGATCAAGGTGGATAGTTTTGTAATGTTTATTGAGTGGGTTATTGATCAACAATGGTTTTTTAGCCTCTTAACAAGTTGGTACTTGGTAAATTCAAGTTGGTGCTTGATAAATTTAGGGGTTGGTGCTCCTTGTTGGGTTTGTGATCAACTAAATTTGATTCCTGGTATTTTAGGACAACTTATCCAAGCTATGTTTTAGTGGGTTTTATTCCCCTTGAGGTTTTCTCATATACATTTTATGTTCATGTGTTTTATACTCTTGTGAATTGATACTTATGTTTGCTAAGATGTACATGTTTGTCTAAATGATCCATGATTGCTTAAGTAAGATTGTATAAGAAATTTTTTGAAGACTAATTCACCCACCATCTCATTCATTTTTATTCCAACATTTGGTATCAAATCTTGGTCCTTTGAAGAAGGTCTAAAATACTAAAGGATATCCTAGAGCAAGGATGGATAGTCAACAAGCTCAAGGCTATTTATCTACTAGTAAGGCTCCATTATTCAATGGATCTAAATATGCCTTTTGGAGTGTTAGAATGAAGATATATTTGATGTCACAAGGTTATGATATTTGGTATTTAGTTGTGGATGGTTATACTAATCATCCTATTCCACCAACAAATGCAACATGTAATAAGGCTAGTGAAAACAAATCGAAGGCAATGAATGCCATTCTTTGTGGCCTATTAGAGGCAAAGCTAGTGAAGGTAATGCATTGTGATTTAAACAAATAAATATGGGGAAAATTTAAGACCATTTATGAAGGTGAAACCAAGGTAAATATGGTCAAGTTACAAATCCATAAAAGATAGTTTGAAAGCCCAAAAATGAATGAATATGAAACCATTGCATCCTACATGTTGAAGGTTGATGAAGTTGTTAATATCATTAGAGTATTGGGAGAAGAAGTCAAAAAATTTGCTATTGTTCAAAAAGTGTTAAAATCACAAACTTATAAGTTTGAATCTAAGGTATCTACATTAGAAGAGATGCAAGATTTGGATAATCTAGAGATGGATGGGATTCATGGTATCTTAACTTCCTATGAGATGAGAACCAATGAAAGAATACCTCCCAAGAAAGATGCAACTTTCAAACTTGAGAAGAACTCAAAATAAAAGAAGGTCAAAGATGATGAATTCTCAGATGTTGATGATGATCAACTGATATCTATGTTTGTAAGGAAGTTTGGGTTTGGATCTGATAAGTACAAAGGTAAGTTGCCATTCAAATGTTTCAACTATGGTAAGATTCATCACTTTGCATCCAAGTGTCCTAAAAAGGATAAATATGATAATAATGAATAACATGATGAACATTATGGATATGAAAAGAAGACCTATAATCCTAATAACAATAAGGAGTTTAGGAAGTATGAAGGTCGGAAAGGAGCATTCAAGAATAGGAAAAGCTTCTACACTAAGGAAGATAACCCTTATGATGTAAGTGACTCAAGTGAATCTAATAGTGATGATGGAAGTTATGAACCTAAACATGACAATAATTAAACCTTATTTATGGCCATAAAATTAGACAATGAGGGTTGTTCAAGTGGGAAAGGCATTATGATTGATATGAAATTAGATGACGAAGAAGTTGAATTAGATATTGAGGCATAATTGGTAAGTGCGCTAGAGGAATTAAAGTTTCAAATGAAAAAAATCATAAACTAAGAACACTTGTTAAGGACTATGAGGAGAAGATTGGCTTGTTTGAGGAAAGGTTGAGTAATGCTTACAAAGAGTATGATGAGATCATCAATATAGTTGAGGTACAAATGAGGTAGTCAATGTAAGACTAAAGAATAAGGAGGAAGAATGCATCAAGTATGAAATTGAAATATAATCCTTGAAAGCTAAGTTTAATTAAGCATATATCAAAGTGAGGACCTTTGTGAAGTTTGAAAAGAACACCGAGGCTTTAGATGATATCTTGAGTAGTCAAAAGTTTGCAAATGACAAAACAAGTCTTGGTTTCAAATAAGACCAAAAGGAGGCATGTTAAGTCAAGGAGAAGACAAATGAAGACAAGAATGTCAACATGAAAAAAACTATGAAACAACCCAATGCTATAAGGTATGCCAATTTATTTAATGGTTTCTATTTTGTGTGCAATCCATTTGGTCATAGATAAAGAGAATGTAGAAGACCCTCTAATAATGAGTATTCATGGGACTATGGAAGGAGTCACATCTCACACAAGTCAATAAGTATGTATAATATGGTTTTTTATAGTTGTCATGATATAAGACACATTGAAAAATTCTATCCTAACAATGTTAGAAGGTCATCAAGTCAAAACAAAAGATTTTAAGTCTCTAGAGTGCTAGAGAGAAGACAAATGAATGTTTGGAAATCAAAGATAATGAAGATGAGTCATGATCAATTTACAAGCTCAAGTGGACTACTTATGGTGATAGAGCATGCTTCAAATTTAAAATCAAGTCAAGAATGCCTGCTGTCATCCCACATTGATGATCAAATGGATGATGAAGAGATCAATCCTATAATGCAAATCAAGCCTAAAAGGGTATTGAAAGACATTCAATCAGATGAGATCATATATATCTTAGAATCTCCTAAAATTGTAATGTTTTATTTCTCTATGGAAAGAGGTAACTCTATCAGGCTCCATGGAGACACTATTCAATTTATAAAAGCATGGTAGATGCTTGATTTGAGTGGGATCAATTCAGGGTTGTGATTGAGTTTGATTTGCATTGAGAAGTGGTCTTATAATCTAATTTATTTTCAAAAAATTATGCATGGAGTAAGTGGAAGAATTTTAATTTAATAATTCATATTATCTATGTTGAGATCTTATAGCAATAAGGTATGGTTCTATATGGTAGTCTATGTAGGACCCTTTGTCATTAATGTCAAAGGGGGAGATATTCCAATAAGGGAGATTGACCATACTAGGGGAGATAAGAGTGATTAGTTTGAAGAATGATTTGAAATTAATGAAAATGGGAGAGTTTATAGATAAGTGTTTTCATTAATGTCAAGGCCAAGGTTGATGTCACTGATACCAAGGTCAAGGTTGATGTCATTTATGTCAAGGTACATCTAGTAAAGATGCATGTTGAAGTGGTATGTGACAAGGAAGACATGTGGCAAGAGAGAATTCAAAAGAAACCTATTGTCTCTTTGTTGAGAGAGAATTTGAAGGCAAATTAATGATTATTTTAAGGTCAATGTCATGATTTAGGTCAGCTTGATGATTGTCAGTATTGTCAAAATGAGGTTTGATGATCAAATCAAGTTAAGCATGTTTTGAGTATTAGGTGTCTTGAGAATCTTAGTCATAATAAACATGTGCATGATGAGCATGAATTGGTGTGTATAGATATGTGATACTATCTAAGGAGAATGAATGGCATGTGAGTAAGGTGTAGAAACATCAAGGAGTGTTTCAAGGTCAATTATCAAACTTCAAGTGATTGAGAAGCCTAATCATGACAATAGTCATTACATAAAGAGACTTTGTGAGAAGGTATGAGCTTAGTGGCCTAATGAGATGGATGCATAGAGGCATAAGAATTAGTATAGGGTTTTTTGAGTATGCATAAGAGGCATTGGAATACTTAGGTGTGTTTCAAGGTGAGCATACAGGGGTACGACCTACATACCTAGAATGCAACTATACTAGTTATAGACCTTGTCTGACTTAATGAGGTACCATGAAGTATTATCAAGGAATATGAAGGATAAAAATTAGTGTTTGAGCATGTGATATGTTACTTGAGAATTTGAGTGAGGTTGTGAGTACATGGAAAGAGGCTTGAAAGTTAGTTTCAAGACCTAATATGACAAATGAAGTATGATTTTTAAATTTCAAGATAATCAAGGATAAATTATCATTAATAGAGGTATGTTATGTTGGTTTAGGTGTGTTGACCAAGTCTGAGGTCAAATTTTGAAAGAAAAGGCATGGAATGTAGTTTTGAAGTTTCTTGTGTACACAGAATGAAATATTCTCAACCTGAGAAGAAATTTCAAGTACTCATTGGCATGTGTAACCTTTGCATGGGAATATAAGTTGTTCATGGTAGATGAGGAAGGGTCCTAGCTCAAATTTATAAGCATTAGTTTATGAAATAAGGAGATAATATTTATGAATAATTATCAACATCAAAAATAATGTTGACCCTCTCTAAAACCCAAACAATGACCCAATGAGAAAGATATATACAGGCCTCGATCTTGGAAGAAGAACAAATTATATTCAATGTAAGATTCAATTTTTATTTTTGTACAATAGGAAAACTATAAAGGCTTGCAGAAAAACAAGTTGGTTATAAAACCACCTAGTGGGTAAAATAACTGAAATAACTAAAAAAAAAAAAATTAACTATGAAAATAATAATTTAGATCATTAAAAGATCCCAACAAACTCCCCCTTGATCTAAAGGGGTATAGAAAGACTGAAGCAATGAACTGTGAGTCATCCAAGTAGACTCTACTGTAACTACAATTGGTACACTATGCATCCTGGACTGATCAATGCCTTAATCATCCTTGCACCAAAGTAAAACAAGATCATGCCTTGTTCAATTACATTGATCCTCATATAGAATCCATCCAAAAAGTGATTACCCCTATACTATGTATGGCACATCTCAAACTAATGCCCAATAATTTACAACATCTCCTACATGCCTTTACTCAACACTAACAATGCTAACAACTCAATGTTGACTTATACCATAACCACTGATGATTGATCAAAAACCAATATATGATATATTTTCCCCTATAAGGTGAGAATACATGCAACAAATAAACAAAGTACAAACCATTGAAATGCTCCACATCAAAGATCATATTGACACTAGATCTATGAAATTAAAGTACACAAGCCAAAAAATGCTACTACATCAAATCCCAATCTTGAGCCTAGAATCTTACACAAGATGGGTGTGTTACCATCATAGAATATGTAGTTAGTATCTATAGAACAAGAAACGTCACAGTCATCCCATCTATCAAAATAATATGTAGAAGAATAGCTAGAAGAGGAACTAAAAGGGTGACTAGAAAATTATGCTTTTGCCTTCTATCGATGTCAAGAGGACCTCCTTTTGGAGGGGTAATCTTTAGAGAGGTGTATTATGCAACCAAAATTGTAGCATGTTTTCTCACATCCAATATAAATATAAGAAGAATATCCACATGAATAAGAATACCTATGTTTATGCTTGTGTCCATTTGAATGTTTGTGGTGATGCTCATACTTGTGAGAACTAGAGTGATGTCTATGCTTCAGAGAACCAGAATGATCCCTATGTCCAAAATGATGCTTATGTCTGTAAGTGTGCCTCATAGAGTGTTTATATCTTTGAAAGTGATTCAAAGAATGTTTTCTATTGTGATCATATAATGAATTACCTATTTTGGTATTATAGGCCTCTTCAGTAGTTTTTTCTTTCTTCTTTGCAAATTTTCACTCATGTTGAGTGAACAACTCATAAATGGAATCAAAATATATTTTTTACGCTTATTACTAAGCTATAAAATTTATATAAAGTTACTGTAACTAGGACTAAGGCCATTTAAAATAATAGAAATGAGGATTTTATCATCAATTTTCCCACCAATAGTGCCATAGTCTTGTTTCAAATTCTTAATTTGTGACAAATATTTTGAAACACCTTCATCATCTGTTAGTTTAGTGTTGAGAAACTACACAAGGTCAATTTTCTTGTAAGTAGTTATTTATCATATAAGTTTTTTAGAGATTTTCATGCTTTCCAAGCTTCAGATTTGATGACCTCTATGTGAAATATAAGTTATGCATTGTAAGTTGATTTCAATAAAGTAAGGGCACGCTTGTCACATCTATGAAATTATGCAAGCTTTGTGGCATCGGTGAATAATGCTAGTTTATTTTCAAATACTTCCTACAAGTCATTAAATATTAATGTATTTTACATATTCATTGACCATTCCTTATAATTTTTAGGAGTTAATCATCTTTTTTTAGAAATTAGGTTGACAATTTTAGCCATGGTATTTATCAAAAATGTGTTAAAGAAGAGCGAATGCTATTGAGGTTTTGCCTTTACCTTCCAAATAAATTATGAATAGAATATAATCATGGGACTTGTAAAAAAAAATATTACACCTTATAACTTTTATTACACCCTTATTTCTCTAATATTTTATTTTTTTCAATACAAAATAAGGTCAAAAATGAAATTTTATCAAAAAATATTTGAATGGGTTTTTGAACCCTTGACCTCCCTTATAGAAAATACTTGTAAAATTTATATGACCAATTCTAATACAATGATTATTGAAAATTTTTGGGCATATTTTCAACTAACCATAAGTTATTTGATTGTAAAAAATAAGATTTTGACCATATAAAATTATTTTTAACTTGCATGTAAATTTTTTTATCGTGCCTTTTATTTTTTATGGTTTCTTGTGAGGCTCGGTAAAAAACTTGGAATAAATTTAGGTTTTTTAAAACACTAAAATATTCATGCTGAGATCATGTTGAATGTGGGTTCCACCAACTTCTGTAGCAACCACACTTCTGCAATGATCCAAAAGGGAATGCTGACAGTTAAGAAGGAAATGTTAATATCAAAATTTTACAAAACCATCATGCCAACATCAGAATAACATCATGATTCTTTTCACCAACATCAAAATAACACCATGATTTTATATTTTATGCCAACATTAGAATAACACCACCATGACTTTCTATTGGCCCATGATTTTTGATCTGTTGTACATTACAATTGTTCCGATCAAACTTGGATGACACAATAAACCAACCAAAGATTAATTTAAATTGATAATT
Source organism: Torreya grandis (assembly GCA_037957365.1). Classification (NCBI taxonomy): domain Eukaryota; kingdom Viridiplantae; phylum Streptophyta; class Pinopsida; order Cupressales; family Taxaceae; genus Torreya; species Torreya grandis. The sequence continues at coordinate 1,015,457 of JARHVA010001619.1, read as the reverse complement.
TTATTAAAAGCACTATAAAAATTTATGAAAGCTTTCTAAAAAGTTTGGGAAAGTTTTCATACACAAACTCCTATGGTGAAAATCAAAATAAAAGACCCAAAGACCAACAAAATTGATGCCACACCATCAATGGTAAGTTTGCAATACTAGACTGCATTTTGAGATAATTAGTTCATGGATAAAAAATTGCTAAAAAAATGTTAAATTCACCTTCACTAGATCACACTTTAGCCATAGCTATTGAAGCATTTGTACGCATGATACAATAGTCTTAAAAAAAAAAATGTCTTCCCTTCATTGTGTGGAAATAATAACTCAAAAATTACATTATGGTTCTGATAATTTATTCTCTCATCCGGCTCTAATACCACTGTACATGCCTCGATCTTGGAGGAAGAACAAATTATATTCAATGTAAGCTTCAATTTTTATTTTTATACAATAGACAAGTTGTAAATGATTTTAGAAGAACAAGTTGGTTATAAAACCAACTAGTGGGTAAAATAACCTAAATAACTAAAAAGAAAACAAATTAACTATGAAACTAATACTTTGGATCATTAAAAGATCCCAACAAGATGTTGATAAAAATGGATCATAATGGATTGGATGACCTAGTTTGATTATTGAAGCATGTAGTGGACTCTCCCAGGCACCTCTTGGTGTGATTGGTCTATCAGGTGAGTGAGTGGACCCTATAGGAAAAGCCTTGATTCTCAAAGATTTGTTGTAATAGGTAGAATTGATTGAGTCAAAGTTACTAATTGGATAAAGGTTGAAGCTTGAGACTATATTATATGTCCATGGTGATTTTTGAGTAGTTTAAAAACCTTAGGAGTGATAAACCAGTCATGCAAGTTGACCTATCGCTAAAAGGCCTAATGGTGCAAATAATGAGAAAACTAGGTAGAAGTGAGAAGTTGATTAAGGAAGTGTTAACATGGACTAGGGATGAATCCAAGTGCATGGATAAGTTTTTAAAGACATTTAATACATGTTCATGTTGGATAGATGTTTGGTGGTTGGTAAATAAGATGAAATTGTTACTCATAAGTTGACCTGTCTAATGCAGACGAGATAGTGAAGGTGAAAGGTTATGAGATTGGTTTGGAATACTAATATTATCACTTAACCATGGTATATTTTTAAGAGTTATATAATTATCTCATAAGATTATCCACATGTATATTAATTCCCTAAAAGTGTCTATACAAGTGTTGAAAGTCATTATCACTTAGTAGACTTGGGTAAGCAAGTTGTAGTGATGAGTTGGAGGATCTTTGACCTAAGTTGATGAATGTAATGAACATGATGTTGTTGTTTTGAAATTTAATGACATATCCATGCTTTTTATAAGATCTGAGATTTAGTGTAAGAGGTTGAAATATCAAATCTAAAATGGCTTGTCTAGTTGAGTAAGGACTATGAGAGAGAATGTCAACAGATTGGTCTATAACACCAATAGTTTCCATTAAATATTATGATATGTTTATTTGTGGTTGTTATAAGGATGTTATAATATCATGTTAATATATTGTAAGTCCTTGTATGTGTCCCTTTAGGTATCAAAATTTCAAGCTTTCATAATTGTGTTTTGTGACTAGTTGGTGATTCTGAGTGGGTTACTTACAGAGAAGGGTTTAAGTATTTTTACCCTGAGTTATGAAGTATAATGCACATGGTGGTTACTATAAGTTCATGTAAATTATTTATATGTATTTTTTTGCATGGTTTTTTGGAATTTTTTTGTTTATACTTCAATTTTTCAAGATAGACTTTCTGAGTATGCATAGGCCTAATATGAACAATACTAATGATGTGCTCCAAATAGTGGTTTGAGATAAAAATTGATATGAAGAATATATGAGATAAGAATGGGTATATTGGGATGGCATATTATGTTTTTTACTATTTAAAGTGTTTTAATGTTCTCCTATAATATCAAAAAGTAACGTGTGCTAAGTAGGCTTAATAAGATTAGGTCTCCACGAGACCTAAAAATGAGATAAGGCCTAATTGAAGAAGATCAGACCTAAAGGGACTAAAATCATGTTTGATACATGTATATAAGATGTCATAATATAAATTACATGTCTTACCTAAAGGGATAAAAGTGTTTGGCTGATCAATAAGGAAATGAACAAGAAAGTCTTGTATATATACTAGGCAATTTTAGGCCTATTGGTGTATGTGGAGTGTAAGTGAACAAGTAAGTATATTATAGAGCATAAGGAGGATTTTAGACCATCATAATGGGATAAAGGATAAATGATGAAAATTTGATATATTTTCTATGTGTGAGGATCAAGGTCATATGACCTAATCAAGTTAAAAAGAGGGCTAGTTGATCGAAGAAGGTAAAAGATAGTTTTGCTTGTGTGAGAGGCATATTTGAGTATGATAGAGAAAAAGAAGATAATTATCAGTTATGAAATGGAAATAAGAGAAATGTGGATAGTTTTAGAGTGTTTATTGAGATGGTTCTTGATCAACAAGGTGGTTGTAGCCTTATAACAAGTTGGTGCTTGATAAATTTATGGGTTGGTGCTCCTTGTTAGATTGGTGATCAACTAAATTTGATTAATTGTATTATAGGACAAGTTTTAAAATATATGTTTCAGTGGGTTGTATTACCCTTGAGGGTTTCCCACATATATATTGTGTTTATGTGTTTCATGCTCTTGTGAATTAATGCTTATGCTTGCTAAGATGTACATGCTTGTCTAAATGATCTATGATTTCTTAAGTAAGATTGTATAAGAATTTTTTTGAAGACTAATTCACCCCCACTCTCAATAATTTTGTTTCCAACATAATGTTACCACCATCTATACTTGATTCAAACTTGGCTTAGATATTGCCAAGATTGCCTCTCCTCCCATTTTATTAATTTCCCTTATTTTGGGATCCATAGAAGTGAAATGACTTAAATTTAAATATAATATTTTTAAAAAAAATATGATGATGCACCCACCCTCAATATCACAAATTAACACCAAAATTATTCTTAATTTTTCCTTGGTTTTATTGGAAATTCTTAACCACCATTACTCCTTCATATGCCTTATTTTTAGAATGGGGAATAATTTGGAGTTAAAAGATGAAGTTAAAACATAGAAAATGATCATTTATTTATTTGAGTAATGCAAACATGTTTTTGGTGATGCAAAATTTTCAACTTCACCTAGATGCTCTTGCATCATAATTATTTTAACATAGTTAAATTAATTTATATTCATTATTTTCATCAATATTAGTACAAACCATTCTTCTAAATTTAATATCTATAAAATAAAAATAATAATAATCTTATAAAATACGTGAGATTATTAAATGTTTATTAAAATCACAACACACAAATATAGGCTACATGAGTTATTAATATTAAGCACCATGACATACATAGTTATCCATCAGGATGAATAAAGATATTGACTAATTAACTATTATAAATTATTTATTCTAATGATCCCCCCTTAATTCATCATATTATTAAGACTAAAAGAGAAAATTTCTAAATGTCTCAAACTTATTACATGCAAGTGATTTGGTGAAGGTACATTATTCTTGAGTGGGGAAAACCAGAGCTAAATGTTATGTTGTTAAACATGCTAGTTTATGAAATGGACCTAAACCTTAATGTGATTTACGAGCTCATGACATACATGATTGAAATTTTTTATTAGAACATCTTGATTATCACAATAAAAAACCTTAGGCTATGTTTGTGGTATTATCAATGTTATAATTTATGATAGAGCCATATTACTTCATAGATAGCCCCTACTACTGTACAATATTTTGCCTAAGTGGAAGACTAAATTACAAAAAGAAAACAAATCCATATGTGGATTTAGTTTCATCATTTTAACCTGCATGATTTATTTCTATGTAATTTTTCAAGAAGAATTAATCATTATTCATGTATTCTAGGTCATAATCCATAACATATTAGATGTATCTCAATATCTACTTTACCGATTTCTAGTGACTCACCCTCAATTCTTGCATGAATCATGAGAGATAAATAAAACATAGCTAATATCTAAGTTTGTGTATTCCAAGTAAATGATACTCCTAATCAACTATCAATAGAGAGTGGCATTTACTGGTGGTGATGGAACTAAATGAGATAACTGAAATCTTGTCTTCATAGGTGTTGTAATAGGTTTATAGTCCATCATATAAAGTATTTTGAGAATGGTATTCACATAATTTAATTTGAGACATAAAGATGCAATGTTATTTTTTCCATACCTCTAAACTAAGACATTATTACAATAGTCTAAGATATATCATATCAAATGATTACCTAACATCATTATTTGTTGTATTGATCATTGTCACTCAACTCATATTAATGAATAGATCACTCTCCTTGCTCTTTTATGTAAAGTTTTGGATCATATGGAATATTATAGACTCCATGATATATATATATATATATGCTTGTCAATATTGATATACTAGGCTCAGGGAGCCTGCTTGAGACCATATAGTGACTTGATGGGTCTACACACTTTTTGTTCTTGACTAGGTGAGAAAAAACCCTTTGGTTGGGTCATGTATAATTAATCTTATAGATATCCATTTAATAAGGCACTTTTCATGTCTATTTGATGGATTTTCCATCCAAAATGTGTAACTATATCAAAGACCATTATGTTAGTCTTTATCTTGGATGTAGGAATACAAGTATCATCATAGTTAAGGCCTCAATTTTGTGTGTATCACTTTAATAAAAGTATTTTATTATACTTATCAATGATACCATTTAATTTTTACTTGGTATTAAGAATCCAATCAAAACCAATAGGTTTCTTTCCTAGTGGAAGATCAACAAGCTACCATGTTTTGTTCTTCATCAGTGACTAATATTATGAATCCATGGCCTATTTTCAAGGATTTTAATCTTGGGATTCTTGAATTATTGAGGGCTCAAATGATTCTAAAACTATGCTCATAAGGGAAAAATTAACCTATATATGAGCCATGATATAAGTCCTTAGTCTTGAAATATAAGTGTCTAGGACTCCATCTAATTTTTATTTTCATATAGTGTCAATATACTACTTGGGTATACATTGAACATTGGGTGGTGGAACTAGAGGACCTGGATGAATACCATTATTATCCTCTTCCTTATTAACCCTAAAAAGATTACATATGTTTACAAGTCTAATTATTGTATCAAATGGATATGTGGAGAGTGGATTGGACTCACCCTTCTCATCAAATATAACATCCCTGCTAATGTGTATCTTCCTAGTTTTTGGATCCATGAGTCAATAGGCCTTTGAATATTCACTATAGCCACTAAAAATGCATGCCAAAGATTTATTTTCTAATTTTTATTATTTTTAGGGATATGCATATGTGATTTAAAACCAAAAACATGAATATGAGGGATAAAATGCTTATTCCCAATCCATGCTTCTTGTGTAGTAATGTTATTGAGAGCTTCGACAAGTTCTCAATTTAGTAAGTAGACTGCTATGAAAACTACTTATACATAGTATGTATAAGGTAGGTATGAGTCATCAATCATGTTGTGAATTATTTCCATAATAGTGTGACTACACTATTCTAAAACTCCATTTTATTGTGGAGTATATGGTGTAGTCAGCTACCAATGAATGCTATGTGTCTTCAAAAATTTAGAAAACTCTTTATTGGTGTATTACACATAGATATGAATGGAGGAAATTAATGTGAAGACAAATTTATCATTCAAAAATGGATTTTGATTATTAGAAGAATTTAAAGGCTTGATCATTAGCCTTTAATAAATATACCCACATATTTCATGAGTATTAATCAATAAAGAACTTAAAATATTAGAATCCATTAACACTAGGTCGTATGGGCCAATAAAGACTAGTGTGCACCAGATCCAATGGACCAAGAGCTTGATATTTAATTGTGAAAAATATATATTTATGTTTTTTTCTAGCTATAAAACTATAACACACATCAATATTCTTTTTTAGTAAGGGAAGGTATCTCACCATGTTGTGCCTGCTTAGTACAATCAACTACCCAAAACTCAATTGTCCATATCTTTGGTGCCATAGATTTTTTGAGTCTATATATTTTAAAAGAGCTTGATGATCATTGTGGAAAACATCAAGATAGAATATTTTTCATATAATATAAGATCTTAAAATAATTATTGAGCTTCTGGACTTGTTTCTAATGAGATAACTTTTTGTTGTGGGGAAGGCATCTTCTTTCAGCTACATGATAATTATGGCTTCTAATTTTTATCTTATATAGATTTATATAAGGTGATATTTTTGTTATTATATGAGCCTTGTGTACTGTATCATAAATTATTCAAGTCATGACCTATCTTTTCATAGATTAGATAATTTTTTTGATAACGAGGTTTGTTCCCATGTTGGTTATGTTGATTTTTTTTCTTACGAGATTATTTTGAAGGATTTATGGGCCTTTTCCATTTTTATGTGATGCAAGTGCATATTATTATCCATATTTCTCTTCTATGTGAATATATTCTTCCTAATGTAATATATTAACCATAATTTCAAAATTTGGTTTTGGTTTTGATATATTTATAGAAGTCACAGGGATCTAGTTGGCAAGAGGAAACACTCTTAGGATGATGGGTATCAGGGAGTCATCTGACAATTTTTCACCTAATAATAGGATCAACGCCCATAATATTGTAACATGATGAATAAGGCCTTCAAATTTATCACCTATCTAAAACTTGAGACAATGAAGCTAAATTGGTAGATGAATGATAGTATTCTACTTCTTACCTTTATAAACAATACTAAGTTTATTCTAGGAAATTTTAGTTGTAGTAACATCTAAAATACTAGTTTGGACCTCATATGATACCCTAAACATAATGATAAACTTCATCTTATAGTTCACTTTATCAAGCTTATGTTGGTGGTTAACATTTAAGGTGAGTTAAGTGTCAGGATACGAAACACCGGAAGCATACAGTTGATTACCAAACCAAGCAACTTAATATGCGGAAATTAACCAGAATCACAAGTAACTAGAATTCAGAATAACACATGATATGAGAGACAATACACAGCTTGTATTAATACTTATACAGAAAAGAATACAATAAAGAAGATGCCACTTCTTCTCCACCACCTCTTCAGAGGCTTCCCACACCTCAAGTGAACAGTAATTCTCTCCTCAAAGCTCTCTCTCTCAGGTCCCAACACACAACTCAAACACAGAGTTGGTGTTCACCTCCTGTGCTCCACGCACACCACAAGTGCTCCACGCACTCCACAAGTACTCAAAGTACTTCAAGTAGATCTCCCATGAACCTACATTAACCTGCACCTCAACAGACCATACTTATGGAAGGAACTCCCTTGCCTTCCTCTTTGCTCTATCCGAGTACACACCTATACTCCAAGTAGATCCTGCCTGATTCTGCTCCCTATTGTGTTGCTGTCCTATCTGATCTTGCACACCTGCAAATCAACCTGGTTCTGCACACCTATGAACCTTGACCTTGCACACACATACACCTACAGATCAATGATCTTACTTACCATGTAGATCTCCTATATAGGCCATGCACCTGTGACCAAGATCCTACACACCTAAAGAATCCTACTGAATCTCTAAAACTAGCACCCACCTAGGTACTGCTATGGAACTAGGAGGAACACCCTTGCTCACCTCACACACAGAAGGAGCTAACTTTGCTCAACTCAAACTAGAACACTTTTCCAATACAACCATGAGTCTATTATATAGATCTCATCCAAACAATGATTAAACATCTAATTACAATAATTAGATCTGCAGCTCTCAGTCTAAAAATAGATCTAATCATGCAAACACTTGGTTCGTTAGCTAACTACCCGTAATAAGCTCGCATTCGAACCACACAGGCGATCGACATCGGTCCCTGTCTGCCTGGGGGTCACCGACGCTGGCCGATCCATGACCGATGTCGGTTGCATTCCTACCTTATCCTACCGACGTCAGTTGGCCAGACCAATGCCAGTCTTCCATGACACTCTGCAACTCTCTTGCAGCCTCCTCCATGTCTGCATCATTGAAGCTTTTAGCTCCACAACTTAACAATCTCCCACTTGGAGATAAACAACTACACTGTACCTGTACCTGTACTCTGTCTAATCTATTTCCTGGTTTGTATCCCTCTTCAAGATCAATCCTGAAGACAACACACCACACAACCTGTGATGTACCTCCTGTCATTCGAGTACCCTGCCACATCCAAACCTACAAACACATGTAGTGAAGTCTTGACCCTGCATGTATACCTGCTGCTGGTCCCTCTCAAATACCTGAGAATACACTTCCCCGAATTGGCTCCTAACTCTCTGATAGCTCCCACTGCATGGGAATACTCAGGTCTATACCAGACCTCATGTGATTTTGGACACTGTACCTGTCCAGCCCTTAGTGTGCTCCAGCTCTACATCTTGAACCTCGCCAACACCTGATTCACATCAGCTCCCACTGGAGACAAAATCAATCTGTGATCTCCATGTCTCCCATGTCAAAGAATTTTGCTGCTCCAAACTCCTCATGACATGCCACTGAACTAACCTTACCCTTAGCTCAGCAAAACTCTATATGTACAAACCCTGCTAGCAAATATACCATCCACATATAGCAACAGAATGATGCTGCAATCATCATTCACTTGGTAAGACAAACCACAGTAGTTACCCTGACATTGACTGAAGCTGTGCTTCGTCCTCCACCTGTCAAAACCTATACCACTGTCCTGCAGCTCCTCAAGACCATATACCTGATCTTCCATCTCATGTATCCGTTCTCTCTATTCTTCAACTAAGGAATCCATTCGTCTCTGTGCTTTCATACCTGCTGGCAACCCTACCAAAAACACCTGTTTGGTTCTCTTCCAAGGAATCACATCCTCATCCATGCCAAGCTCACACTTGTTTCCTGGATCCTTCCTGCTCTACAATCAGCAACAAGTATAAAGAAGAGGAACAATGAATTTGAGGGCCTACTTACGTCTTCAGTCCTCCATATGGGTGTTTGAGACTCCTTGACAACGTGCTGTCCACCCAAAATCCATTACAGTGACCGACCTCGGTCACTCCACAGTCTACATCTGATTGACATCGGTTCCCATGCATCTGTCCCTGACTACCGACCCTACGGTGTCCCTACTGCCGACATCGGTCCTTCTGACCGACATTGGTCTTACCTACTGCTGACGTCGATTCTCATGACTAACATCGGTCTTACCCTGCTTGACATCACCGGCTTCGGTCTGCACATGACCGACATCAGCACCTGTCTGTTCGATGCTGGTTCCTCCTAACCGATGCCGGTACTTGTGTTCGCCTGTGAGTGATGACTTTTTACCCGCGAGCTCCTTTGAATCAATTCCCATGTCCAAACTGCCCTGCTCAGAAGTATCCAGCACCATCCACTAGTTTCTGTCCACCATTTCCTCCAAGTACACCAAGGCTTTCCGGTTCTTAAGCCTGTCAAATATATCTGTCTTCCGTTTAAGAACATGCATCTCCTTCCTGCTCATGTGACCAAGCCTACGAAGCCATGTCTCCGCAACAAAAGAAGAATCAGTAATATAAACAAGTAGATAAAGGGTACTTGTTTTCTTACCACCAGCTAATTCAAGTGCATCCGCTGTGAGAGTTCTTGTGCATCTCTCATCACCCAATCTTTCTGAAGAAATTAGCCATATCTCCAAACCTGAGACTTGCATGACCTTCATCAACACTTGTGTGTTGGCTGCCTGCAATTTCAGCTTCACTTCCCCTTTGCCAATTCTTTGGCAAGGCTCACCAGCTCCTCTACCTGGGGCTGCATGGAAAGAGGCAACCGAATCTTTTATCCAAGATTCAACTTTATCCAAGAAACCTCCCAGAGCATCCTGTGCAACAGCACCTGCTACATCTGCTTCTTCAGTTCCTTCATGCTGATCTGCTACCAACCAACAATAATCTTTTACCTACTCTTTCTTTCCATAGGACCGTAAGTGACCATCTGTGCTTTTCAACTCCTCCATTCTTAGCTTACTTTCATCTGCCATTGCTCTACTCCCACTCAATCAGAAATCCCTGAGAGTGACCTATAACCAAACACAAAACCTGCTCCTTGCAACCTTAGCTCTGATACCACTTGTCAGGATACGAAACACCGGAAGCATACAGTTGATTACCAAACCAAGCAACTTAATATGCAGAAATTAACCAAAATCACAAGTAACTAGAATTCAGAATAACACATGATATGAGAGACAATACACAGCTTGTATTAATACTTATATAGAAAAGAATACAATAAAGAAGATGCCACTTCTTCTCCACCACCTCTTCAGAGGCTTCCCACACCTCAAGTGAATAGTAATTCTCTCCTCAAAGCTCTCTCTCTCAGGTCCCAACACACAACTCAAACACAGAGTTGGTGTTCACCTCCTGTGCTCCACGCACTCCACAAGTGCTCCACGCACTCCACAAGTACTCAAAGTACTTCAAGTAGATCTCCCATGAACCTGCAATAACCTGCACCTCAACAGACCATACTTATGGAAGGAACTCCCTTGCCTTCCTCTTTGCTCTATCCGAGTACACACCTGTACTCCAAGTAGATCCTGCCTAATTCTGCTCCCTGTTGTGTTGCTATCCTATCTGATCTTGCAGACCTGCAAATCAACCTAGTTTTGCACACCTATGAACCTTGACCTTGCACACACATACACCTACAGATCAATGATCTTACTTACCATGTAGATCTCCTATATATGCCATGCACCTGTTACCAAGATCCTACACACCTGAAGAATCCTGTTGACTCTCCAAAACCAGCACCCACCTAGGTACTGCTGTGGAACTAGGAGGAACACCCTTGCTCACCTCACACACAGAAGGAGCTAACTTTGCTCAACTCAAACTAGAACACTTTTCCAATACAACCATGAGTCTATTATATAGATCTCATCCAAACAATGATTAAAAATCTAATTACAATAATTAGATCCACAGCTCTCAGTCTAAAAATAGATCTAATCATGCAAACACTTGGTTCATTAGCTAACTGCCCGTAATATGCTCGTAGTCAAACCACACAGGCGACCAACGTCGGTCCCTATTTTCCTGGGGGTCAGCGACGCTGGCCGATCCATGACCGACATCGGTTGCATTCCTGCGTTATCCTGCCGACGTCGGTTGGCCAGACCAATGCCAGTCTTCCGTGACACTCTGCAACTCTCCTGCAGCCTCCTCCATGTCTGCATCAGTGAAGCTTTTAGCTCCACAACCTAACATCAAGTGAATGTGTCATCAAAAATTGTCCCAAGATATTCAAATTATAGGTGAGTCTTCACCCTTTTTTCTATGCAACATAATACCACAAAATAGTTATGTATTAGGAAAAAAAATTGTGGGCCATTTCAAGCCATTTGAACAAAATTGTCTATGGGATATGGATTGGTTTATTTTTACTCCATTAGATTACCTTGTAATAAACAAATTGTCTAGTGGTACATGGAATAATTTCATCCTTTCTATACACTTGATGGTATGTGAAAGAGATGTTAAATCACATGAGAGTAGAGTGGTATGTGGCACTTAGAGAACATGTGAAATGCTTATTTTATCAATGACACATGATTAGAGATAAACCCTTATATGTGGGGGTAACTTCCCTATATAATTTAACTTTAAATATTTCAAAACTTATGTCTAATGATAGTGACAAATGTGTAACAAAGGGAATGAAAAAATGAAAGGTTTATCCTTAGTTCTTATTGGGAGTTTATAGGGTCAAAGTTTCATACATCATTGTTTCATCTATGTTAGGTGTTGGATGTATTAGTTTAAGCATGATGACTTAATTTGTAAGTGTGAACTAGAGGCACCATATATACCAAACACTGCAATTTTACAAGATCACAATTTTTGAGATTTTAAAGTTAATTAATATGCCATGGGCTTCTTTTATGCATGTAAAAATTAGGAAAATAATTAAATATTGAAACTTATGATGGATGGAATAAATTTTTTTCAAGAGTATATTTTTTATTTAATTTCACATAATGTGACAATTTTTAATGGCCTAACTCCTCTTAGTTTACAATTTACACAATTAATTACAATTTTTGGGGCTTTAAATAGACCTAAAGTGTCTAATTTTTAAAAATAATTAATTTGAGAGCACTATAATATTTTTAAAAAATATTTTAATGGGTTCTATGAGACTAAAGTTTTTGATAAGAAAACAAAATCTTGGAGAAATATTCCACCTAGAGCTCTAGATATTAAATTATTACAATTCTAGGCACTGATATAGAAAAATCATTAAATATGAAAATTTATTCAATATGAAACAAAATCATTTTTTGGGACATTCTAGAGTGATATTAAGGACATCTAAGATTTTTTTGGATTATGGGTTCTTATGATTTTTGAGACACTAAATTATTTTGATCTAGGCTTGTGGAGAACAATATATTAAAATTGAACTATAAAGTTTTATAAAAAAAAATTAAATATAATAGAACTTTATATAAAATTTAAAAGGAGTGTTTCCCTAATTTTTATGAGTTTTTATAAAAAATTCTATAAAAATCACAATTTTAATTAGCGAATGAAAGAGAACATGTGCATGCAATTTTTGTACGAGCGATCCATAGGTATGGTGTTCCTCTTAGACAACTATTTTTGTTGATTTTTTAGCTTATAGGTTACTCCAAGCTATATATTTGGCCTGTAAAATACTTTAATTTTTTTAATACTCTCCAATTTAGATTTAGGATGGTTCCACTCTCACAAAGTTGTACTCCTCTCTTTTCAAGCAACATTGTTGCTTTAGAATGGTGCTTTGACAAAAATTGGTGTTGAGCTGATTTTTTAGCAAAGAATAACCATGAAATAAGCCTCTCCCAAAATTCCTTGGAACTCCTTGGGACATAATTGATATCACATCACTTTACTATGTTTATCTCTTTACCTCATTATGTAAAGCCTTTTTAGGGTAGACGGGATGCACTTTGTTTAGGTTGAGTTATGCGAGTTGTTAATATAAAACAATCTCACTTACATAGTTATCTACTATGATGGATTAACATATTGATTAATTAATTTTATAGGATTACATAGTTGAGAAATATCATGGTTGAATACACATAATATTTATCACTTTATCACTTTTTTGACACTTTCTCAGTGTATCAATATCATTGAGTGCATGCCTTAAAGGGTGCACTGAGAATGTGGTGGGATCAGATCATGGTAATTTTTGAGTGATGTTTGGATAATAATCCATCACACCATCAATACTATCAATCTCACTTATTCCAAGTCTCTATTCGTATTTCCCTTCTATCTACTTCTCATCAAGATTTTATAGCTTCCTTATATCCTAATGTATCGACAAGGCCAATACCATTTGTTTCATGATTAAGTTCTTACTATATCAGATAGTTAAATACAATTCTAAGTTTATCTTGTAACATTTTTACTATATCAATTTTGTGAATACTATCGACTTAGAGTTTAGTGTTATTTTTGCATATTAGAATCATGTATACATATTAAAATAAAAATATTTATAGCTTTTACTCCAAATGAAGTGGTTAAAAGATACATCCAAGATCAACCACATGTAATTGGGATACCCAAAATGAGCCATATAACTTAGAAGAGAAGCATGCCTACAATGGCATAACACTAAAAAATATTTTGAATTTTTCCATATGGAATCATTGATGCATCAACCTAGATCAATACAATCAATAGGAAATTGATTTTGTTAGAACAACCCCAAGAGAAACTAGGCAATTGTTTAAGTTTAAGGAAATTCCCTCATAGTACAAGTTCCATCTTTGTCCATAACCTACACATAAACCTTACCTTCATTGATATTTCATGCTTCCTAAGCTAGCCCATCCATAATGGTGTTGTCTTTACTATAGATGTGAATGAAGGAGAGAAGTTGGAATTATGAATCTAGATCCTTTACTCTACAAGTGAGATGTGAAATAGTGATGTTTTTACAATGGGCCAAGCCATTCATCCAATAAAAAATAACTTTGATTCTGAATATACCACCATTAGAGTTATCTCACAATCAATAGTGATGGTTAGTGCAGTGAATATCACTTTTAGTTAAACATAATTTTTGGTGTGACTACCTATTCTTTGCTTGAAGGAGATAGATATGTTCCTGAGTAAAATGATACCCTTGAATTATTGTGTCCTAGGTTACCAAGATATGTACCATCAAAAAAGTAGTGTGGTGAAGTATGATCCACATCTAAGGGAGGGATAGTGTGTAGTAACATTTTATTATAATGAGAATCCATAAGTAATAAGGAGTATTTGAATTTGTAGACTGTAGAAAGGGGTGAGGGATTCTTGTCTAATAAAATAATATTATCCCTAAAATCTGAATGCTCCAACTAATATGAAGTGAAAGAGTGATCAATGTTTAGGAATTTATATATGTGAAAACCATCTATGCCAAGCATTAGTAAGAGGGTCACCTTCCCATGAAAGATAATCCCCCAAAGTTTTTGTAGCATCCTAGACCTTACAACTAAAGTGGTAGTGGAAAAAATATGATCAATTGATTCAGTGCTTTCTCAACACAAGAATAACAAGCTTGGGCCTATCCAACCCATTCATAATAGATTATCCCACATTAAAATCCTATTGTGTAAAGATAGGCATATATGAATTTTTATTTTTGGGGGGCTCGAAGCTTCCACAAATGCTTCCACCACTAAAGGGAATTTTATACATCTCATTGTGGCAAGAGGTCTCTGTATCCCAGTTTAACTTGATAAAATCTCCCAACATAATAATGATCCCAACATAGTTTATCAACGTAATCAGTGATAAAAATACTATTTGATAGAAGACTCAATCTATATTTTTCCCACTCAAGCACTTCCTATTAAATAAGACCAATATCCACAATAATTTTCCATCCCAAATGTCACTTGTCTATCAAAGTTGTATCATAGGCATCAGTGAGAGTAAAAATGTTTTTTGTTATAGATTAGCCTTCATCACATGCAAAAATATGTATTCAAATGGGATACCATAAACCACGTCTCTACCAATGAGTATCTCATACCCATCCCCTACATCACAAGAAATAAAGTTTACAATAGTTTCAAAACTCTATATGATAGCTTTCCATAAAAGTGAGCTCCCAGAATGCCTCTTTGCATGCATGCAGATCCAATCCATAATGGAAAGAGGTTTAATGTATTTTTGGTATAAGATCATTTTCCACAGACCTTATTTTGTGATAAGGTTCCAAACCCCTTGTATTTCTAGTGTTGTAGACTCAGGTTTCACCCTAGCTAAAAGAATTAATGTTCAAGTCTTATTCTCAAACCTGGTCCAACATGGGAATGACCCTAGGCTATGGGTTACCTATATTTGGGTCAAAACTCTAGGGTTTTTTAATGAGGATAGATCCTCAAATAGGATAATTTGGATCTCACTTTCTAAAAACTAAGCAAGTTGGGATGAAAAGAGTACATAAGTTGCATAAAATAATACCTATTAAAAAATGTGGTGATGCACCATGAATTTGTCATATCCACTCATAAGCTTGAACCCTTAGTACACTAATGAACCATGAATAAAACTAATACAATGCTTTCTATGATTTCTAAGAAACAATATTTCACATAAAGGTCAGTTTGATATACTAAGACTGGAGGATAATGAAGATAAGGTATGGTTGAAAACACTTATAGAGAAAATTCCATCCTATCCTTGAGATATCAACTCTATGACACACTATATGACCTGAAAAGAACATTTTTAGCATTAGATTGAGCTCAGACCTACAAAGGGAATATTAGACCACTTTACATATCAATCAAACACAACATACTAAGCATAGATTGACAAATACTATAGAATGTCTTTCTCATTACTCCAAGAGGTGTAGAATACAATTTTGGTAGAGTCTAGTCATACCAATATGAGGGATGAAAATCAAGGCTTAGAAGCCAATATATATATATATATATATATAAGAATGGAATGAGAGAGAGGATTTTTTTTGGCACTAAAAGTGTCATTATTGAGCTCAATTCCACTCTCAACAATAGTTACAACTATCATACATTTATGTTCCTTCAAACTGCTCAAATAGTCATACCCACCTTGACAAATGGTTTTAATACTCACTCATTCCTTCTCCCACTTATTTCTATATTGATGCTATTTTTGGTTACAATGGTGAGATCAATTCATTTTCATGTTAAATGTTGATGTTTATAAAGTTATAAAAATTGCATCAATCTATTATGATCTGATTATGGTAATGATTACCCTTTACTCATTCATTTTGTTATGAGAGAGTGGAAAAAAGGGTCATAATCACATCGTTGGCTTCAAAATTGAACCTTGATGTGTTTTCCTCGATGCCCTTATTTTGAAACCTAAAACTAGGTCCACCATAGATAAAACTAATTTATATTAGTTTTTATATAATCTTGACACTTCTCCTTATCAACCTTTTCCCTATATTAGGTATAAAAGACCCTTTTTATCTTTTATGGAGTCTTAAAGGTGACCCTTGACCTTGTAAGGTCCATTCTAGTTCTTCTTGGATCATTATTGAGCTTGACACCTTTTTATATTAACTTATTTGAGTCAAAAACCTACATATTCAACTTTCATCAAAAGTCTTGGGCTTGCCTTTGCTTGATTGGCCATCAAAAGATGACTTAGATCATTGAGATATTGACCTCATCTCACACTGTTGATCTCAAGTTGCATGAATTCTCACTGATCATTGATATTAAACTTTAGCTAAAGTGTCTTGACACTTGTCAACTTCACATTTGCACTCAGGACTTGCTGACCCTTTGACTTGATCATGTGTTATCTATTTCCTTGGTATGATTAAATGTGATCCATTGATATTATAGGGACCCATTGAAACTATCATATCATCCTCACACCATCACATCTAGATGCACAACTCAACACTAACTATTGGATCTACTTAGATTTAAAACCTAATGGCTACTTTATGGGTCTTAAATTTGACATTCATGTGAACATTATTTGACATCCCCATAAATGTATTTGAGATACCATAGACCATTAAACTTAAGTTATAATGTATTTTTTTAATGTCTTAAAGTTGACATCTGCACAAATGTATCCTATTATTTGACCAACTTTGAAGATTTATATCTTGAAGTGTAAGAATCATGGAGGGACTACATTTACTGGAGATGTTCCTTAAACCAAAAATATTATGCCCACTTGATTTGATGGATCCATAATATTTATAAGTGTATTTACAAAAATGTTCAAGTGAACTCACCTATGCAATTTTTCATGATGCCCTGATGATGATCTGGTTCATTTAGTTAAGGATGGGAAAACACTATCAAACTACCTGAGAGCCCAACTTTGAGCATGTATAAATTTTGTCATGATTCATTACATGACCTAAAACTTATTGAATATGTTATTGGGACTAAAATAAACAAACCCATATGATTTTTTTCTTATAAAACTACCACATGTGTGAGATATAACACCATTAAACTGCTCACTTGGATCTATTTGAGCTTCTTTACAAATTGGCTAAGTATGGAAACTTAGCAAATTATACCTAAGAGTTCAAATTTGAACATTCATATATTATGATATGATTGGATGCATGGACTAAAATTTATCACGTAATTAATTGGACTAATGTGATCACAACCATCTGACTAATTCTCCCTAACTCATCCACACATGGCAATGATAACATTAGCAAATTGCCTATACAAAATTTTTGCCACTAGACCTAAGTGTCTTGATGAACACAATGAAGAACTAGATGAATACCATGTAATTACATACACATTATAATAATTTTTGACACCTCATGGGGTCTTTTTAACTCTATTCTTATCCTTATAAATTGATAATTTACAGTTTAAATAAACTTAAAGTCTTTCAAAAGTTTTGCATGCTGCTTGATCCATTAGGTCCACTCATTCCATCCAAAACTTGCTCATCTATTACTCCATTTTTTGATATTTAAGACACTACATTGCATCCAAGTAGAAGCTCAGTATATGGGCCAAAATGGCCAATAGTTTTGGTGAGTCAACTAACTTGACCAACTTGCTAGTCATGGAACCTAGACATTGATCAAGCTTGCTATTTTATTATTTTTGGGAATAATGTAGTTTTATTCATATTTAATAAATATGTCTAAGTAGGGAAAATTGATAAATAATATTCCTAATTATGGCTACTAATTTGTGAAATTTAATTACAATTTGACCTTTCTAAAAATAGTAAGAGAGTAAGGAGAAATGTAACTTAGTTTATTTAGTGCTATCTGATCTAAGATAGGGTCTGAGAATTTAGGTACAAGATTAGGATAGTGTCAAAAATAGGGTCCTAAAATTTGTTTTATAATTATATATGAGTGTCAAAAGTGGGATACCCTTCTATTTGAAACTGTAGTCCTTTTTTGACACTCTTGTCCAAGTGATCTGACTTTTTTGGGTTTTGCTTAGTAGGTCTGTGTTACCCTATCAGTGAAATATTGAAGCCTAAAAGTATATGAAGCTCACTGTGTATCTATTTAAATATTTAGAAGACTTAGGATCTCTTTATTCTTAAACTTGAAAGGAAATTTGGGAAATAGAGAAAATGGGCAAGTGTGTAAAGGATAACTTCACACCCCATGTGTGGGCATGCTACCTACATACCAATACTTCAGGAGGGATCAAACTAATGTAGTTCTCCCATTGAAGTGTTTGGTGCAATTGTGTATGAAAATGCAACTAGATGCAAAATTGGGTGTATTTTAGATGGATAAGGACTAGTGTAAGGGTTTGGATAGGCTTGAAATAATATTGAAACGTTGTATGTAGAGAATAGAGAAAGTGCTTGAGTGTACTTGCTTGTATTCTTGCTTTTCTCTTGTAAATGAGTGCCAACCCTTCTAAATAGACTTTGAATGAAATTTTATAGGGGATTTAATGATCATGGGTTAAATGAATTCACATTAGGCTGACATGAATTAGGATAAGGATGCAAGAGAAAATGACCATTTGAACCAAATTTGCACTTGGAGAATAACACCAGAAATAAGACACCTTAGGTTTCAGTGCTCTTATCTAAGTTGGGCACTATTATCTAGAGGGAATGAGACCTAGAGGGATGGATCTAGGCCTAAAAAAGCTACTTACATTTGTAAGGGCTGAGTTGGAAAGGCTATGGATGATTGAGAATTGGTGAAAGAAAATCCTATTAGGGTTGTGCAAGTAAGTAGGAGGACCTATGGATTGGGTTTCATTAACCACACTAAAGTAACCAAATTTTGCATTTTTCACAACTAAATTTTCCCTCCCTTTAATCTAGTGATGTAGCAAAGAAAAATACTAGATAAAGGAAAAAATAGAAAACATACCTAAACTTACTTTCAAAGGTGAAGCCCATGAAACTTGTGTGATGCTGAGTAATGCTAGATAGTGCATAGAGAGCATAATGTGCAAGTGTGAATCTACAAAATAGATAAAGAGTAGATTAGTTTTTATTATATGTGATATAAAATAAGAACGTACAAAAGTTGAGTAAAAGAAAAAAGAAGAGAAAAGAATGAATACACTTCACCATTTACGTGAACCAATATAAAACTTGTTATGATCTTGAGCAAGGCTAAGTAATGCTAGATTATGCTAGATGATGTTGTACCAAAAGTTATATCATGAACGAAGTTGAGTGCTCAATTCCCTAAAAAGTGGCTCAAGAATAAAAAGGTTGGCCCTTTGGCTCCATCATCACCTACTGAGTGAAGCTAGATGATCATGCATGTGATAATAAATGTATAGATTATGTGTCCAATCCCTCTAAATAGGTGGCTCAAGAATACAAAGGCTGACCCTTTAGCTCCATCATTACCTTATGAAGTGAAGCTATGAAGTGATATTGGTATAGAATAGATGTCATATGAGATGGCTCATAGATCCCATGGATGATATGAAAGTCTAATAATGTGGCGTGGATAGCTGAATGTATGCTGGAAACTAGGCTACTCTTGGCCATTTTGAAAGATAGAGGTTAGGCTTGTATGAAAGCCACTCTGAAACTGATGCAATATGCTTATGTGAAAACCAACTCAAGAACTCAAGTACTCATGAATTTAAACTTGTATCAAATTTCAACTTGAGAAATGATGCCAACCACCTACAGATGGAGTAAGGCATGCAACTACTAAGAATGCCTAGGTAATAAACTGAACTCAAAAACAAAGAAGATGAATATGTCATACATATTGCCCCCAATCACTAGTGTCTAGAACATGGATTATAATTTGGAAGTTATGTCAAATACCTAATATGAAACTAGAAGTGAGAGTCATCATGCCATGCATGATACCCCCTATATCTATATTTCCTAAAATACTATACTAAAACTGCTAATTTTGATTGATCTAGATGTGGAAAAATTGTAGCTAAGCTAATTTTTTTGCCTATTACTAAAAAACCTAGGTATTTTTATACCTAGATAAGAGTACCAAAATGAGGACACCCATGTGTTTGGTGCTGTTATCCATTTATGACACTGTTGTTCTATGCTAAAACTAGTTGTTGATCTAGAATCATCACCATTTTTTTGCTTTGTTCTGATTGGTTTGACCTCTATATTTTGAACTAGGTGATCTAAATTCTACTATTTTGAATGTTAGGAACTTTGATCTCTATAATAAAACCCTTGTTTGTTGTGCCCTCTTCTGAGGGTAGGAATGATGAACCTACAATGACTACCCTCAAAAGAAAAGAGTCTTACAATTGTGTTAAGCTACATAGATATATGATATATGAATGATATTTGACAAGATATCTCTAGATATAACAATGTTTGTATTGAGATATTATTATATCAATAGGGGGATGCATATATATATATAACAATGTAAAAGAATGTGTAATGTACTAAACTAGAATTGGAAATGTTAGATGTTAGTTGTCTAAGAGAGATGGAGCATAATGTCCATCATGGCATCCAAAAATTAAGGAAAATGCATGATATGGATCATGACATTGCAAAAATAAAAAAAGCAATCAATAAAACAATTACATGGAGCAAGAAGCAAGAATCATACAAGGTTGGCCAAGGGGCCATGCAAACAAGGGACATGGGAACATGTCACTCAAACTAAAAATCAAGCATACAAGGCATGTTTAAATGCCACAAACACATATAATTTGAATCAAACACCGATTGGCACGAGGGCCATTAACACATAGAAGAGTACAAGCAAGGGACATTGGAAAATGTCTAAAGGTACATGCACACAAATAGAAGCCAATGACATTGGTAGATATCCTAAGGCATATATAAGAAACAAAACTAGAACTAGAAATGCAATCTCATCTAGCTACATACAACAAGAAAGGAAATCATGTAAAAACTAGGAAGGTATAATCACATCTAACTAATCAAAGTAAGAGTGAAAGTATGCAAGACACATTTAGTTAGATCAATGTGTGTCTTGAATGTAGAATTAGGAATGCAACCTCAATGAGTATAGTGAAGCAATCAAGTAGCTGGATGCCACTAAACACACTCAAAGAATAACAAGTGAAGCATGGTAATGTAGATAATCAACAAACCATAGCATGAAACAATGAATGTAAGTCCTATCATGATAGTAGTAATGTAAACCATAGATGATGCATATAATCAAAATGTTTTTGGTATTTTTGAATTTTGTATTGTTTTTGTATTTTTATATAATATACAATCAAGCATAAGAGATTATATACAAGCAATATTGAAAAGAATTTATGTATGAGCAATGTGTAAAAATAACATATTATACATGAAATATGCATAGATGCATAATGTTCATTGGATTTTAAAGTTTCTCTCCTTCGAGTGAAGCTAGATGGTACATTTTAAGACTAAGATTTTTGGTAATAATATATGGACCTAGCCAATTTGGTTTGAATTTTACTTTGATTTATTCTTTGGAATTGACATTATGAAGGTCTTATTTGAGAATAAGATCATTAAATTTGAACTCTCTGGTGTGAACTTTTTCATTGTAGGATCATCGTATACATTGTTGGTATATTTTGATGTGTTCTATAGCTTGAATGCATGTATGGTCTAACTGTTCAAGTTGGTGTAGATACTTTTCATGATACTAGTCATTAGTGAGAATACCTTTAAGAGAGACATGAATCTATGGGATTTATAATTCCAATGGTAAAACTAATTCTATGACATAAATGAGTGAATAAAGAGTATCTCCCGTGGGCATACAGATACTTGTGTGATAGGCCCATAATGCTAAAACTAGTTGATTGTGCCAATCATCTCCAAAATTTATCACTATTTTAATTAAAATGCTATTTATAGTTTTATTGGTAGCTTATAATTGACCATTTCCTTATGGGTAATATGGAGTGGAAAATGTGTGCTTAATTTTTTATTTGGTACAAATTTTTTTGATAGTGTTTTTCTTGAATGATGTTCCATTATCAGAAATGATATCTACTGACAGGCCAAAGCATTATATAATATGAGTCATAATAAAACTATAAATGTCTTTACCTATGGTAGATCAAAGTGGAATTGCTTCCACCCATTTGGTAAAGTATTTTTAGCTAAGATTATGAACTTATGTCCATCAGTAGATTCAGGGTTAATTTTTCTAATGAGATCAAATCCCCATAATATGAACGGCAATGGAGAGATGATAGCTTGTAATTATTGTGATGGTATATATTGTAGATTAATGTGTCATTGACATTTATCACATGGATTTTTGTATTTTAAACATTCATCTTCCATGATAGGCCAATAGTACCCTTGTCAAAGTAATTTGTGTGACATGGCTTTTCTGCCAAAGTGACCACCACATTCACTATCATGTATTTGAGCTAGAGAAATTTTGGCTTCTGCTAAGGTTAAACATTGTAGTAAGTGTCCATTAAAGGATAATATGAAAATGTCCCCACCAATGATTACATAATGGATTGCTTGTTTTTGTAACTTATGTTTGTCATTTCGAGAGAAAGTGTCTAGTGTAATAGATTTGCTTAGAAAGTTATAAATATTAGAGAACCATTATAGGGTTGTAGAACTTCATGTAGTAGCTAATATGGAAAGAGATATCAAGTTTGTGTTATTGATGGTGATTATTATCATTTAATTGTAAATATTACTTGATCATCATTGATTTCGATGGGAATTAGAGATGCAACATTGGTCATTACATCTGCATGTATATTATCTTTTCTAGGGATGCTCTCAATAAAAAAGTAGCCAAATTGTGACTATAGACATTGTACCATGTTGTGGCATGGGATAAGGTGTTCTTATTTAGTTTGATAAACATTGTTGACTTGATTGACCATAAGTTGGGAATCACCAAAGACTTGAATATATTTGATTTAGAGGGATTGGGCAATGAATAGTCCTAAGATAAGTGATTCATATTTTGCTATTTTACTGGTGTAGGAGAAAATTAATTGGTATGCTATAAGAACTATGTGACTGATAGGATTGATAAAGATAATGCCTTCCCCTACACTAGATGCCAATCAGGAGCCATCAAAGAACATGGTCTAGATATCTGAATGGGTAGAATAGGTGGTGATATCATCTCTAAATGTGTCAATAAGAGGGTTGGTATCTAACAGTGGTGCTGCTACCAAATGGTCTACAATGATTTGGCCCTTCATTAATTTTTGGAGGATTGTTTTTAAGTCAAATTCTGTTAACAACATAACCTATTTTATGATGCAACCAAAAAGATGTGGTTTAGCCAATAGGAACTTTAAGGGGTCTACTATTGTGATAACCTAAGTCTCATTATTGACCATGCAATGTCAAAGTTTTTATGTGGAAAAAACTAATGCTAGACCATTTTTATATTGGGGAGTAATTTTTTCATAATCAACCAATGTGTGATTGATGTAATAAAATGCTCATTTAATATTTTGATCATCAGGTTATGTTAAGAGTGCTCTTAATGCATGATCTATTGAAAAGATATATAACAAAAAATTCTTGTCTGGGATAGGTGGTACTAAAATGGGTGGATTAAGAAGACATTGCTTGATTGTATCAAATCTTTCATGACAAACTTTGTCCCAAATTAACTTTGTATCTTTATTTAGCAAGTAGGTGAATGATTGAGTTTTATTAGCAAGTTGTGATACAAAATGATGGATTGCTTGGATCTTGCTTTGTAGGGAATGAAGTTATTTTAAGTTTGTAGGAGGTGGCATATCAATGATTTCTTTCAATTTATTAGGGTTAACCTCTATGCCATGCTAAGAAATAATGAAGCCTAAGAGTTTTCCCAATATAACTCCAAATACACATTTCTTTGGGTTTAATCGAATGTTGTATTTCATGAATTATTGAAAGACTTTTTATAAATCAATAGTGTGATGTTGTCATTGTTTGGATTTAGCTAGTATATTATCAACATAATCCTTGACTGTATGGTGAATCAAGTCATGAAAAATGTGCATAATAGTGCATTGATATGTGGCTCAAACATTCTTTAATCTAAAAGGCATGACAATGTAATAAAATTTACCCCAAGGTGTTTTAAAATATGTTTTTTCTTGATCTTCTTCAAAAATTTTGATTTGATTGTAACTGACAAAACCATCCAGAAATGATAACATTTCAAATCTAATTGTGGAGTCTATGATCATGTTGATATTTGGTAAGGGGAAATCATCTTTGGGGTATGCTTTATTTATATCTCAAGAATCAAAATAACATCTAATTTATCTATTAGGTTTTATGATGGGAATTATATTGGAAATCCATTCAAGATGTGCTATTAGTCAAATGAAATTGGCATCTAATAGGTGTTGGATTTCAAATTTGACAAGGAAAGCCACCTTAGGATACATTTTACAAATATTTTGTTTAACTAGTTTAACATTGGGGTATAATGGAATTCAATGGACTACTATAGATGTATCAATTCTTGACATATCTGAATATAATCAAGTAAAGAGTTCTATAAAATTTGTTAAAGTTTGATGAATATCAACATCCTCTTCCTTTCTGAGGGTAGCTGTTAATAAGACAATGTAGGGATTCTTGTCAGTTCCAAAATTTAAATTTACTATTTCTTCGTTAAGTAATGTCAAATGATCAAGTGTATATGGAGTTATATGAATAATATCATCTGAGTCAATTGGTATATCACAGGATAAATCTATACTTTTTCCAAAGTACATGTGGGAATTTGTGTGATTTGGAAATCTATTTTTATGATAACAAGATGGGAGGTCCTTATATGATCCAAGAAATTATAGGAGAGATTCATTGTTAGAGAATTCATCTAATGTAAACATATCGAGTGAAGCTATATTATCAATAAGATCAGGGTGGAACAATGATAATGTAGAAGCATGATTAGCTGTATTATTAGTACGTATAATAGGTGGATTTTTTTTATGTGTTTTAAAAAGGTGGGAGAAGATTTATCATGAGTAAGGCTAAACCTGTATCTAAGCCCTTGCATTTTATGTTGTGTGGATGCCTTGCTAGGATTGACTATTATTTGTTCATACTTTCCAAGTCCTTTGCCCTGATATCCCATCTTATTAAGACCTTTAAGTGAAAAAGGTGAAGTGAATTGGTGATCTGGTATTGGTGTTATAACATAATTTGGAGTTTTCTGATTTTGTGTATGGTTTAAGGGTGCATTGTGAGTGATGGGCTGTGTAGGTATACTACCTAGATTAAAGTGCAAGATATAATTATGTGAAGATTTAACAACTTGACAATATTTAAAAGGTTCATTATCTATTGTGCATGTGTATATGTAACCTTTGTGACTAAATTTTAGAAAAGCATGGAGTGTGGAAGGGATTACATGCATATCATGAATCCAAGTCCAACCAAGTAATAAATTATAATTAAGGTCATTTGGCATGACTTGGTAGGTTGTTGGTAGTGTCTTAAGCCCTAAGGTAATATTGAGTGTGATTTGACCCATTACTTTCTATGGAATGTTGTCAAAGCCTCTAATGTTCATATCAAAATGGTCTAGATCTTCAGGTTGTATGTTAAGACATTTAATAAAGGATATGTTTCAAATGTTAAGTCCTAAACCATTATCAACTAACACTCTTTTGACTACCACATCATTAATTCTCAATTGAATATACAAAGGTAGATGTTGTTCAATGATGTGTTATGGGTGTAAATCCTCTTTTTCAAAAGAGATATGCTCTTCAGTCCTTTGCATTGTGTTGACGATAGATGCAACATAGGTTGGTTTAGCTAAAATATGAATTTGAGTGTTACGAAGGGCTGCATATAATATATCTTTGGAAATATCTGATCACTGAAGGAGCTTGAGAATAGAAATTGTATCTAAAGGGGTGCTAGCCTGAGTGTAAAGCTATAGCCCTGGGTGTAATCAACCTACCTATCTTCATAAACTTGGGTGATAACATGGACTGCATGATCTACTATAGGCATAAAGCTGGTAGTAGATACGGGATAGAGCTAGATGTACAAAATTTGAAAGGATAAATACAATTACTAGTGTTTTCTTGTGTCTAGTAGTGATATGAAGATACTTAAAAGTTACTAATGGGTTATATGCATGTTGGAAAAAAGCATGAATATGAAGTGAAATGCATAAATTTTGAGTTGTGATTTGTGCAATAATATGTTTATAAAGAACATTCCTTAGTGAGCAAGGGATAGAGAGTATGATTTTTTGCATAAAGGTATATAAACTTTTGATATGCAACATGACATTTTGAATGCATTTGGAAAGATAAATTTGAACAATTTTCCATATGAGGAATAGGGAGAAAAGGATAGAGAACATGAATTTTTGCATAAAGGAATAATTTTTTTTGTTATGAAACATGACATTTTGAATTCATTTGGTAAGATAACTTTTAACAATTTTCCATATTAGTGAAAGAGAATACACAAAAATAATTTTGGAATCTTGTGCATGTTTGGTGATGAAATTTGTAATATCATCCCATATAATGAAACATAAACATGAAATGCAAAGGATGAATTTTTTTACTAACATATGATAGACTTCATCATTCATGTCCATGATAGGGCCTATTATGGTTTCCTTATTATTTGCAAGAAATGTAAGAAAAGTTTGTAAATAAATGAACAACATTTTTGTAATTTAATTATGGATGTAAGGTGATACCAAAAAAAGCAAAATAGGAGCTAGTATATGCAACTAAGAAATTTAAAAAAATATTTATGCAAAATACTATGAATTTTTGAATTTAAAATTAATTTTCTAAGTTTGATTGTAACTAAAAATTTGGAAAATGATTAGAAAAGTACTGGAAAATAACTGGGAGCTAGTTAATGTAACTAGGTATTATTGAATGGATTTTTTAAAAATTAGTATGATAATTTTAAAAATTTGATATGAATTTATAGATTTTTTTTAGAATTGTGATTGAAAATTTTAAATTTTTTAAAATAAAATTAGCAATATATTTTCCCTAGTTTTTGGAATGTGTTTGTATGTAAAAAGGACCTAGTATGTGCAAAATAGGGTTTTAATAAAATATATGATAATTTGGTAATTAATTTGTAGATTTATGATTTTTAAATATAGGAAAAATCAATAAATTATGGAAATAAATTAGAAATAATTTACCCTAGGGTTTCTAGGGTTTTTGTGTGAAATTTGAAGTAAGTTAGGTTCACCAAATGTTTTATTATTTTTGGGATTAATGGAGTTTTATTCCTATTTAAAAAATAGGTCTGATAAGGGAAAATTAGTAAATAATACTCCTAATTATGGATACTAATTTGTGAAATTTAATTTCAATTTGACCTTACTAAAAATAGTAAGAGAGAAAGGATAAATGTAACTTAGCTTATTCTGTGCTATCCAATCTGAGATAGGGTTTGAGAATTTAGGCACAACATTGGGATAGTGTTGAAAATAGGTTCTTGAACTTCATTTTTTGATTAGACAGGAGCACCAATAGTGGGACACCCTTTTTTTCAATTTTGTAGTCCTTTTTTGGCACTATTATCTAGGTGATCTAAGTTTTTTGGGTTCTGATCGATAGGTCTATGTTACCATGTCAGTGAAATATTGAAGCTCAAAAGTATACAGATCTTGTTGTGCATATATTTTGATATTCAAAATCCCTAAGAGATATTTATGATTGAACTTGAAAGGAAATTTGGGAAAGAGAGAAAATGGTTTAGTGTGTGAAGGATACACTAGATGCACTTCACATCCTGTGTGTGGGCACACTGCCTACATATCAATACTTCAAGGAGGGATCAAGCTAATGTAGTTCTACCATTGAAGTGCTTGGTGTAATTATGTATGAACATGCAACTAGATGCAAAATTCATTATACTTTAGATGGCTAGGGACTGGTGCAAGGGTTTGAATAGGCTTGGAATAATATTAGAAGGTTGTATGTAGAGAATAGGCAAAAGTGCTTGAGTGTACTTATTTGTATTCTTACTTCTCTCTTGTAAATGAGTGTTAACCCTTATAAATGGACTTTGAATGGACTTTTTTAGGGGATTTAATGATCCTAGGTTAAATTAATTCACATTAGGTTGAAATGAATTAGGATAAGGATCTGGGAGAAAATGATTGCTTGAACTAAATTTGCACTTGGAAAACAACACCAAAAATAGGACACCCTAGGTTGTAGTGCTCCTATCCAAGTTGGGCACTATTGTCTAGAGGGAATGAGACCTGGGGGGATGGATCTAGGCCTGAAAGAGATACCTAGGTCTATAAGGGTTGAGTTTTGAAGGCTATGGATGATTGTGAATCAGTGAAAGAAAATACTATAAGGGTTGTTCAAACAAGTAGGAAGACCTATGGATTGGGTGTCATTAGCCACACTAAAGTAAAAAAATTTCACATTTTACATGACTACACTTGCTTATGATGGCTAAATGAATAAAGCATACTTGTAAAAAGACTCTGCTTGATTTTTGAATTTTTTTTAGAATAATAAGACACCATAAAAACAAGAAAGCAATGAAATAGACTAGAAAACTAACTAAACAACAAACGAGCCATGTAAAAAATTACTTGGAGGAAATATAGACTTATCTAACTATGTATAAACATCAAGAGATAAAACTAGTAACAAGACTTGAGATACCTCCCATTGATAGGGATGGGAAGGCTCTCTCCATTCAATCTAGTGAGCTCAAATGCATTGTTTCCTTGTAACTTGTGATGACATAAGGTCCACTACAAAGATTATCAAACTTGGAGTGTTTTTTTGGTTTTGCACGGTCCTCATCCTATTTGAGGACTATATCAAATTGATATAAATTACTTGAGGAATATTGCTTATCTGATGACTTCTTTACTTGGTGTTGATTGGACCACATGGTGTGCATAGTAGTGTCTTTTTTTTCTAGTTGTCTCAATTCATTCAGCTTCACCTGCATAGTATCATCTTTAAAAAGCTCAAACTTATGTACAAGCTCTAATGCAAGAAGTTTAAGAGATATAGGGAGCTTATATTCTTTCCCATATACAAGAAGATATGGGGAGTGTCTAGTATCTTTCTTGGGTGTCACTCTATCTGTCCATAGGGTAGTCCTCAATTTGGTGTGCCACTCCTTTTGGCTATCCTCCATATTCCTATTGATGATCTTCAACAAGTTATTATTTGTGGACTCTGATAATCCATTTCCTTATGGGTAATATTTGGAGGATGATTTGATATAAATCCCATGTGAAAGGGCCCACTCACACACCTTGTTACTATTAAAATCCAATGCATTATCAGAAATGATTGTAAAAGGCACACCAAATCTCGTTACAAGATTATCATAAAAGTCTAAAACAAAATCTTCATTGGCCTCCTTAAGGGAAGCTAATTCAACTCATATTTTAAAGTATTTCATAGCTATAATGATCCACTTGTGCCTTTTATTTAAGGGGGGTGTATCATCCCTATGAAATCTAAGCCCCATTGCATGATAGGCTACTCTACTTGTATTGGTTTCAATGAGAAGGAAGCTAATCTCTGTTTGCCAAAAAATATTACACATTTTTTGCTTTTCCTTACCCAAGAGTATGCATCTATAAACATAGTGGGCTAAAAGTAACCAACTCTAATGATATTGGAGATTGTGGTCTTGGTAGAAAAGTTCCCACCAACTAGACCATAATGAAACCACTCAAGTAATTTGTCCATCTGACTTGATTACACACACCTCAAAAGCATGAGTCTAATGTCTCTCTTGAAAATTAATCCATATATTAAGACATAAGGTATAATTTTAAACCTAAAATATATTTTCTTGGATCTATCTAGCCCCATAAAACATTCACCTAACTCAAGAAACCTGACTATGTCATGTGTCTCACTAAAAGGTGTGTTATCTGTAGTTACTTGTTGGCTATCATGTACTACCAACACCTAATCCTTATTATGCTTTACTTATACTACAAGGTGTTCACATAATCCTTTGCATTTTATAATATTTGTCACTCTAACCTCAGGGTCATACTCCATGCACTTTTTCACCCATCCAACTATTTTCTCATTAAGGTCCCTTTTGAGTATGAACTCTTTGACACTTGGGTGTGCTACCATTAGTATGATATTGCTATTAGAGACCATGTTCCTAAAATTATTGAGGTCTCTTACTAATGAAAGCATGTGCTTTTATACAAAGCTATTTCTTTCTTCATTTCCCTCTAAGGCCTGGCTAAAGAAAGTGATAGGTTGTTCTAGACCTTGGTTATTTTACTGCATCAACATGACAGAGATTGCATCCAATGTAGATAAGGCATACAAATATAATTCCTTATTAAAATTAGGATTAAATAATGTGTTGGCATGATATATGGCCTCCTTGATGACTTAAAAACTTATCTTACCTTCTCTGGTCCTTGTAAACTCTTTACACTTCCTCAACATATGAGTAAGAGGTTTGACCATTTCTATAAATCCTGGAATTAAACTCTTTATGAATTTGATCTTTCTCAAGAAACTCTATATAATTTTCTTATGCTTGGGCAAGGGTAAGGACAATATAAACTTAACTCTTTTAGGGTCTATGGAAAGACCATCTTTAGACACTATATGACCTAATAATCTATCTTTATAAACACCTAATATGCATTTTTTAGGATTCAAAGAAACCTAAATTTATGCATCTTTCAGAGACTAAACTCATGTGAGCAATGTGATCAGCTGGGACCTTTGATAAAATAGTGACATCATCTAGGTAGATGAGCACCATGTTATTTTTTGAACCTTCAAAGGTGACATCCATTGCCCTTTAGAAAGTTTCCCCAACATTGGATAGTCCAAAGGGAATCTTCATGTATTCATAAGTGCCCCATTTTGTGGTGAAGGTAGTCTTATGTCTATCTTTTTCTTTGATTATGATATGATTATAGATAGAGTAGCCATCAAGCAGTGAGAACCTTTGAAAACTTACCACCTTTTAAAGAATCTAATCCACTTAGGGTAGTGAGTAGTGATCTTTTAGGGACACCTTATTAAGGTCTCTAAAGTCAACACATAAACATATCTCCCCATTCTTCTTCCTTACTGGCACAAGGTTTTCCACCCATGAGGAATGTTTGATGTGGAATATGATCTTTAACTTAATGAATTTAAATAATTACCTTCTCATTATCCTCTAATTTTGGATTGAGAAGCCCTTGTTTTTGCTTGACTAGCTTTACAATTATTTTTGGTTTAATGGTGTGTTGTGCATGTTTGGGATCAAATCCCTTAAAATAATTTTACTCATATGCAAATATGTCAAAAAATTATTGGCACAAGCCAAAAAATGTAGTTATCTCTTTTGATGTGTTCACCTTTCCTAAATTCAACAACTTGTCCTTATAGATTTCTATCTTTTCGTAATGTTATTCTTTAGCTGAGATACATACTTTTCACTTCCTCACTTGGTCATCTTCATTAAAGATTCTAATGTCACAAGCCCTTTAGGTATCTTATTAGATCTTATCTATACTATCTGATCATCATATTGATGTTGGAATTTGTCTTGATTCTTACGGTTGAATTCAAACACTTGCTAAATCACCTCATTATTAGGTAGAACTAGCCTACATTTGACCTTGATCTTATCTTGACTTTGGTTACCTTTGAATCCTTATACAATCTTATATTGAGCTCTAATGGATGCAAACCTATCTACATGTTGATTTGCTTCTCTTAGTATGGATTGGATGTTGAATACCAAGAAGTCCTCCATGAGGTCCCATACATGATGCTTGTAATATTTAAAATGATGGTTCTTGACTACACTTAGGCCTCTCACTTGCTACACCACAAGCTCACTATCACCCTTGACTTGAAGAAGTTTGACACTTGTTCATCTTACCTCTTGAAAACCATGTAAAAGAGCTTCATATTTAGTTATGTTCAAAGTGCAATTAAATTGAAACCTTGTATCTAATGGTACTTTTGACCTAAGGGTGACACTATCATGGCTCCAACTCCACTACCATTCTTTGACCTAGAGCCATCAAAGAATAAATTATATAGGCCATATTCCTCTTGAGTGGTGTTAGTTAAACAAGGTATAACAACACCCTCCTCATGCATATAGTACATACCTAAGCCTACTTATTTAATGTTGCTATAGGGATCAAATCCATGATTATCAGTTGCCCATTCATCCAGTATAGATCTAAGATGCCTTCAAGATGATCATGAGGCTCTTGTTCACTAAAATTCTCATATTCTTCAAGTATGATACAATTGACATTTGTAAGGTTAGGTATATAGGGGCTTAGATGGAACCTAGAAATAGGTTCTGACCTAATAGTGACTTTAGTTCTAGATCTGGTCCTAAAAACCATGTATGACAATTCAAAAGAAAAATAGCCCCTAATTTTTATATTAAAGTCTCTAGATAAGCATAGGGAAAAATATGGGGATAGGTGTACAACCATTACATCCTGAGTGATGACATAATTTGGGCAAGCTGCCAATATGATATTGAGGTCTTTCACTAGGCCTACTATTTTAGTGGGGGAACCAACCAACTATAGAAACCATTTTTAACTAGGCACATACTTAAGCTCAATCTTATTTGTTATGGATTTAAGCATAACTAAGGTTGAAGCTCTTGAATCTATCATACAATTATGTACCAAACAATCTCTTATGATGGCTGACAAATAGAATGGAGGGGGATTGACAATCTTAGGGGAATGAAGAACATTTTGAGCTTGACTTTGATTAGGCACTTGGTTAGAAACTTGAATAGGATTAGTTTGATTACTATTTATAAAAATAGTGTTAACCTTATCAGCTGTCTCCTTCATATGGGAAGGCTTGGAGAGATTGTTGGGATATGAATAACCGGAAGCACACAATTGATTACTAAGAAACTTAACATGCAGAAATAACCAGAATACACAAGTAACTAGAATTCAGAAATAACACATGATATGAGAGACAATACACAACTTGTATTAAAATTATTTTAGAAGGAAATACAACAAAGAAGGCTGCCACAATTCTTCTTCCTTACACACCTCTAGGGCTCCCACACCTCTAGGGCATAAATAGTAAATCTTCCCTCAAAGCTCTCTCTTAGGTCCCAACACCCAACTCAAACACAGAGTTGGTGTTCACCTTATACCTGTGCTCCACACACACCACAAGTGCTCCACGCACTCCACAAGTACACAAACGTACTTCAAGTAGATCTCCCCTAAACCTATAACAACCTGCACCTCAATAGACCTTACTTATGGAAGGATCTTCCTTGCCTTCTTCTTTGCTTTGAGTACACACCTGTACTCTAAGTAGATCTCTCCTGATACTGCTCCCTGTTGTGTTGCTGTCCTCTCTGATCTTGCACACCTGCAAATCAAACTAGTTCTGCACACCTGTGAACCTTGACCTTGCACACACATACACCTGCATATCAATGATCTTACTTACCATGTAGATCTCCTATAGAAGCCATGCTCACCTGATGACCAAGATCATACATACATGAAGAACCCTGCTGATTCTCCAATCCAGCACCCACACTTGGTACTGTGGCACTAAGAGGAACACACCATTGCTCACCTCACACACAGAAGGAGATTATAATATTGCTCTCTTACTCTCTAGCACTAGTTTACAATACAACCAATGAGTCTCTTAAATAGATCTCATGCAAACAATAATTAGACACCTAATTACAATAATTAGATCTGTAGCTCTCAGTTTAAAACTAGCTCTAAACATGCAAATACTTGGTTCATCAACCAACTGCCCATAATATACTCACAACTTGAACCACAGGTGATCGACGTCGGTCCCTGTCTGCCTGGGGGTCATCGATGCCGGCTGACTTCTGACCGACGTCGGTTGCTTCCTATCTCCTACCTGTCGACGTTGGTTGGCCTGACCAATGCCAGTGTTTGTGACACTCTGCAACTCTTCTGCAACCTCTTCCATGTCTGCATCAGTGAAGCTTTTAGCTCCACAACCTAACAATCTCCCACTTGGAGATAAATAGTTGCACTGTACCTGTACCTGTACCCTATCTAATCTATTTCCTAGCTTGTATCCCTCTTCAAGCTCAATCTTGAAGACAACCCACCACACAACCTGTGGTGTACCTCCTGTCATCCAAGTACCCTACCGCATCTGAACCTATAAACCCATGTAGTGAAGTCATGACCCTACATGTATACTTATTGTTGGTCCCTCTCAAATCACTGAAAACCCACTTCCCCAAATTGGCTCCTCACTCTCTGATAGCTCCCACTGCTTGGGAAAAGTTAGGTCTATCCCAGACCTCATGTGATTTTGGACACTAAACTGTCCAGCCCTTAGTGTGCTCCGACCCTGTATCTTGAACCTCACCAACACCTGATTCACATCAGCTCCCACTGGAGACAAAATCAACCTGTGATCTCCATGTCTCCCATGTCAAAGAATTTTGCTGCTCTAAATTCTTCATAACATGCCACTGAACTAATCTTACCCTTAGATTAGCAAAACCCTGTATGTCTGAACCTGTACCAAGCTCATCCTCCACATACAATAATAAGATAATGTTGCAACCATCATCCCCCTGGTAAGACAAACACAATGGTTATACTAACATTGACTAAAGCCCTGCTTTGTCATCCACCTGATACCACCTGTCAGTCCTGTCCCACTGTCCTACAGCTCCCTCAAGACCATATGACTTGGTCTTCCATCTCACGTGTCTATTCTCTCTATTATTCAACTAAGGTATCCATTCATCTCTATGCTTTCATCCAGCTGGCAACACTACCAAATCTCTGCTTGGTTCTGCATCATATTCCTGCCATGCTCCCACTGTTTCCTGGATCCTTCCTGCTCTACAATTAGCAACAAGTATAAAGAAGAGGAACAACAAATTTGAGGCTTACTTACCATCTTCAGTCCTCCATATGGGTGTTTGAGACTCCTTGACAGCTAGCTATCCACCAAAAATCTGTTATAGTGACCGACCTTGGTCACCACACAGTCTGCATCTGACCGACGTCGGTTCCCATGCGCCTGTCCCTGACTACCGACACTGCCGACATCGGTGTCCCTATTTTTGATGTTGGTCCTTATGACCGAAGTTGGTCTTACCTATTTTCGATGTCGGTCCTTGTGACCGATGTCAGTCTTACCCTACCCGACACCGCTAGCTTCAGTCTGCACATGACCGACATCGGCACCTATCTGTTCGACACCGGTTCCTCCTAACCGATGCTGATACCTGTGTTTGCCTGTGAGTGATGAATTTTTACTCGTGAGCTCCTTTGAATCAACACCCATGTCCAAACTGCCCTGCTCAGAAGTATCCAGCCCATCCACTAGTCTCTGTCTGCCATCTTCTCCAAGAACACCAAGGCTTTCCAGTTCTTAAGCCTGTCAAATATATCTATCTTTCGCTTAAGAACATGCATCTCCTTCTTGCTCATGTGACCAAGCCTATAAAGCCATGTCTCTGCAACAGAAGAAGAATCAATAATATAAACAAGTAGATAAAGAGTACCTATTTTCTTACCACCAGCTAATTCAAGTGCATCCGCTGTGAGAGTTCTTGTGCATCTCTCATCACCCAACTTTTCTGAAGAAATTAGCCACATCTCCAAGCCTAGGACCTGCATGACCTCCTTCAACACCTGTGTGTTATCCACCTGCAATTTCAGCATCACTTCCCCTTTTCCAATTCTTTGGCAAGGCTCACCAGCTCCTCTCCTTGGGGCTGCATGGAAAGAGGCAACCGAATCTATTATCCAAGATTCAACTTTATCCAAGAAACCTTCCAAAGCATCCTGTGCAATAACCCCTGCAACATCTGCCTCTTTAGTTCCTTCATGCTGATCTGCTACCAACCAACAATCCTCTTTTACCTGCTCTTTCTTTCCATATGACCGTTGGTGACCATTTGTGCTTTTCAACTCCTCCATTCTTAGCTTACTTTGATCTGCCATTGCTCTACTCCCACTCGATCAGAAACCCCTGAGAGTGACCTGTAACCAAACACAAAACCTGCTCCCTGCAACCTTAGCTCTGATACCACTTGTTGGGATATGAATAATCGGAAGCACACAATTGATTACTAAGCAACTTAACATGCGAAAATAACCAGAATACACAAGTAACTAGAATTTAGAAATAACACATGATATGAGAGACAATACACTTGTATTAAAACTTTTTCAGAAGGAAATACAACAAATAAGGCTGCCATAGTTCTTCTTCCTTACACACCTCTAGGGCTCCCACACCTCTAGGGCATAAACAATAAATCTTCCCTCAAATCTCTCTCTTAGGTCCCAACACCCAACTCAAACACAGATTTTGTGTTCACCTTATACCT
Source organism: Torreya grandis (assembly GCA_037957365.1). Lineage (NCBI taxonomy): Eukaryota > Viridiplantae > Streptophyta > Pinopsida > Cupressales > Taxaceae > Torreya > Torreya grandis. The sequence continues at coordinate 978,609 of JARHVA010001619.1, read as the reverse complement.
ATGCTCCACGCACACCACAAGTGCTCCACGCACTCCACAAGTACACAAACATACTTCAAGTAGATCTCCCCTAAACCTGTAACAACTTGCACCTCAATAGACCTTACTTATGGAAGGATCTTCCTTGCCTTCCTCTTTGCTCTGAGTACACACCTGTACTCTAAGTAGATCTCTCCTGATACTACTCCCTGTTGTGTTGCTGTCCTCTCTGATCTTGCACACCTACAAATCAAACTGGTTCTGCACACTTGTGAACCTTGACCTTGCACACACATACACCTGCATATCAATGATCTTACTTACCATGTAGATCTCCTATAAAAGCCATGCTCACCTAATGACCAAGATCATACATACATGAAGAACCCTGGTGATTCTCCAATCCAACACCCACACTTGGTACTGTGGCACTAGGAGGAACACACCATTGCTCACCTCACACATAGAAGGAGCTTATAATATTGCTCTCTTACTCTCTAGCACTAGTTTACAATACAACCAATGTGTCTCTTAAATAGATCTCATGAAAACAATAATTAGACACCTAATTACAATAATTAGATCCACAGCTCTCAGTCTAAAACTATCTCTAAACATGCAAACACTTGGTTTGTCAACCAACTACCCGTAATATAGTCGTAGCTCAAACCACAGGTGACCGACGTCAGTCCCTGTCTACCTGGGGGTCACCAACGCCAGCCAACTTCTAACCGACGTCAGTTGCTTCCTGTCTCCTACCTACCGACGTCGGTTGGCTTGACCGACGTCGGTGTCTGTGACACTCCGCAACTCTTCTACAACCTCCTCCATGTCTGCATCAGTGAAGCTTTTAGCTCCACAACCTAACAGAGATCTTGATGAAGAATATCTTTCTATCCTAGAAAAGATAAGGTATTACACATAGACATAGTAACATTAGCCTTCTTCATATGATCTAAAATATTGAAAGGAAGATTAGTACCTTTGGGCTACATCCTAGAAGTAGAAGCATCATTTGGCACTTGTTTGACATGAGGAAAAAAGAATATTTTTTCTATTACCCATGATGTTGATGTACTTGTTAAGTTGTATGGGCTTTAACAGGTACATTTAAAGAGGTAGATTGTTGACTAACTTATGGAGACACTAAAGAGGCCATAAGTTGCCCCACCTTGTCATCCACCATCCTCCTCTTAGCCCTCGTGTTGGAAGCAACTGGTCCATCTAATATTTTTGTAGTATGCCCCATGTTTATTTCTATATGCTCAAACATATGCTCTGCTTATTTAAAGTTTATGCACATAGTATCAACTGGTGCCTTACCCATGTTTCCTTACTGTTGAATTTGAGCTTTTGATGGTGTCATGATAGGCATATTACCTTGATTCACTGGAAGGCCTTGTGATAGAGGAGGCATTATGTCATGGAATTATAATGAATAAGCATGGTGCCAACTGGGGTCTTGATACATTTCTCCACTTATAGCCATTACCATCTCATTGGACCATCCTGATGACTGCCATTAACCCTCTTGTGCAAGATTGTTTTATGTGGGGACCAAGGCTCTTGATATACTAGAAGATATGTGGTTATAGTTATTATGAGATCTCCCTTGAGTAATTTGGCCTTGGGTTGGTTGATTTGGTAGATAAGGGGGTCTATTATAAGATTGATTAAGATATTGGGTTTCGAAGGGGCCTTGGTATGGCTTATATGAATTCTATTATTATCTCTCTAGGACTACTAGCTTGTTGTTTTGAGCCTTTAACAAGATTTTAATCTTTTAAAATTTATCCTCTTGACCATCAATAGGTTGGACTTGGTTGTTTGGGGTGGGTAATAGAGCAATAGTAGGTGGGGTTAGATGAAGCTTAGGGAAAAGTGACATTATAGGTCTTAGCATAAGCTTCCCTACTTGCATCAAACCATTTTATGCCCATATAGATATTTCATAAGTTCTTGGTAGGGTTAGCCCACCCATAGATTAGATAATAACTGTAATGTCTAAATTCAATGCTCTCAAATAGTAAAAGAAGGCATAATTAGGTGTGGGCTTAATGATGATAGAGATATTATCCTAAGTCTTTTAGAATCTATAGTTGAAATCAACCATGGATTCTTAAGGTGCCCTCTTGATTGAGGTGAGTTTCTCAATAATTGACACATGGTCACTTATATCTTCAAAATGTTTACATAGGCATTCACCAAACTCATCCTAATTATTGATCAAGGTAGGAGCTAGACCTCTATACCATTATAGGGCTTTGCCTTTCAAGGATGTGTCTAATAGTATCATGGCTATATTTTCTTGCATAATATGATGTAATGAATAAATATTTTCAATGTTAGCAATGTGAAATAGGGATGTCATCATATTTCTAAAGGTCAAGAGGGTTACCACCATTGAAGGGTACAAAAAGTTGTAATCTAGGTTGTGCCATCTACATGGTGGGTATTGCACTGCTTAAAACAATAGGGTGGCTAAGAAATGAATATTGATTTTGGGGCTAAGGGCCTATCCTATTGAATCTTGCTCTTTTATATGAATATGGAGGTAGATCAATAAATTCAAAAGGAATTTCCTTAATAACTAACCTTTTAGTGACCTTTGGATAAAAGGTGCTATCTAGAAAATGCTATAAACTCTACAACTTAGAGAGTATTTAGCCTCTAATGATGATGGGTGTCTTTGTATACTAAAAATACTTCTCCTTAGCTCTTAATTTTGGCTAAGCCAAAGAGAAAGAGACCCATTAGGCATGCTAGAACTGTTGTAGACTGAGGTTTCACCCTAGTTAAAAGCAGAAATGTTTAAGTCCTACTCTCAAACTTGGTCCAACATGGGAATGACCCTAGGCTATGGCCTACCTATATTTGGGTCAGACCTCTAGGGTTTTTTAATGAGTTTATCCCCTCATATATGATAATTTAGATCTCACTTTTTAAAAAATAAGTAAGTTTGGATGAAAAGAGTGAAGAAGTTACATAAAATAAGACCTATTCTAACATGTGGTGATGCACCATGAATTTGTTATATCCACCCATAATCTTGAACCCTTATCACACCAATGGACCATGAATGAAACTAATACAATGCTTGTTGTGATTTCTAATAAATAATATTTCACACAGAGGTCAGTTTTATGTACTAATATAGGAGGAAAATGAAGATAAGGTCTAGTTGAAGACACTTATAAACAACATTCCATACTATCCTTGAGATATCAATGATATGACACACTACATGACCTATAAATAATATTTTTAGCATTAGGTTGATCTCAGACCTACAGAGGGAAGATTGGACCAAATTACATATAAAAAAAACATAACATATTAAGCATAGATGGACAAACACTACATAATGTCTTTCTCATTACTCTAAGAGGTGCAAAATATAATTTTGGTAGAGTCTAGTCATACCAACTTGAGGGATGAAAATAAAGGCTTAAAATCCTAAATATATAAAATAATGAAATGAAATAGAGGAAGTTTTTTGGTACTGAAAGGGTCATTATTGAGCTCAACTCTACTCTCAATAGTAGTTATAACCACCTTGTGTTTATATTCCTTCAAATCACTCAATTGGTCATGGCCACCTTGATAAATAGCTGTAATAGTCACTCATTCCTTCTCCCACTTCTTTTTGCATTTATGTTCTTTTTGGTTACAATGGCTGGATCAAGTCATTTTCAAGTTTAATGCCAACATTGATGTAGTTACAATAGTTGGATCAATTTATTATGCTCCTATTCTGATAGTAATTGCCCCTTAATCATTCATTTATCATGAAAGAGTGGAGAAAAGGGTAATAATCATGTCATTGAATATGGAAACAAACCTTGACGTGTCTATCTTTGTGGCCTTGTTTTAAAACTTGAGATTGGGTCCACCATAGACAAAACCAATTTATATTAGTTTTTCTATAATCTCGACACTTGTTGTCAACTTTTGCCCTATATTAGGTATATAAAACCCTTTTAATATTTCATGGAGTCTTAAAGGTGACCCCTGACCCTACAAGGTCCATTCTAGTTCTTTTTGGATCATCATTGAGCTTGGCACCTTTTTGTATTAACTTGCTCGAGTCAAAAACCTGCATCTTCAACTTTCATCAAAAGTCTTGGGCTTGTATTTCCTTGATTGGCCATCAAAATATGACTTAAACCATTAACCTATTAACCTCCTCTCATACCATTAATCTTAAGTTCCAAAAATTCCCACTGGTCATTGATCTTGAATTTGAGTTAACACGATCTTGACACTTAGCACCTTTACATTTGCACTCAAGATCTGTTGACCTTTTGACTTGATCACATGCTGTCAATCTCCTTGGTATAATTAAATATGATCCATTGATATTCTAGGGACCCAATGACACTATCATATCATCCTTACACCACTAGATCTAGATGTATGGATCAACACCAACTATTAGATTTACTTAGATTTAAACCCCAATGGCTGCTTTATGGGTCTTAAATTTGATGTTCGCACAAATGTTATTTGATGTCCCTATGGATGTATTTGATATCCCCAAAACTATTAAACTTAAGATCCAATTGATTTTTACAATGTCTTAAATTTTATTTCTACACTAATGTATCCCATTATTTAACCAACTTTGAAAATTTATATCTTGAAGTGTAAGAACCATGGAGGGACCAAATTTGCTGGAGATGTTCCTGAGACCAAAAATATTATGCCCACTTGATCCACTAGATCTAGGAGATTTATAAGTGTGTTTAAAAAATGTTCAAGTGATCTCACCTATATAATTGTACATGATGCCCCAATGACAATTTGGTTCATTTGGTTACGGATGGGAAAACACTATTAAACTATTTGGAAGCACAACTTTGAACATGCATAACTTTTGTTGTGCTTTATTTTATGACTTGAAACTTAGCGCATATGTTCTTGGGACTAAAATGAATAAAAACATATGATCATTTTATCCTAAAAATACTATATGCATGAGATATAACACCATCAAACTACTCACTCGACTCTATTTGAGCTTATTTGTAAATTGGCTAAGTATGGAAACTTAGTGAATTCTGCCTGAGAGGCCAACTTTGAACAGTCATATATTATATTGTACTTGGATGTATGGATTGAAATTTGGTGTGTATCAAATTGGGACTAATGTGATCATATCTATATGACCAATTTTATTTAACTCATCCATATGTGGCAATGATAATGCCATTAAACTACTTACTTAGAATTTCTACCACTAGACCTAAGTGTCTTAATGAACACACTAAAGAACTAAATGAATACCATGCACTTACATACTCATTCTAAGCACTCTTGACATCCCATGGGGTCTCTAAAACTCTAGTCTTGTCCTTAAAAATTGATAAATTATACTTTAAGTGAACTTAATGTGCTTCAAAAGATTTACAAGCTACATGATCCCTTAGATCCACTCATTCTATCTAGAACTTGCTCACCTCTTGCTCCATTTGCAATACATACAAGAAGAAGCTTGGAATGTGGGCCAAAATGGCCAATAACTAGAAGTTTGGAAAATATGTCCAATTCCTTTAAACCCCATCCCGTCAGATTTTGGTTGAGAAATAATGTTCCATTTAATCAATAATATGCTCTTATTCTCCTTGTTATCAGACCACATAAATTATAGGTAGAGTTTCCTAATTTTATTAATCATCATCTACAGGAGGAAAAAAAAATGAGAGCTAGTAGACGAAAATGGCCTCAATGAGACTTTTGACCAATATTATCTTACTATCTAGTGAAATATAATTATTACACCAAAGAGTGATGCATAGCTCTAATTTTTCATAAAGCCAAAGCTAATATTTTGATAGGTATTCTTTTTCCTTTAAGTAAAAACCCAAGTATTTTATGTATGTATCATATGGTTGAATGGAGAAGGTAAAAATTTTATAAATTAGATTCTTGGTGGCTCAAGCGATATGGTTAAAGTAATTTTTTTTTAAAGTTTATAACCATCCCTGTGGTTGATGAGAAAAGTTTGAGGATCCTATCTAAACATTTTACTTCTTGAATAGAGTCATTCCCAAAGATAAGAATGCCATTTACAAAGAGAATGTGTGTAAACTGGGCATTTATAAATATCTTGATACCCAAGATGTGACCTGATGAGTGTTCATGAGTGATGTGATGAATCAAATCTTCAACGATGACAAGGAAAAGTAGAAGAGAGAGGGAGAAACCTTGTCAAATCCCATGGGAAGAGGAGAATAAAAGGGAATAAAATCCATTTACTAAAACAACATATGAGATGGAAATACAACAATAATCAATCCAATTTATAAAGGACCGTGTAAATCTAAATTATGTGAGAATAAGCCAAAGATAGATCCAATTTTCATGATCGAAAGATTTTGAGAGGTAAATTTTGAGAAGGAAGGTGGATCATGATTTTGTTTTAATAATATGAATATCTTCTTAAGTTATACCAATGGTATCATAAATGAGTTGGTTGTCCAAAAAATCAAACCATTCTAGGGAAATATGTGTAAGGAGTATAGGTTTGAGGTAGAAAATAATAATATTGGAGATAATATCATAGATGTAATTGTACAAAGAGATGAGATGATAGTGATCAAAACTAGATAGTTTGTCATCTTTGTGAATATTAGCAATGAAAGTGGAGGTAAAAGAGCATGAATTTTACTAGATCTTTGATATTCCTCTATAATTAACACCAGGTCCTTTGTAAGAGATCCCATAAAAAAAGGTAAAAATTTACTGTCCATCCATATAGATTAGGTGCTTTCCCCAATTAAAAGGAAAGAAGGGTTTTGTGCAGCTCTATAGAATTGAGTGAAGAAGGTCTTTATTTTCATGTTTGCTCACCCAACCATCAAAGAATGTGGCTACCACCATGATATCCTTGATATTTTTCCAAGATTAAATGTAGTTTTTTTTGTAGAGGGAAAGAATAGCCCTAGATATTGATTCAAAGTTTGTACATTATGATCTAGTGCTATCTCTAATTTTTCATATGGCATTTTTTTCCCACTAAGCCATCACAAGATGATGGAGTGATTTTTTATTATCATCCCATTTAGAGAGATACTTTACTCTACTCTTCATATGCCATTTTACCTCCCACCAATATAGAAGCCTTATATTTTACTGTTCCAAGTTTTCAAGTTCTTATAATGTTTCTGCCCTGAATCAAACTTCATGATACGATTCAAAATAGACATTGATTTTACCTTCCACCAAGAGGAGGAATTTTTCACTCTCAAAAGTTTCCTCATTCTTTGGTAACAAACTTTGATTTTATGTGATTCCTTTAGAAATAAACCATAGTAGGTTCATCCTATTATGTATAATAGGTGGTCCATATCCCCTTGATTATATATTTGAAATCCTCATATGTTAGTTAGTGGGGATAGAATTTAAAATGAGTGGTTGCTTAGCTTCTAAAACTAGTTTCAATAAGATATGGTTGTGATATGATGTAAAAATCTTTAGAGTAGTGGGATTGAAAGCATTGATTTTAAGAATGAGTGATTGATTTCAATAATGAGTGATATATTCATAAATAAATGATCTGATCACTTTAAAATACCATGTGAATTAGTTTGATGATTTGACCATGTTGGTTCCATATGCACGGGTGTAACATCCACTAGGTAGTGTTGTTATCTATAGTTCAAAAAATAGTCCACCAATGGATTAGATATTGCTTGGTCACCCCAAAATTTAGAATTGTGTGTATAAATATTTAGTTCCACTCCTTGAATGAGGTGGGGCATATGGAGAATAAAAATGCTCTCAATATTAATTAAAAAATTCTTCTTGTTGTGTAGAGGTGCATACACATTTATGATATAAACTTCCATGTTTAATTAATGTGAGAAAAAGGTCACAAAATATAATTTGGATTTGTTATAAAATTTATAAAATCCATAGAGGAATTCCATCTAGAAGCCAAACCTCCATATTTTCCAATCAAGCTAATGGTCAAGAAGGACCAATTGGGGAGTCACTTTTGTAATTATATTTTTGCATCCACATATATGCACATATTTTCTTATAGTAGCAAAACATAGGGATTGTGCCTTTAAATAAGCCACTTAAGGAACTGCTTCATTGGGACCATCCCAATACCCTTATTTTATGTGATATAATGATCATTTGGGCACTCTTTTGGGGGATGCTCTACTAAGGGCCCCAAAAATAGTGAGTTTTCTTCCAAAAATAATTCATGCTCAACATATAATTTTTCATGAAAAAGATATGTTTCTCATCCCATGGGAGACAATGGTATGGAAACAATAGATACTTTTATACCTCCCATCTATTGTATATCTCTTTTATTTTGTATAACCTCACGAGTGTAGATTTAGTTATATACCTCCTCATTATGGAAGGTGTTAAATTAAAAGTAGAAATATAGGTGAATATCCACCTTAGGGAGTCATACTATTTCCCCACCTCTATACCTACCTTAAGATATTAAAGGGATAATGCATGAACTTGCATACCAACTTGCTCAGACCTTGGTGATGATTTTAGAGGGGACACAAAATGCTTACACCTTAAACCATGAATGATGGTATATGTGATATTTGTGTATTATTATAGTGTCATTTTACCTCTACATCCATGTTATCCTTTGTTCCCCCAAAACCTTCTAATTTTACTTTTTCTAAATCTCTATTCACTATTCCCCCTGGCACTCCTAAATTCAATATTTCAACCATTGGACCATGTCTGTGCTCCTTTTCATGATGGATAGAATGCATGTCAATATTCTTGATGAGAAGGAAATATGTATTTAAATGCTCATATGTGTGACATTATGATAATTTAAATGGATCATTTTTGTAGTTAGGAATCTACTTGTAATGAAAGTCCCCTACCACAATCTCAATGACAATAGGTAGACCATGAAAAATGTACATCTCCGCACATATAACAAAAATAATTGTGTTATTTTTGTTAATAATTTATCTGTATGTTTTGAGATATGTATGAAAAGTGTCTACAATGATCTTAAAAATATAGGGCTCCTAAATTTCAATAGGTAGGCATGGTAGTTTGACCAAAAACACCATTAAATTGATATGCTCATATGTGGGGTTGAAAATAGCATGCCATCTAGAGGTATTAAGATTAAAATTTACCCATAACCATGGTCTCTTGATTAAATATTCTATTGTTCCTTTGATAAGTTAAAGATAAAGGTAATGAATCCCTTTTCCACTTTTTTCACTGTAGGAGTATACCCCAATAAAAGGACCTAGATATTCTGAACCCATTGAAAGATATCGATCTCCTTATAGAGTTGATCATGGAATCCTTCAAAAAGTGCCTACTCAGTATAGATTATGACATTATATCTAAAAATACTAAGATACATGACCACTTATAGGGGCACTAAGGAAAGATTAACCCATTTCTATTTCTTCCTCCTAATCTATTGCCCCATCCTCTATGCTCTAGTGACCCTATATAGATATGGTTGTAGGCATATAGTTTGATCCTTTTAGTATGATTTGTTCTAGCAAAAAGGTTGAGTGGTAGGCATACTATGTAGAATGCCTTGGCCACTATTAGGAGCTTGTTGGGAAGAGCCTGGTGATGACCCCAACTAGTGTTTTTATAAACCTTTTGGGGAGGTTGTAAAGAGGTATAAATAATCCACATATGTATCCCCATCCTTAGTGATCAAACGTAATTTTTATGTGGGTGTTATTATGAATGTACCATGGTAGAAGTTCTAGTATAAAATTGTAGTTCCACCTTCACTCTCTGCTTCCAATCCATCACCCCATCCAATTATATATATATATATATATATATATATATATATATATATATATATATATATATATATATATATATTTGATAGGGGTAATAGTGGGTTTTTGGAAGGGAGCAAAACTTGGATATAAAAGGACTGAAAGATAGGATAATGAAAAACCATAGGGGTAAAAAATAGGATAGGGTTTCAGACAAACCCAAAAATAATACAATTATTAAAAAATAATAAAAATACAACAAGCCTACATAAAAGGCCTCAAAAACCAAAAAAATCAAGCTATTACCCTTTATGTTTCTTGTGTTTTCTATTTATCATGAGTTGGAACTCCTCATCCTTGAGAGTTGTAAAATCTAAGAAATCAATTTTCACTTCAATCATCTAAGATAATATCTCAGTGTTTCAGTTACTTCTAGTTGTTCTACTTAAAACCTTTTACTATTATCCAACTTATTGTAGTTAAAAAGGAATGAATATTTGAGGGAATCATTCCCATCCTTCTTAGGAGGGATCCTATGCTTATCATCAATCATTTTAGGATAATCACTATTCAATTTGTCATTTTATCATCCTAAGGTCCAAGAATATTTGACCTCTACCATAGGTGCTCCATTTTATACCCTAAATTCTCCACTTGCAGCCCTGAGTTCTATGTTTATTCATTTAAAGGACTAAGAATCACTATCATATGCCATAGTTTCACCACTTTTTTCTTTAAATTTCCCCTTACCAACATTCAAACATATCCTCTTAAGGTTGCCTATTTGCTATCAACTATAGTATTAGATGGTGAGATCCTTGTAGTCTAGTTGTAAGATCTAATTTCCATCACTTGTTTAAATAATTATACTCTATGGGCTTTAATATGTCACATTCATCAAAACTAATATTCTAGGTTTTCTCATGTTGGTTTTATGTTTCAAGTTTTCCTAGGAATAATTGTCCATGGATAGGAATTTACTAATGACATCCCCATTTTTTTTGAATATTCACTCCCCAAAACACTATAGAAAGAGTGCAGAGATTGACCCAAAAAGTGATGATATATGTAATTCATGTGTGAGGGTTGAAATATTTAGATAAATGTTTAATAAAATTCCCCTTTATCTAAAGAAATAGTTGACTTTATAACCATTACATAATTTCTAACATCAAGGCAATAAAATGTAACAAAAAATAAATTTTTGGGAAGGAAAGTGACTTGGAAATATTTATCTATCCAAAAGGACTTGATCTATTTACTTACCTCTTCAATATTTGGTTTTATTCCTCTAACCTTACATAAGACTGTTAGATTATTGAATTTGTTTATATCTAGTTTAAAATCATTGTCTAAGATGGTGAGTTTTATGTTTAAAGTAGTATCAAACTTGTTCACCCTCATTTAACCATTTCATCATCCTATGGCCTAAGAATATTTGATATCTATCTCAGTTTCTCAATTCATTTCCATAGATTCTCCATTTATCACTTTAAGTTCATCATTCTATCACCCTAAGGCCCAAGAAACATGAACCTCTACAATAATTTTTATATTCACTACCCTAATTTATTCATCTACCACTCTCAATTTTTCATTACATCACCCTTAGTTACCCATTCCATTGCTTGTCGATGTTATAATTCCTTATAATATATATCACATTTATAAACTCTACTTTCACTCACATTTATACCATAAGAAAGTATTTGGGTGAGTTAGTGATTTAAAACCTTATCTTGGAAGTATTGACTTATGGTGTCATTGAAGCTCAATATGAGAGGTCAATGAGAGTTCCTAACTAATAGTATATAGGTCTTCATCTAACCATTTGAGGTATTTAACCTAAAACATCTCTTGAAAAAATCCACTAGATCTAAATGGGGATATTTAATTTGTGATGGGTCCACCCCAATGTAAGTATTTCTATCCTTACATGCTTTCATTTACTTAGTAGATTAGACGTTTTTTATTTCTTTGTGGATGTATGTATGTATCCTTGTTTATCATCTTCCTTATACCAGATGAACTAGTATAGATATAAGGTTTCCCATACTTTGCATTTATCACTTTAGGATACATAAACCCTCAATTAGTTGACCATTACACCTTACCTTATTTATAGTAACTTACCCATTATTTAATTTATTTTTATCCTTTTACACTTATTTACTTTTATCATGTCTTTACAATCATATTTATAATCATTTACCTTTGTCAATATCTAGTGAGATATATATCCTTATGTCATAGGCTTAGGATTTAGAACCCTTCACTCTTGAAATTTGAGTTATATCATTGGTCCTTACCCACTTGTCCAATTATATGTAAGCTATATTAAAATTGATCTTATTTGAGTCCTAGTTTATTGAGATAAAGAAGATAGTTGTAGGTCATCCTAGCCCATACATACATTCTGATGAAATTGATGTGAATATTATTCCACCTTTTATTGGATCAATTCATCTTTGCCATTTTATATGCTTAGAAAATTCATCAAAATTAGCATATATTTTAGTCCAACTATATCGATCGACATGATATTATTTATCAATATTAACAACTATATCAGTCAACTCGATACCATTTTTTGTTTTCCTTCCAACTGTATCAGCCAAATTGATACTATTGTGTCTTTTCATACTTTATTGACTAACCCAATATTGCTATATGTGTGCTTTTAAATTTATTGGTTAACCTGATAAAAGGATTTTTTATCACTTTTTCCTTTTGAATGTATCAAATAAACCAATATTATTATGAGTGTTTGTTCATTTCATTACATGCTATAAATTTTACTTTTGATTTGAATCATTTTCATCTTTATTTTTTATTTTACATTCCTAGAATTGTGTTTTGATAGTTGTAAAAGTCATAGGAGCTATCATTCTAGGTCAAATGGTCATCAGTTTTACTTGAGCCATGGTGTGAGGGGTTTTGCCCCAATACTTAATCCATTTGATAACACTATATAGAAAGTTTTGTTTCCACTTACCTCATGGTATATCATAAATATGTATGGATTTTTTTATCCTTTATAAATCCTTTCAACCATTTGTTTTTGTAATGTAATGGCAAGTGATTGGCATCAAGAAGTTATTCTTAATGTACTTTAAATATAGACTAGTGTGGCTATTAGAGGGAAAAATCCTTCATAATTAATGCCATTTAGGTTGTGTTCACTATTTATTCTTGGGGTCAATATATCTAAGAGCCTAAAAGCTAAACACACCTTGATAATAATATTTTATTATTTTTATTTTACTGGTACTTAGTTAAATTATTAGTTTGATTTCTTTTTGGACTGTATAGGCTATCTTGATACCATTATCTATTATGTGACAATTGTATTGACTAGCATGGTACAATTATGTGTGTCTTCCCAACTACATCAACCAACCTAATACAATTATAAAATTTTATCCAACTACATTAGAAAACTTAACCCACTTTATTTCTTACTATATTTTTTAGTATAATACAATACTTTTTCTCAAACCTTTCCTAGTGCTACCTTTTTACTAAATTGTATTAACCAACCTGATACAGTTCGCTATCTTAGACACAATACCTAATTGTAATTTCATTCCTAATAAAATTTATTTATTAGACTTAATATCTAACTATATCAGCCAACATGATATAGTCTATTTTTTAGGTTAATTAACTAACTATATTGGCTTGTTAGATACCATTAGTTTCTTATTACCAACCTCTTTATTATGCATTATATTTATATTATCCTTCACCATGATTTCACCTCTTATAATCTTCCTTTCAAGCCTCAATCCATTCATATTATATATGGGTTTTTATTTCATCCCTTCTTTGTCCACCACTGAGGATAATTCCTCATAGTGCAATTTATCTCAACATCAATCTTGAACTATCAAATGTAACATAACTAAAATCAACCAAATTGATGATATAGATGATCTTGCCCAACTTATTAAGAACCTTGATGATAAAACCATTTATAATCCAAATAAAAATGAAATTCTTAACAAGCTTCCACATCCATTACAATAATTGGAGCAATTGACACCAACATTGGGAACCTTCCTCTTAATACTAATATTGGGAATTCCCCATCTAATCCTCCATCATATTCCAATCCTCCTCCAACCAATTCCAATCAAAATCCCAATTCTAATCCTCATATAGATTCATCACAAGTCTTTACACAAATAGTTCTACAAATGACCCTTATGTAATATTATAGTATCAATCAAATGATCCAAATATAAAATCATATTTTAAAAATGGATAATAAACCTAATAAAATCATCATAAAGCAAACAAACTAGAATTACATCCCCCCTCTTAGAGATGACTATGGAAACATCATTCCTTAAGCACTAGTGTATAATGAGATGATTCAAAATATTCAAAATGAACCTTTATCTCCTTTCATTAAGTCTATATATATTAAAAATATTTATCCAAATATCACATATGATAGGACAAATATCCTACTTTAAATATTAAATACTTTGAAAATCTCTATAAGAAATGGGTTCAAACTAACACTCATGTTATTACCAAGCTTCTATCCAAAACCTTTATTGGAGATGCACTAAAATGGTACCATCAAATTCTTTGACATTCTATTACACAACTAAAGGTTTTAGTTAATGTTCTACTTAAGGAAATCCAACATAAGTAAATTAATAAAAATATCCTTATAAAATTAATTAATTCTAAGCAACTCCCTAATGAATCTACACACCATTTAAACAAGTGATGGAAATAACTAGCGCATAAAGTAGGCCATAAAATGAGTGATGATAATATTTTCAAAATCTTTGTTACTGCTCTTAATTACCCTATTTAATACATGGTTAATAAAATTTCTCCTCAAACTTTAGAAGAGGCCTTTGAATAAGAAAAAAATAAGACTTCCTTATGGTCCAATTTAAACCATCTCAAAATACTAAAAATTAATCTTTTCAAGCCTTAAATAAGGTAATCAATACTAATCCTCTATAAAATAAGGTTACCAAACCCAAAGTGAGAGCATCTAAATAATATAAAAAAATTCCCTTCTACATTATCATCAGTATGGAATAAATTAACAAGTTTTTATCTCCATCTACACCATACATATTTGATACTAACCCTCCATCATGGTATGATCCTAACAAGTTTTATTAATTCCATGCCAATATTGGTCACTCTCATGAGACATGTCATGCATTCAAAACACTTGAAATAAATATCATATTATAGTACAACATTTAATCATGATCTCATCTCCAAATAACATCATAATAGATAGGTCTCAAAACATCTAAGATCTGATATTATATGCTAAATATACAAGTTAAAAACTTTAAAAATCATCTCAACCATCTAATTTGAATACATTTGTTAATGCTGAATAAGATAATTATTACACTAACTCCAATTTTTTGAATGCAAAAAAGGTTAACTACCATTGTAAATCCACTCATAAATATCCCATCACTAAACCTAAGAAGCCTTCTCCTAAAGAACAACTTCTTAAGGATATTACTACTACTACTAAATCTTGTTCTGAATAACCACCTAGTGATGAGCTTGGTCCACCATCGAAACATCAACCTAGAAAATCCAATCCTTATACTACCATACCTCCTAAAGTCACTATCATAAATTAAGCTAAAAAATGTTATAGCTCTAAACCTAAATCATAATGGAATTTACCATAAGAACTTAACTCCATGCCTTGAAAAATTACTTAAATGGAACTCATGAAAACATCACCATATCATCAAAAGTTCCTTGTGAAAAAATTTCAAGACATCAAAGAATCCCCATCTAGATAAATAGAATTACCCCTAAAACCTTTTGAAAGTCCTACACCTATAGAATTCCATTCTATTAAAACCATTTCTCAACCTTATTCCTCTAAAAAACTCTACATATATTTTCCCAAAAAGGACATGATTAATGATGAAATACTATTTTGAGATGATGACCTACCCTTATTTATTAAGATTATGAGTAACAATTATTTAATAAGGAAAGTTTTCATGGACAAAGGATCATGAATCAACATTGCTACCCTTTGGCTAATCCAACAACTTAGATACTCCAAAGATGATCTTAAACAAATAAGACTCACATGCCATGGATTTGAAAAAACTAATAAAGAACCTATTGGTTGTATTTATATCCCACTTACTATTTGACCCAAAATGGTACACTCCAAGCTGATAGTTTTAGACCTTACACTTTCATATAATATTCTTCTATGTCATCCTTGGACTCATCACATGAGAGCTATCACCTCTTTTGGTAGATAATGCATTAAGTTCAATCAAAATGGAAAACATTACAAGTAATGAAGCTGATATTAAACCTTTGCATCTTAAGCTAACTAATCCTAAAACATAGAATCACATCCTCACCATTTATCATAGCAATAGTACTCATCTTCTTGAGTTCGTCAACATGCATCATGATCTGCAAGTCACTCTCTCTAATATTGATGAACCAATGAGTCATAAACCATTTGTAATACCACTAAATTACCTACTTACATAGCAGTTTGAATTCCTCCATATCTCCTACCATGACATATGATCATTCTATTGATTTATGATGATACTAAGATTCTGCCCCCATGCAATGATCATGAATTTTTACACAAAATATGACTTTGTTTTTTAATGATTTTGGAGTGGAACTATTTTAAGATACTCTATCATTATCCCCTCAAATGTTTGGTAACATTATTGTATCTACCAAATATGATTCCAATGAGAATTCTCAATAAATTAATCATGTGTGTTAATAACATATCTCCACCATATGATGATGATTACATAGTTTCTCAATCCCAATTAAGGAAATTGGATGCAATTCATTATAAAAAACCTTTGTTATAATGTGTTTCTTTAATCAAGATGTTTATTTAGTTCATTTATCTTCTGATTCTAGTGATGATGATAATGACCTATAACCTCAAGGTTATGTTCATACTGTCAGGCCAAATTTGAAAAATACTCTGTAGGTTTTATAATTTTTTTTCCAAACAATCATGATGACATCTACCAACCTTATACCATTCAAATTTCTCCAACCATACTAACTATATTATCCATCCTAATACAATTCAACCTATTCAACAATTTTAAAATTATATCGCCTAACATGATACAATGTAGTATTTTTCACACAATTACACTGACCAATCATTACCAAGTTTTGATACAACTGTATTAATATCCATAGTTACTTCTAATTGTATCAACTAGGTTGATATGGTCAAAATTAATAGTACCGACCATGTTGATATAATTCAACCTTGTTATTATATACCATATTATATTGATGAGGTTGATTTTGTACATAAATTCATCAACTCATCCTCAAGATCCTGAAATTACCTTATATTATAAATCCATTAATGTAAGAAAAAACTATTCATAATTTGATAGTAAAGGTAATAAAATTATTGATCTTGAGGTAGATGTCAAATATTAAATCCCATTACTTGCATTTCCTAGTGATGAATCTATCCTATAATTAATCCATTATAGAGAGCCTTGACTTGCCCCCAAACATCACAAGCTTAGCCATTTTAAGAAAAAGGTTCCTTAATTCAATAAATTTATTGCTAGTGTTGACCTTAACCATAATCATATTTACAAGCTTCATTCTACTCCATATCACTTTTAAGATAGAAACATAATTCTTATCAAAGAGAAAGAATTAGTCAAATTTGGTACAACTACAAATCCTAAGTCAGTTATTATCTCTAAATAACTTCAATTTGAAGAGAAAGACAATTACACCATGTTTTTAAATAAATATCATGAAGTATTTGCATGGTCACATGAAGACATTCTAGACATAGGTCCTAAAATAGCTGTCCATAAAATAGTGACATATCCAGATGCAAAAATTATGCACAAGCAACATAAGTTCTCCCCTAAGGTTTTCATCTTATGTCATTAATAAGTTATCAAGATCCTAGATGCTAAGTTCATTCAATCCATAGATTACACAAAATGGGTATCCAACATAGTACCTATTCATAATAAAGTCATTATGGTCATTCACATTTTCATTGAATTTCATAATCTCAACATAACATGTCTTAAGGAGAAATTTATTTTACCTTAAATTGATTATATTATTGGTTCTATAGCTATCCATGAGATGATTTAAATCATGAATGGTTTTTTGGGTTATAATCATATTCATATCACCCTTGAGGATCAACATAAAACCACATTTAGTATCTAGTGATGAACTTATTTCGATGTTGAGATGCCTTTTGGCCTTAAAAATTCTAGAGTAACTTATTAATGCATAATGACCCACATATTCCATGATCTCATCCATAAAATTATTGAAACTTATGTGAATTAACTTATAACCAAATATAAGCATCATGAAAACCATCTTTATGACCTATCCATCATATTTGATCTCCTTATTAAATACAAGGTTAAGTTCAATCCACATAAATGTAATTTTGGTCTTACCTCCAAAAATATTTAAGGATTCTTGTTCTCACTATGAGAGCCTGAGGTGGATCCATCAAAGATCAATTCTATTTTCAACATGCTTATACCTCAATCCATTACTAACATTCACACTTAATTTTGGAAACCTATGGTAATTCATATATATGATCTTGAGTTATCTTATAGTATATACACATTAGACTCACCTCTCAAGAAAGGTGTTGCACTTGAATGGACCAATGCTTATAATTTTTTTTTATAACATGAATACATAATTACTTCATCCTAATACTCTATGAACACTTGAAAATGGTCACCCTTTAATTTTGTATACCTCATCTTTCCTCATATGAATTAGGGTTACACAATAAGATGAGTTCAAAAAAGAATATAGCATTTACTATATTAGTTGTGCTTTGATAGATTATGGGACCCACTACACAAAGGTGGAATGTGACTATATTGTAATATAATTCACCACTATATGATTTATCAAACTACCTATTTCATAGTCCATTTTTATCCCCTTCACCATTTCTTCTCTAAGGCTTTCTTGTCTAAAGACCTAATTAATAAGTAGATGGTTCTCTTAATGGAATTTGACCTTTGGATCATCACTCAAAAATAAATTAAAATCCAAGAGATCACCTATTAACTTGTTATCTCACCCCTACCAACTCAATGACACCTTTAGGATATTCTTCTTGATAAAGTTGTCCTCTTAGTCAAAGGTATTGATTAGGCTATCTCTCTTAAAGACTATATCCAAAATTTCATAGTGGATATCAAGGATAGACCCTTGAAAAACTATAAATATTAGTCTATAATACTAAATCATATACAAGATATAAATCATAAGAATTACCCAAATTTTCTATTGACCTATATGAGGATACTTGAACACTCCACTTTGATAAAGACAAGTGCCTTCAAGGGATTGGGGTAGGATGTGTCCTGGCTGATCCTTACATAAAAATCATTCTTATAGATTTTTGATTGAATTTTAATGTTACTAATAAGATGGATGAATAAAAATTTCTCATTCTTGCGATTCAAGTAACCATCAACATAGACATTCCATACTTAGATGCTCTAGGCAATTCAAAATTTATATGTCATCAAATCAGTGAAACTTATAAATGCAAAATAAAAAGTTTATTTAATATTACCATCTCAATTATAATCTTGCCAAAGAGTTTTTATCTTTCACCATTGAAAAAATTATAAGAGAGAAAAATGATATAGCTAACCTTTTTGCTTCCTCAGCCTCTATCTTTCATCCTCATTAGGCACTACATGATTTGTAGTTACTCATCCACATGAGAAAGTCTACATCTACTCTAGAACCTAAGGATTGATATATTATTTTTTAAATTTAATCAATCACAACTTAACAAATACCATGGTATAAATACATCACCAATTCATCTATCACCGTACCTAACCTCTCGAGGGTTATTGGCATGAAAATACTGAAATTCTAAAAGTAAGTTTGATTTTTTTACTTAGACATACCATTCTTTATTATCATAGTGCTAAAGTTACCCTAATCTATTGTTCCATTCAATAATAAGTCCCTTATATTCTTGATAAATTACATGGTGTAATTTGTGATAGCCATTGTATTAAACATGCTATAGCCTACAAATGCATATGTATGGGATATTACTAGCTCACTCTTAAAAAAATTCCATCACATTTGAAAATAAGTGTAATCCTTGCCAACTCTATAATGATACTATCCACTCTCTTATATTTGAGATTTAAACCCTTTAATCTCCTTGGCCATTCTTAATGTGGGGATTATATCTCATCATAAAACTTGCTTGATCACAAAATGGCCACATCTTCATATTAACACCATCAAATAATTACCAAGTGGGTAAAATATATACCCCTTATTAATGTTATTGACATAATTATATCCAAATTCATCCTTAATAAAATCATATGTCATTTTAGAATTCCTCAGACCATCATATCCAAATGTGGTGACAATTTCAAAAATTAAGACATGAAGTAATCTTTTACAAAATTTAAAATTATGCACAAATTTTTGACACACTACCACTCTCATTGTAATGGACAAGCATAACCCACAAAAAAATTATCAATAAGATCCTAAAAATGACTATTAGGTATTATCATTGGGACCAACATCACAAGTTATACCCACACTATGAGCATATCTTACTAAAGTTCATATTGCCATAAGGACAAATCCATTCTATGTAGTTTACAGCTCTAAAGTTGTCTCACCACTATAAGTAGAGTTATACTCCTTGCACATTTCTATACATGGAATCATTACTGATGAAGATATTTTTGAGTCCCACCTTCATGATTTATACCTAATTTATGAGTGATGCATGAGTGTCTTACAACAAAATCACCAATTCAAACATTGTATAGTTAAATAAAATAACAAAAAAGTCAAAGTACAAACTTTTGATGTTGGATACCAAGTGTTGAAATTGGATTACACCCATAAAAAATATGGAAAATACAACCATAAGTGGGGGGTCCCTACTTAGTTAAAGACATACTTGAACCTAACACTTATAGATTGTAGACAAATGAAGGACATATTTTCAAGGGATCAACTAATACTCAATTATGGAAGAAATATTTTGCTTGAATTCATGTTGGTCCTTATTTATTTTTATTTATGATTTTCCATTTCCTAGACATATTAATTTAATGCTTATAGTTAGTTTATATATTCTGTTGGGCTAACATTTCTTGAAGGTTTGAATTTAACTCTCTTATATTATAATATTTCTATACACACCTCTAGGTTTCTTTCACATTAGTCTTAGAAGCTACACTTGGTCCTTAAGTTTTTTGTCATTTTCACACCACTTGGTTTTTCAATTTATGAGTTACATTGTAACACATTGGTGAATACAACTATGCCTTATTCATAAACACATGTCCTTTTTCTATAGTCAATTGATTTTTACAGTCAACCATTATTTTATTTATGATTCCTTGGTTTATTTTATCATTGTATCCACCCTTTCAAGTCTTTTGATAGCATTATTCTTCTTTATCTTACTTATGCCTCTTGGATTTTTAGCTTGTGAATTTCATGGTAAGACCTAGGGAATGGACAAAACCCTCCTAAAAAAAACCAATAATTTTTATACATATATTATTTTTGATCTAATCTTTAGCTAGGTGTTTTATTAGAAAGATAAGGCAATGGTTGATAATAGTATTTTTATCACTTAGAGTCAGTCAAATTCTCTTGTGATAAAACTATAATATTCTATGTTCATGAACTCATCTAAAATTTATCCTCTTATGATGATGATTCATACCTACCTATCATTGTACCATATCCATTTACATATTTTTTATGATTAGGAAAACCAAATCATCTTATCATTATTTCTGTGAATCCCTATTTTTCACATTTCCTTTTGGGCTCATCAAGGTTGTTTTCAAGATTGCACTCTTTTCTAAGGTGAAAGTCTAGGAGGCTTTAGAATCATGGTGTTTAGGTTCTCCTCTTTCATAACTAAGTATAATCTATCTTGTAATAGTCATATTTAACACCCTTTGTTGTTTTTTATAGATCCATATGGAAGAGAAAAATAGGAAAACCCAAAAGAGTTAAAATCCATACCATAAGAAAAGACAATGTTAAAATACAAATCAAATTTAAAAATTTATATCACACTAAAACACATGATATTTTTGACACATTTATTATTATATTAAAGGCTCAAACTACACAATTGGCCTCATGATATAGCCAAGGTCCATTTGGGTGTGGTAGGATATCTCATCACATCATTATCTATCTTATTACATTCTAGTGCCACCTACTTTCTCACAAAAGTACCAAATTTTCATAGTAGACTGTTAACTCTATAAGAGGTCTTGAGGATCGGGGAACACATTGTGGGAAGGTAAGATAATTTTATTTTCATGTATGATACACTTTATGGGGTGATATATATACTTCACCATTTATCCTAAGCTTATGTTTGCTAGGTAGGGTTCTATAGGACCATTGAGGACTATTGATGTTGAAAACTCTTAGTCTTGGCAAGATGTTTTGAGTGTCTTGTTTCCATTAAAGACCATGTTCTCACCTTGGTTATGCCCTCTATTACCTCCTACCATTCCCCCCCATTGACATGTAAGTTTTTTTATATCAAGCTTATATTTTATCTCTTCCATGAATATGGATCTAACAATGGGATCTGAAATGTTAGATATAAATAAATTTATGAAATTGAATCCATAATAAACATACCCACTTTTTAACTACAAAGAAACTAATCTAAAAAATAAATTGGGTTTGTTTTTAAATCATTTCCCATATTCTTAACTTCCTATTCTCCATATTTTCAAACATGGTAACATTATGATAATTCTAAATTTTCTATATTTAGAATAGAAACTACATATTTGAGTTGTTACGAGATACTCACTTGGTTAATTGCCTTTTATTTATAGGATTTATCTTAGTTATGTTTTGGACCTTGAGTATTCTTTTCATTTTTTATGGGTAATTTGGTCCTGTTTTTCCTTTCATGTTTTCAACTTTGTTTTAGTTTTATTTTTTACTTATCTTACATTGATATTTTTATCATAAATCAGTTCTTTGTGTCCTTTATTTAATTTGGATTGTTACTTATCTTACTTTGGATGCAATTTTTAGGCTTTTTAGTTTTGAGTAGCTTTGATGTTTAGGCTTACTGATTTCCTTTGTTTTTATCTATTTCCTTGGATCTTTTGGTTCTAACCTAGTCTTATCAATTTTGGCTTGCCATTTTACAAAGTTTTTCAATCCTTTATGAGATTTTTTCATTTACATCCATTTATTGATGATCTTGCATATGCACACATTAATTTTATCTGTTCTTAACCTTTTATTTTTAGGGTTTATCAAATGCAATTATTGTGCCTTCCATGATTGAAACTATTGTATTTGTATGTAGTCATTCAATGAAAATGTAAGTCAATATATGTATATAGTATTTTTAGTTATTAATTTATTAATAGTTATTTAAACATTTATTTTTAGTTATGATTTTGTATTGCTATCCCAAATCATCATCCCATGTTACACTATTGTTACACATGATGAGCTTCATGCAGGGTATATGTATACACCTAATTTTTTTTCACTTTATTATTTGAGTGATGATTTATCTTATAGGAGTTTGTCAACACTCGAATCTCCCTAAGTGCATGCCTTAAAGGGTGAATAGGGATTGGGGTGGAATCAGATCATAGTAACTTATGAGAGATGTTTGCATACTACTCCATCATACCATCATAAATATTTATGTAACATTATTCAAGTCTTTATCTATCTTTCACTCTACTATAATTCCCATACAAATTTTATCGATTCCCTATTTCCTATGGTATTGTAGATGATATTTATGGATTATATAAAACCTTAGCATTATACAATTGGTAGACTTGAACCTTGGTTATTCTTCTCTATTCTAGACCTTTCCCCACTTCTATAAGTCTCACATTTACTCTATCTTATGCCCCTTTGCCTATTTATTAGTCTGACCAGTCTTATATTGATGACCCATGCATTTTATCTTTCCCATAATGCTTAAAATAGACTTATATTCTATCTCTACAATTTTTGAACTTGTACCTACTTTACTACTCCCTCGATACTAACATCTAAGATAGACACTAATGTCGGTGCTAATGTCTAGTTCCCTAAAGTCATATATTTTGCAAATGAAACATATCCTAATGGTTAGTCCAAGTGATTTAATGTGAGTTAATTATCCAAAGGGATTGATATAAATACAATATCAAACCTCATTCATTCCTCACCTAAAAACACCCTATAGAAGACCAAGAGAGACCAAGGTAACTTATCAAAAACACTCTATCAACATTAAATTAAGAAAAGTTTCCCTATTTCCATATTATCAATAGAAAAACACATCTACAGGTCTAAAGTACTTAAAGAGTAACCCCAAAGCCTAATTTTCTAAGTTATAAGCTAGGTCACTTTTGTACTTGATTTGCTCATATCACATGATTCACACACAAGCCAACATAAAGGGGAGAAGTACACTAGTCTAAGGCCATCTTTAGAATATTAGATATGTAGGAAATAGTCAATGATAGAGGGATATTTGGGGCTACCTCAACACTGTGTGCTTAGTAACCTATTTTTCCATGAGGTCATTATGAATATGAAAAACTAGAGTTTTATAAATTCATGAGGATCAATAATCCATAACCTAGATTTGAATGCACTAGAGTGAAGGTGAAGTCAAACCCATAAGCATCTAGGTGGTTGTAACCTTTTCCAATCAATATTATAAACATACCACTTTCATTAAATCTAAATAGTAGTGTTGACATAACTGACCTACACTAACATTAGTGTCTAGAGATCCAAAAGCATTAGATCTAAAATTTGATGACTATTCTAGAATCATCTTCCAACCTGCTTTTTGTTTATTCTAGATCTAGAACTATGTGACAATTAAAACAAACTAAATGTATTATATCGTTATTATTTTCATGCATAACTTAGTTGTACTTTCTATATTTAGCCTATTCTCAACATAAGAAATTTAGTGTATATTTATATTTGAGTTCAAAACCTAATTGGCCTATTATAGATCTGATTATCACCCCTATGCATTATCATTTCTATATTTTTAACCCTATATACTCCAAATTAAGATACCCATCTAATTTAGGGTTAAAATTTTAGGTAGACCTTGGATACATCTAATGGACTCTATCCCATCTACACTTCATTGATGTGTAAAATTCATACATGATGGGACATTATTATCTATGCTTGTTGATGATGAACCTTTCAAATTTTGTAAAATGATACATTCTAAAATTGAAGGCATCCCTATAATGGTACCACCTAAGAAATGCATAACTATTAAGCATATATATATATATATGGAATATTTGAGTTAAATAAAATGGATCCTTTATCTTTAGATGCAAGTAAGAGACTAAAATTTAAGGTGCACATAGATATAGATAAGAATAAATAACAATGACCAATAAAAATATAAGATCTCCCAATTTTAAGCTTCTTTTATTAGTCAATACTAGGTAAAAATATGGCCATGTTTTAGATTACTAAGTTAATGATATAAACTATGATATGACAAATTAGAAAATGTGAAACTTAAAGTTTGATCCGCTTGATCACCTATCATATAACCTATTTTAACCTATAGGTCCTAGCACATATAATCTAAACTCACTTGTAGAAGATATAGAATTAAATCTAGATAAGGGAAAATGAAAAATGGTAGACGATCATGCCAATGATTTTTACTCCATACACCCCTCTTGGCTAAAAACATTGAGTCAACCTTACAATGGTCAAATGTAAATTCATCATGTGAATAATGTGAATTCTTATCAAAGTTATTCAAAATAATTTTTTTAGATCATAACACAACAAGATACTCTAGATACCATGTTATCCATGTTATTTGAGAATAAAATGATTTCTTTACCTTCTACCAAACATAAATAATGTATTAGACTTATATACATAGAATACATGGTACCATACTATAAATATTATCAAATCAATGGAAATTGTACCAATTAATGTGAAACATTGAAGAACCAAATTCAAAAATATAAGAATGAAGGATGCATACACATTGTGTCTAACATGATGAAAGGAAAAATCCCTCCTATCTTTCAGAAAATAACTATCTATTAAAGTGACCAAAACATGAGGATTTAACTATTACTACTAATATTGATAGGGTATATTACCACCATATCTAGTTTGATAATAAGTGGGATACAAGTTATGGTACCACTTTTATCACATAATTGGGACATTATATATATGAATTAACATACTCTCCATTCATGCCAAAATATTGAGGATACATATAGTTACCTATCGCCTATGGCCCATGTGTATAATCTTCAACCATATGGTATAATTACCTATCGCCTATGGCCCATGTGTATAATATTCAACCACATGGATATTTGACCACAAATCACATTTAAAATTAAAGTTTAGACAAAACTGGTTAGCTGAGTGGAATGCTAAGCTAGATTCTATAAATATGTGTGTTAATTTTATTAATATGGATACAAAAATTTGTATATGACATGATGGTCATGATTATTTTCCTACACCATTGGATTTAGGTAAACTATTAAATAAAATCATTGAAGTGGTGGTAGTGCATAGATATAAAAAAATCTCAAGAAATTTTATACATGGTATTACATATTTTGATGATGAGGAATTCCATGATTAGACTCTTCAAATAATCCAAAATACCCCAAAAATCATAAACATTCAAAAAGACAAAAATATTTTTGGCACCTAAAAGTTATATTAGATCCTTGGCATATACATTTTAGTTCCATGTTGATGGATGGCATACTCAATTACTTATACATACACATGTGTCACACTTATACTTAAGTGTGATACATGCATACACAAATACATGATCATGTCATGTAGACATTAGGGACATCCACTTTATTTGATCTTGATACACATGTTATATAGTTAAATGATCACATTCAATTATCATGTTTGAGCTTACATATGTACTTAAACATGCCTTAATCCATGAATATATATTACACATGATACTTGATATGTTATACACTTGATATTTTTTCCTAACACATTGGATCCATGGGCTACTATGACATGTTTAATTTGGTTTCTTATACTTTACTTTATGAACTTCCTTGAGTGTCTTGCCTTGATATTTTTATTATTCTAGATTGAACCCTTGATGCAAAGGTGTTTCAGACCTACCTCATCTGGTTGATATAATGTGATCACCTCTAGGTGTGGGTAGCCTATGGAGTGAGATTAATCTCTAATTTTGAGGCTAGCTCCCTTGATGCATCATCTAGGATAAATTACTAAACCTCCTTTGTTTTTAATGAAAAGGGATAGAAAGATGCATGAAACAAACCTAAGCTATGAGAGGTGATGCATCAATGTGTTTGTCTCCTCTACTTGATCATTCACAACAATTATAGATAGAAGAAGACTGATTGTTAACACACTCTCTCCAAACTAATCCTACACATCAATATTTCAAATGGAGGTTATGCTATATGACCTTGACTTGAGGATGAGGAATGAGATGCTTGATTTAAGGCACTATCAGTCAATTTTTACTATGAGTATAGTCACTAACACCTTCACACACCACGTAACCTACATAAGACACTTTACTATTACCTAGGTGAAGACAAAGACTTGCAAATGGAGGAAAATCAACCACTTATGCAAATATAACCAAAATTAACACACTAAGGTACCCACATAAAAGAGGCTAAATTACTCTTATATTATCTTAAGATTACATATATAAATGGGCAACACTTTCAAATACCCATTAGAGGGATCAATATAATGGATTTTGAAGACCAATTTATAGAATATGAGAAGGAGAATATGGTGTATACGTGTGGATTGTAGGCCATGAAGACCATAATTCATTTAGAAATCAATTACAAACATAAGTTTGGGGTAGTAACAGCTACATAATCTCTCCTATGTGTTACCTTGCCTATAAAATGGTCTTCAATGAGTCCTTGGGCATAAAGGTGTGGTGGATGGTCTATTTTTGGTCATAACTAACCCTAAGAAGATGCCATGCATCTTGAAACTACTCCATTATTACTTGACATGTAGTGGGATGTCATGCACTCATTATGAGAGGTAGTTACTTGATTGAACCTGTCCATTACTCACCTAGTTGCCACACTCCATGCCATTCTCAGTCCATTCAATGCATTATTCTCTTAGTGGGAGAGAGAGTTGGGAATTAGAGGCTTTAAAGTGAGTGATGAGTCTAATAATTAATTTAATAGGATGGCGCAATAGTTTTCCTACCTTTGAGAGTCGCATCACTATGTGAATAGGCTTGCAATACTCTTTTCTTGATGTAAATGAAGGTTATCTCCTAAATTAGGTTGAGTCTACTTATTAGGATTGTATGAACTATTTTAGGAGTTTAAGAGTAGTTTTTAGGGATAATTACACCTATTTAAAGGCCCAATAGGCCTTTATACTCACATGAGGCCCCTAAATACTTGGAATTATTAAAATAGACCCAAAACTAGACCTCAAAAGCTATTTTCCTACATATTTGGCCTCACACATGCCAAATTTATGATGTACAAAGGGAATAAATGACATTTATGCATATTAATTATGTTTTAATGGTGTCTCATTGTCATTTGAATCATCAAGAAGAGTCTATTATCCATCAGGTTTTCCATTAGGGTTTTGGAGGGTTTAGAGTGACCTACCATCTTAATGATGGTTCATAAAGCACAAGCCTTGGAGTGAAAAATTAATTACATGAATTTTGATTATATATACCCCATAAAACCTCCATTATATATCCTATTACAATGCACATTTTATTGTTATTTCTAGTTAAAATTTGGTAACCTTTGGGTCTTCACTAGGCATTTTGGTTATGCTCATGATGTTAAAGATTGCTCATAGCGATGACCCCCTAAAACTAACTATATATAACATGTATGGTAATTTCATAGGGGTAAAAAAATTAACATAATATAACTTTTCCCCATATATATTTTTATGTAAGATATGAGCACTTGAACTAGTAACTCTAAATGACAGACTAGGGTGATGGAGCTTAAGGAGGGCTATTAGGCATAATTACCACTTCCCCTAACTTCTCATAACTATAATTTTTTTAAGACTTGTAGTACCATAATACATCATTTTATGTATTTATATATGCCTATAGAACATGATATGTCACAAGAATGGAACTGGGGATCTAATGGCTTAAGAAGGGTTTTAGGCCTTATAGGCCTGAACTGAGTCTCAAGATCTTAGACCAACTATACATGTTTTAGTGAATATAGGGTCTTATTAGCAAAATTTTATATTAAAGTTCAAATTTTTTAATAATATAATAACTACTAAGACCCCTAACTCAATAATTCTTCCCTTTTAGGTCTACCATGACCATTATTGGCCTAGTTTTAATGCTTATACTAGTTGAGGCTAAAGAGCTAAGTGGTATGTATTTATATTTTCCCCATTGATGAAAGAGTTATATCCCTCATGAAGTGTTATATTAGGGTTTATAAACACTTATTTAATTAGTTTTTCCCTCTTACTCCACCATTGAAACCCACTCTATAGCCATACACATAGGCTTGTGTATCATGAAAGCTTAGTCAGGCCTAAGCAACTCTCTCAAACTTGACTCTGCCTTTAGAGGTTATGAGGAATGTATGGATTCCATACACTAACATGGGGTCACTCTCAAATATTTTATTTAGTTCATCATTTTGGATAGCTAGGTACTCTAACTAACTAGGAAGAACTGTGTGTATTGAGCCAACTGTGTATGCACAGTTAGGGAGTCCTGAGTTAACTTGTTTTAGTCATTTGTTTCATATTATTTTGTCTTTAAATAAAATAACCTATATACCCTAATCATTTTTTTGAGCTCCCACCTCAATTCATATGTGGCATTTCATTCCCAAGGTTGGATATAAACTACTTGTAGTCCTATAGGTAGTGATTGGGGGCACTTAATTGGGCCTTCCCATAGGTCAATGAGCAAGAAAAAAAGTTTTGTAGGCCATACAAGGAACCTAGTTGGACTCCTTTGAAACTCAATATCCTTCCTCAAGATAATAATTTTCACAAGTATACAATCCTCTCTTGGATTTTCTTAGGTTTATTTGTAAAAGTGGTGATTTAGGGGAACTTTTTGAAATTTGGACCTGAACTTGACCTTGTACACTATGTCACTATCCTATTCAATGTGCCCAAATTTTATTGAGCTTATTCTCTCATAGTTTAATTAGAATTTCATGGAATTATATAGAATTTTGGTCTCAATTTCACTCATAGGCTTGTGCATGAGGACATAAACCTATATGTGTATTACATAATCCATTTGAATTTTTGTGTCTAAAGGCCAAAACCCATTATGAGGTGAAAATGTGTTGATGAAGTCATTATATGGTAGACATCTTTGGGAGATCCCTTGTGGACTACTACTCCCCACTTAATAATAAATATTTAGACCTTAAACATACTTATCTAGATATTTAATAAGATAATTCTTTTGGATTTGGTGAATTAAGCATATTGAGGGAGAAATTGAAACTTTGGAGTCCACAAAAACCTTAAACAATGCTAATAAACCTTCAAACCTACTAAAAGGCTTATGAATGCATTTGAAGCTAGTGTATGGGTTTTGGCCTTGAGGCCATAAGGAGGCTTGTTTCTTATGAGAGAAGGGATCCTTGACATGCCTACATCACTCCATCCACTAAACAAATACATCATTTATATACTTTTAGCCTAAAGATTGTTTGCCATAAAGATAAGATAAGTCATGCTTGAAGCGTGTTTCCTTATTTCACATGGTAAGTGTTGAAGAAATTGAAGGATACCTATCATGGCCTAAAATGTGATGAAAGAAGTGTGTGAAGAGTATGTGGAAAGCATGGAAACTTTAAATTGATCCTCTTCATGCTCTATTCCTTTATGAAACATAGAGACTCTCATACATGAAATACAATCTACCAACCAAGGAGACTATGTGTTGATCTATCCTTTAATTACTATAACATGCTTAGATGGGTTCAATACACTTAACAATCCTTTATATACCTTTATCCATGCTTAAAATATCACAAAAAAACTCAAAATTTTGATGAATCTACTTGTAGTTGAGTTTATGGGGTTTATAAAGGGATTAAGACCACCTAGGGGTCTTAGTGATTGTTCATAAAGCTCAAGGCCTTCATATACAAACCAATACCACTAATTACATGCCCACTAGGGAATCTACCTCTGACTAAGAGCTTGGGATCTGACTCCCCTTAAATAGACCATACCATCCAACTCAAATTAGCTCTAGAGAGCTTGCCAAGAGCTTGATGGAGATTGCATATAAATTTATACCCTTTTATTCAAATTTTAGGCATGAATCCTTCTATGAGTTTCCTGCAAATGGTCTCCTTAAAATTTTTGACCTCTTTTGACTCTAAAATGTCTATACAAATCCATACAATTCTTGAAAACACCTATAGAACATCATTTTCCTACATTTTATCAAGTATGAGATATTGAAATTCCATTAGAGAGAAAGAGGATGGAAATGAGGAGAAAAAAATTCTTTAAAAGAAGAGAGTACATATGGAGGGAAGTTGAAATGTCATTTTTCACATGTATGGATCCCTTTTTGGTGAATGGAAGGCGTTTGACTCATAAAAAGACCTCCTTTCACATATAAAACCACCTTAAAATGATATATGATATTAATAAGACCATTGAAAAAACATTAAACCCTTAATATTGACTTGATGATGTCTTAAGGGTTATAAAAATACTATTCACATGGTTTAGACACCCCTAGAAGGCAAAATACGCATGCTTTCAAATGAAGCATCTATTGAGGGAAACACCTTAAAATCTACTAAATAACCTTAAAGTATGATAATTAATTAAATAAGGGTCACCGTCCTTCCTCATATTATCCCTTAATCTCCTCTTCCCCCATTTGTGCAAAATTTTATCATGCTCAAAAGTGCATATGACTAGCCATGGGCTGCAGTGTCATAGATCACCCCTCTATGAGTATATTTAGATCACAAGGACCATCTTAAGATTTAAAATTTTATACGTAATTAACAAAAAATTATTCCATGAAAAAAAATCAAATAATGTGATATGGGGACCACCTTAATTATTTTGACATGACTTGCTACTTGAACCTATTGCCTCACTTCCTAAGGATAACTGACCCTCTCTTGGGCTATCAAGATAATATAAAGACTCAAAAAGATGGCCAATGATAAGTTAAAGTGTTCTTTATAATCCCAAATGTATAAATATGTCAACATCACTAGTGACTCCTAGAGGTTAACCTACTTGATGGTCAAGAGAAACCAAAATTTCTTACATAACAACCACAACTTAGTTGAGAGACCTCTCTGACTGGGATGAAAGTTAGGCCTAACATATTGCATTACTTAATGACTATAATATCCTCAAAATACACACAACTAATAAATTAACAAGACAACAAAATAAGTAACAAGCAAAGCACTTATGCCACAACACTTGGAAGAAAGGAGACCTAAACTACAATGTACAAGGATAGTATATGATTCTCAATAGAAGTACTTAAGGAAAACCCCATTGATAGGGATAAGGAGTTCCTAACCATTTAAACTTGACAACTAGAATGCGTTGTGCTTTTTGTAACTGGTGATAGTGTAAGGTCCACACCATAAGCTATCAAACTTTGAGTGCTTACATGATTTAACTCAGTCTTCATCCCACTTAAGCACAATATCACCTTACTAGAAGGTCCTTGAAGAATATATCAAGTAAAATTTACTCTTAAATTTATATTTATGTGACCAAATGGAATTCATAATATCATATCTTATCTCTTATATCTCCCTCAACTCATCCATCCTTACTTTTATGGCATCATTCTGCATTAGCTCAAGTTAATGTATGAGTTCCAAGGCTAATAGTTCAAGTGATATGGGTAACCTTGAATCTTTACTATAGAAAAAAATGTATGGAGAATGACTGGTAGCTATTTTGGGGGTGATCCTATCTATTGACAAGACTATCTTTAATTTAGTATGCCATTCCCTCTAGTTGTCTTCCATAATTCTCTTTATGATTTTGATTAAGTTCTTTCTGGTGGACTGTTTAAGTCCATTACCCTATGGATAGTAGTTTGAGGAAGTGCTGAGGTATATGCCATAATTAATATCCCATTAAATCACCCTTGCACTAATGAAATCTAGTGCATTATCTAATATTATGGTGTAGGGGATACCAAATCTAGTTACTAAGCTATCATAGAATTCTAAAATTGAATTTTCATTTGCCTTCTTAAGGGATACTTCTTCCACCCACCTAGTGAAGTAGTCTATAACATTAAAGACCCATTTGTGTCTTTCACTATATGGAGGTTGTATCATGCCTAAAAAATTTATGCCCCACTACATGAAATGTTGCTCCACTTGGATGGGTTTAAGAGGCAAGGTAGCTTGTCTTTGTTTCCTAGTGAACATGGCACACTTATGGAATTTCTTAAGCCAAGCACGATAGTAATTAAACAAGCTTGGATAAAATTAGCTTTCTCTCATTATTCTTGATTCTATAGTCCTAGTTGAAAAGTGTTCTCTTGTAGGCCCAGTATGAAACTAATCTAGAAGCTTGTCAACCTGGTTAGTCTCCACACATATCAAGAGCATGCCATTAAGATATTTTTAAAATAGAACTCCTTATACCAAGACATAAGGAATTGATTGAAGCCTATAATACATTCTTATTTTCCTATCTAGGCCTATAAGACATTATCCTATTTGAAAGAATCATACCATGTCTTGAGTCTAGCTAAAAGAGGGTGTAGATGCAATTGCTTGGTGATCATTATGCATTACTAAAATAACTCATTTTTCCTCCTTAACATCTGATACAAAGTGTTCACATAGTCCTATACACTTTACTAACTTGGTCACCTTTAATTTTATGTCATACTCCATGCATCTAGTCACCAAACCTACTCTTTTTTCACTCAAATCCTAGTTAAGAAGGTTGTATTTGATGCTAGAGTGAGCTACCAATACACATTTATTGTTGTTAGATACCATGTGTCTAAATTTTTAAGGCCTCTCATGACTATAAGTACATGATTTTCCATGTAGGTATACCTATTTTCATACCCTCAATGCTTGACTAAATAAATCTATGGGATTCTCAAGGATCTCACTATTTTATTGCATCAACATAGCAAAAATGGTGTCATTGGTTAATAATGAATTCAAAAATAAGTCTCTCAATAAATCAGGGTTAACGAGAGTGGGTTCTTGAGCAATGGCCTATTTAATGGCTTCAAAAATTCTCTTTCCTTCCCTATTCCATGTGAAGTCCTTATGATTATTGAGCATAAAAATTAGAGGTCTTACCAACTCAAAAAACTTAAGGATAAACATCCTAATGAAATTAATCTTACATAGAAATCCCTATAGTCCCTTTTTGTGCTTGGGAAATGATAGACCAATAACTGCATTTATCCTCTCAGGGTCTATGGAAAGGCCTTATTTAGACACAATGTGGCCTACAATTCTTCCCTAATGGACTATAAAAATGCATTTTTAAGGATTTAAAGAGACCTCATACTGCCTGCACCTATCAAATATTATCCTTAGGTATGTCAAGTGGTCTTTGGCATTATTTGAAAAGACTATGATGTCATTAAGGTATATGAGCACCATTTCATTGATGAGTCCCTGAAAGGCTATATCTATTTCCCTTTGGAAGGTGGCCCTTGCATTGGATATCCCAAAAGGCATCTTGTTGTAAGCATAAGTGCCCAACTTAGTTGTGGAGGTAGTATTGTGTTGGTCCTCTTCCTTCACCAACACTTGATTATACCCTGAGTATCTATCAAGCAAGGAGAAACATTGTGAACCTACAACCTTTTGGATAATTTGTTCCATGGATGATAAGGGGTAGTGGTATCTCAATGACACCTTGTTGAGGTCCTTAAAGTCTAAACATAACCTTATATCCCCATTATTCTTCCTCACAGGCACAAGGTTATCCACCCATGAAGAAGTTTGATAGGGAAGATGATGTTGAACTCAATCAATTTAGTCATCTCCTTATTCATGAAGAGTTATATGATAATCTAAACTAGGGTCAAACCCCTTTAAATCACCATATTACTAAGAAAATATATTTTCAAATTCCTTACATAATTCTATGAAGGCTTCCCTTTCTTCCTTTGTGTCCACTTTGCTTAGTTTGAGTAGTCTATCATTAAAGATGGTGACCTTATCATAGTGCTCTTCCTTGGTTCAAATGATAACTTTATCTCACCTCAAATGATCATACTCATTGAATATGTATTCAAGATTCACTAATCACTTGGTAAGTTTGTTTGTCCTCAGTTGAATAATATGGTAACTATACTATTATTGAAGTTTGCATTGGTTCCTTGAGTATAATTCTACCTCTTATCACAAGAAACATGATATTTGTCTATCATTTTCAAAGACCTACCAATTTAATTCATTATCAAATACTAAGGGTTTTTAAAATACCTTGATTTGTGGCTGGTCCTTTATGTTCTTAACTTCACTTGGGATATTATACTATGCCCCTATAATTACCAATTTGTTTGCATGTTGATTGGATTATATTAGAATTAAACATATGTCAAAGGCCTCAAAGTATTTTAAAAAGTTCCAAAATATATGATTATATATATTTAAGAGTGGATTTTTGACTAAATTCTACCACCTCACTTGATCTACTACCAATTCACTATCTCCCATGGATTTTAGTAGTTTGATACCTCTTCTCCTTACCCATTATATCCCATGAATGGGGGCCTCATATTCTATTGTGTTGCACGTGTAGCTGAATAAGAATCTTATGGTATAAAAATATCTTTTCTTAGAATGAGAGACAAGCATGACACCCGCTCCACTTCCATTCTTGAATCTAGAACTATCAAAAAATAAACTCCACACTCCATCATTGTCTTGACATGATTGGTAAGGGCTGGCATGATTTCCCTCTCTTCATGCATATAATATATCCCCAAGCCTATTTCTTTAATGCTCTTATATGGATCATAACCATGGTTATTTATCCCTCACTCATCAATAAGTAGGTTCAATATGCCCTCAAGTGGCTCAATTGGCTCTTGATCATTGGGGTGTTCATCTTCATTAATAATAGTATAGTTGACATTAGATAAATTAGACATGTAGGGATATAAATAGAAACTAAAGATAGGCTCAGAATTGATGGTGACATTTGTTCCATACCTATTTGTAAAGACCATATCGGACCAATCAAAAGATAGGTAGCCTCTTATCTTGGTAGTGGAATATATAGACAAACATAAGGTAAAATAAGAGGGAAGGTAAACCACTACCACATCCTGGGATATGGTACAATTGGGAAAATAAACTAGGATAAGTTTTAGATATTTGAACACATCAACAATCTTAGTAAGTGACCCATCTAGTTACAAGACTCTGTTAGAATTAGGCTCATACCTTAACCCCAACTTGTCTAATAAATATTTAGGCATGATAGATGTATTATCCCCACTATTTATCATAAAATTATGTATTAAGGAGTATCCTATTATGACGTAAAAATATAAAAGAGGGGGGTTATTTAACTTGGTTGGTTAGGGATCATTAGGCTAACTAGTGTTGGTTAGGATTGTACTTACTTTTTCTGCTTTCTTGTTTAAGATGTGAAGTTTGGACAACTCTTCTTGGATGATATATTTTTATCCTAGAATAAGAAAAGTGTCCCACATTGGTATGGTGACATGATACTTATTCATCTAGTTCACAATGATGATGTAAGGGCTAACATCCTTTAATTTTAACTTAGTATAAATAGTACTACTTTAAGCTTGAGTGAATTAAGGTATGAATGGACCCTTGTTATCCTCCATTTCTCATTATGAACCTTTTGAATTGATGGAGTTTTAGGGGTTAAATATTAATCATTAGCCTCCTTAGGTGGTTGAGATGATGAAGGATTGACCTACCAACCTCTGAGTCACTACTCAATACCCTTATTTTAGCCCTTATATTAGCTTTAATAGGATTATCCACCTTGGTTGCATCCCCAAGCTGATTGACTACATATTATAAAAAAGAATTTTCTCCTTATTTAAAGTTGACAAAGGTGTCATCTAATTATAATTGAATCCAAATCACTCCTTGTTATTTGGTATTTAAGATTGAGTCATGAAAGGAGTCTCTCCATGTTGTAGAAGAGGGGATTCTTTATTTTGTGTAGGAGGTTGGATGTTTTCCATGGGAGGAGCTTGATTCTAATACATAAGAGAAGTTTAATAATCACCTTCAATTAGGATTAAGAAAATTTTGATAAGCACCTTCAATTAGGATTATTGACTACTCATGAGATTTCCCCCATTTTTTAGACCATTTTCCTTCTTGAGCATAATTTTTTTGAGTAGAAACCACTGCTCTAGAAGTGTTGGCAAAATTAGGATTGAAACTATTGTAGGGCCTTACTTAAGTGATCTACCCTTGAAATTATGAATTAGTTTGATAAAGGAGGCCTATTTAATTAATAAGGATAATATGGAGCTTGATAAGGATCTTGGTATGGTCTATGAGGTGGAAGTTGTTGTCTCTCCAATGCCACTATCTTGTTGCTTTGTGCCTTGAACAACCATTCAAGTTTAACCAATCTATCTACCTGATTAGTATCCACTCAATCATGGTTGATTGAAATTGGTATGGGGGTAATGGTAGGAATAGGAGGTTGAATCTATAGGAAAAAGGCGTGATGGGCCTTGGCGTAAATTTTTCTTACTTGTATGAGTAGTTTTATACCCTTATTTCCACTTCATAGGCATAAGGTAGTGTTTTTCCACCCATAGACTATATCATGACTGCTACATAAGAATTGAGGGATCTCAAATAATATAAAAAATTATAGTTGGGGGTGGGTTAAATATTTTTGGGATCATATCCCAATTTTTCTAAAACCTATAGTTAAAATTCACCATAAACTCTTGAGGAGCCCTTTTGATTGTGGTCAATTGTTCCACTTGGGACAAGTGGCCAATTCTATCTTCAAAATTATTGTATAAGTGCTCCCCAAACTCATACAAAATGTTGATTGATGCTGGTGCTATATCTATATATGATTGAAGTGCCTTGTCTTTGAATGAAGTAGATAATGACCTCATTGCTACATTTTCTTAAGTCATATTATGTATTGAAAAAAGGTTGGCTATGTCTGTAATGTGTTCAATAGGAGTGGTAGAGTTTTCTCCTATGAATTATGGAAGGATCTTAAGTGTAGTAGTAGGGATATTATCAAATTGGTTTAGGTTTAGAGCCACCATTGAAGGGAACAAAGGCTTGGTTTCTAGGCCTAGCCATTGGGGTTATAGGAGTTGCAGTAGTACTTTGTTGATCAAGATTAGGAGAATTAGGAGGTATAGGATAGGGATTTGATGAAGATATTATAACTACTTTTATCATGAAATTTGAATGCAAACCTACCAATAGAGTGTTTGAATCTCCTTGAGGTTACTAAATACTAAAAGTACTTTCTCCAACTTGCTTGAATTCTAGTCCCACGAAGGTGTTTTAGACCTACCTCATATAGTTAATATAATGGGATCACCTCTAGGTTTGGGTAGCCTATTGAGTTTAATTAATCTCTAGTTTTAGGGCTAGATCCCTTTTTGCATCATCTAGGATCAATTACTCAACCTACTTGATTGTTAATGAAAAGGGATAGAAAGATGCATTAAATAAACCTAAGCTATGGGAGGTGATGCACCAATGTGTTTGTCTCCTCTACTTGATCTTTAATAACAATTATGGACAGAAAAAGACTAATTGTTAACACACTCTCTCTAAACTACTCTTACACATTAGTATTTCACATGGAGGTTATGTTAGATGACCATGACCTAAGGATGAAGAATAAGAGGTTTGATTCAAGGCACTATCAGTTAATTTTCAAAATGAGTATAGTCACTAACACCTTCACACACCATGTAACTTGTATAAGACACTTCACTAACACCTAGGTGAAGACAAGGACTAATAAAGGGAGGACAATCAACCACTTGTGAAAATATAACCAACATTAACACACTAAAGTACTATCATAAAAGAGGATTAATCTATCTTCTATTATATCAAGGTTGTAGATACAAATGGGTATCAATTTCACATACCTAATAGAGGGATAAATACAATGGCTTTTGAATCCCAATTTATAGAATATGAGAAGGAGAACAAAGGAGAATGTGGCATATAGGTGTGTATTAGAGTCCATGAAGACTATAATTCATTAAAAATTTGGTTACAAACATAAGTAGGGGTAGTAACATCTCCATGACCCATCCCATGCATTTCTTTGGCTATAAAATGGTCTTCAGTGAGTCCTTGGGCATAAAGATATGGGGGGTGGCCTATTTCTAGTTATAGCTGACCCCATGAAGATTTATTGCATATTGAAATTGATCCATCAATATTTAAAATGTAGTGGGAGGTAATGCACTCATTATAAGAGGAAGTCACTTTTTTAAACCTATCTGCCACCCTCTATACCATTCCCAGTGCATTCAATGCATTGTTATCCTAGTGGGAGATAGACCTAGGACTTAGATAATTATAGGTCAGTGATGAGTGTGATAATGAATTTAATAGGTTTTTACAATAGTTTTCCTACCTTTGAGAGTCTCATCACTATGTGAATAGGACTACAATATTCCTTTCTTGATGCAAATGAAGGTTATCTCCTCAATTAGGTTTAAATATTCTTATTAGGCTTGTCTTCACTACTATGGGAGTTGAAAATTGGTTTTTTTGGGATCATTAAACATATATACAAGCCTAATATGCCTTTTTACTAACTTAGGACCATTAACGTGTTTGGAATTATGAAAATAAACCCAAAACTAGACCTTAAAAACCATTTTATTGCATATTTGGCCTTATATGTGACAAATTTATGATGTACAGAGGGAATATAAGACCAATATGTGTCTTAATGATGTTTTCATGTTGTCTCATGGTAATTTTAATCATTAAGAAGAGTCTCTTGTCCATCAGGTTCTTCATTAGGGTTTTGGAGGGTTTAGAGTGGCCTACCATCTCAATGATGGTTAATAAAGCATAGGCCTTAGAATGAAAACTTAAGGTCATTAATGTTAATTATATAGACCCATTAAAACATCCCTAATATATCCTAGTCCCATTCACCTTATATGATAATTTTTGAGTAAAATTTGGAAGCCTTTAGGTCTTTACTAGGCATTCTGGGCATACTTACGGTGTTAAAGATTGTTCATAAAGATGCCCCCTAAAACCAAATCTATCCAAAATGGATGGTAATTTCATAAGGTTACCAAAATTACCCTAATATAATTTTTCTCCATACATATTTTTATTTAAAATATGAGCATTTGAACTAGCAACTCAAAATGGTAGTCTAGGGTGATGGAGGTCGAGGAGGGATATTAGGCCAAATTACCACTTCCCCTACCTTATACTACCTATAAAACATTTATCAAGACCTATAGTACCATAATACACCATTTTATGGCATTATATATTCCTTAATAACTTTATATGTCATAAGAGTGGAGCTGGGGATCTGAGGGCTTAAGAAGGGTTTTAAGCCTTATAGGCCTGAATTGAGCCTCAAGACCTTAGACCACCTATATGTGTTTAGTGAATTGAATGTATTATTATAACACTTATATATTAAATTTAAACCTTTTTTATAATCTCATAACTAATTATACCCCCATCTCTATCATTCTTCCCTTTTAGGTCTACCATGATCATCCTTGGCCCAATTTGAGTGCTTAGACTTGTTGATGCTAGACACCTAAGTGGTATGTATTTATATTTTTATCATTATTGAGATATTTAAATCCCTAATGGAGTGTGATATTAGGTTTTTTAAACACTTATTTAACTAGGGTATCCCTCATACTCTACCATTAAAACCCACTCTATAACCATACACATAGGCCTATGTGTCATGAATACTCAATCAGGCCTAGGCAACTCTCTCAAACTTAACTAGGAATTTAAAGGTTATAAATATTCTATAGATGCCATACACTACCATGGGTTCACTCTCACATAGTTTTTATCCTTCATCATTTTGGCTAGCTAAGTACTCCAACTGACTAGGCAAACCTGTGTGTATTAAACCAACTATGTATGCAGAGTTAGGGAGTCCTAAGTTAACTTGTTTTAGTCATTTATTGCATACCATTTTGTATTTAAAAAAACTAACCTATATACCTTGGTAATTTTTTTAGCTCCCACCTCAATTTATATGTGTAATTTCACTCTCAAGGTTGGAAACAACCTGCCTGTAGTCCTATAGGTGGTGATTGGGGTTAGTTACCTATAGTGAGGCCCTTCTCATAGGTCAATGAGCAAGAGAAAATTTATGTAGGCCATATAGGAAACCTATTTAGTCTCATTTGAAACTCAATAACCCTCCTCAATATAGTCATTTTCTCAAGTATATATCCCTCTCCTGGATCTTCTTAGGTTTAGCTATAAGTGGTGATTTGGGGGAAACTCTTTGAAAGTTGGCCCTGAACTTGACCTTACAAATTATGTCATTGGCCTATTCAATGTGTCCAAACTTGACTAAGTTTATTCTCTCAGAGTTTTATTGGCCTTTCATGGAATCATATATAATTTTAGTATCACTTTCACTCATAGGCTTGTGCATGAGGACTTAAACATGGAAGTGTATTACATAGTCCTTATGAAGTTCTGAGTTTGAAGTCCAAAACCCATTATGAGGTGAAAATGGGTTGATGAAGTCATTATATGGTATATGTATTTGGGATATACCACATGGACTACTACTCCCTACTTAAGACTACATATTTAGACCTTAAACATACCTATCTAGATATTCAATAAGGCAATGCATTTGGAGCTAATGAATCAGGCATATTGAGGGAGAAATTTAAACCTAGGAGTCCACAAAAACCTTAAACAATGATAATAAAACTTAAAACTTATTAAAAGGCTTATGAATGCATTTGAAGCTAGTTTATGGGTTTTGGTCTTGAGGCCATAAGGAGGATTTTTTATTTTGAGAGAGGGGCTCCTCCACATGCCTACATCACTCCATCCACATGAATAAGACATCATTTATGTAATTTCATCCTAAAGATTGATTATCATAAGGAAAATATAAGTCATGCTTGAAGCTTGTTTCCTTCTTCCACATGGTAAACATTAAGGATCTTAAAGGAGACCTATCATGACCCAAAAGGTGACTAGATGAAGTGTGTGAGGATCATGGGGAAAGCATGAAAACTTTTTATTGATCCTATTCATGCATGTACCTTCATGAAATAAAAAAATCTCATACATGACATGTTATCTCCAAACTAAGGGAGACTATGTGTTGATATGTCCTTGAAATTACTATGAGAATATGATTAGAAGGGTCTAATACAATTAACATGCCTTTAGATTCCTTTATCCATGCTCAATATATCATAATGAGCTCAAAATTTTGATAAAATTTCTTATAGCTGAGCTTATGGGGTTTGAAAAGGGCTTAAGATCACTGAGGGGTCTTAATGCTTATTCATGAAGCTTAGGGCCTTGATCTATAACCCAATGCTATTGATTTCAATCCCACTAGGGACCCTACCTCTAGATAAGAGATTGGGCTTTGACTCCCATTTTGTAGACCATACCATCCAAATCAAATTGGCTTTAGAGAGCTTATCAAGAGTTTGATGGTGGTTGCACTGCACTTTATTCCATTTTTTTCACATTTGAGACATGAATCCTTCTCTGAGGTTCCTACAAGGGGTCCCCTTAAAATGTTTGACCTCTTTTGACTCTGAACTATCCATACAAGTCCTGAAAACACTTGTAAAACATCATTTTACTATATTTTCTCAGATCTAAAATCTTGAAAATACATTAGAGGGAAAGAGGAGGGAAATGATAAGTCAAAAATTCTTTCAAATTAGAGAGTATGGATGGAGGGAAGTTGAAAGTTCATTTTTCACACACGTGGGCCCCTTATTAGAGAATGGAAGGTGTTTGATTCCTAAAAGACCACCTTTCACATATAAAACAACATTAAAAAGATATATGATGGAAATAAAACCCTTTAGGGAACATTCGACCCTTGATAATGACTCAATTATGTCTTAGGGGTCATAAAAATACTACTCACATGGTTTTGACACCCCTAGAAGGCAAAATATGCATGATTTCAAATGAAACATCTATTGAGGGAAATACCTTAACATATGCTAAAGAACCTTAAAGTATGTTAAGGCCTTAAACAATGATCACCATCCTTCCTCATATTAGACCATAAAATCCTAAATTATACCCCCATTTTTTTAAGCTCTTGGCATGCTCAAAAGTGCATATGACTGGCCATAGAGTATAGTGTCATAGATCACCCTCCATGAGTATATTTAGACCACAAGGACCATATTAAGTCTTATTATAGAATATTATACATAATTATCACAAAATTATTCCTTGATATAATTTTAAATAATATGATATGGGGACCACCTTAAGTCTTTTGACATGAATCACTACTTGAACTTGCTTCATCACTTCTTAAGGATAACTGACCCTCTCTTGGGATGTCTAGATATTTAAAATACTCAAGAACATGACCAAGGATAAGTTATTTTTTTTTTAGCATAAGTTGACTCTTTATAATCCCAAGGTCATAAATATGTCAAAAAATAACGTTGCTTATTCAAGGATTTGAGTATGCTCCTTTGCTTGCACCCCTATGCTTATGTATGATTTATTTGACATTTGCATGTCAGTGTTTATTGTATGGGAATTTAATTTTTTCATCCTTAATTTTGTGGAAATTATCTAATTAAAGTCCATTTTATTGTATGGAATTTGAACAAGCCCCTTTTTTAGTCTCCTTGAACCATTATCTTTTGACTTACTTTTGAGTACTCTTGTGTGTGTGATTGTTACTTGTTGTGATTGTACTATTACTATCTAGACATTATCATGATCCTTATCATTAATATTAGGACTTAATTTGATGACATTAGTTTTATACACTTCAATTCTATATATAATTATAAATGTTCCTTATATATGCTATATGGTTACATTCACAGATTATACAATGTTGAGAAGTGTTGTCATTGATGTCAAGGTTGATCTCATTTGATGTCATTGATGTCAAGGTGCATCTAGTGGAGATGCATGATGAATGGATTATGAGGTATGATATTGCATTTATATTGTGACAAGGAAGCCATGTGACAAGAGAATTTTTAGGAAACCTAATGATAAATGAGGTTGATGTCAAGAAGTTGAAGTTGTTTTAAGACTGGTGTCTATACCTTATGAGATGGTATGTGCAGGTAGCATGGTGTGAGTGAGCTTATACATGTGAAATATTGTTTGGAATTATATGGGATTTATATTTAGATATATAAGCCTTCATAAGTGTTTTAATGCATGTATTTTAGGACAAATGCTTAATTAGCCTAAGCATAGTCATATCATGAAAAGACCTTGTGTGAAGGCATGATCTTGGTTGCTTGGTGAGATGAGTGGTCTTAGGCATCTAGGAAGATGTATGGAAGTGGGTAAAAATGGTAATATTTAATATGGCATGAGAGTGATATTTTTAGCATAATAGTGAGGTATTGAGAGCATGAAAAGAGGCATGAAGGTCAAGTACTTGAGTGACCTAAGACTAGTCATAACATGAAGAGACCTAGGGAGAAGGTTTGAGCATCGTGGCTTGGTGAAATGGATGAATAGTGGAATAAGAGGATGTATAAGGGTGTTTTATCATGAATATGAGGAATTTTAACACTTAAGTGAGTCTTAGGGTGAGCCTATAGGGGTAAGACCTACAAACCTTGTATGTAACTAGACTACCTCTAGACCCTGCTTGGCCTAA
Organism: Torreya grandis; assembly: GCA_037957365.1. Lineage (NCBI taxonomy): Eukaryota > Viridiplantae > Streptophyta > Pinopsida > Cupressales > Taxaceae > Torreya > Torreya grandis. The sequence continues at coordinate 933,898 of JARHVA010001619.1, read as the reverse complement.
TGAGACATCATAAGCTATTAAAAAGACATGAAGAATGTTTTATAGTTTTTAATCATGATAATAGGTTTTATGTCATGTAAATGAGGTGATAAGAGCTTGGACAGTGGTTAGAAGGTCAATTTTAAGGCCTAATGTAACTTGTAAGTCAAGGTCTAATTAAGTAAAGAGAGAGAACATGGCCTAATGAGGTATCAAGATCAGTTTCCAAGGCATGGGTGAGTAGATGAGAATTTAAAAAGGCGATTCAATTTTTTTAATCATTTTCATGAAGTTTTAGTTCAAAAATTGAAGGTTAAATCAAGAAAAAGCGTCTTGAGGTTACTTGAGTGCACAAAATGAAGGGTTCTCAACCCAAGAAGAACTTTCAAGTGTTCATTGGCACATGTAACGGGAAAAAAATATATTAATGGTAAATGGGGAAGTTTCATATATAAAATTTCTAAGCATTGGTTTTTGGAATGAGGGGATAAACTTGATAAATGATCGTTAATAATAGAAGATGGTTTAAACCCTCAAAGAACCCTTACAATGACCTGATGTTGACTATCTTGTTCTAAATAAATAATAATAGTTTGATATGGATATTTAAGTTTTTGATGTTATAAGAAATTATATTATTAAATTATAGGTGTGATTAGTTTCTTAGGTGAGTGAGCAGACCCTATAGAAAAGTGCTTATTTCTAGGAAATTTTGCTATAATAGATAGAGTTGACCAAGTCAAAGTATGAAAATAGATGGAGGTAAAAGTGTGATACTTTGAGTTTTTATCCATGGTGTTTTATAATCATGTAATATTATTTATTTATGCTAAAATAGTCATATAAGTTGATTTATCACTAATAAACCTAATGACGCAGACAATGAGAAAACCAGGTAGAAATGAGAAAGTGATTAGCGATGTGATATCATGGATTAGTGATAAATAAAATTACATAAATATGTTATTCAATACCTATAATATATTTTCATATTTTATATAATATTTAGAGATAATTTTATATGACAAAATTTTGCTCAAAAGTTGACTTATCTGGTTCTGATGTGCTTGTGAGGAGAGAGGTCCAGAAATTAGTCTATATGTTTAATATTTGCCATAAAACCTTAGTGTATTTTTGTTTATAGATGTTATAAATATATATAAAGATAATATTAATGAATTATAATTATTTTAATGTGTCTACATAGGTTTTATAATTCAAAGTCATCATGACTGATCTTTATGGGAAACTAGCTAATCTGGGTAAATAAGGTACAATGATGATTTGGAAGAATTATATTATAAATTTAAGTGTATAATGAATATGGTAATGTTTTTTTGGAATTTAATGAACTATACATGTTTTTTAAAATATTTTAAGTCAGTATAAGAGGTTATAACATTGAATCCAAAATGTCTTGTTTGGCTGAACAAGGACCATGAGAGAGAAGGTCAACAGATTAGTCTGCAAGACCAATAGTCGAAATTAGAGATTGTGACATATATATTAGATATTTTTATGAGGATATTTTAGGATAATATAAATTAATTTAAATACATTAATTTTTTTAATTCAGGTGTCAAAATTTCATGTTTCCTTAACTGTGTTTTGAGGCTAGTTGGCAGTTCTAACTGAGCTACTTGTAGAGAAGAGTTTCTATACTTTAGAATTGATTTATGAAGTATAAATCATATTGTGATGAAATTTAGGTCATATATATTATTATTCTCCATGGTTTTTTGGAAAAATGGTGCTTATGCTTTAGTTGTACAAGATAAGTTTTCTATGTATACACATGCCTATTGTGAACAATGTTTTGAGAAGGGGTTCAAGTGATGGTTGGACCTAAAGGGTATTTATGACATAAAGTGAAGTTGGATAAATTATATTTTAGTTTAATATGAGGTTTTCATACTGTATTTGGATTTTGGAGTAATTTCAAGAAAGACAAAGTGTAACGTGCTGTAATGAAGACCTAATGGGATTAGGTCTCCTTAAGACCTAAAAGAGGTTTTGGTCCTACATGTTATGGCCAACATATTGAAATGTTTGGTTAATATTGGATACATTTTATATGACATATTAAAAAGTATTTCAAGTGTATAAATGTATATGGCCAACCAAGGTGTGTAAGAGCAAGTGACTTGTATAAGAATAAGTCCTAATAGGTCTAATTGGGTGTGAGTATGAGTGAAGTGTGCAAATGAATAAAAGAAAACAAATAGGAGTAGAAGAAGGTCATGTGGAACATAATATGGGTGTCATTAATATCTAATAGGAGGTATGATTATGGATATTAATTTTAGATGACCTAATCAAGTCAAGAAGAGGGCTAGTAGAGCAAAGAAGCCTAGAGGTAGTTTTGAGAGGGATAGAAGTATGTGAGGAGCTGAAGAAGAGGACCATCATCTATTGAAGATTGAAAAAAGGATAAATATTGAAGGCATAAGTGTACTTATTTAAATGGGTGCTTGGTTAAGAGGTGGATAAATTGGTTTTGAGTCACCAAGGGAGTTGGTGCTTTGTTTTAAGTGGGTGCTTACTAAAGACTTTATCAATTTAGTGCTTGATAGATTGGGGTTGGTGATCCAAGTTGAGTGGGTGCTCAACTGAATTTGATTCATTGATTTATAGGACTGGTTGTCCAAACTATGGTTAGTGGGTTTTATTTCTCATGAGGGTTTCCCACTTATATGATGTGTTCATATTTTTTGTGTATATTCTCATGTTATTAGACTAGTTGATATTGCTCATATGATGATGTTGATTGATGAATGATTAGAAGATCTATTAAATTAAAATAAAAGTTTAAAAGGATATTGATTCAACACCCCCTCTTAGTGCATTGTGCTTCCAAAAATTGGTATCAAAGCATGGTATTTTTAGATAGGCCTAATAGCCTAAAAGTGATCTTAAGAAGCAAAAGCTTGGATTGTGATGATGATGATATTTATCATATTAGTAATGATGGTATACCAAAGAATGATGGCACTAAAAGAGTTGATTGAGAAGAAAAATTATGATAAGGTGGTCATGATCAACTCATAAACCAAGGTGGGATGTTTTCTAATATAGAATATAAGTCAAATTTGAAAGAATGCCAAGAGTATTCTTTGTCAGCTTAGAAGGATTATGTAGAAGCCAAGTCAAAGGTCAAGCCTAAGTTACCAATCAAGCCTAGAAGGAAATTGAAGAATTTTTAGTCTTGTGAGAGTATGGGGATCTAGGAATCTCCCAAATTTATGTTATTATAATGCCATGTAGAAGGGGTGACTCCATTAAGCTTCATGGAGACACTCATCAATAAGTAAAAGCATAGTGGATGTTTGTTTGAGCCTTGACATGTGTTGTATAAGTATGAAGATATGGTGAAGTTTGTTGAATCTAAGCTGTAAGTGTAGTATTTTGACATATTAATCTATGATAAGATTTAGTATTGGTACCAAGATGATTGATTTGTGTTGGTAATGGTCTATATGTAATTTTAATTAATATAGTAAACAAGTTGTGAAAATAAAGGGGGAACATGATTTTTGAGATGTTTCATGAGCTAGTTGTGAGACAGAGTTGAGTGCTCTATGTGCATAAAGATGACCTTAAGGTCATAGATAACTAAGGCACACATTGTATTGTCTTAGCTTTCATGACATTAATAATGCAAGTTATGACAAAGGTTTGTCATAGTGCAGCATGCATGCGTAGACCTAATTGACATGGTTGACAAGCATTGATTTTAGAGATGTTTTATGCTTATAGGAATTAAGTGTGATTATTCTAGGCATTAGAAGATGAACCTTGGGTCATGTATCATAGGTTTATATTCTTAGTATGCCCTGGTTATGTGAGGTGAAGGTGATCAAGAAAGAAATAAGTTTGGAAAACAATGAACTATGTATATAGACCTAATGAGCAATGAAATAATACAAGAAGGGTTGTCATGATATAGATGGATTAGATATGGCTTATGAAGCTAAGAGGATGATGACATGAGTATTTATGGTGTGAACACAGGGTGAAGGTTTAATCAAGTCGAAGGAGGTCAGGACAAGATAGTTATTCATTATATGATTCACAAGTTGTAAGAACAAAGGGGGAGCTAATCAAATAATTCATGAGATTGAAGAGCAAGTGTATAGTACAAAAAAGGTATATAGAATCATTAAGCTATATATAATTCATCTCTATGACATCAAGATGCTTAAAGGAAGGTAAGTAGTCTTGTATAATTGAGTCCATTTGAAGAAGATCTTTGTTAGATAAGAATAAATGAGATATCCTAGTGAGTTTGAGTCATATCAATCATGTCAAGGACAAGATGTATGGTCTTGTAATCTAAGTTCATTTAGAGGAAGTATGAATCAATTAAGGGGGAACATGTTATTATGATGATTCATAAATCTTACTGTAAAGAAGGTGTGATTTTAGATGACAGTTATGGAAGACCTTTGTCATTAATTTAAAAGGGGGAGAAAGTCCAAGAAGTGAGATTGACTAGACTAGGGAAGATGAGAGTGATCAGTTTGAATATTGTTTTTCCATCAATGACAAAGGGGGAGTTTGTTGAGAAGTGTTTTCATTGATGTCAAGGTTGATGTCATTTGATGTCAAGGTGCATTTGGTGAAGATGCATGATGAATGGCCTATGAGGTATGATATTATGTGTCTAATATGACAAGGAAACCATGTGATAAGATAATTTGTTTCCAACCTAATTATAAATGAAGTTGATGTCAAGAAGTTGAATTTGTTTTAAAACTAGTGTCTAGACCTTGTGAGATGGTATGTGTAGTAACATGGTGTAAGTGAGATTATGTATGTGAAAATTTGTTTAGAATTTTATGGGATTACGAGTTAGATATATAATCCTTCATAAGTGTTTTAAGGCATGTCATTTAGGATAAATTCTTAAGTATCCTAAACATAGTCATATCATGAAAAGACCTTGTGTGAAGGCATGGGATTGGTGAGATGAGTGGTCTTAGGCATGTGAGAAGATGTATGGTAGTGGGTGAGCATGGTAAGATGTAATATATAATGAGAGTGAGATGTTGATCATAATAGTGAGGTGTTAAGATCATGAAAAAAGGCATGAAGGTCAAGTCCTTGAGTGACCTACGACTATTCATAACATGAAGAGACCTAGTGAGAAGGTTTGAACATGGTGGCTTGGTGAGATATATGTATAGTAGATTAAGAGATTGTATAATGGTGTTTGATCATGAATATGAGGCATTATAACACTTAGGTGAGTCTCAAGGTGAGCCTACAAGGGTAAGACCTACAAACCTAGTATGCAACTAGACCACCTCTAGACCCTACTTGGCATAATGAGGCATCATGAGCTATTGACAAGACATATGCAAAATTTTTGATAGTGTTTAAGCATGATAAGAGGTTTTATGGAATGTACATGAGGTGATAAGATCTTGGACAATGGTTAGAAGCTAAATTTCAAGGCCTAATGTAACTTGTAGGTCAAGGTCTAAGCAAGCAAAGAGAGAGAGAATGGCATAATTAGGTATTAGGATCAGTTTCCAAGGCATGGGTGAGTAGGTGAGAATTTATAAATGTGAATAAAGTTTTTAAATCATTTTCATGAAGTTTCAAGTCAAAAATTGAAGGTTAAAGCAAGAAAAAATGTCTTGAGGTTACTTGAGTGAATAAAATGAAGGGTTCTCAACCCGAGAAGAACTTTTAAGTGTTCATTAGAATATGTAAACTCTAAATGGGAACATAATATATTAATAGAATATGGGGAAGGGTCTTATATAAAATTTACAATCATTGGTTTATGAGATGAGGGGATAATCTTTATGAATGATCGTTAAGACTGGAAGATGGTTTAAACTCTCAAAGAACCCTAACAATGACATAGTGTTTAAGATATTGTTGTAAATAATTAATAATGGTTTTATATGGATATTTAAGTGATTTTAGGTTTTATAAAACTATATTATCAACCTCAATGTCAGGTGAGTAAGTAGACCCTACAAGAAAGTGCTAGTTTTTATGAAATTTGTTATAGCAGATAGAGTTAACCAAGTCAAAATATGCAAATGGATGGAAGTTAAAGTGTGAAACATATATTTTGTGTCTATAAATTTTGTTTTATAATTATTTCCTATCCTTTAGGTATGATAAATTGGTCATACAAGTTGACCTATCGCTAATAGACCTAATGATGCAGATAATGAGAAAACTAGGTAGAAGTGAGAAAGTGATTAGGGATGTGTTATGATGGATTAAGGATGAATAAAATAATATATATATGTTTTTAAATAAATTTAATACATTTTAATATTGTATATAATATTTGGAGATCATTTTATATGACAATATGTTACTCAAAAGTTGACTTATCTAGTTTTGATGTGCCTAAGAGGAGAGAGGTCCAGAGATTGGTCTATATGTCTAACATTTGCCATTATAACTTAGTGTATTTTTGTTTGGAGATGTTATAAATATATATAATGATAATATTAATTAATCATAATTATTTTAATGTGTCTATATAGGTGTTATAATTTAAATTTATCATGACTGATCTTTAAGGGAAATTGGCAGATCTGGGTAAACAAGGTATAGTGATGAGTTAAAACCCTAATCTTATAAATTGAAGTGTATAAAGAATATGGTAATGTTTTTTTGGAATTTAATGAGATATAACTTCTTTTAATAATATTTTAAGTTAGTATAATAGGTTTAAAAATTGAAGCCAAAATGGCTTGTCTGGTTGAGTAAGGACTGTGAGAGAGAAGGTCAATAGACTGGTCTACAAGACCAATAGTTGCCATTATATATTGTGATATATTTATTATAGGTTGTTATTATTATGATAATATACATGAATTAAAATACATTTAGTGTGTTCCTTTAGGTGTCATAAGTTCATGTTTCCTTAACTATGTTTTGAGGCTAGTTGGCAGTTATAAGTGGGCTACTTTCAAAGAAGAGTTTAAGTGATTTAGCCCTGAGTTATGATGTATAAATAGTTTATTGATGAACCTAAGGTCATATATATTTTGTATATATTATTTATTTCTATTTTTATTTTTCAAAATGTTTTTTATGCTTCAATTGTAAAAGATATTTTTTTGTGTATGTACAGACCTATTGTGAACAATGTTTTGAGAAGAGGTTCAAGTGGTGGTTGGACATAAAGGGTATTTATGACCTAAATTGAAGTTATATAAATTATATTTTAGTTTAATATGAGGTTTTACTACTGAATTTGGAGTTTTTAATCATTTCAAGAAAGATAAAGTGTAATGTGCTCTAATGAAGATCTAATGCAATTATGTCTCCTTAAGGCCTAAAAGAGGTTTTGGTCATACATGTTATGATCAACATGTTGAAATGTTTGGTTAATATTTTAGACATGATTTATGACCTATTAAAATATTAAATAAATTTTTAAAATCTATATGGTTGACCGAGGTGTGTAAGAGCAAGTGACTTGTATAAGAAAAGGGCCTAAGAGGCCTAACTAGGTGTGAGCATGAGTGAAGTGTGAAAATGAATAAAATATAATAAATAAGAGTATAATGAGGTCATATGTATCATAATATTGGTGTCATGAATATATAAAAATAGGTATAAGTATTTAAATTAAGGTTAGATAACCTAATCAAGTCAAAAAGAGGGCTAGTCAAGTAAAGAAGCCTAGAGGCAATTTTAAGAGGGATAGAAATAAGTGAAGAGATGAATAAGAGGACCATAATTTTTTAAATATTGAAAAAAATAAAAATATGGAAGGTATAATTCTACTTGTTTGAGTGGATTCTTGGTCAAGAGGTGGCTATGTTGGTGTTGAGTCACTAAGGGAGTTGGCGCTACCTTGCAAGTGGGTGCTTGCTAAGGACTCTATCAAGTTGGTGCCTTATAGATTGGGGTTGGAGCTCTAAGTTGAATGGGTGCCCAAAATAATTTTATTCATTACTTTATAGGATTATTTATACAAGATATGGTTAGTGGGTTTTATTCCCCATGAGGGTTTCCCACTTATATGATGTATTCATACTTGCTATGTGTTTATTCTTATATTGTTAACTAGTTGATATTGATCATATGATTATGTTGCTTTATGAATGATTAGAAGATATATTGAAGTAAAAATAAAAGTTAATAAGGATACTGATTCACCCTCCATAACTACCAATTCTTATATTTCCCTCACCTTAAAGTGGGGGGGGTATTTGTGGGGGAATGTTATAGTAACTTGTTATCCACACTTGATATAGTTTTTAGATTCAGTGGGGGCATGTCATATGGGCATGGTTTCCATGCACTCATAATTTTCATTTTTATTGGGGGAATTCTTTGGAAGCATGTTCTTAACACCTATTTAATATTTAGTATCTCTAGATTATAGTGGGGGCATGTTTTGGAAACATGTTCTCTATATTGGTACTTATATCAATTTTTATATTTCTCCATATATAGTGGCGGCATGTTTTGGAAGCATGTTCTCCATACACAATTTTATGAATTGACTAAAGCATATAATTATATGATTTAGATTCACAATTGTGGTAGAAATATATACATTGGTACCATTGTTATACAAATTTTTATCATAAAACATATTTAAAGTGCATATGCTATGTAATTTGTCCCTAATATTACAAAATCCAAATCATTTTTAGACTCAAAAACTCTTTTATGTATTGATACCTCGATTGAACTTTTATGAACTTTATTGAGCTAGTCTATTGTAATAGTTATTTTGATTTTTGGTATGGTTAAGGTGATTAAATTACTCAATCTTGTTAATTTTTTAGGTTGGACTTGATTGTATCATCCAACCTCACCAGGTTATAAGTATCATTGGGTTTCACGATTGAGATAATCTCAACTATTAGGTGGAAACTCATCTTTTCTCAGAGGTTAGGGGCATGTGCCTTCCAATATATATATATATATATATATATATATATCTCTATATATATCTCATTGGATATATTCACTTTCAAGATTTATATATATTTGTATTAATCTTAGTTTTAAATCTTTATAATGATACATGTTTTTAAAATCAACTTGCCAAAAGGCAAGGTAATTACATTGACACACTGTGTACTCCTAAACCTTGCTCTTTCAAATTAAATTTATTTAAAGTATTTTCAATCCTAAATTATATGCATTGAATATATAATATAACATGCTCTTGGTTGTAGGCTATTTACTATAAAATCACTCAAGTTAGGAACATACAAAATAAGGTGTGTTATATACACCCAAGTACATATTCCTTTCCTTTATACTAGTAATTTCATTACTAGATTAAAGGAGGGGGGAAATGTAGATGATATTTATGGATTATATAACACCTTAGTATTTTAAACTTAGAAAGCTTAGACCTTGGTTATTCCTCTCAGTTATGGACCTTTTCCCACTTTGGTAAGTCTCACATATTCTTTATCTTATGACCTTTGGCCTATCTCTTAATATGACCATTCTTATGTTGATGAACTAGGCCATTTATCTTATCCAAAATGCTTAAAATATACATATCTTCCATCTCTATAAGCTCTAAACCTGTACCTACTTTCTTGTTCCTTTGACACTAACATTTGATATAGACACTAATATCAATGCTAGTGTCCTGACCTAATGCAAATATCCAGTGTCCTAAATTCATCTATTTTGTAAATGAAATGTATCCTAATTCTTGGCATAAGTGCTTTAATGTGAGTTACTTATCCAAAAGAATTGATATAAATATAAGATCAACCCTCATTCATTCCTTTCCTAACACCACCCTACAAGAGACCATAAGAGACCAAGGCAACTTATCAAAAGCATTTGATAAAGGCTTCCTTATTTACATACTAGTCATAAGAACAACACATATACAAGTATGAAGTACTTAAAGAGAAACCCAAGAGCCTGATTTACCAAGTTATAAGCTAGGTCACTATTGTACTTGATTTATACAAATTGCATGATTCACACACAAACCAACACATAGGGGAGAAATACATAATTTTGAGGCCTTATTTAGAGTATTAGATATGTAGGTAGTTCTCATTGAAATATGGGTCTTTAGAGTTAGCTCGACACTATGTGCCCACTAACCCATTTTTCCCTCAAGTCATTATGAAGATGAAGAACTAGGATTTACAAATTCATGATGAATGAAAACCCGTGACCTATATATGAATGCACTATAGCAAAGGTGAAGTCAAATCTAGAAACATATAGGTAGTTACATCCTTTTTTAGCATGTATTCCATACAAGACACTTGCTTAGAACCTAGATAGTAGTATTGACATAACCATTCCAAATTGATGTTAGTGTCAAGATCTCTAGAAGTGTTAGATCCAAAATAAGATTATTGTTCTAGAATCATATTCTAGCTTATTTTCTACCTATTTTAGATCTAGCACTTTATTAGAATCAAAACCAACTAAGTATATTATTTTTCATTTCCATGCATGACTTAGTTGTACTTTCTATATTTAGCCTATTGTCAACATAAGAAATTCAATGTATATTTATCTAAGTTTAACAACCAATTGGCTTGTTGTAGATTTGATTATCACCCTTGTGTATTATCATTTCTATATTTTTAACCTTATATACTCCAAATTAGGATCCCCATATAAATTAGGGTTAAATAGGTATCAATCTAGTTGTTTTATATTTCATGCTTACATCCTTACTTTACTATATTGGTTAGTTTGATATAATTATAACTCTATCTTCTAACATTTATAGTAGATCAACCTAGCTGATATCCTACTATGCTCATTGATGTATTTGATTGGATGATACCATAAAATTAGAGTTTAGGGTTAGTTTTGGGTATTATAATTATATATATAGGGGTAACATTTCATTCCTAATAATATATATCAAATTCATAAAATCTAATTGTGATCACATTTATGTCGTAAGGAAGTATTTGGGAGAGTTAGTGGTTTATAACTTTATATTGAAAGTATTGTCTTATGATGTCATGGAAGGTCAATATGAGAGGTCATTTGGATTTCCTAACTAAGGATATATAGGTATTCATCCAAACATTTGAGGTCTTCAACCTACAACATCTCTTTCAAAGTTTTACTTGAGCCAAATTGGGAGAATGAAGCATTGAAGGATTTACTTAGTAAATTAGATATTATTTATGGTTTTGTAAATATGATGTGTTTATTTATAACCTATCATTGTCACAATGTGTGTATATCAATATAGTAATATATATTGTGAAATTGTTTTGAGAAACAATCATTTTTTGTTTCTTGTCAACACCACTATTATGGTCCATAATATGGTTATGTTTTGGTGCAACATTGATATAAACCATACTATATTATCACACAATATAAATAAAAAACATTGTTCATTGATGAATTTGCATTTAATTAACACACTTAACATTCAATTTAATATTTAAAAATAAAAACCTTAAAAATGTAAAAATTATAGTATTAAATAATAATGTCACCCAAACTAATTTCATTATAAATAATTATTGATTACCAACTACACATTTTCAAAAACTACATACCAAATATTCATTATCCACCAAACCAAATTCATAAAGTCATATTTTATGCAAATCAAAAATATGTCATTTTATAAATTCTAAAAAATCTAGTTTGTCATGGATAAAATTGATGGGAATTGTCAAAATAATGTCAACATATACTTAAAAACAATTACATAAAAGTCAAGACATAATAAAATCATAGGGAAAGAAACATGAGTATATAAAAGAGCCATTTCAAAAAATTCTCAACTAAATCATGTGACATATATGAACAAATAATAGCATGGATGTTTAAATAATAAACAAGTGCTGAGTTATGGCTTGAGAACCTACCGTCTTATGGTGTTATCCCTAGGATGAATGGTTTGTTGTTTTCTCATTCTAAATTATCCTTAACAAGTACATATTTTATGGTCAATATTTTGAATAAACATAATTTGTTTAGCATGGTTTATCAAAATTAATAAAATAAAATACAAAGCTAAAAATTGGAGTGGTCAAACAACTTTTTTATAGGGCGAGATAATCGAAAATCCCATCAAAGTTTGTACTACTTTTCTTCTTGTCTAGATAATTAAATATTGTAAATTTGATAAAAATATAAGAATCATGGAATTTTTTTGGTATGAAGAAGTATATAAAATTGTAATGGTTCACATTAGTAGGTTCCTATGGTAATTTTTTTACATAAAATACTAAAATGTAAATTACATAATAAAACATAAGTAAATAGAAGTGAGGTGTTTTTTACAGTCAATATAGATTTTTGTGCACCATACATTGTCATATTATTATTTTTCACATTTTTTTGTAATTGAATGGGAGAAATTTTTATGTAAATAAAAAATTGACATACTATTGTATTTTTTACATTTTTTGCACATATAAAAAGAGTGAGAGGGTGCACGAAAAAGCCTTGTATGGAGCAACAATTGGCATAGAGGAAATGTGAATGACTATATTTTCTTCCTTCTTTTCATGTTTGACACTTTTGAATTCTTTAAATTTAATTTTTAAATTGATGAAAGAAACAACTTATGAAATTCTTAATGTATTTATTTCATATTATTTTCTGATTACATATTCCTACATGCTTGAATGAAACAAAATTTAAAATACACACAATTTTTTATTTCATTTTCTTGAACAAAATTATATAAGAATTAAATGAAATGACAACCAAATAAAATAAAAATATAAACAAATTAAAAAAATAATAAATTAAAATTACTAAGCAAATGTTTTATTAGAAATATCAAACTTAAACAAATAACCAAAAAAATAAAAATGAAGGGAAAAAAGGAAATAAATAATAAAAAGTCAAATGTGGAGAAACAATCTACAAACCCAAAAAATTAATCATATATAGTATCCTATCTTTTATGATGAAGACCTCAATTGGACAGTCACTCACCTTTGCTACAAACATTTTTTTGAAGAAAAATAATATTTTCATTCTAATTTTTATTTTATCGGAATCCATGACCAAGTAAAAAGAATAACTACCTAATCAAAATTTTGCAAAAGAGATATAACAATGCAAATAATATAATTTTTTTTTGAAAAAGGAAAAACCTAATAAAATGTGACCCTAATAAAATCTGCAAAAATACAATATACATCTATCCAAAATAGGAATGCATATGTCATTAATGTTTCCATTGTCATAAAAGAATGTGGTTTTGTTTGAGTTTCTTTTCTAAATTTAGGGAAATTAATTATTTTATTATTGATTAAATTATTATGGCATGAATGGATGTATGACTTATTTAACAATATTCCTCTATTGAAAGCATGTGTACTATTTGGCAAAATGGCTCAACAAAACTATGTAAATTACTAATCAAAATGTCTTCATAAAATGAGTAAATATCAAAACTATATGAGTTGTTTCAAAAATTTCCTCAACATAATCTCATAGAATACATGGTTGTAGGATATACAAAATGAGTTTTATTGAATTCCATTTTCTTAGAAGTAGATTGAATACTCTCATTTTAAGTCTAGAAGCTATTTGTCAAAATGATTTAACAAAACAATTGTGCTATAAGAAAATATGTATACATAATGGGTTACATAAATAAATCCTTGATTATTTGAGCATGAAAATGGGAAGATTCAATTAAAAGTGTATAAACATTTCTAACATATCATATCCTACCAAAAAAATAAAAAATGAGTAATTATTTAATGGATGCCCTAATAGGTATCAAAACAAAATGTGGGTAACATATACAACTGGAAACAAATGTAATTAAATCCACTACATCACCTCTTGGTATGTAAATCTTGCATCACATAATTCTAAAATCATTAAAATTTAATTTTGTGTTCCCATTTCTAGCTGTGCATCTCAAAAAATTTGAATTTATTAACATTCATTTGCTTATCTCAAAAAATATGAGAAAAAACTCAATCTATTTAGCTTTTAAGCTATATTAGACATACCTACTCAAGTAGTGCAAATACAGATAATTTTTTTATCATCGTACTTAAGCAAGGTCTGTAGTAAAAACATCACGACTAAAAGCAAGCAAAAGATTGAAATAAAATGAAAAATAATGACCCATGGTTTATAGATGTCGAGAAAAAATTGGCATGGCTATTAGTTGGTAACCTATGGATGATAAACCAATGGAAAAAACATTGTGTTGACTCCACCTACAACCACATCCAACCCACTTACCTGTGGTAATTATGGTAAATCTCATTAATGTTTGTGTTGTCTTTCAAAGGCTTTGAGGAAAAATAATAGGAACCAAATAATTTCATTGGTTGTTGGACGTAGACATTATTCCTTGTTTAGTGGCAACTAGAAAAAATTAAAATAAACATTTTTGTTGACCAAACATTGTAAAACATTCCTAAATAGTATCTTTGCCTTTGCACCTGTGCATTTCATTAGATGTTGACTATAGTCAAATAGAATTAATTACCAGAGGAAAACATATAGTACCTATGGATGGTACTAATAAATATGGATAATAACAACGAGAAAAGTATCAACTTCTATACACACCTTAATTTTTACTTAATAATAATTTTTCTTGCAGGACTTGTCAATGCATCAATCTCTTTGATTACATGTTCTAAGGATTTTATTAAGATCTGGGTGGGCCACTTCTTGGTGTTTTATGAGAGGCTACTCGATGATCATATGCAATATATGCCTTCACTCATTCCATGACATCTATTTATTTGTGCTCCCAAAGTTATCATTCTCACTTTCCACTCCTTTTCTTCCTATTTATGTGTTCAACCTTGACGATCAATGATGTTTTTCAATGCTCCCATCTTGTCTAACATCATCAACCATATTAATAAATTACTATGTTTACTAATAATTTTTATACTTCATTAATTGTATTGATGACATCAACTAAATTTGAGTTATGAATTTTTTAGATTTTAGTTATATTTATATTATTCCCCTTTGTCAATTCTTAAAAACAAGACATCCAATCTACTCTACTCACCACAAAAATTCACCTTAGTATAAATAAGAGGAAATAGGTTTAAGGAGATTGCATTTAAAGAATATTTTTTTGCATAATATCTTTGAAGATATAAAGAAGAGAAGTTGTATTGACAAGGTACACCTAGTATTTGGAGTCTCAAACTAAGGATACTTAGGTCTCATTCTTTCCATCTTGATCTTCACCTGCAACATCTCTCACAAAGTACCATTTAAACTAGGGAGAGATTAATATGCCAACAAGTCACCCAAGATAAGTGTTCTTATTCTTTATTTACTTTTGTGGATGTATTATATTTATATGTTATTATATTTCATACTTAAATTAGCTTATAATTGTTACTATATTGCTATATTTGTTTTTATTTATACTTCATAGTTACCATGTAATGACACTCTTATTACCCTTAGATTAGATACATTATGGTTACCACCTAATGAAATTGTATTTCCTTTTATTAATTTAGTTTATACCTCTTGGTTACCATATAATAACATCCTAGATCTAAATAAGTTTACACATGCCCCATATATGTGTGGATTCCCTCATATGATCCAATTACAACCTCCTTCAAACATGACCCTTTTCTATATCCCCATATTGATTTGTGTAATGGCATATTGTATGTGTGACTAATATAATATGGTATTATAACTTTTAATATATTAGAGGATCCTTATATTGTTAACTTCATTTATCCAACATATAGTTTGGTTAGTTAGAAAAGAATATCTCCTCGCCATTGTGTTGTGTTATCTTCACATTTTCATTCTTCCTAGCTTCTTTGCTTTTGAAAAATATTTAACATATATTTTTTTCCAAATTTTTATTACTTTATTATCCGTAAAGGTTATCTTCCCATTCCCACAATGGAAAATTTCATGAACACTCAATATCAAACCAAACAATCTTTATCTACATTTCAAGAATTCACTAACAATAATGATAATACCATTTCCATGACTAACACTAAGAATTATCAAAATCCTTTTATTTAAAATTATTTTAATTTCTCATAATAAAATCCTATCAATGATTATAACATGGCCATGGCCAATATAAAAAAGGCACATTCCTACCAACTTGATGGTCAACACAAGATCTAGGGATAAAAATCTATCCCTTCAAAAATATAATTTCGAGGGTAAACTAGAAGACAACAATGATTATAATATTAAAATGAAAGTATTATTAAATGAAAATATTGAAAATATAGGGAAATTATAAGAATTCCACGCTCTCATGGTTTCATCTTTTCTCAAGAATCTTACTAAGTTTGGTTTCTCTTCAGAGTTTGGGGTGAGTTAGTCAATGACTTCCTCTAATCATTCTAATTTTACAATTCCCAACATAGCTACGATTATGGCCAATGATAATTTTAGTTCCCCAAATCAAAACATTATTAAAAAAACTAATCTAATATCTAACACTACTCAAAATGATCAATTTAACTAACTTACAACTTAAGCATTATAATGAAATAAAAACACTTTAATGAATCTAAATTAGATGATTTTGAATGTCTTGAACCAAATGGCCCACATGAAAAAATTTAGTTCCAATCAATTCATACAAATGAAAAATTAACTTTTTCATATTATAGACCTCAAAAAATTTAGTGGGGAATGAAAAATTAATTTCTCTCCTCTCCTCTCCCCTTGAGGATCATCTTGAAAACCCAATCATAGAATCTCCCATTCATAACAAGGTCTTTAAAAATTTTCAACATGAACCCTTAAGTACATCATATTGCCACCATAAACATTTGGGGAGTCATCCTAACCATTACTTATGATGGTTCTACCAATCTAGAATTGCATCTTAAGGCCTTTAGTAAGATTTACAAAGACTATCTCAAGGTTAACACCTATGCATCTACCAAACTACTAGCCAAAACCCTTACATGTGACAATTTAGAATGACATATTCAAATTTAGTTTAGATCTATCAGTAAATTATAAGGCTTAAAAAATGTATTGGTTCAAAAGTTACAATATCATGATTTATCCAAGGATAACTTGGGAAACTTCATAAATTTAAAGATATATGATTATGAACTAACCAAAGATTTCATCAAGTGACATAATTACTTAGTCAATAATGTTGAGCATAATATGATTGAAGAAAGTATATTCAAGATTTTTACAACCACCTTAGAAAAAAAATTACAAGACAAAGTTATGCCCTTCTATCATAAGACATTGGAAGAAGCCTTTGAATAAGCTAAAAGGCAAGATCATTTGGTAGTACAATTTGAGATTAATTAACCCAAACAAACACACAATATATTATTTGACCTAAAATAAATAATCATGTTACCAATGATGGTGTAAATGATACCCATGATCATAGTTTTGATTCTAAGATAACTATCCATGAAATTATGATCGGTGTTTATCAAAATGTGGTTGTCTCCCAACCAATTTTAGGAAGTGCCTTACAACCACATTCTCCCTTTGATATTAACATTCATCAACCATGAAGCATTGAGGACTATAGAAGAAGACTTATTAGGCCTCAAACCAACTATATTACTCCTTCACATCTAAAACCTCAATGGTATGATAACTAATTTTTTTTGGGTTCAACATTAATTATGGTTGTTTGCATGATAACTGTCATTATCTTCACACTTTAGCATATGCCTTATTACTTGGAAATAAATTTGACCATGATGATATGGAAAGAGAATGTTATCAATATTTATTAAAAGTGTTAAAACATCATGAAAATTGTATAAAGTATAACACACTTCATCAATCCAATGTTTAACTTTGAATTCATTCTAATCCCCTTCTAGATCATTACAAATATAATGATTAATCTCAATATAAATCCAACCTTCCACCACCTACAAATCCTAAAAATTCAACTCTTGAAGTGAATGCCATATAAACTATAGTTAACCCTAATTAATAAAACCATGAGGAAAACCTATTTCACATAAATGGCATGAAGCACATCTTAGTTTTTTCCCTCAACCTAACACTCAACATCCTCCTATAGCCACCTAAAAACATATAAAACTTTATAGGCATATCCTATAAATTATAATTTTGTATCACCCCCTATAAACATCATAATCAAACTACTAAAGATTTCTAACATCATTGGATTTTGACTATGTATCTCCAACGCTATCACCCTGTTAATGATATTGTTTGTAGTTGATCTAACATAATTTACAATACCAATAACATTGTAAGAATATAATTCAATGCCATGAACCATGTTAATGAAATTGATTAGAATAAAAAATATTAACTTAGTTTCAACCCATCTTAAGGCCAAATATGATATCATTCAATATTTTATTTCTCAACTATAGTTAGTATAGTCCATATTAGATGAATGTGGTCCTAATGAATAAATATATATCATTCGTATCCAAACTAATTTCCTTGAGATTATACACACATCTCCTAAGTAACTTAATTGATTAATGTAAAATGTCTAAGAAATGAATATTCCTTATTGACCCACTATGGGGTAAGAAAATGTTTTACCTTATTTTTTATTAGTGTATCTAAATCAGCATAAAACTTTGAACATTTAGTTTGCACAATGTATATCAACAGTCATAAAAAAATTAATGCTACATATGATTTATCACAAATGTTAAAAATATAAATGATCAAACATCTAATGTATATAAAGTACTTATCTTGTAATGTCTCAATTATGGTCTATATATTCTATAATTTCTATTAGATATGCTAGATGTGTGTTCAAATCAGGGACAAACTATGACAATTGCTCAAGAAACCTCAAAAATTATTAAATTCTTGTGGATTCCTATTTCATTTTGTTTTGAAGAACTCATTTGGAAAGATAGAGTCAAACTATTTTTTCTCAAGATTATGCACCTACATTTTTAATTTTCTTTTCTAATTCTGATCACCTTTATACCTATGTAGTTAATACCATGTTCTTTATCTTTTTCCAAACCCTAGATCATACAATTTCATTAGGAAACCATGCAAAAGGGTTAGTATTCTATGTTGGACTGACCTTAACTAATCCTCATCAACTAGATGAGCATTTCCTAAATTTTCAATACTCTAAAGGGCTTGAACCGCATGTAATTATCCATATAATGTGAGTGTGTGTCAAGTCATGTGGATGAAAGTGTATATGTTATTTAGCTTAGGCTCTCATTTGATACAAGCATATAAAATATAATTCAAACTTATAAACTTTAAATTTTATAATGAATAATGAGCTAAGATAGGGTGCATTTTATATGTAACTTTAGTATAATGACTGCTTGTCACTAAATGACTCCATAGGGATTTGTATATATTGAGTAATCAAATTTAAACTTGGGGAACTAGTGGAACACAAAATTTTACATAAGAGTAATCAAATATGTAAAGTAAAATGGTCCAAAAGGAAATTTACCCAAAATAATTTCAGAATTATTTTAGGATGTTTCTAGAATTTGTTTATACCTTTGTATGATGATAACATTCTTAAATTATAGATTAGTCTAAAAGACAAGGAAATTAAACATTAAGTAAAATAAGACCAAGAGTCCCTATGACATAGTAAATGAAGCTGTAAATAATAAAACAAATATTAAATAGTTAAATAAATTTAATAAGATAAAAAAAAGACTAAGATAAATGTTCCAATAAGTTCTATATTCATAATTGAGGATTGATATATGTAAAGTCATAACAAATCCTTGTGTAAACAAGGATTGTAATAAATTTGGGTATCTAAAAATTCCCCCTTTTTAATCTAATTTTTAAGTGTAAATAAAAATATTTATTTAAAGGGATAAATTAATGCAAACCTACATTGGAAATTATGAATTTGAAAATTTCAATGCTCCAATGTTCTATAGTGCCCATGTGTTTTTGCAAGAAATGATGTATGTAATTAATTAAATTATTACCCAAACAAAATAAAGTATACTTATAATAAGAGACTAAAATATATTCAAAGAAAAAATATACTTGAATGTCTGTGGTACTATGTTGCCCACAAAGTATTCTCATGCTATGAAGAGTGGAGATGTCATGGGTCATCAATTAACCTAATCTACATGGAAAAATATGCTTTTAGTTTTTTTCACTTTCTATCTAGGGAAATGGAAAAGCTTCCAAGTGGTTTTGGGAGTAGTTCCTAGGCCATTGAGCATCATTGAATTTCAATCAAAATATTTATTTGACTAATATTTAATGTAAAATATGAAGGGGGATCTATATATTGGATTCACAGAGTAGTGCCTAGTCCAATGAACATTGATGAACCTTAAACACACTAATAATTTAAAAAAATCAAATGTTTTATACATAATTATAGATTTAAAATTTTTAATTTGAGGTACCATAAATGCCATATTATAAAAATAAACAAATTGTAATAGTGTGTGTGCACGTGTGTGCATGCAAAATTTCATGCACTCTAATCTGACCCAACTGGTACCAACATGCTAAATTATAATATTGGATGAATGAACTATGTTCATTCCATTAAATATAATATAATCAGTGCCAATATGTGATATGTATTGACTTAATTTATCATTTAATATGATCAATCAGATAATTGAGAAAATCTTAAACTATGTAACTTGCATGAAGTTTGCATTACATATGCCCCAATCTATATAATCTATAACCTATATGTATTTGCATTATGATTTGACTCAATATAAAAAAACTAAATTAATTTGATTGACTATACCAATTAAAATAGCTACCAATGTAAATAACTATATCAATATGAATAACTATACTAATCTGAATGTGTGAAACGGGGAAATTCCATTGTATGCCCCCTTATGATATGAGGGATAAGGCTATCGAATTGATCATGTCAAAATATGTCTATGCATATATAATTGGAAAAGTGTAGGCAATAACACATTACCCATGTTTAACGATGAAGTAATGTGCTTATTAAGTATGATAAAATTATTGTTTGAGTTTGAATAGTTATAATTTTGTGAATGATTAGCTCTGGAATAATTTGATTTTAAATATGAGTAATTTGAATTATATTTGTAGCTTAAACTTAGTATTAATTTTCCTCAATAGATACTTAAATTTAATGTGAAATGTTTGGCATAATTTATGTGTTCACCAAACAATATTAATAATTTCCATAAGTACTATTTATTATATCACAATATATATATGAACATTTCCCCCATTTAGTAAAATTAGTGTAGAAGTTTATATAAGGAGTATGCATCATGAAAATTTTACCATGCAATTTTTTTACTTGTGTTATAATGCAATTGATGAGAAGTGAATTTGATATACATATTTAGAGATATCAAATTTAGAATTTTTGATATATATTACTTGGTGAATTTAATTTTTTAAAGTTATAACATAAAGTCAAAACATATAAATAGGTTGACTTCCTTAATTTTCATAATTTATTTAAATAGTGCTTGATTAAAATTTATGTTTTGAGTATATAAAATGCCTCCATAACAAGATGTGATGCTAATTCAATTTGAATATATAGAGAGTACCTTATAGGCTATCAACTACTAGACTAGGGATATTAGAAAACCTCACATTTTTGAGTTATTTTCATCATTTTGAAAGTTTTCAATTTTTAAAATTCATTTTTAGGCATCTTTGCGTAGTTTAGGTGATTTTTAGAGGTGTAATCATACGAACAGTAGTGTCTAAGTTCTAATGAATCTATCTAGGTTTATAATTAAATAATCTGCATAGGGGTATAGATTATGACTAAGATTTTCAAGGATTATAAATATCTAGTTTACGATATTGAATTATTTATTTTTGACTTACATGCTTGAATAATGATAAATATAATGTCATTTTGTTTGGATTTTTGTATAGAGATATGAATTTTATGGAGTTATATTATATTAGGAATATGGAGATAATTTTAGAATTATATCTCTCAAATTCTAAGTGATATATATTTGATAGGTTGGGATTAGGACATGTTTCTTGTCTCAGTCAATTAACATATGATATGGAATTGATGACTACATTAGTTGAGAGGTGGAAAAAACATACATGCATATTTTGGATACCTACTAAGGATATCACATTTAATTTAGTGGATTCCTTGCATATTATAAGATATATAATGGTAGAAACTTATGCAGTGGTGTATAGTGTAAAGGGACTAAGCCATATTAGGTTTGCACATTGATATATAACTAGTCAAGTTAGAGGATTTCATTATAGATATTATAACACTTGTTTTTTAAATTATAAATTATGTTGTCTACTATTTATTTATTTAAAAAATACTTATGTGTTCTCTTAGGATATTTTACAGCCATGGATGGGGGTTTAGTAGCAATATCATATCGTATGCACCATAGAGTTTGACACATTAAGTATCATTTCACCATATATGATTTGGGGCGTGATATGTTAGCCCATTTATACATAGACTTGTATAGATTCACTCAAGAGGAACATGCTAGAGGTTTAATCTCAACTAATTTATTACACATATGAGATTATAAGCATATTTATGTTACACAACTTATTGGAGGTTCTCATGCTAATTGGGTACATATGTAAACATATGATGAACAGTGGGTAAATAAGACTTGTAGTGGTTGGAGAACTATATATTATCACATTATGCATGAATAGTTAGTTTTTTATATGAAAATGTGGAGACCCTATAGAGGTTTCATAGGTTAGCTTGAGGATGCCATAGAGTTATGGCATATTAATGTTATCTTGTAGTTACATGATGAGTTTTATAGTGTCTTCAAGAGATTTTAGTATGATTAAGCGAATCAATAGTTTGGTGTTAGGTAGTGTATGCAATTAGAAATGCATCATGTCTATAAATCAATCTTAGCTCGAAGAAGATAGAACATATCTACACTTCTGATTGGGAATACATTTGTTAAGAGAGAGCATGACCAATATGGGGATCCACTAGAATTGATTAGGGGATCACTTGTCATAATACACCATGTGAGGTAGGGTTCTAAAGTCTAAAATATAACATAATCACACAACAACCCTAAAAGAGTCTTAAGGTCTGATATTTAACTTAAGTCTAATAAACAAGAAAATAAATCTAATCTAGTGCACACCAAAGCTTGTGGCATAATAAAGGGGTTAGTAAAGTAATCAAAACATGTATTAGAGAATCTAAATTAAGCTAAGTATGAGTAATACCCTAATACATGGAATATGAAAATTAATATTATTTGAGCCAACACTTATGCTATTTTTAACTACTAAAGAGAGGAGAACAAAGTTATAATATACTTACGTGAATGTGAATCCATCGAGACTCAATCTCTCCCTTGGCCAAAGGGGCTTTGAAAGAGGTTGTTTTGGTTTATAAGGATAACTAAGAAAGACTAAAGCATCCAAGAATTATCCACAAGACTAGATTCTCCAAATAGAAACCCTAAGCTAAGAATCCTCAAGTAGAATGGTGGAATAGTATATTGTGAATAAGTGTGAGTGAATAATAACTCTTTATTATATATTTAAAATAATCATAAAATGATCTTGTATTTATTGGTATATCTTGCCCTAAATCCTCCCAAAAACATTAGATGTATAGTATCAACCATGGTTGACCCTGTATGTTTTTAGGGATAATTCACTAAGTTCAAGTTAGGTCAGTCGAAAGGCAACAAACCCAAAAAGTAAAAAATACACCTAAACTATATAGGGTCAACCATGGTTGACCTAGTACAACTGATAGTCCAAAAGGGAATTAAGGTAAGAAAAGGAGGATGGAAAGAGGAAAAAGATTAGAGGAATGTGCAATGGATGAGTAATAGCTTAGGGTATGGTTTTAAGAGTTGGCTGGATTGGTAATAATGTGGCAATAAGGGGTAAAAATACTGTGAAGCACCAAAGGTCTACCCACCCCTTTCTTAGTGCACCCCTTAGGGTGTGCACTCAGAGAGACTGAGTCTCAATAGATTTCTGTAAGATGTAAAACATCAGTATTTTATAAAATTTAAAATTATTATGTGTATACATATTCCCCACTTGAATCTCATCATGTATCACTAAGGTGAAATAGGGGATGGTGATTTGAGAAAGAACATAGTAACACATAATGTTGATGCTAAAAATAAATTACAGTATTTTAAATCATAAAATAGCTAAAATTAAATGAAAAAAGTAAATAACTAAAAATTAAATGTGATGTATACCTTGAATTACCTTTATCATGGGATGGTTGTCTACTATGTTATTAGTTTTGATTGGGTAAGGCACAAAGACTGCTTTCAACAAACCCAAAAATACAAAACTAAAGAGCAAAAACAAACAAACACAAGAAAAGCCAAGATAGATGGTGCTATAAGGATGGGATGTACTTGGAAAATTTGGCAATCTGGGGTAATAATTTCTATGTTAGACCAAATGACCAAGTCAAACAATAAGAGTAAATTAGGTAACTGAAAAGCCAAGGCTACTAAAGATTAAAAAACTTCAACAAACTATCCTTAAGTAAAAAGGCAAACTCACCAAATCAAACCAAGGATACATGTTAAATAGGATGGTAATCAAATAAATCAAATGGTAAAATTAGAAACAAAATGGTAAAACAACATTGATGATTTAGCAGTAGCAATCCACATCTCACTCAACAATGGACAAAGGGGCATAAAAGGGAAATTAACAATGATGAGTGAGAAGTAACAAACCAACTTCACTCAATAATGGAAAAAGGGTACGAACTCATGTGTCTATAACAAAAAGATAGTAAAGCAATGATAAATTGTAAAAGGAAAGTAAAGTAAATGTAGAAATGTAAAATCATGGTGAAAAGAAAATAAGAATATAAAGTTACTCAAACATGTTGTTTCACTCTAAAGATAGATAAAACTGAAATAAATTAGTGCTAGCATGTTTTTAAGAGGTAAATAAAAAGGAATTAAATAAGGGAAAATAGATTTGGAATCAAAATTTTTCTATCAAGGGGGTAAAAAAAATGGGTGGAAGGGATAATTAAGGAAAAACTAGGTAGAGGAACTCTTTATTAAATTCAAGACACTCAAATTAGTTTTATCAAAATAAGAGGACTTTCAATCTTTAAGGACTCTAAATAAATTCTCTTAGCTAACAAGTATTAGGTCAATAAATGGATTATGTAGATCATCCCATGAAGGCTATATGCATGAAAAATAAAATGGACATACCTTCCCACAACATGTTCCCCATTCCTTAGGATCCCTTACAGAGCCAATGGTCTAGTATGAAGATTGGGTACTTGTGTGAGAAAGTAGGTAGCACCATAGAGTTTGTTGAATTACCCTATTCCAATTTACTGGCCTATCATAACCTAATAGACCTTGGCTCTATGTGAGACCAACTCTAGAGTTTGAGTTTTGATTAGAGATAATAGATATGCTTATAATCACATCTTTTAGTGTGAATTTTACTTTTGAGATTTATATGTTGCCTTTTAGATATCATTACCTTTTGTTTTAAATGATTTGGATTTTAACTTTCTTGATGGCTTTTTTAATTCCTCCTACATACAAATTTGGAAAATTAAACATGGGTGGTAGAGGTGACTTTCATTTGAATATTTGGGACTTGGTTGCTAAGAGAGATAACTTTAAAGAGCATGGGGTCTAAGAGTCTCATAAATATAGTGAAATAAAAGTGTTATCTTGACTTCAACCTTGTTTTATCCAATGTGGAGATGAAAAGAAAGGAAAATCAAGAGGAATGATACATGGAACAATTTTAATTAATTCAAATTACAAAAAAAAGTGAGAAAGGGCAAAAAGGGATACAATGACAATAAGTGTGATTCCTCATCATAAAAATGGGGGAAATAGTGGAAAACATGCTAACATAAATTGTTGTGCAAATTTCATCTAATAAAAAAAGCAAAAACTAAAGTTGATAACAAGGATGAAGAACATGAAAAGGTGGTAATTTTATGAGGAGGGTTAGGTCCTATCTATGGTATTACACTGAAGCTACATAAAATAAGGAAAAGATAAATCAAATAGATGGTAGTTTTGTGAGGGATGTTGGGTCCTATCCACGGTCTTACAAAGCAACTCACAAAAGAAAAAACCAAAGGAGTTCTAAAACAAAATTGGAAATAAAAAATAATTTGTGAAAACTAAGTAAAATATGGTTATTTTTTGGTGAATACTAGGTCATATCTATGGTATTAAAAAGAAACTCACAAAAGAAAAACCCAAGGGGTGCAAAAAACAAGAAGATAAAGAAGACTATGGTACATCAAGAAACCAAAAGATAAAAAGGGAGGACTAAAGGTTTGTGAAAGGAACTTGATATAGAGGGAGAGACCCATGATTAATTAACATGAATTTAATGTTAGATAGATATAGATAGAAATCATGAAAATAAGGAAATGTTTAGGCAAAGTACTTTTTGAGGAATTGTGCATTAGTGGGCTCTTTGAAAACATGGCTTTCATTGGTTTGAAGGTAGTAGGTACTTGGATCAAGAATGTATTTAACTAAGTATGACCCCCACTATTTTTGGGAATATTTACCTTATTTATCATGAGTGTATTCTAATTTAAGGACAAGATCACCAACATTAAAAGTGCAGATTTTAACATGTTTGTTATGCTGTCTGGCAATGCGAGCCTTGTATTAGAAGTTATGTTGTAAAGAATAAAGATGAAGTTCATCAAGTAGATCAAGGGAATAAAGATGTAATTCATGTAATTATTCATTAGGAATAATACCATGAAGGGATATATGAAGAGAAAGAAGCTCAACTTCTAAAGGAAGGACCGACTCAGAACAATAAACTAGAGAAAATGGAGTTGCCCTAGCGGTAGTACATATGCTAGTCTGATAGGCCCAAAGTGTAGGGTAAAGATGAAGATGTTAATCTATGTGGGTTTCAAGAATTATATTTTGGAGAGTTTTGTTAGTATCATTAGCTTTTCCATTGCATTATGGATGATAAGGTGTGGAAAATTTGTGATTGATCTTGAATTTGTTACAAAGTTGATTAACATGTTTATTTTTGAAATTAACACCATTGTCTAAGATGATGGTATGGGGAACACCAAAGCAAAAAATTATTTGATTAGGAATAAATTTGGAAATGGTAGGAATAATAAAATTAACAAGGGGCATGGATTCTACCCACTTGGTAAAATATTTGGTAGAGGTAATGATAAAGACATGTACATATTGGGAGTGAGGAATTTTACCAATGAGATCAAATCCCCATGTGGAAAAAGACCAAAGAGATTTGATATTTTGAATTTTAGATGGAGGTTAATGGATTAGATCATTGTGAAGCTAACAAGGATTACACTTTTTAGCATATTTAATTGCATCCTTTTCAAGAGTAGGCCAAAAATAACCCATACATAGGCATTTGCATGCTATAACATGTCCGCTACAATGACCATCACAAATGCCTCCATGTACTTGTTCAATAAGAAGAGGGAATTCATCTTACATAACATAATAGAGAAAAGTACCTTTAGAGTTTTGATAGTAAAGGAAGTTGTGTTGAAATACATACTTGAAAGGTTATTTATGAATGTGTGTCTTTTCATAAGAATCTAAATCAAGAGGATACATTTGATGTTTCAAGAAATGAATGATATCTTGGTACCATGGGCTTTGTCAAATGGTAAAAACCTTGATGTGGAAAATAAGATAATTTTGTGGTTGGGTTGAAGATGGATATTTTGTTATTTGTATAAGAAAAGAAGGATCAGAAGGAAGTTGATGAGCATGAAAGAGAGATGCTGAAGAGGCAAGAGAATCAATAATGGAATTTTGATCTCTCAGAATAGGTTCAATAGTGAAAGAGATAAAATGCTTAGCAAAAGTGGCTGAAATTTGATGATAGGTAATAAGGTTCTAAAATTTTACATTGATAATAACCACTAACTTGATGAAAAATAAGTTAAGAATCACCTAAAGCATGAAATTATTGAATCTATAAATCAAGAGTAGCTCTCATGTCTAAGATAAGAGCTTTTGTATTCAACCATATTATTAGTGACATCAAAGATGAAGAAAAAAGCTAAAGGAATGATCTTGTTAAGAGGACTCATGAGAATTCAACCTACCCTATCTCCTTAAAGGCATTTAGCACCATCAAAGTGAAGGGTCCAAGTATCCTCATGTAAGTCAACATTAATTTTAGGGAACTACTTGATAACTAATTTTGGTTTAGTAGTATCAAAAGGAGTGGAAGATTCATCAAGTTGATTGGCTTCAAGATCTATGGTAAAGATATGAAAGTAATATTTGAGAGAGATAAGTTGATTAAGACCTTAAATTTAAAGAATATTATCATCTGGAAGATCATCTTGAATGGAAGGAGTGGCTGGAATAGAAGCTGCAACAAGTTGATCAACTATGACTTTTCCTTTAATAACTTTTTGAGTGATGATGTAGAGATCAAATTTCATAAGTAAGACCATCCATTTACCAATTATATCTCTAGGAATAAAGGATTTGGAGAATAAATTATGAAGGGGGTAAAAATGAAAAATGACATAAGTAGTTTGGTAAAGCATATAGTGATGAAGATTTTTAGTCATGAAATAGATAGTGAGGCAATCATGCTCAATTTTGGTATAACATGTTTCATAATTGATGAGGCCTAGGATAATGTAGTAGATAACATACTCTCTTACTATATCATCTTGTTTGGAAAGAATTACCCCAAATAAAATAGGTGTGGAAGAAGTATATAGAATCAAGGTTTTATCATTGGAAGGAGGACAAAGTGTAGGTGGGTAAAGCAAAGACTCTTTCATGTTATCAAAGGCTTTTTAACATGGATTCATACATTCTAAAGAAATACATTTCTTGAGAAGGGAATTGATGGAGTGAATTTGATATTCCCTTTTGGGGAAAATCATCTAATTTCCCCAAGTTTTCCCAAATAAGTAAAAATGTCGGGAATAGATCTAGGAATGGTCATGTTGGCTATGACAATAATTTTGGTAGGGTCAACATCGATGCCACAAAAAGAGACTAAGAATCCTAAAATTTTTCTATATGTGACTCCAAAGACACATTTTAAGGATTAAGTATAACTTTATATTTAAGGAGAAGATCAAAGATGATAGTGAGACCATAAAGATGATTTTTACAATGTTTGGATTTAGCAATAAGATCATCCACATAGGTTTCAACGATTTTATGAGTGAGATCATGAAATATGTGGGTCATCACTTATTGGTAAGTGGATCTAGAATTTTTGAGGTTGAAGGGAATTTTGACATAGCAATAGGTACCCCATTCCATGGTGAAAGTTGTCTTATGTTGGTCCTTAGGGGCAATATGAATTTGATTGTATCCTGAGAAGCCATCCATAATAGATAACATTTCATAACTAGCCGTGGAATAAAAAATGGAATCTATTTAAGGTAAAGGGAATTTTTACTTGGGAAAATAAAGATTAATATTTAGGAAATCAATAAAAATGAAAATGACCATAGTGACATTCTTTTGAATGGGGACAATGTTGGAAACCCATTCGAAATAATCCATTGGTTTAATAAATTTAGCATGAAATAATTTGACAATTTTTTTATGACATAAAGTTGAAAATTTAGGTGGAAATTTTCTTTGTTTTTGATGCAAAATATTGGTATTAGGATACATAATGATGTTATACACCATAATTCTAGGGTCAATGCCAGGCATGTCCTCATAGGACCAAGTGAAAGCTTCTTGACATTTGTCAAAAAATAAGCTGAAATTATCATGTTCAGAAGGTGAGAGTTATCAAAAACCTATGATAGGTCAAGGATAAGATGGAGTACCATATTCAATATGAGTGGTTTATTTGATAAGCATGACATTTCCATCTTGAAAGTGGTATGGTGCATTAGGTAAGGCATAAATTAGATTTGTGTTAGGATCAATGCTAGCAACAAAGTTGTTGAAGTAAGGATTTTTAGTCTTAAAATTTCCAAGTTTATGATGATATTGAGGAAGTTGAGGTTTTTAGGCATATAATAACTCAAGAATAAATTCATCACTAGGAAAGGTAGGAAGAGGACCATAATACTTAACATCTAATTTAAGATCTAAAATTTTATTTCCATGGCGATCAAACTCAGTATGTATCTGATGAACATTAGTGGCCTTGGCATCAAGTGTAATTTTGGGAGTAGAAGAAGTAGATGGAGTAGAAGATATTGGTGTATTGGTGGATTTAGTGATAGGAGAAGGATCAGATATAATTATTGGATCCAAAGGTGGTAAATGAGGTGTAAGAAATTTTGGAAAATATAAAGGCATTATTTGTTCAACCACCTAAGGAGTATTAATAAGAGGAAAATTGACAGGAGGCACATGAACCTCAGGATTTGAGGTATGATCCACATAAATACTATGAACATCCTAATTAAAAACATGAATTTGGGCTAAGGTTTTTTGATAATGATGAACATCCAAGTCTCTATATTAAGCTTAGGCCATGATATAGTTGTCATCATATGATGGAGAAATCATACATGCTTGAGAATCTGGAGGAGTTTCAGAGGATGAGATCTGAATATTACTGAATATATGAGGAGACTTGATGAGAGGATATTGAAATAATTTATCCACTTGAAAATCATTGAAAGTGAAGGCATATTTTAGTAGAGAAGGTCCCTGAACATTGCATGGAGGGGGAAAATTGGTAATCTCATCCATGAGAGGAATAGTATGGTCTTTTGGTAAGAGATAAGGAAGAAGACATTGTGAAATGTAGGGAGGTAACTTGGTGGTATTACAAGTATGTTGCAACACATTGGGATCATCACCATCAAAATTAGTAAGAGTAACTTGTAAATTAGAATTCATGTTGATGAACTTGGGTAAAGGAGCACTAATGATCTTAGGAATTGTAAGAACATGACATTGTGATTTAGGATTAGGTAGTTGGATACTCCATTGATTAGGATCAGCTTTATGCTTATACATTTTCTATTATGAAAGAATTTAATACATTGACTAACAAAAGAAGTAATGGCCCTCATTCGATGAGTCTATGGATGACCAAGGAGTATGTTATAAGATAAAGGAAGATCAAGGACCATAAGCTTAGTTTAAAACAATTTTATGTATAATGGTTAATGGAATCCAAATACAAGTGGCTTTTGATTAGTATTATAAAAACCACAACAAGTAATATGAGTTTGCTTGAGATGATCCTTATTATAACCAAGTTATTGTATAAGCCATAAATATGTCACATTAATACTAGAGCCTTAATCAACTAGAACTTTTTGGATAAGAGTGGTATTAATGGGTACTTTGATAAGGAGTGGTGGATCATCGTCATGAAAAATAATTTCATCATTGAGATTCAATAGATGGCGGTTCTTCAATATGGAAGATGGATCTTCAATATCTTGAAGTTGTTGCATAAGAAATTTATGATGATAGGGTGAAGTACAAACCAAATCCATAAGTGGAATCTTACAAGGAATAGAGTTGAGTTCTTCAAGAAATTTCCAATGAGATATACAAGAACCAACATGAGGTTTAAAAGGTAAATTAGATTTTGAAGGAATAGAAGTGGTTAGAGGATTGAAAGGAGGAATTTATTCTTTAGGTGTTTTTGAATTAGAATTAGTGGAGGTGGTATCTTTAATAAGTTGTTCCTCCAAAGATGGTTTTTTAGGCTTGGTAATGGGATCTTTGTGAGCCAGTTTGTGATGATAGTTAACCTTAGCAGTATTGACATATTGAGAATTGTTAAAGTATTGGTCATAATCAACATCAATAACACAAACATACTTATAACTTAATTGATTATTTGAAGAGGATTTTTTATTTTTAGAATTAAAATCTTTAGAAGTTTGTCATTTTTGAAAAGTAGTAGAGTACTCTTGACTATGAAGATTGATCATAGCTTCATGGTTGAATGAATTACTAAGCATATAAGAGACAAAAAATTTAGTGATCCCTCTACAAGATTCATGAGAATGCCCAGTGTCAACATGGAACCAAAAAAATAGATTGGGATCATACCACTTAGGAGGAGCATTAGAATAGATGAAAGGTTTGAGGGCGGTAAAAATTGTTTTATTTGTTGAACCATAAGAGGTGTATGAGAAAGGTGAAGGAATATCAGTTTTGGCAACTCCTGGTTTAGTTTGCGATGTATTATTAGTGATAGCATTAGATGTTTGGAAATATCCTTTAAGAATATTAGGATTAGGTTCAAATTGATTCATAAGAAAGTCCTGATGCTTAGCTTGATCAAGATCTTCATTAAGTGCTTGGGGAACAAAGGTTCAAACCTTATATTGGAGAGTGAGAATCAAAGTGGTGATAAAGATTTTGAATATGTTATCATTAGTCATGTTATGGTTGGATTTATGAGCTAAATATTTCCATATTTTGATAAAGTCATGAGATGATTTAGTGGGAGATTGCTTAGCATTGATGAAGTGGCTAAGACAATTTTTGGGATTATCATTGTGTTGAAAAAAATTAACTAAAAGATTAACCAAATCTTCAAGTTACCAAATATAATGTTGGGGTAGTTGATTATACCATATAATACATCATCAGTAAAAGTTTTCACTAAGAGTTTATCTGGACAAAAGGTATTAGTTTGGATCCACTCTTTGCAAAGGTTTCTAAAGGATTTAAGAAATAAGGTAAGGTCTTTAGTCCCATCATATTTGATAGTTAAAGATATGTTACCAATATCAATGGATACAATAAAGGTAGATAAAGGATCATTTTGAATATTTTGAAGCATCTTGTTATTCAGTATGGGTTGAGGAATAACACTGCCTGAGGCATCCCAAAGAAGTGGAGGAATGAAAATGGGATTAGCTTGAGGATGCATAGTTAGAGGTTAATTAGCCACATTGATTAGATGTTGTTGAAGTTGTATCATTTGATGGGTGTTATAATTTTGCATAATATTAATTTTCTAGATAACTTGGGCTAAAATTTGGGTTATATTGGGAGGTGGGTTGATGTTTTTAGGAGTACTCCCCAAATTGGTGTTAGGGGGAGGATTATTAGAAGAAGGATTACTAGTGGGATTGTTAAGTAAACTTATATCAATCACTCCCACATTAGTTTGAATATTTTGAAGATAAGAAGTTTCTTGATAAGTAAGGAAATGATTAGATCCATCAACTTCATCTTGAGATGTTATTTGCACCATGTTATAGGTCATGGATGAAGGAGGAGAAGAGGTGCCCCAAGAGTGATGGTGATCTTAAGAGGAAAAAAGAGGGAGAAATAAACATCCCATATAGAATATAAATGGATTCAAGATATCAAAGAAGATTTTTATAGGAGACTTCATTCAGATTGAAGAGAGATGAATAACATACAAAATTAGAGAAATAGGGAACTAGATTGAGGAATACAAAAAACAAAAAATAGTATAGGGTTGACTGGGTTGACCTATCACAAGAAACATGGCCTATAAACTATACAGGGTCAACTGGGTTGATCTAGTATAGTGAATATTGACAAGAAAAAGAGATAAAATGGGTTGTAGATAGTACATGGTCGATTGGGTTGATCCTAAATAGTACACAAAGGATATAAAAAGGTACAGGGTTAATTGGGTTGACCTAGTATAGTAGATAGGGAAAAATAAAAGGTTGATAACAATTTATGAATTGAAACAAGATAATTTTTGTAGCTAATCTAGGAAAGTAAGAACTGAAGGGAAACAAATAGTCAATTGGATCAATATTGGCTAATCTAATTGAAGCAAACAATATAAAACCTTGCACTAATATTGGCTAATGCAAGTTTTTACACACATAATTGAGTAAGGATAAAATAATCAACTTGAAAAGTAAAGAGTTAACTAATTGGTCAGCCTAAAAAGTTTTATTATATTATTAAGAATGATTTTAAATGTGATGAGAAGTTGGTTATAAAGCAAGGAGCTAGATATAAATCTAAGGATGAATTTAGGTAGTTTGGACTGAAAGGAAATATAGTGGAAATGATATAGGATTGTTATTGGGGCTTGCCCCCTCACTTCACACATTATAGTGATAAGGGTGTCAGGTGCTTAGCCAGAATATACCTTTAACCATACTCTATACTTGACCAGAGTATTAAATTGGCTTCCCCCTTGGTGACGAAATCTAAGTAGGTTGGCCTTGGGTAGACAAATATTAAAATGCTTATTTAGATTATATGATTTGGATGTGTGTGCCTAAAATAAAAATAATAAAACTAAATGGTTAATTAAAAACCCCCTAATTAGACTATTTGAACTATTTTAAGCATGCAAACAATAAGAAAAGAAATGTGTGAACTAATTACTAACATATAGAGATTAATTTTGACTTAAAAAAAGGTATAGTGTTGACAATATATGCATAAAATATAGAACAAATTCAACATGGTCAAACTTGTACTATAGAAGCAAGGTTTGAAAATGAATAGGGTCAACCAAGGTTGACCTAGTTATTCAAATAACACACAAAACACAAAATAGGGTTGATAGGGTCAATCTAATTGACTGTGTAGGGGAAATTTTGAAGACTATAAATTTTGAAAGGAAATATATAAAAGAGAGAGAGACAGAGAGATAGAAATGAAACTTGGTGGGTCATAGATGTAGATAATAAACATTACTAGTCAAGAATCTTAGAATATGGTTGAAAACTCTGTTGATTGGATCAACTAGGTCAATCAAGATTTATAAAATCTTACTGCTGAGTGCCTAAAATGTACAAGGTCAACTAGGGTCAACCTAGTAATCTAAAATGAAATTCTAGAAACACATACTAGGTTGTTTGAGTTGGTCTAGTTACCTATTCCTAAAAAACTATGCACATAGATTAGAACTGGGTTGACGTAGTTGATCTAGTATGATAAATATATGATAAAAATAATGCTAAAAAGAATGAAAGAAAGTGAAATAAATATTTCAAGGGTTAGTTTCATATCAGGTTCACCAAAATGTATGTAATTATAAATACATCATGTCTATAAATCAATCTTAGCTCAAAGAAGATAGAGTATACCTACACTTTCAATTGGGAATACATTTTTTAAGTAGGAGCATGACCAATATGGGTATCCACTAGACCCTATTAGGGGATCAATTATCAAAATACACCATGTGAGGTAGGATTCCAAATCCTACAGTCTAACATAATCATGCAACAAACCTAAAAGAGTCATAACATTTGATATTTTTCTTAAGTCTAATAAATAAGAAAGTAAATATAATCTAATGTACACCAAAGCTTGTTGCACAAAAAGGGGTTATTAAAATAATATAAAAATGTGTAAGAGAATATTAATTATGTGTAAGACCCTAATACATGGAATATGAAGAGTAATATTTTGAGCCAACACTTATGCTACTTATATCTAATAAATAGAGGAGAACAAAGTTAGAATATACTTACCTGAATGTGAACTCATCGAGACTCAATCTCTCCCTTGTCTAAAGGGGCTTCTGAAGAGGTTGTTGTGGTTTGTAAGGATAACTAAGAAAAGGCCAAAGCTATTAGGAATTGAAAGAATTTAAACCAAATTTAAATCACCATAAAATCAGATAACTAGATTTTAAATTTGAAATCAAATTTAATTATGCACTAACATGCATCAAAAAAACAATTCTTGAAATCACAGTTAAATAAAAGAAATAAGGAGAGAATAAAACTAACAATAAAACCATAACATATATATATATATATATGTATATATCATGGTTTAATGTGGGATACATCCACCAAAAAAGTCCTTAATAAAATTTGTAAATAAAATAAGATTATAAAGACCTCTCACAGAGATAGTATATCTCCTATAGAAAATGTTACACATATACTATGATGCACCTGCACCTGCACAATTCTGTATCACAAGATGCTATACCACACCCTATAAATAAACACCTACACTTTATAAAAAAACATCTACACTTTGACTTTGTCTCTCAAAAGCCACAACCTAAAAAAATTCACATCACTCTAAATAGTCACACCACACTTCTATATATACCAAATGAAGAAAAATCCAACAAACAAGGAGAAACACATGTTGCTTATCCAAGATAATCATTATCCACTATGTGACAACCCTCCACCTAAGCAAGCTCATCTATAAGCCCACCTAAGGAAGAACTCACCATGTTTATCTCTCCTCTTCAAAATGACATATTTTACAAAGACATGTGATCACAACCAACTCCTTGAAACAAGGAAGTCATTCCCTTTTCCAATAAAAAACTAACTCCCTAAGATCAAGGAATTCAATATGGAAAATAGGCATCTAAAAACTAACTCCATAAAACACGAATACATAGAAATTATAAATACTAGGAATATTCCACTCACATGTGGATCAAGGTTCCACAAAAGGTGGAGTGGGGAAAAATGCACTCCCTATATTTTTGGAGCTCTCTAGACCCACAAAATATATCCCCATGGTCATCTAATAGCCCCAAAGGGTTCCACACTCAACAATCTCCCACTTAGAAACTATTTCTCCTGAATAGAATTTATCACTACTCCATGACCACTAAGGCCAACCAAATCTGAACATAGTCTCAATTTTGCTAATGTAACCACCTTGGTCATCATATTCACATGATTCTAGAAAGTATGAATCTTATCTAGCTTCACCAAGTTCTCCTTCAAAGCTATCTTGATGAAGTGATAATGTCACTAAATGTGTTTCATCTTCGAGTGGAAAGTGGAGTTCTTTGATAAATGAATAACCCTCTAACTATCATTGTGTAGTCTCCCAACTTCTTTCTCATGCCCCAACTCTTAAAATAATTTCTATAAAAAAATAATCTCCTTGATAGCCTTTATGGAAAAAATGTACTCTACCTCTGTGGTTGACAAAGCCATAGCCTTATGTATCTTGTAAATCTAACTAACCACTATATCTCCAATAGTAAAAATATATATCCTATCATACTCCTCCTTCTATCAATATCACCTACCATATCTAAGTCCACATAACCATGAAAAGTGGTATTTGATCCACCATAACATAATAGAAAATCCATGGTTCCTCTCAAATACCAAAGAATTAATTTCACTGCTTGCCAATGCTCATAACCTGGATCACTCATATACCTGTTCACAAGTCCCACTACTTGGGAAATATCTAGCCTAGTAAAAACCATGGCATACATCAATTTGCTAACTAATGATGAGTAAGGTACCTTTGACATATAACCAATGCTCATAACCTAGATCACTCATATACCTGTTCATAACTCCCACTATTTTCCAATGCTCATAACCTAGATCACTCATATACCTATTCAAAACTCCCACTACATGCCAATGCTCATAACCTGGATCACTCATATACCTGTTCACAACTCCCACTACTTACCAATGCTCATAACCTAGATCACTCATATACCTGTTCACAACTCCCACTGCTTGGGCAATATCTAGCCTAGTACAAACCATGGCATACATCAAGCTGCTAACTAATGATGAGTAAGGTACCTTGGACATCTTAAGATTTTTAATCTCTATCTTGGTACATTGCTCTTTTGATAATATAAAGTGGCCTACCAAAGTAGTACCAAAATATTTAGCATCCAACATGCTAAACCTTTCTAAGACTTTATTCACATACTTTGATTAGGATAAAATTAGCTTCCTCTCCTTTTTGTCATAAGTAATCCTCATACCAAGGATTTGCTTCAGTGCACCCAAATCCTTCATAGAAAAGGAGTCACTAAGATATTTCTTGAGTATATGAATATGTTGTATGTTCTTTCCTGCAATTAACATATCATCCACATACAAGTATAATATAATAAAGGAACCACCATCAAAATGTTTGATGTATACATAATGGTCAGAATTACACCTTTAATATTCTTGTTCCAACATAAAATAATCAAATTTCTTATACCATTGCCATGGATCTTGTTTCAAGTCATAGAAGCTCTTTTTTAGTTTGCACACATAGTTCTCCTTCCCTTTGACCTCATATCCCTGTGGCTACTTCATATACAACTCTTCATCCAAATCACCATGAAGAAAAGTAGTTTTCACATCTAACTATTCTAAGTGTAAATCCTCAACTGTAACTAAACCAAGAACAGTCCTAATAGAAGTCATTTTTACAATATGAGAAAAAATTTCATCAAAATCAATACCTAATTTTTTTGCAAACCCCTTAACCACCATCTTGGCCTTATACCTTTTTCTCCCTTCATCTTCTTCTTTTATTCTAAAGATCTACTTATTTGGCAATGCACTCTTTCCCTTGGGTAGCCTAAACAAATCCCACATTTTGTTCTCCATGAGAGATCTATGCTCCTCATCCATGGCTTGCTCCCACTTCATCTTGGCATCTACCTACATTGCTTCCTCATAATACTTTGGTTCTCCATTTTTAGTGAGTAACAAATTATTCAAATAAGGATAAAGATGTTTAGGTGCTCTTTTTACCTTATAAGACCTTCTTACTAGGAGTTTGGGGTCCTTGTGTAGAAGGTTCCTCAACTGATTCATTAGATACTTTCCCATTCGCAATGTCATCTAATACTATGTACTCTTTCTATTCCTATTCCTATTCCTATTCATATTCATGTAACTAATTCTTAGAAATGACTTTTTCATTAAAGACTACATCTCTAGACTAAAATATTTTCTTATCTTTAATGCTTCATAAATGGAAACCAAAGCCATCCTCACCATATCCAAAAAATGTGCATATTTTTTATTTTACCTCTAACTTGGTCCTATCCTCTTTCTTAATGAGAGAAAAACACTCACATCCAAAGACTCTAAGAAAAGAATAATCAAAATTCTTACCAAACCAAGCTTATTTAGGATTGCCTTCATCTAAAGGCATAGAAGGTCTTTTATTAATCAGATATACTACTATGCTAACTGCTTCTACCCAAAATGATAAAGGCAACCCTGCATGTAACCTCATGCTCC
This sequence comes from Torreya grandis, assembly GCA_037957365.1. Classification (NCBI taxonomy): domain Eukaryota; kingdom Viridiplantae; phylum Streptophyta; class Pinopsida; order Cupressales; family Taxaceae; genus Torreya; species Torreya grandis. The sequence goes on along the minus strand of JARHVA010001619.1, from coordinate 895,110 downwards.
AAGCACATTCCATTATTGTTCTATTCATCCTTTTAGATACCCCATTATACTGTGGAGTTTATAAAACCATCCTTTACCTATGGATTCCATTGCTAGAACAATAATCAAAGAAAGTATTACTACAATACTCACCTCCATTATCTGATCTAAGACATTTTAACTGGAGACTTGTTTCATTCTCAACCAAGGCTTTCCACTTCTTAAAAGTGTCAAATACATCAGATTTATTTTTAATACAATAAACCCAAAATTTTCTTGTTGCATCATCAATAAAAGTGACATAATAATTGGAACCACCAATAAAAGATACCTAAGTTGGTCCCCATACATCTAAAACTACCAACTCTAACTTATGCTATTTCTTTATGGGTCCAAATTTTAGGAACTTTTATCACTTCTATTTCTCATACACATAATTCTCATAGAATTCTAAATAAATGTCTTTTAATCCAAGAAACTTGTCTTTTAAGATCTCCTTGCCCTTATGGATCATATGATCAAGCTTGTAGTGCCACAAAATTGCATTTACATCTACAATAACTAAACCAAAATAATCAACACTATTAGTCAAATATAAAGTAATAACTTTCTTACCTCTCACAACCACAAGAGCACCTTTGGTAACTTTCCAAGAATCTATAGTAAACATTACCAAACATCCCTCACTGCCCAATTGCCCCACTGAAACCAAATTGCATCTCAACATATGAACATGTCTGACATCCTCAAGTAGCCATGTGTTTCCATTCTACATTTTCACCTAAACACAACCTTTCCCTACTATCTCACATGGTTCATCATCACCAATATAAACATGCTCCAAATTTTCATGAACATAATCAGTAAAATAATGCCTATGTGGGGTGGCATGAAAAGAAGCACCTAAATCTAATACCCAAGACTCAAAAAAAAATTTTAAAGAAAGAATTAAAGCATCCTGACATGATTTACCTAATCTCACATTTACCTCATTCATTTCCTCCTTGTTGGAATTCTTATCTTGAAGTGACTAGAAATCCTTCTTTGAGTGTCCACTCTTCTCACAATGCCAACATATAATCTTAGATCTAAATCTAGATTTAGATCTACCCTTTGAATTTACAAAAATACTTTTGCTCTTATCCTTTTGTCTCCCTCTAGTTTCAATAGACAAAGCATTACTTGAATATTATTAGCCAATAATTTCCCTTCACATTTCCTCGCTAAGAATCACACCTACAACATCCTCACAATTTAAGCTTCCCTTGGTAGGGACTGCATTACTCACAACCATAACCAAACTATCCCAACTATCAAGAAAATAACACAAAATTAGTAAAGCTCTAAATTCATCATCAAAATTAATTCCAATAGAAGTGAGCATACTTACAACCATATTAAAATCATTTAAATGACTAGAAATAGAACCATTCTCAAACATTTTCATATTAAACAATATTTTCATAATTTTTTTTTAATTTGAAGTAAAGGGTTTCTCATACAACTTTCCAAGTTTATCCATGAGATCATTTATAGTTTTCTCATCAGAAATGTTAAATGAAATAGAATATGTAAGGCATAACCATATGGATCCCAATGCCTTCCTATCAAGCAATGACCGATCTACATCACTCATACTTATAGGTTGTTCTCCTTTCCCCTCTAAGGGGAGATGAAGGTATTTTTAATACAAGTAATATTCCATTTGCATTTTCCACAAAATAAATTATTAACATCAAATTTATCAACCTTGAATCTAATCTCTTCTCCCATAGCTCCCACTCAAGCTAAAAACCCTTCCTGTGATTTACCACTTCAGTAAAAACACACTAAAACTCTCATACTAGTTGTTAGGAATTAAAAGAATTTAAACTAGATTTAAATCACCATAAAATCACATAACTAGATTTTAAATGTGAAATCAAATTTAATTATGCACTAACATGCATCATGGAAACAATTCCTCAAATCAAATTTAAATGAAAGCAATAAGGTGAGAATAAAACTAGCAATAAAACCATAACACAAATCTTCCATGGTTCACCTAATGTGGGCTACAACCACCAAGAAAGTCCTCAATAAAATCTATAAAAAAAATAATATTACAAAGACCTCTCATAGAGATAAAATATATCCTATAGAAAATGCTACACATATGCTATGCTGCACCTACACCTACACCTAGACAATACTGTATCATAAACTACTATACCATGCCATGTAAATAAACACCTACACTTTGCAAAAAAATCTATACTTAGACTTTATCTCTCAAAATACACACCCTAAAAAAATTCACATCACTCCAAATAGTCACACCACACCTGTATATATAACAAATGAAGAAAAATCCACCAAACAAGGAGAAAATCACCATGATTATTCAAGATAAGCATTATCCACTATGTGGCAACTCTCCTCCACCTAAGCAAGCTCATCCATGAGCCCACCTAAGGAGGAACTTATCATGTTTATATCTCCTCCTCAAAATGGCACATTTTACAAAGACATGTGATCAAAACTGACTCCTTGAAATAAGGAAGTCATTCCCTTTTACAATAAACATCTAATTCCTTAAGATCAAGGAATTCAACATGAAAATAGGAATCTAACAACTAACTCCACAAAACATGGAATACATAGAAATTAGAAATATAAGGAATATTCCACTGACATGTGGATTAAGGTTCCAAAAAAGGTGGAGTGGGGAAAAATGCACTCCCCACATTTGTGGAGACCCATGGTCATGTGATAACCCCAAATGGATCCACACTCAACAAAAGCATCTAAGACTTATCCATAAGCCTAGATTCTATAAGTAGAAACCCTAAACTAAGACTCCTCAAGTAGAATGGTAGAAGAGTAGATTATGACTAAGCATGAGTGAATAATAACTCTTGATTGCATATTTGAAATAATGATGAAATGATCTTATATTTATAGGTAGATCCTTCCCTAAATTCTCTCAACAATGTTGGTTGTATAGGGTCAGTAATGGTTGACCCTGTATGTTTTTGAGGAGAATTCACTAGGTCTGAGCTAGGTTGGCCAAAAGGCTAACAAATCCACAAAGTGAAAAATACCCCTAAACTATACAGGGTCAACCATGGTCAACCTAGTACAACTAATAGTTCAAAATGGAATTAAGGCAATGAAAGGAGGATGAAAAGAGTAAAAAGATTGGAGGAGTGTGCAAGGGAGGAGTAATATCTTAGGGAGTGATTTTGAGTGCTAGTTGGATTGGTAATAATTTGAGAATAAGGAACAACAATCTTGCAAAGTACCAAAGGTCTACCCAGCCCTTTCCTAGTTTACCCTTTAAGGTGTGCATTCAAAGAGATTGAGTCTCGATGGGTTCTTGTAAGATGTAAAGCATCATCGTTTGATAAAAGTTAAAAATATTATGTGTATACAAGAAGGGGCTTCCCAAAACACACACCCATGGACATAGAACTATAAGGCCACTCTTTAACTAAGATATAGGGAATGTTATAATGATGTTGATATAACACCATTTCCTACAGGAGCTGTGGTTGCCCCTAGTGGTCATATTTGATAGGGATGATGTAGTTTGTAATCTAGAGTATGCCTGATGGTGGTTAAAAAATAGATATTATTTATTATTTCTTATTATGGATGATGATGCTAGAGTTTCACCTCAAGGTTAGGGTAGAGATGGTGGAAGATCTGGTTAAACTACTAGACAACTCATTAGAGATAACTGCAAGTATATATATGTAATGGTATTTTGTTTTTTATCATAATTTTTTTTAGAAGTTGATCATGTCTTGTAAAAATTTTATATCACTAATTAAATAACTTTATTTTTTCTATCATAACATTTATTGATAGAAAAAAAATATATTTTTTCCATTTTGTTAAAGGGAACATTATTTTTTATCACAAAAATAATTGCACTTTATTATGTCATCAATTTAAAATAATTACAATTCATATTTGGATTATGGAATTCCTAAAATGACATGCTTTGTATTTTATTCTAATTAAATTCTACTATCAATTATATCTTGATATTATAACAAATCGATGTTGCTGATTTTTTTTGCTTTCAACTACATGAAATGCTAAAGCATTTACTACCATTAAACTCAATCTGTGTAACATGTATTGTACAACATTCATAATGGGTACCATTCACTTTTATGTTTTATCTATTCTTATACTTAAGTTCTTAACCTGAATTACTATGTTGATAATAAAAAATATAGATAACATCAATAACTTACATAGTTTAAGGCTATTACATTTTCAATGTTATTGACTTAATTGATATGAGTCCTAATATGACTCTATTGGAAAACTAATGTATTATGAGGTATGTTGGCATATTTGTTATCACCTTGATTTTTATGATTTGAAGCCCTTCGTGACAATCAGGAGGTAACAACATGCTTTAAAATTAGAGTTGTTTTAAATGAAAAAAAAGCATAATGATTATCAATGAGTTAACATATGTGTGTTAAAAAATTAGTCAAATCCACTAAGAATGACTTAAAATCCTAACCTAGTTAGAAAGGGACCACACCCACACTATGGAAATTTTATGTTAATTTAAAACATATGATGGAATTTTGGAAAGGGGGTGATAGACCAAACCTGACCAAATTTAAAAAAAAATGTCTTACGAGGTTTTGGGTTACATGGTTGAGTGGTTTTTATTATTAACTTGACCCAAGATAGTAAACAAACCTAGGTGATTAGGTTTTTTAAAGTATATAATAGTTTAGTTGAATAATTAAAACAATTATGGAAGATCAAGACCAATATGGCCTTGATGAAGCCATGCAATTTTTTTAGCCACCTATGCATACATTGAAAATAAACTTGGACTTGGCATGATAAGTGGGAGAATTTGGTAGGTAAGTCTCTAGAATTTTTGATTGGATGTAAGTCATCATTTGATATTTTTATTATTTAAACTAGTATTTGAATGTAAAAAATAGTGAGTTTTCATTTAATAACTCATAGTCTAGTTTTGAGCATTTGGAAGAAGAAATTGATTTACATTTGATTAATTCCTAGATAAAACATAATGGTGGAAAATGTGAGTGACCATGGGCCTATATAGGGCTTTTGGTAGAGATGAAAAAAGTGTGTGGTTGTGGACTGTGGTGGTAGAGGTGAGTGCTTATACACACACACATACACATAAATAAGAGTCCCCCATATAAAGATAGGGAGATAGGTCCATTTTTCAAGCAAGGGAGTGCTCTCCACCACACCCCATATGGAATATGGAAAAAACCATACATAAATATGTTTCAGTATAAAACATAAATGAATCCATTAACCCAATATTTATTAATGGAAATAAAATAGTAGACTATGACATCAACCTAGAGCATAGCTTAAGGGCCCATATTATATTTATATAAGGGAGTTTATGGGCCTTTGGTATAGGGATCATGGGAATTATTTTTAAGGTCATATAAAATTAGAGTTACCTTCAACCCTCTTAAAGATGCTTCATATTCAGGTAGGTTACCTTCTTTCCCTTAATATGTGAATTGGGTTTGACATAAAGGAAGAAAAATGAGATGTGTAGATGCTTGGCTCAAATTTCATACATTTATTTCTTTAGTTTTACAAATGGGTTGTATTTTGTATTGACCTTCATAGAAATAATAAGGTTGACTATGTGTTGGCTTTTATGAGATTTATGAAGTCATAATCATTAAAAAAGATAATGATTGAATTGGTTATAGAAGGTATTTAGCTTGAATATTTCATCAATGTATTTGGTTTTAATTATGGATGATTTATTCCTTTAATTACTTGATGAAATAAAAATATTTTAGTTTGCATATACATAGTGCTTGGGGTTTTATTACTAGTTAAGGGGTTGTGTTATGTGGTTTATTAGCCGCATGTCTAATTAACAATACTTACATTATTTACATGTATTTGGATGTTAATATTGTTGAATAAATGAAAGATAATATAGTGCACACATGTGAATCTATTTTGTGAGTTATTATTTGATTTTGGATTGCATTTTCATCTTTGCCTAAAAGGAAAACTAGTGGCGAAAAGAGCATGGTTCAATATAGTTTTCTGTAAGATATATATGCAGTATGAAAATAAGAATAGTTAAATAACATTTAGATTAATATTATCTTACATATAAGTACTTGAATCAAATAAAATTTTGATCATGACATTGGTGGATTACTATCATTGGTTATAAATGAGATTGAATGCATTGATTATGTTCACTCTTTTTTTATCAATCAACTTAATAAGTCATGTTTTCTTGAAACTCACAAAACTATGTGATGAATGGTTAGGTTCATACATAAAAATATAAACTTTTGTGGGAAATCACTTAGTCATTTTGCATCGATTATTTGAGGAATATAAACTTGTAGTTTAATGCTAGAATGTGAGTTGTTCTTAAAGTCATGTATTTAATGTGACTGTATGGAGTTTGTAGGTTATTTGAAATGTTAAACTAATACAATAAAAGGTCTTTACAAGTAAGATTTATTGTATCTACAAAAACTTAGATCATTAAATTTTATGTATTTTATTATTATGAAATTAATTATAGTTTAAATTCACATGGGGAAATATCATGAGTATTCATACCTTTTTATTATGAATTAATGATTTGTCAAAATTGATGAAAATACATCAAGCAAACTCTTGACATATTCTCATCAAAGTTGATGAATGTAATTTATGTGAAGCACAAAGATATGGTTTCTCATAATTTAATTTAATTTTATTGTTCCATGTAGCTACATTAGGTTCCGATCCCATGTCTAAGTGGGTCTTTATAGTAACTCATTTCACATGCATAGGCTTAAAAACATTAGTGGCAAGGGCTCTTATTTTTACATAAGTTAGCAATAAACTAAACTTATTTTTAGACCATATATTATTTTTTTGGTTGTACTTATCAAAGGATTTTGTAATATTTTTATGTAGAATTGAAAATTTTCTTTATAGCCTTGGAATTGATGCTTGAATTAAAAATTTCAAACTTTGTGTAAAAACATGTAAATTTGATTAAATATGATATTTTTATACATTTAAAAAACCTATAATGTTATTATGCAAGGGGATAAAATCCATAAATTGATAATTCATGTGGTGATTTTTCATTCTAATATTATTGGAAATTTTAAATAATGCATGCCTTCTTTAGTAAGCTGCTTATTGATAGGAGAGATGAAATTTTAAATGATTGATTGAGTCTATCATGAATATGATAATAATAATAATAATAATAATAATAATAATAATAATAATAATAATAATAATAATAATGATGATGATGATGATGATGATGATGATGATGATGATGATGATGATGATGATGATGATGATGATGATGATGATGATGATGATGATGATGATGATGATGATGATGATGATAATGATGATGATGATGATGATGATGATGATGATGATGATGTAGTGATTGTGACCTATGCTAGGAATTTTGGTGTTCAAACCAATCATAAAGATGAATCTTTAGAAACTTTATGGGTGGGTTAGACTTGCTAAATAATTTGGTTCAATCAATATTTTCATAGAAGGAGATTTTATGAATGTAATTAATTATCTTCTCAAAATGAAAATTCCAAGTTGGACTATTAGAAAAATTCTTCATGAGACTCTTGAAATCATTATCATATTTCAAAAAATTATGATCAAACATACATTCAAGGAAGGTAATAGAGTTTCCGATTGGCTTACTAATATAGGTGAGGATGGTTGTGAATTCACCAATTGATATAATGATTCTAATTTACCTAGAGAAGTGATTCAAATTATCAATAATGATAGGGGTAGTATCTAAGTTTCTTGGTATGAGTATTAACCTTTATATCAAACTTTCTTTGTGTTTTTTGGCATTTTATTTTATTAGGGAGGTCATTTTTACTAAAACCAATAAGTATTTAGAAAGCTCTTCTTTTATTTTTGGGTTTATGGGGAGAAATAATTGTAAAGCAAAGGTTATTTATATCAATGATAATAAGGATTTATTTTTGTGCATGGGAAATGATGTTGAAGGATGGTGCCATTATTTCTAGGCTTGTGTCATTTAAAGTGGAAATAGAACTCACACAAATATCAAGTGTATTGTAATTAATCAAGTGTTGGTTATTGATTTCAAGTTTGAGTTTGGGATGAGCATTTATTTCTACAACTATTTTTAGTTAGGTGAAGACTAAATGAGAGGTGAATGATGTTGAGCTAAGTCTTCTACTATGGGGACTATAAATAAGAATAAGGATGTTTGACCTATGTTGCAGGATAGGGGTTTCTCAAACTACATGGAAATAATTTGTGGTAATAACACTCATATTTTCATTGAATTTGCAAAGGGATGGAATGAAAGAATTATAAATGTGAGGGAGGTCATTATAGTTATTTATAAAGAGATGATCTCATAGGTAACTATAATGAGTACACATAAGAGGAAATATTATAGGAAAAAGCATGAGAAAATGAATAAATGCAGAAATTACTCAAGATTGGAGAGGAATTTATTAATTACCAATGAGGTTTTCTTTGATAATATCTACCTCAGCCTTACTATGAGGTGGCTAGGCAAATCATGAGGTATGTTATGCTTTGTCAGAATGGGCCACAATCAAATATCAACTAGACATGGTTGAATGAATGAGGCTAAATCTATACGGAGTAGTGAAATATAAATAATAAAGCACAAGAGGAATAAGCTTGGCCTCACAACAAAAATTTGCATTAATGAGCATTCATTTATTAGCCAAAAAGTACATAATAAGGTATATTGTATAGTGAGTTTTAGGTCACCCAAAAATTTAATTGACTCAACTCATAATTATAAAATGACTTAAATTAAATTTCCCCTAGTAACTTATTATTAAACTTAGCAAGATAATTAGACCATGTAGGTACAACTACATAAGGGGAAAAAGCCTGCAGTGATACCCCACCTTAAGCATAACTTATGTGGGTAGAATAATTGGGTCCCAACATAATGGCCTAATGAGGTACCCAAGTACATATAGATGATCCCCTAGAGGAATAAGAATATGGATCTACTTTGACCCCAAGTAGAGCCCATAAATGAAGATACTTGCTATCAATAAAGGGTTTAGTGAATATATCAAAAAATTTATTCATTATCTGGATGTAGAAAAAATAAATTACTTGCTCATGGATGAGATCCTAAATGAAATACATGTGAATATCAATATTCTTAGTATTTTGATGAAGGATTGGATTATTATAGATCTATATTGTGATTTAGTTGTTGTATAAGATGATTATTGTTCATCAAAATTGGATGTCAAACTTAGTGAGAATCCCTTTAATCCAAATGGTCTCAATGAAAGAATTAATAACTCATATATATTATATCTTAGTATAAGATAAAGAAATAACATTATACTTCTTACTTGACCAACTAATCAAACCTAAACAATGTGAGAAATTATAATTAGAAGTAGACTTATGATTCTGAATATTTCTAGGCCAATTTGAATCTATATAACCAATCAAGTTGATGTCTATGTATTCTCAATAATGAATCCAAAAAATAGGAGTATCTTGAATGTAGTGGAAAATCCATTTAGCCACTTTCTATCATAGCATATGTGGTTCTTGCATTAATTTTGAGACCATGCCCACTACATATGAAATATTAGGTCTAGTACGTGTAAAGTAGATGAGACTGCCAACAAGTTTTTGATAAAAAGTAACATCAACAAAAGTACATAAACAATTATCCTCAATATTTATACTAGATATAAAAGGATTTAGAGCTATATTATATTCAAGTATGTTAAACCATGCAAATAAATCAAGATCATACTTAGATTGTGCAATAGTGATCCTAGAGTCGAATTGAGAACTTGTCAATATATTAGTTTTCACTATTATGATGGTGGATGAAGAACTCCCTATGATCAATAAGTCACCAATGTAGAGAACTAGATCAAAAATGAATCATCCTATCATAAAATATATACATTAAGATTAGAATGACATCTAGTGAACCAAATAAAATAAGAAAGGATTACATATTAGCATACCAAGCTTGAGGATATTATTTGAGGCCATTGATAGATTTTTATAATTTTTAAACTAAGTAAGAATATTCCATAAATCCTTATGATTGATCCATGTATATTTTTTTTTAGGTCATCATGAAGGAATGTAATATTCACATCCATCTAATGAACATCCCAATGATCTGTTATAGCAATGTCGAGAGTGAGTTGGGTTGAATTCATTTTGGAACTAGGGTGAATGTCTTGGTATATTTAATCCTAGGTACCTGAGAAAAACTATTTACTACCAAATGTGCTTTGAACTTGTCTATTGACCTATCTTCTATAAATTTTGTTTGATAGATCCACCTACATCAAAAAAGTTTTATTCCCTTATGAAGAGGAACTAAATCCCAAGTGTTGTTCCTTAACAAGGAACCATATTTCTCTTTCATAATAATATCCCACTTAGGAGTGCCTAATGCCTCATGAAATGACTATGAATCAAAATCAGATGTAATGACAACATGTGGGACATTATATAACTATGAATAGGTTCACCTGGTGTTTATCTATCCCAAAGAGGACTAGTTATTAGAGAGTCAAGAGGAGACTCCTCATTCTTTGAAGACAATCTAGGAGGAGGGGATTCTTCTTCACTACTCTCATCATCAAAACTAGAAGAAGAATTTGAATCATCAAGAAGATGCTCAAGTGGATCTAAATCATTAAAACTATCATCAAATCCTAGTGAATCCAAGGAAGAGGGAGGATTTTCATGTATAGAGTCTTGAGGACCCTCTTGAAAGAAAACAATCCTCTCTATGAACAACTCATGATTGATGGGATTTAGAATCTTATATATCTTAACACCCTCATGATATCCAATGAATTTGCAAGGCTAACTATATGGTTTCATTACCTTAGGTTTATTATTTAGAATGTGGGAAATATTATAATATACAAACACTTAGAAGTGCTTTGATGTGGGTTTTTGACCACTCCAAGATTCAAAAGGAGTGACTCCCTTCAATGATTTATGAGGAAATTGGTTTTAGATACAATAAGCATAATTTATGGCCTTGACCCAATACTAAGGTGCAAGAGACTTGGAGTGTATCATACAATTAGACATTTCATTCAAGGACTTGTACTTGTACTCTAAAACACCATTATATTGAGGACTATATGGAAATGCACATAGTTCAATCCTCTGTGATATACATAATTCTCAAACATACTCACCACCATTGTTAGTGCATAAAATATTGATGGATTTACTTGATTATTTTTTTTAAAAGTGATTTTAAGTCCTAAAAATGATCAAACACATCTAATTTTTGCTTAAGAAAATACACTGAAGTATGCCTAAAAAATTCATTAATGAAAGTAATCATATATTTAGTCCTATTGAATGAACATTTTGAAAATGGACTAATAATGTCACTATGTACAATATCTAATATTTGTTTAGATCTCCATGCTTTTATCTTGTCATACTTATCCTTAGAAATTACCAAGTATGTAACCCTATAAAACTCTATTAGAAAATGTGACTCATGACAACCTTGTAACCCTATTTTGATGACTGAGTTACTCCAAGTAGTTATATTTGAGATGGCTAAATCACTCATGCCATAATCTAATCACCCAATATGAATGAGTGAGAAATGTAGTAGAGGGTTTATTAGGAAAAAAATGTGAGAATTTATATAATCATGAGTGGTGATCTACTTTCCAAAATGCAATATTTGAGTCACTTTCTACTTCTTTGATAAATAATAAACTAGGTGTGAATTCAACTTTATTAACCAAAACAATGTGAGTGATCTGATAAATAGATAGGAGATTGGTGGATAAAGAGGGAACACATAAAACATTATGAAATGTTCCATCATTCACTTCAGTAGATCCACTCCCATTAACTTCTATAGAAATATCATTACCTAACAAGATGGAAGGCTTAGAACAAGGCTTTAAGGATGAGAAAATGCCCAATGATGAATCCATGTAGTGCGATACACCAAAATTAATAACCCATGTGGAAGGTTGGGATATAAATTCAAAAAGTTCTTTGACCTTATCTTTTCTCTTATTACTATCTTTGGCCTTTGAATACTCCTATGCTGATGAAATTTGATTATAAGAATTAAAAACACTGATATTGTGATTCATGATCATCTTAGTTAGTTAGTCAATCTGCTTCTTCATGTATTTGGATTCATCATACCCAGATTTATTATAGTAGTCACATGTGAGTCACTCTTTCTTAGGTTTCCCATTTGAAGATGACTCTTTTGATGATTTGGACTTAGCATCAAATTTATGATTCTTTCTTTGTTCTAGATCCTTATTTTGTTTCATATGACTCATAATTAAGGCATGTGATTTAGATGACTTCAATGTACCCATTTGAATAATCTTATCTTGATCTCGAGTCAAATTTGTAATAAAATCATCCAAGGATGGCATGGTCTATGTAGCTATAAGGGCATGCTTGATGGCATGGAAAGTAGAAACAAAGACATAATAGTTAGATCTAAAATAAGCAAGGATGGAAAGAATCAATTGATTATCCATATTATCAATGCCACATTGTTTCACATATAACTTGAGTGATTTAAACTTTGTGAAGAAGTCTTATGCTATATCAAAACTTCACGGGCTCAAATAGATGAACTCCTTCTTCAACTCATGACCTCTCATTATGACCTACTTCCCAAAGAGTTTTTCTAATATGGTTTAGACTTCATTAAGAGTAGTAGGAGATTCAATGGGAAAGATCAGGTTAGGAAACATAGATAGGCATAGGAGACCATAGGATTCATCACTTCTATTATATCAATTTACCTTCTCTACCTCAAGTGTGAATTTGTTTTTTGTACCCATCATGATTTGGTATAAGCCTTTAATTCTCAAGAGGATTTGCACTTTCAATTTCCACTTGTGATAGTCGAATGATGTAATAATCATGATAGAAATCAGATCCATGGTATAGAAAGGGAGTATGTTTTGAACTATGCACATTAAAAGACTAGGAATATGTAACCCATGAATCTATAGAGGTTTAAATTTATAAGGCATAAGAATATTACCAATGCATAGAGATTAAAAAAAATTATTTTTGAAAACATGACACCTTGAAAGTATCAATAGGCTAAAAGTTATGTGAATTTGAACTTGTATATGGCAAGGGAAATCTCCACGACCAAGGGGCTAAGACATTATGTGTTGGTGGAATTTAAGGTATACTTAGGCAAATGGTAAAACTTAAGGGATGTTCAAATAGTCATCAAAACCCATAATGTGTTCAAATAGGTGCCATGTCCTAAGACATGTTTGATTAGGAATTAAAACCCAGGGTGTGTTTGAGTAGGCATCAAAACCCGAAGTGTGTTTGAGCAGGCATCAAAACTTGATAAGTACTCATGCAGGGGTTAGAACCCAATAAGTATTCATAAAGGGGTCATAACTTGATAGGTGCTTGTGTAAGAGTCAGAACTTGATAGGTGCTTTTAAAATGGTTAGACCTTGACATGTTATTATATAATGGTCATAACCCAACATGTGTGCACTTACTCATCCAAATGTGCACATGGACTTATTTTTATACCAAAAAAAATTACCCGCTGTCAAAATTGCTCTTGGAAATTCTAACAATTGGAAAAACCTCTAAAAATGTGAATTTTGTACTTCTCCAAAATATAATAGAGATCCACTTGGTTTCTTGACAAACCCAGATATGGTTTTTTCTCAAAGTCACTAGAAGTATATATTTTTATAAAATTAAAAAATAGCCTTGAAACCCTTCAAAAATGGTAAAAAATGGACTATCATGAAACTATGTCATGTTTATAGCCATTTCTAAGTTTTTACCCCTTTTAAATCCAATAACGTTGTTTTTTTTTCACTTAGATACTCCAAGTATGCAAATTTGTATGCATTTACAAGAAACCCCATTAAACCTTAGAAAATTGAAATCAATAAAAATATGGAACAAGCAAGAATGCAAGATCTCACAATATCAGTGAATTTGTCTACTAGCATAGTTATGATACCACATTAGAGTGGGCCACAATCTAAGATCAAATAAATAGGATTAAATGCATGAGGTTGAATCTAGATGGAGTAGTGAAATTTGAAGAAAAAATCATAAGAGGAAAATCTTTTCTTCATAAAGAAAACTTGCATTAATGAGCATTTATTCATTATCCAAAAAACACACGGGAAGGTACATTATATAGTGAGTAAATAGGTCACCCAAAAAATTAATTAACTCAAATCATTATTAGAAAATGACTTAAATTACATTTCCCATAATGACCTATTATTAACCTAAGTAAGCTAATTATACTGTGAAGGTAAAACCACATAGTGGTAAAAATATCATTAACATGCTTGATGGAAGCTATAGAACTAGTTTTCCCTATCATTTCCCTTATTAAATCATTTTAGGCATAATTTTTTTAGCAGTTTATTATTTCATTTGTTGATGTCACTTGATCATTCCATTACTGAGATGTAGTTAGGGAAATCTCCCTTACCCCTCTATCAATCCCTCATTTATCTCCCGTATATCCATTCTAAGTCCCTTGGGGTTGGGCCACCAGTAGATATCAAATTGGTGGAGTTTTTTGGGAAAAAGAAAGGGAAAACCATCACTAAAGGGAGGGGGAAGGGTCCTAGTAAAAAATATATTACCATTAAAATTTTGATGAAGTCCCATGTTTTTACCCCTCCTAAGTCCCTTACAAAGAAATCATGTGCCTTCATTGTGTCTAATTTTGAGGAGGAAGATACAAAGGAATAGGAGGAGAATGGGGTGTTAGATAACAGTTAGGATGAAGTGGATAAACTAGTTAATGATTCAAAGCTTGAGTTGTAGAAAGATGTTCTATGTGATTAGTCTAAAGGGGATTATAAGAGAAATGATAGGGAGGAGATTAGTAGCGATGTTAGTGTCCAGGAATGATTCAAAATGAAGATTTAAATGTTGAAAGGTCAAGTTAAAAATTTAAAAGATAAGAAAAATATGATGGATGGAACTATTTAAAAATTGGTTCAGATGAGCAAGGTCATCAATGTTCTTAGGGAAATCATCAAATTAGGTAAAGAACAATAGAGTGGAACCCATAAAAATAAGAGAATCAAGGGGATGGGTAAAGGAAAATTTAAGGAGGTGGATAATTCTAAGGTAGATGATATTGAAAAGGTCCTCAAAATTTTTGGTAAATAATGGAACCTTGTGTTGAAAGATATGGATATGTAATTAGTAAAATATAGCCTTTTATTTCTTGATATGGTTTGGAAACAACTTTATTGTGTATAAATAACTATTTTGTTATTTTCTTGTATGTTGTTTATGGTTAGTTTCTCTTGGATTTTGATCTACTTATTGTAATTGAAATAGGACTGAGATGGGACCCAGTCAAAATCCAAATTTTAACATTAATAAACAATTGTTAAACAATGGCATTTATTTGGTATGATTGCATAATTGGTTCCCTCATGTTGTGAATTCTATATTGCATTGTAAACATAAGTTTACATAAAAATAGATAGGATTTTTTTGTATATATAATAAAGTGATTAAATAATTTTGTGTGTTTTCCTATTGTGTTATGTAATGAATTCTAATCCAATTAAAATCAATATGGTGTATTAAATTTACCAATATGGTTACTAGGAAATATGTAGGCAAATGGTAGGGGTAATTTTTACCATTTAAAATTATGTCATGAAGATAAGGTAAATAAACTCTTTGTATTAAATTTGATACAAACCAATGCTAAATTAATGCTATTTTTTTTATCAACTTACACTAAATCAATAAGAAGGTAATAAGCTTAAATAAAGTAATTAAGGAAATAAAGATAAGTCCATAAGAAGAGGGATTAATTGTAATGATTTAAGAGGGGACCTTAATTTAGGTATTGGCCTTTAAAGTATATGTAATAAATGGATAACATGAAAAAGGATCTAAATGATCTTAACCTAGTTATTGGTTAAGATTACAATATAAATGAAACAAGACATTAAAGAATCTTGTACCTTTTGACTATGTGAACCAAAGTTGTGAAAATAAATCTAATGATTAAAATATATTATTTAAATATAATGTTATGAATATGTAGTTAAAAATCCCATATCTTCATCTTATTAAACTAATACATGAGTGTTAAGGACACACTTTTGGATTTAGTACCCAAGTAATAAAGTTTCAATAATTCAATGAAAATCCTTATGGTAAGCTTATAAATTATATGATGGAAATAATGTATAACTTCAAAAAAGATGTTTATGACTTAGTGATGTCATTTAATCATGTGTTGATAAAAAAAAAGATTGATTATTGCTCACATAACACGGTTAGTGTGCATAGACCCATATATAAAAAAAGAACTAGGTCATGGTAATAAAAAATAGTAAAAATGTGAATTGATCACAATGAGAATATTGTGCCTATTGAGGTAATAGTAAAAATTATAGGATTGGATACCCTAGTCCAATGAAAATACAATGGGATTAATCAACTTAAATACATGTCATAAATTTTAGGAATGTGATTGCATTAAACTATGTTTGTGCATTGAAAATTCAAACTTAACCAAACTGTATATTAAAACAATAAGATTAAATTGTGTGTCAAATAGTAATATATATATATATATATATATATATATATATATATATATATATATATATATATATATATATATATATATATATATATATATATATATATATATATATATATTTGTGAAAGTAGTTTTTTTAGTGCCATTTTTGGGGTTTCTACATCTAATATTAGAGCTTAGAATATAGCAGTTGAGAACTCTAGGTAATTATAAAGAATAATGTTTTGTATACTACACATTTAACTAATGTGTTTCTATAATCAAAATGATAGTGAGGACTTGGTAAAGGAGTGGTAAATCATTTTTTGTAGAGCTGACATATGTAGAGGTAATGTTTCAAATTATCAAGACCTTAACATTATTAACAACACTTAAAATTATCATGAACATTATTAACAACACTTAAAATAATCATGATAAAAGGTATGAGAGTTTTTGTGATACTATATAAGTTTCTCAAGGTATTCTCACATCCCTGGATATCCTTACAACAAGGATGCTCATGAAAGGAGATAATATGGCCTAGTTGTATTTCTAATATAAGGATTTAAACACAAATGTTGAGAATGACTAAAAGTGGAAGGGTAACCCTAAAAACCAATAAGAAATGGGATTAGTCATTAGTCTATTTCTTTGTGATTTGAAAAAGTAACCAACACCTAGTGTTTTGGTTAAGGTTATAGAGTTTCTATAGAGGAATAGTTGTTAGCACTGCAAAGATATTTTGGGCTGCAACTTATGACCTCCAATGAGAATGAAAAGTATGTAGTATTCCAACTAGATATTGAATCATCCCATTGGTGAAAAAAAATGATAAACCATAAGGGCTATAATGATTCTGCTAATACATGGGAAATGTTTGAAACAAAAAAGGACAAGTACTTATATGCTACCTAAAGAGAAAATAGGAGATCTGATTTCAACTTATTGCATAATGATCTTCTTATATTAATATATATGAATAAAATTTTATGAACTTTCTATATCATGTACCCCACTACATGATGAAGGTCACCCAATTCACATTAGGCCTAAGGGAAAACATTGAATTTGATATTAATATGATAAATCTTTCCACCTTGTATGAAGTATTTGAATCTATTTATAAATTTAAAAAAATCATAATGATTGATTTAAGGCTAAGCAAGGGTTTAAAAAAAAAAAATTATGCGACTCCTATTAAAAAAAAAAAATTATTGAAAATTACAACAATATTTTTTTAAATTTGGAGATAACTCTACAAAATTTAAGAAACAAAAGGGTAGGTATAAACCCAAAAATTATAAAGATGTTGTATTTACTTATATTCTTACTACATGGGCCAATAAGGTATTCAGTATGACCAAAGAACTCGTTGGATGCTACTGGAACTATAGTGTTTATTACTATGAGCAATACTATCCATAAAGAGGTAGAGAAGACATATTTATGTAGCCCTAGATAAAAAAACCTATAAATTATTGATCCACTTTCTTGGAGCTAAAATTTAAATTTTTAAATAAAAATATATATTTTTGGTTGATTGTATATCTACACACAACTTCATTTCCCTTACTGTAATAAATAACTATGGATGTAAATAAAAAAATGAAAGCGAACTAAGAGGTGGAGCTATGCATTAGGAAGTATTTCCATATTATGGAAATGGTTTAGAAATATGGAATATATTTAAGGAAAATTATTAAAAAAATAAACCTATATGCAATTTAATTAGGGTCTTATGGCACAATTATCGGCATGGAATAGTTACATCAACATGTAGCAAGGTTGAATTATTTCAGGAAGATGGTCCATTTCCTAGATGAAAAAAATGAACCATGGTACTTTAAGGTAAGAAAAAACATATTAAACTTCATTTAGTGACAAGAATATAATTACAAAATAAATAAATAAAGGACTTATCTTGTACTAAGTAAAAAATAAATATGTTGTCCTTGGAAGAACAACCTAGTCTCAATGATCACTCCTTAATTTGGGAATTGAAACATGTGATTTCAAAAAATTGACCTGGGATGTCTCTAGTGTGTATTTTTGATTTTTTAATTGATATACTTATTGGATTGGCCTCGAAATTAAAATTAACCTATTGAATGAACATAAAAAACCTAATAAAACTAAAATTTGTAGCTGTAAGAATTTATTAACAAAGGATTCATAGGCTTAATGTGTATTTGTGGGAGTAATATCATTATTTATAATAAAAAAAGATAAAACATTTCATTTGTACATCAATTATCAAATGCTAAACAACGTTACCATTAAAAATAAGTGTCTATTACCTTGAATTGATCACATTTTTAATAAGCTAAAGGGTGTATCAATATTTTCAAAGATTTATTTATAATGTGGGTACCATCAAATTAGAATCATGGATAAAGATATCCATAAAATAACTTTTAGAACAAGGTATAAGCACTTTGATTTTATAGTACTATATTTTGGGATGATGAATGCACCTTATACATTCATGAACCATATGAACAATGTGATTAAGGATGGCCTAGAATTTTTTATGATTTTATTTATTAAGACATCATGGTATAATCAAGGAATACATAAGAACATGAACACCATTTATGAATAATTCTATAGATACTTTGTGACCAAAAGTTATATGAAAAGCTATCCAAGTTTTCATTTTTATAAGAAAAGATTCATTATTTAGGGCACAAGTTTTCTAAGTATGGCATGCATGTTGACCCTTCCAATAATAAATATACCATGGAGTGGCCTACACTAAAGACATGCATGAATTTAGAGGCTTAATAGGATTGGGTAGGTACTATATGGTGTTTATTGAGAGCTTATCCAAAATATCCAACCAAATAATTTCACTACAACATAAAGGAAATAAGTTCATTTTGACCATTAAGTGTGAATTTTTTTTTGAAGGTTAAAATAAATGCTTACAACAACACTTATCCTATTAATTATAGATCTAAAAGGGGAATTTTAAATTTGAACCAATTCCTCTAAACAAGGGATAGGTGATGTGGTGGCCAAAATGGATGTGTGGTACCCTATGAATCAATAAAAATAAAAAATCATAAAGTAAACTATCCCACACAAGATTTAGAACTTGTGACATAAAAAATGTGGAGACATTATCTTATTGATAAGTAATTTCTGATCAGATAAAACAACCATGGCCTTGAACACATTTTATCATAGGATAATCTTAATGCTAGATAATAGAGGTGGTTTGAGTTCATCTATGATTATGATGTTAACATTTAATACATTAAAGTAAAGGAAAATAGATTGACTGATGACTTTAGTAGGTGAGAATTTATTTCTACATTATCCCAAAGTCAGTTTAAATTTAAGGATTTAGTCCTTAAACAATAGACAAAAGACTTTTTAATAAAAAATATAGATTGAACAAGCTACAAAGATAAGTGATGGTAAAAATACTAAATTCAACTTCAATATATATGACATTTTAAGGTTTTAGGGAAATATTTTGTGTACCTATGGAAAAAATTTAAGACTGCAAGCACTAAATGAAGTGCATAATGCACCCTATTGTATAGACTTGAGTTTGATGAAAATGGTTCATGAGTTAAAATTATACTTTTTATCACTTATAATGAAAAAAGACATTATTGATTTTATGTAAATATTCCTTGACTATTAGTGAATGAAGGGTGAACACTGCCACCATGGAAGAAAACTCTATTCATATAATGTAAAAACTAGTAATGGGCAACTTTCTATCCATAAAATTTATATTAGGTTTGCCTAAGTCCTGAAATCTTCATGATATAATTATGTTTATGCTTGATAAGTTTAAAACAATGCCTCACTTCATAGCTATAAATTTGATCGATGATGCACCCACTCTTGCAAAAATATTTTTCCGTGTCATAATACTTCATGGAATTCCCAAAGTAATACTTTTAGATTGAGATAAGATATTTAAATCTCTTTTTTGGTATATTTTAATTACTTATTTTGACACTAAGTTAAATTTAAATACAAATTACCATCCACAAATAGATTGGAAAATTGAATGGGTCAACTAAATTATCTAGGATATGTTGCTTATTTACATAATGGATCAACCCACTAAGTGGGAAGAATATTTTTTATTGGTATAATTCACCTAGAATAGCACATACCATTATTTTCTAAAGATGGAAAATTTTGAGGCCTTGTAAAAAAATGTAGAGCTCCAATTACCTGGGATGGTTTGGATAATAGAGTGAGTCCCAAGCCTAAATTCTTATATTATTATGATACACAAATGAAAATTATAAAAAAAAGAACTAAAAGAGGCATAAAAATGATAAAATAATTACGTTGGTCTAAAATGAATGGAATGGGAATTTCAGGTTGGTGATAAAATATTTTTAATATTTTGCCTCGTTAATAGCCACATTAAAATTGGAAAGGTAATCAAATTATCTCCTAGATTTGTTGGACCATTTGATGTGATTGAAAGAATTAGTTGGGTAGCTTATCAACTAGTATTTCATCCTTATCTTTCCCAAATTATTAATATTTTCCATAGTTAAATACTTAAAAAACATGTTGCTAATCCTTTACATGTGATTGATTGACATAAGTTACAGGTGGAATACAATGGGATTCTTCAACTAGACCCAATACAAGTGTTATACCTATGCAATAATAATTTATAAAATAGGAATATACAATAGGTTTTGATCCATTAGAATCAAATGAGTGATATAAGTGTTACATGGGAGAATGAGAATCTCATGCATAATGCTTACCCTCACTTTTTTGAATATATCATTGGGCATGTGCCTTTTTTAGGGGGGGGTTGTCATATCTTATAATTTAAGAACTTTATTTTTTATATTGAAACATTGGTTGTCAACCATTTTATTATATTTTTTCCATTATGGCAAAGGGAACATTATTATATATCATTGTAGTAATGATACTTCCTTATGTCATCAACTTAAAATAATTACAGTTCATATTGGGATTATAGAATTTTTGAAATGACATTTTTTATATTATATTATGATTTAATTTTACTATCAATTATATATTGATATTAGAACAAACTGATGCTATCAATTTTTTTGTGTTTTCAATTACATGTAGGATTAAAGCATTTAATGCCATTAAACTTAATTTGGGTAGCATGTATCTTGAATTTTTCTAATGGGTAGTAATTAGTTTTAAGTTTGATTTGTTCTCTTAATTAATTTTTGAAATGAATTACTATGATGATAATTAATGATTATTGATAAAGTTGATAATACATATATCTGAAGGTTATTGCATTAACAACATTATCGATCTGATTCCTAATGCGAATCTATCATAAAAATAATATGTTATGAGGTATGTTGGAATATTTATCAACACCTTTATTTAAATGAGTTTAAACCCCTTTGGGACATTGCATAGACAATTAAAATTAGAGCTATTTGAAAGACATCAGAGGCATAAAATTATCAATGGGGTGACATTTGTGTGTTTAAAAGTGGTCAAAGTCACTAAGTATAGCATAAAACCTAGATTGATTAGAAATCACCAAACCCTCATTATGGAAACTATATATAAATTAAAAACACAACATAAATTTTAGGAAGGGTGACAATCGATCGAACTTGACCAAATTAAAAAATGTGGCTTATGAGTGTCCTACCCAAAATTTTCATCCAATAAAATTTAGTAACATAGAATATTTTTTTGATTAATTAATTTATTATTATACCAAAATATGTCACAAAGGAAGTGTGATGTAAAATTGAAGTACTAATATGTATTAAAACATTATGAAAAAATATATAATGTAATTCAACACATAAGGTAATCGATCATATTTTTAAGTAGAATAACATTAATTCATTTGTGAAACATTTAAGACTTGATTCAATTTAATTTCCTTACCAAGTTCAAAAAAATTACGTTATGTATGATTTATAAGTATATATACCATACTAATTCTTGT
This sequence comes from Torreya grandis, assembly GCA_037957365.1. Taxonomy (NCBI): domain Eukaryota; kingdom Viridiplantae; phylum Streptophyta; class Pinopsida; order Cupressales; family Taxaceae; genus Torreya; species Torreya grandis. Next base: position 872,551 of record JARHVA010001619.1, on the reverse strand, counting down.
CATAATCATGACATACACACATCTCTAAGAGAAAGTTATGCCTTAAAAAGGGTCACCAAATTTATTACACAACATGGAGACTCAATTTAGAAAACACCTATTATTATTTATATGTAGGGAAACATACAAGAAATCATAGATATAAATGAAGTGACATAACAAAAAATCTATTTTATTTATATCTCATTTTCAATACTTCAAGTGTATGTAAACAAGCTATCATTCTCCTACGATCAATCATTTAGTAATTGCATTTGGAACGAAAGTCAAACATTAATAAATCTAGGTTAAAAATTACATTTTATATAGTTGTCACACCATGGAAAGAAAAGGTATTAGTTATAATTTTTATTCAAACATTACTTCAAGAGAACACACAATAAGAAAGGTGTTGCCTTATTACAATCAACACATAAATTAACAAACATCATCTCATTATATACATATTAGTAAGTTTGACAATACTTAAAATTTATGTTAACCATATATTTATTATTTGAAACTTGTAATGGTGATCCTTGTAAAAGAATCTTATGTTGAATTAAGGGTTGGTGATTAGACAACCCTAACCTAGCCTAAGAACCAGGACCCATTGCATCCTCAAATAGGTAACCTATATATATACTCATCAAAATTAGTTATATTTAGTTATCCATATTCATGAGTGAACCATCTCCTACATGATAAACCATCTCAAAAAGGTTAGCTAACTAATCCAAAGAAAGGGATAAAACTATCACATTTTTAGACACATGCATAGACTCTGTTCCTAAACTTGAATGATCATAGACCTTGGTTCTTGCATTTGAGATTACTATACCCAATCTTAAACTAGATAAATCCCAAAATATAAGCTAAGTTACCTTATTCCTAGTGTTTTCTAAAAGGAAAATTTACCATATCTAGCAAGTTGTAAATCACAATGATTGATAAATGGTATGTATTTAGCATTTTTATTTATTCAATAGTTTTATACTTATTGGGTTCATAAAATAAAAAATAAGATAAAATAGAAACTATAACACTAGTCATTTGCTTAAATTAAATCTTATCATCTATTCTCATATTATGATTTAAGTGAGAGTGAGATATAAAATGATCCAACATCCTAAGTTCATTGTGATCTCACACAAGTACCATCACACAATAGTATATATTAAGGTCATTAGAATTGATGAATAAGTCTATACTTTCCTAGTCATATAATTATAATAGAGTTCTCAAGACATTAATCTCAAATCTTCTAGGATCCACTCTATCTCCAATTGATATTATATCAATAATAGTGATTTATTCACTAAGTGCTATGGTTCTAAGATTTACTAAACATTGTAAAAAACTACACCAAGTTATATTATTAGGAGCCACACACATTGACTAGAATTATATCCTACAAGGTTAAAAAGGAAGGGAATTATAGTTTACACAAAAAATTACCTTAAATGTCAGTCACTATTACTAGCACTCACTCTGAAAGCTACCTAAATATCAACTTATGCACACCCACACAAGTAAAATTAGGCTTGGTTATATTTAAACCATTAGAAAAATGTGTGTTAGTCTTTATTGTGAATGTGATCAATCTTTTACACATGACCTCAAAAGTTAACTCTCATGGTTACCCCTATGATTAACATTAAAAACACTAACTATCCCACACATACATTCAATCTTATATAGGGTTAATAATTAACACCCTTACATACAATATTATGGCTCATTTAGACTTCCAAAGTCTGATCAAGGTAATATAGGTTTTATTTAAATACACCTTCATTTTTTATGAATTAGTCCTCACATGGTGCTTAGGGAATTAAATATTATAAGTAATTATTACATGTGTAATAATTACATATGGATAGGTGAGGATTTATATTTATATAATTAAGGAAAATAAGAGTTGTATCATACAACTAAATAGAGGTAGAGATTTAGGAGATAAAATAATATGGAAGGAATAAATGTTGTTAGAACAACCTACCTAAATTAGTTTTAGTGGTTTGATAAGTTGTTATAGGTGTTAGAGTTAAACTCCTATATATTTGTAACTTGTCTTGTTAGTAAATTAATTTAAGATGATTGACTAAAAATATTTTTCATATGTGCACTTTGAGCCTTTAGCTCTTTCATACATTATGGGCTAAAACCTAACAATGGTATCAAAACAAGCATCTTGAGGGACCTATATGTACATTACATTCATTTGTGATTTTACATCAAAATGAATTATTGAGTAGCATTGTTGTGTTGACCACATGCAACTGCTATTCATTCACCTTGCTTGCACACTGTTAAAAAATTATAGTGAAGACCATGTGCACATTTTATGGCTCCACCATCCAACTAAATTTTATATTATACTCTTTCCATCCTATTCATCTCTTCCTATAGTATACTCACCCATCCTTTTCTTTGTGTGCATTCAAAAAATCAATATGTATATATATATTGTAGTTTTTTTATATAGATTTTTGTATACACTGAGGCATACATCTTCAAAATAGATGATAATGCAAAACAAGACTAGATTTTGCTCAGCTACCTCCCCCTTACATATCCTCCTCTATGGCTTATGAACACTACCTAGGATTTTACTTCGTGTCTATTACCGCAAACCTGTAGACTTCTTTGATGCAAATGATATTGACATCAAATATCCATATGGTAATCAAACATCCCATACATAATTAAAATATTCAATGAAAAAACTCAAATTACCTTTCATCTTCATTACATTGACTCACCTGATATATAACACATATGGCAGTATACATTTTGATGGCTTGACTTTATAACCTACATTTTCACCTTCAAAGCCTACCTACTTCACACTACTCACAGTTTCTACTTACACTACCCACCTCAAGTTTTCTTCTCTTCCATCAAAATTTATTCCTCTCTAATATGAAGACCTAATTTGGCTCACCTAGGTCTAGGATAACCAAATGTGCAATGATTTTTTCAAAATCCACTCTAGGATCTTTGACAAGCACAATTTGCTTCCTACCTTATCACCATCAATCTTTACAATAATATATATGATAAGTGAAATTTTATTCTTAGGTATTATTATAAGTTTAGTCTATTAAGTTATTTATTAGATATTCAAAGTCATTTTTTAGTACTTGGATTTGTAATATAATGTTATTTTATAGAGTTTAGGTTTAAGTGTTTTTAAAATGTTATATGGTCGATAGTCTTTTTACACTAACATGCATTTTTCATTAGCATGTATTTTAAGGTCTTTAAGTCTAAATCGAGTCTATAAAGTTAAAAGTATCTTATAGCATAGTTAGTTATTAAGTTTTGTTTAGGTATATAATTAAACCTTGTTTGTAAGTCTAGTAAATCCAATCTTTAATTGGATTTCATAATAGAATTGTTAATTATTAAAAGTCAAAATAATAAAAATGGGTTAAAAGTTAAGAGTCATTTTTTGGTTTATATTGAGTAATTCATTACATCAATTATTTATTTATTTTGTCATCAATAAATTGACATTGAGTTATTGTCCAAGTCTAGGGTATTGTGAGTCAAGTCCTTTTTAAATTATGAGCTTCAAATAAGCCTATGTTCAAAAGGCATTTTTTAATATATCTCCTCTCCAATGTAAAAGTTTCATTTATTTTAATAGACACATTTTCGGTTGAAGTTGACATCCATAAGATAGAATTAAGGGGGAGAAATATAGTCATGTGATTCCTCTTCCCATGTGAGCACTAAGAGGGGGATGTTGAGGAATTAGTCCTCACATGCTGCTTAGGAAATAAAATATTATAAATAATTATTACATGTATAATAATTACATATGGATAGGTGAGGATTTATATTTATGTAATTGAGGAAAATAAGAGTTATATATGTACAACTCAATAGAGTTAGAGATTTGGGAGATAAAATAAGATGGAAAGAATAAAGGTTGTTATAACACCCTACCTAGATTAGTATTAGTGGTTTGAGGAGTTGTTATAGGTGTTAGAGTTAAACTCCTATATATTTTTAACTTGTATTATTATTAAGTTAATTGAATATGAATTAAAGACAATATTTTTTCTGTGTACTTTGAGCGTTCGACTCTTTCATACATTATGGGCTAAAACCTAACACTCAACTCTATTGCTAAAAACTATCTTCCCTCGACTTGACATAGAGCCACTAAGACACTATCTAAATAAATCACATTTAAAGTCAATATTTTGAACTAAGGTTTTAAATGTATTCTTTTGGCTAGAAAGAGTGTAAAATAGTCATACAATAATTTTATTTACGATAGTACATAGTAAAAAAGTCACACAAGTAAATGATAATTCCAAGCAACATTTTGTAGAACATATTTAAGCTAGTAAAATGCAAATAAAATGTTGTGTAATTAACATAGATAAGTCACCTGCACATTTTATTTATGAAGGAAACACTAGAAAGTTGTAGAGGTAAACAAAAAATTTAAAACAAACATTTTTCACACCAATTTTAAGTTAATAAAGTGCATACAAAAACACTAATAAATAAATTCCTTGAGAAAGCAATGAATTATTTTAAAAGTTTGATCATATTTTAAACTAAGGAAATTAAAAATGTAGAATTATATATATATGGTAGAATTATGCCATAAAAACACTTAGTATTCCTAGATGACTTTTACAAGCTAAAAACTATTTGTGAATTATGTTAAAATCTATTCAATTTTAATTGTAAAAACTATTAATAAAATTATTTTAATATTTTTTTGATAAATACTAGGGTTGATGGGTCCCTTTCCCAATATATTAAATGAAAATTTTATACAAAAATACCCAACCTTAAAAATTTAGAAAGAAATAGAGGTCCAAAGGGGGAAAAAGCCACCAAGTTGGCAACAAAATTATAGTTAAAATCACCAGATATACCAATTGGACAAAAGTACCATTAAAAAAATATAGATAAGCCATAAATATATCCATATAACAACATACTATGAGACTCAAACACCCACCTCATCTTTTAGCTTTACTTTAGGAGCCACTTCCTCTTCCTCGCTCTTCACAACCAAACAAAGCCTTCCTTTCATCCCTTCAACATACAGTGTTGATAGATTACTCTCTAGATGGCCACACATAGCCATAATAAATACATGACAAGGGATGTAAATGAACCATGGTAAAACAACATGTTATGGGTTTTCCACCATTTCACATAAAAATTACATCACCTCCACTCTTTCCTGGCATTGATGAGCTTCCTTTCATAGTTCAAGACCTATAATGGAACACTAAATCTGCACACATAGATGAGAGGAAATGATTTTCCCACTTACCATTGAAGGATGATGGAGATTTTTCTATATATTTTTGACAAACCCCATCAAAGAAACAAACCAAATTTTGAGGTCCCTAAAAATGAAAATTGGAATATACACAAATCCATTATTGCCTGAAAATGGGAGCTCCTAGAATGGACCTGCATTGAAATTCAAATATTGAATAGTAATTCTAAAATCCATTTAAGATTATTTTATACCCATATTTGATAATTTATTACTATGGTTATTTATTATACATAATTTCCATACCAACTTTTATGAGCTTGAAAAGGCATTAATAAACTACTTATGAAAATGATATTTAAATTTGATAGTTTTTTTAGTGAATGGTAATAAAATAATTTAACTATTGATATGATAATTTTAATCTATATGAAATGTATTTAAAATCATAGATTTATTAAATTTTAATATTAGTTATTTATTTTGATTAAATTCTATATTGATTTATTTGGCCTAATTTAAAGTAAAATAACACTTATTTACAAAATTATTTTTCAATTAGAAATTCAATTAATTATCTATATAGTATTTTAGGCTAGGCAAAGTGGGGTAAAACACTAAAAATAAAATTTTCTCAACAAGAGGTGAGTTTAAAGTTCTCACTTTTTTCTTAGCTTAACATTGACACAAAATCCATATCACAATATTTAATATATTTATTTTAAATTTTAGGCCTTGGCTTAAAGTCTATATTCTCTTTTTTGTATTCATAAAAGTATAAAAAAAGAACTACCATTAACATTGCAAATCCATTTTAAGGCCAAAATAAAACATGGACTTATATACATATACCATTAAGTCTAAATTTGTCTTCTAGGTTTTACCTTGTTGTTTATATACATAGGGTAATTATAAATTTTCCATCAGTCATTATATTATATTTAAATTTTTTGGGGTTCAACTTGACTTGGATTAAGTCATTCCTAAATAACCTTCATAAATAACTATTAACTCTCTCTCTCTCTCTCTCTCTATATATATATATATATATATATATATTAAGGAAAGTAACATAAAGTATTAGAAATGAATTAATTCTAGTTTATGCATAAAATAAAAATACATAATTAAATTTTTATTTTATTAAAACTTAAATTATTATGTTAGTAAGAATGAGTAATAGAACGTTAAACTACACAAGGAGTCATTTATAATTTAGAGGTCAATACTACAATGAGGGTCACTAGGACATTCATTACCAAGTAAAAATTTAAAATTCAAGTTCGAACAAGAAGACTCCCTCCCAAAGTAAAGCAAATGATTATATCCATTTGATCAAGCAAGACTCAACAATTAGATTGGAACCATAGGTAAACTCTTACTTTATCCTCTCTTTTTATCTCATTCAACCTTTTCCTCATTTTGTCTTTGATGTTTATTTTCTTGTTACAGGTTATGGTTTCATCAACACAACTTCCATGTCCAAAAGAAAGAGGAAGTGGTGGATTTTTACACATTTTGTATACAACTATGTAGTGTGTATATTTATATGTATATATAAATATATATGAGTATGCATTTATATACATATATTTTTGTGTGGAATAATATGATCAGAGAGAGTAATAAGCTGAAAATCTACCACATAGAAGATTAATGGCAATAGAATTACACCCTTAAAAATGGAATAGGGGTGAGGAATCAAATACCACACCTTAGACATAGCCAGGATTATTATAGCCCTGACTCCTTTCAATGTCCATGGGGATGATGATGTTGTCCCATATATTTGGGATAGCCACAAGTTGGGTGGGTTTTGGGTCCACTAAACCCTAACCCAATCCATATCAAATATTCCATATTTCATTTTTTTATAATATTATTTATTATATATATATATACATATATAAATTAATTGGCATGGAACATGCTATTTTCTCACTTGTGGGATTTGAACTCAGATTAAATCAATTTGTAATGTGTGTTTGTGTGTGCATGTACATGAGGGTGTGCATGTACTTGTGTGCACATCCGTGTGTGTATATATATTAAATAAATATATAATTATAAAATTTTAATTGAAATTCAAAAATCACAATAAAGTAGCTCCTAGAGTAAGTATATTAAATTTAGAAAACAACATGTGGTTATAGGTAGGGAAATCAAGGAAACTTTCACATTCAAGGATTCTCACCATAGTGAGTAAATATCTCTCTCTCTCTCTCTCTCTCTCTCTCTCTCTCTCTCTCTCTCTCTCACACACACACACACACACACACACACACACACACACACACACACACACACACACACACACACACACACACACACACATTCCTAATTTTTTTAATAAAATTCCATTTTCACAACAAATTAGGCCATAAAATAAGTTTCATAAATTTATAAAATAATATGTGGATGCACGTAGAAAATCAAGGTAATTTTCACATTCAAGGATTATCACCATAATGATTAAGTAGAATCTATTAATTTCTAAAATTTGTTCAATTCCATATTATTTATACAAAAATAAGTTACAACTCCCATACCATTAACTTTTAAGCAGGTTTATTTTAATAATCACACTCCTTAATAAAATACTATCAAATAAATCCAAAAGATAATTTCATCAAGTGACTACTTATATTACAAATAAGCATAGAGATGAGTGTGAGATAAAGGTATTTAAAAGAACCAACTCAACACTCTTAAATCTTACATTACTAAACATAACACATTCCTAAAATTTTACAACAATAATGAATAAAAAGGTTATTATGCCAACCAAATTTAGAGAGTAATGGAAAAAATCAAGTAATGGAAAAAAATAAACTTATCTTGAGATCCAAGTACCTCTTGAAAACACTCTAATATATTTTATCCAAGATTCATCTTCAAACAAGCTTCCCCAAACCAAATTCCAATAAGGGATGTTTAATCCCCATCTAAGCTAACATTGTAACAAAAATAGAAAAAGGCTCCACCAAGAATTATTGATGGAGGATATACTTTCTTACATGGAAACTATCTTTCTTACAATTTCACTCATGATTATTACAAGCCCATACTTCTTCTTACTCTTGTATTTAATTATCTTACATGTCCCATGTAGGTTTACTTGTATAAGTAAACTTACTTTATTACATATTCAAAAATTCCATTTAATTTATTACATACCCACATGGGATCCTTAAAATTTCATTAAATGTACTTACAATTTCACTTACACACTCTATCCACTTGTACATTCCACCAAACCAAGGCTAGCCACTACTAGCTAACACCCATATCATTCCCTAAAAGCGTATATACCCACTTTTCAAATATATTAATTTTAAATTATTTTAGTATTAATTATTTGGAACTAATCTAGGTTTATTAAATTTATTGAAACACCTCTAACATCACATGGAGAATTTAAAATTTAACACAAGGAGGGAACTATATTTGAATTCCCACAAGTACTATAGGTTTTTTGAGTGCATTGAATGATATGAATAAGGTAGATTTTGAAAAGGGAAAAATAATTTAATGAGAGTGGTATTATATTCTCCATCTCTTATAAAATAATCATATTAGATGCATTAGACAACTACTAGGTGTTGCAAGTCTATGAGATAAACCAAGTTATATTCAAAATTATCTAATACAACTCAAAATAGGCACATTTATAACAAAAAACAAGTATTTATTACATTTTTAAGGCCACTTAATTAATAATATCATCAATTAATGTTTTATATAGATTAAGTCCTTAGAAATGAGCTTAATTTTCTCATGGTTTTCTAGTAAAATATTTACATGCAATAACTTTCAATACAAAATTTCATTTTTTAATGCTTGAACCAATGAATTTTTTATTTTAATGTATAAAATTTTAAACTATATTATCAATTAAATGGATCTTCTATAATAAGTAAGAGTTTTATAGTATTCCAAATGTTTTAAGTCAAGTAACTGATACCAATTTCTTCCTTAGACCTCCCAAACAAATCTTCCTTAGACCTCTAAATAAAAATACTCCTTAGACCTCCAAATAATTATCCTTCTTATAACTCTAAAGAAATAATATTCCTTATAAATACTAATAAAAATGTCCTTCTTACACCTCCTAAAACAACAATCCTTCTTAGACCTCTCAATCATTAATCCTCCTTAGACCTCCTAGTCCAAATCTCATAATAATCAAACATGAGATCATTTAATTTAGTTGAATCCTATAGGAAATAACCACGTATAATGAGGGAAGTATGGTTTCAAGAACTTATGCATACAAGATCCCAACTCAACACTATAGTTTGTCTTACAATTTATCATCTCCTCCCCCATACTTGTGCAAGGCAAACAAATATTCACATCATGAACATACAAGAAACCAACATTTATAACCAAATGAAAAATTCTCAAAAGAATCAATAAAATTACCAAATAAATTAAAGGCCAAGTAATCTTACAAGAGTGAAGTCAGATAAATGAATAATTATTCAAAATACAAAGTAAGAACAAACCAAGTGATAAATGGCTAATTAGCCTTACCAATCCAATTTATAGAAATAATGTTTGTTTTTAAATTAATTTAGATCATCAATCAAGCCAAAATAAAATTCCAACATACTAACATAGTACATTAAAAGCATAATGTCACATTAATTGAACTATGTGGCTTAAGAAGTCACTTAAAAGGATAAGGAATATAAAGTTTCAATTAATCATCATAGAATTTTCTTCTACCTCATCATTATTCTAAATAGTAGTAGAATAATACCATAATATCTTCGAGTATTAGTAGATATCATATTTTTACACAAGGCTCAATATAAAGTGCTCATCACAAAGGTTATATTTCTAACAACCAATAAGGGGTGAGTGAAGGGGAACCTTATTTATAAGGTGACCATTATGCACATATCACTCATGGTGCACTCATATGATATATTAAGGGTGACACTTAGGGTTGCTCTATGTGTAAATAGAAAAAATAGGTTTTAGCCTATGTGAGTATTCAATTTCTAGCCCATAACCCAATTCAAATAAGTATGAACAAGTGATCAAAATATAACTAACCCCACACTTTTATTAGTGTTCAATCTATATATCAATTACATGCTAAGGGGGATGTAATGTAATGTACCTATATGTATGAAATTATGAGGTGGGTGGATATTCTAATATATGACATGCATCCTCTTAGTGGGTATATTATAGGGAGTCATATGGATAAATTGTGATATTTATTGGATAATGAGTGGCCCTACATTGGGATTAGTGATATACCTATCCATATAGGTAATTTGTCGATATTATTATATTGATAAATGAGTGGTCCTATATTGGGATTAGTGACCTACCCATATATTAATATATGATGGTATATATAAGGAGGAACAACTAATTATGTAAGATAATTAAGGATAAATATTATATTTGGAGTGTATTCTCTAAGAAGGGGGTTCCCCCTCGAAGAGAACTATGATAAAGGAGTGATTACTTCCACATAAGTAATATTGTATGGTGTTTCCATACCTCAAGGGTATTATTTATATTATAAATATATTTCATATTTGGGCATATTATCCCATAAATATATTTTATGTGTTGATCTTCATTATATATGTATTTATTTAAATTATTTTACGTGGATATGATAAAAACTAGAAAAAGTGTTCGTTACAATTCTTAGTTAAACATCTGTTCAAGAGAAAATGCAATAGGAAATATGTTACCTTATTTCACTCAACATATAGGTTAAAAACATCATCTTATTATATGCATATTAGTATGGTTAACCATACTTAGAACTTATATTAACAATATATGTTTTATTTAATTATTATGTTGGTGATTCTTGTAAAAGAGTCTTAGCCTTACTCAAGGGTAAGTGATAAGACAAACTTGGGGGTTAACTAAGACTTATGATTTGATGCCCCATCAAATATGAAACCTACATATCCACTCCTAAAAGTTAGAGTCATGTATTTTTCCATTTGAATTAATGAACCATCTCCTCCACGAGACGTCATCTCAAAAAAGATAGGATAATTAAGCCAAAGTAAGGGATATAAATATTTTAGTTATAATAAGACTATATAAGTGAAAAATATAACACTAAATATTTTATTACATTAAATCTAAACATATATTACCATCTTATGATGTTAGTGAGAGTGAGATCCAAGGCACTCTAACATCGTAAGTTTACTATGCTCTATATAAAGTACCATCTCACAATAGTGTAAATTATTGTTGTTAGGATTAATGAGGAATTTTACACTTTCCTAACCATATAATAATAATAAAATTCTCAAAAAAATAATCTCACTTCATCTAGGATTCATTTTGATTCCAAGTGATTTTCCATAAAAAATAGTGATTTGTTTACTGATTGCCATACTTCCAAGCCTTACTCAACATAATAATAAACTCAGGTCACCACTTGTATATATTATTATGGGTCATACACAATTACTAGCCTTATATTAAACAAGGTTAAAAACTTATAAAATTACTCTTAACACATAAGGTAAAACACCATCATTCCTTAGGTTGCATACATATTAACTTATATGCACCTGCAGCAGTGGAATTCAGGTCGACTATGATTCACCATTAAAAATTTGAGTTTTAGTCCTTAATATGAAGTGATTAATGTTCACCACATGAAATTACAAGTTAAATCTAATTGTTAACCTTATGATTAAAATATCAACCACTAACTAAGTCACACACACATTGAATCCTCATCAGGTTTAAGAAGAGACACCCTTACACACAAAATTATGGATTATTTAGACGTCCCATGTCTGAGAAAGGTAATATAGGTTTTATTTCAATATACCCTCAACCTATTGCTAAAAAATATCTTCCCTATGCCTAACATAGAGCTACTATGACATTATTTAAATAATTTATGTTTCAAGTCAATAATTTGAAATTAGGTTTTAAATACATTTATTAGGCTAAAAAGTGTGTCAAATAGTCATTGAAATATTTTATTTATGACAATACACATTAAATAATTATTAAAAGTACACAAGAATTTCAAGCAACATTTTGTATAAATTTTTTAAACTAGTTAAATGAAAATTAAATGTTGTCTAATTAACTAGCATAAATGATCAAAAACATATTTTGTGATCTAGCTTCAGCTTATATACTTTAAAAAACATACAAGAATTCATCTACACATTTTATTTATGAAGGAAACACTATATATTTGCATAGGTAAATAATAATTTCAAAACAAGTCACACCAATTACAATTTCATAAAGTGTCTACACAAATGCCAATAAGTAAATTATTCAAGAAAGTGATAAAATATTCTAAAAGTTTGATTATATTTTTTAAACTAAGAAATTAGTTTTTTTTTGGAAGTATGTTTTAAAAACACTTAGCATTCCTAGATGACTTTTACAAGTTAGAAACTGTACTAACAACTACTCATGAATAATTTTAAAATATGTCCAATTTTAATTACAAAAACTAATAATAAAATTATTTGACTATTGAATTAGTAATTATAATCCATCTAAAATGTATTTTAATTCCCAAAAATGATATTTTTTGACTAAATATATTTATAAAGTTCTAATGAGCTATAAAAAGTACTAATTTATGAAAAATGAGTTTTAAATTAAAACAATTTCTATTTACAGTAATCAATAATAAAAGTATTTAACCATTTATTTGGTAATTCTAATCCATTTAAAAATTAGTTAAAATCATAGATTTAGTAAATTTCAACATTGGGTATTTATTTTTCTTAAATTCTAGTTAGTTTTAATTGGCCTAATTAAAGGCAAAATAATACTTATTTACTAAGGTTGTCTATTATTTTGATAAGCTCTTGAATAGGTATAATAACCAACTATAGTGTTGATCCAATGGGATGATTAATGGAGTAGAAGGATGGTGTGAAGTAGAAGGGGCAAACAAAGGGAGGACTATGAGCAAAAAATAGGATTACAATGTAGTAGCCTAGGGAAGTTCCCTTACAGAGCCTCAAATATTCTAATATGGGAAGTAAAACTAGGGGTAATCATGGTAACAAATATCATAAATTTTTTTTGGAAGTAGTTATAGAGGAATATAGAGAATAGTGGGATGAAGAAGCAAACTTGATAAAAATAGGCACCAGCTGGAAAGTTAAACTAGTAGGGTTTCAGGAGTAGAACTCAGAGAAGATTGAGGGTAATATAAAATCCTCAGTTATTAATAATGAAAAACTATGATTTGAGGTAGATAATTTAGAAAAGATGAAGAAGGTTTATGGAGGAGATCAGTCATTAGAAATTACCATGGATTATAATGTGGAATCTTTGGGGGATGGGGTTAAGATTGGGGAAGCTAGGGTTTTGGAATGGATTCTAGATCTTTTTATTTCTAAAATTAAACAATTGATAGATTATTCCATAATTTTCAAATGTGTAAGAAAATGGCCAATGATGGGAGCAATTAAACTTTGGATTAAGGAATAGTTCGTCAGTGGTGGTGAGTTTTTTTCCCAAAGGCTTTTTTATTGTGGTATTTGAAACCAAAGAAGAGAAAGAAAAGGTTTTCAAAATAAAATCCTAGTATTTTAATGGAATGGGTCTTTGGATTCAAAATTCGAGCCATACTTTTGATCTGTTAAAATATAAGAAGGGTAATTATCTAGTGTGGATAATATTATATGGTCTACCTTTAGAATATTGGAGTGTAGATTATTTAGCTACCTTGGAAGGTTTGATGGGTTTGGTATTGGAAGTAAATGAATCCTTGCTCAAAGGTAGAAGAACATCTTATGCTCATGTTAGGATTGAAATGGATTTGGATCAAAATATTCTAGAGTTTGTGATTATCAATACAGAGGGTTGAGTTTGGAATTAGAGAATCTATGTGTAAAATATCCCTTTTAGTTGTTATAAATGTCACCAACCAGGCCATATATAGAAGTGTTGTAATAAAAGTAGGAGCTCTCTTCAAACCAAATCAGTTAAGATGGTGCTTCAATGGAAACCAAATAAGGATAAAAAATGGATAAAGAGGGGTCATAAGGGCTTGAAACATAAGGTAGATCAAAGCAAGGAGGATGAGGAAGATTGGAAATCTCAATCTCAAAAGATTAGAGAAACATAAAATTTTCTTGTTAAGTTACAGACAATGGATGTAATCTCACCAGATTTAGTAATTAAGAGATGTGAATTAATTGAAAAGAATCCTACTCCATAATATTATTGGTTCTAAAAAAATAGATGAATTAGAAGTCCAATAATAGTTTGAGAATTTTAGAAGAAGCAACTAAGGAGATTATTGGCTCTGATGAGGAGGAGTCAGTATCTGAGGTATATCTAGAAGAAGATTCAAAAGGGGATTCGAATTCTATGGAAACTCTCTCTATTTATCAATCTCAAAGTAAAATAACACATCCAAATTAGGTCCCTAAAAATAATTAAGGTAGGAAATCTAAAAAGGATCTCATTATAGGTGAAGTCCTAGTAGGAAAATAGGTTACTTTAGAGGAATTTTTGAATGTTGTAAAATAGGGGGTGGAATTCCCTCCTTTAGAATCATGAAGGTAATTTCTTGGAATTTTAGGGGTTTGAATTACCCTAACAAAATATGCTTGATTAAGCATCAAATTAGTATAGAGAAACTGGATATTTTATTGTTGTAAGAAACCAAACTAAATAGGGAAGAAGTGGAAGGCTTTTTGAGATCATTTGGGACTATTGTTAAGAGTTTTTGTGGAAGAAATTGGAGAATCTAGTGGTTTAGACATCATTTTCTCACCCTTTTATTATAAAGTATAAATATTGGATTCAAGTCAAAATTGGCAAGTGGGCAGAATCTCAAGTTTTAAGTCAGATTTGTAGTTCCTTTTGCATAATATTTATGGGCCTTAAGGAACTTCTCTGAAAAATACTCTCTAGGGCAGAAATTTTGTCCTTTTTAAAGGATTTTCAAATGGATAAGATAGTGTTAGGGGGAGATTTCAATGCTATTTTGAACCATAAAGATAATCAAAGATGAGTGTTTTTAGTTTTTTAGGTTATTTAAGACTTTGGTTTGTTTATAGATGTGAATGATCTAGAAAATGTGGAACCAAATTCAAGTTGGTTTACTTAGAATAATAGATGTATTGGAATGGAAAATATTCTTGAGATATTGGATAGGTTTTTGATTTCTTCCTTATGGAATCAAAGCAAGAAAAAAATTAGATTGTTGGGTTTTACCATAGATTGGGTTAGATCATTGGCCTATATTACTAAATATTGATTATGATTCCCCACTGAAAGATGCCCATTCAAGTTTGAAATGATGTGGATTCAAGATCCATATTTATTAGAGAATGTTTAGGAATGGTGGATTTAATGTCTGGTTCCTCCAAGATCTAGAATATTTTAGATGAATAAGAGATTGAAATTTCTAAAAGAAAAGCTCAAGGTTTGGAACTGTAAGCATTTTAAGAATTTTTTTAGGAAAAAATAAGGATCAAATATGACTTGTATAGAAAAAATATTTGGTTAGTTATTATGAGGAAATTTTATGAAGATATTTTTTTTTGGAAACAAAAATTGAGGGAGAGTTGGCTTAAGGAAGGGGACATAAATTTAACATTTTTTCATCTTTCAATAAAATATAAAAGAAAGGTAACCAGGATCAATCACATCTAATATAACCAAGAGGTGGTCTTGAAATCTCTAGAAGCTATTCATATTTAAGCTAAACAATACTTTCAAACATTGTTAAATGATGAAGATTTTTTAAATTTGAGTGCAAAGAATGAATTTCTTCATCTCATCCCAGAAGTGATTACACAAGGTATGAATGAAAAGTTATTGTCCCCTTTTTTGATGGAAGAAATAAAAAGGGTGGTTTTTTAAATGGCCAAGGATAAATATAATAATCTAGATGGATTCCATGTAGCCTTATTTCAATTTTTTTGGGATGTGGTAGGTGCTAATGTCTGGGAGATGGTGGAAGAATTTAGAAAGAAGAAGAAAGTGCTCCTAGAGTTGAACATGAATTTTTTATCATTTTTTTTGAAATGTGAATCTCAATCTTATTTTTTGGATTTTAGGCTAGTAGCTCTATGTAATACAATGTATAAGATTATTTCAAAAGCCATTGCTATGAGAATGAAACCTTTTCTTGAGAAATGTTAGGTTCTAAAAGCTTCAACTATGCAGAATGGAGGAGGATGCTAAAGTTTCAGAAGTACCAGCATCGGTAGTATGACCGACGTCGGTCATGATGAATTTAGAAGGAAACCAACATCAGCAGGGAGTCGACCGACGTCGGTCAGCACCAGTTAGATAGGGACCGACGTCGGTCACCTGTGTGTTCCAGAACTGTTTGTTGCACCAACAGTTAGTTAGTTGAACGGGTTGTTTGCATGTTAAAGGCTATTTTGAGTCTTGAGCTGCATTTCTATTATTAGTAAATTAAGAGTCTAAGTTATTGTTTAAGTCTGGGATCTATTTATAGACCCATTGGCATGTATTGTAATTATGAGCTGAAAAGGAAGGCAAGGAAGGTCCTTCCATTGTAAGATCATTGAGTTGCAGGTTGTTGCAAGCTCATAGGAGATCTACATGTAAGTATGGTCTATTGAATTACAGGGTGCAGGTTCATGAGAAGATCTACTTGAAGTACTTTTGAGTACTTGGTGTACTGGCAGGGTTATTACCGACTGGTTGGAGAGGTGAACACCAATTTTGTGTGTGAGTTGTGTGTTGGGACCATTTTTGGTAGGAGAGTGTTTTGAAGAAGAATTACTGTACACTTGGGGTGTGGGAAGCCTCTGTAAGGTGGAAGAGAGTGGCATCTCTTTATTATATTCTTTTCTATATGAGTATTAATATATAAGATTGTATATTGTCTCTCATATTTTGTGCTATGTGTGAATTCTAGTTACTTGTACTTCTGGGTTTTTTTTGCATGTTTAATTGCTTGTATTTGGTAATCATATTGTGCTCTTTTTGAGGACCAAGATCCTAACAAGTGGGATCAGAATAGGTGTGTTTGTTCTTGGATTCCCCATCAACTGGTATTAGAGCATGTTTGTTATTTTAGGGGTACCTGACAACCGACATCGACAAGAATCAGCCAACGTCGATCACCTCTAGGAAGACAGGGACCGACGTCGATCACCTATACGGTTCTAGAACTGCTGTTGATGAACAGTCAGTTAAGTGAATGGGCAGTTTGCATGATGAAGACCAGTTTGAGTCTTGAGCTACAAGTCTAATCATTGTATACATGAGATCTATATAATAGACTCATGGGCTGTATTGTTAAGTAGAAGAACTAAGAAGAACTAAGTAAAACTTGGAGAGTTCTTCCCCTGGAAGAGCATGTTCTTCCAGGTATGTAAGATCAGGTTTGGTCAGTAGGGTGTTGCAGGATCATGGAGGAGATCTACATGTGATAAGTAAGATCAGGGTTGGTCTGCTGGGGTGTGTGAATGCGAGGGTCAAACGGAGATCAGTGAGGGAGCAAGATCCAAGGTGATAGCAATACATCAGGATCAAGATCATGGTGAGATCTACTTGGAGTACCGGTTCATACTTGATTGTACTAGAAGTACAATGAAGTGAACAATAACTTGTGCTAGCTATGTGTTTTGACCTATTGAGAGAAGATTACTCAAGAGGGAAGATTACTGGGAGCCCTTGAGGTGTGGAAGGCCTTGTAGAGGTGGAGAAGAGTGTGATCTCTTTATTGTAATTTCTTTTGTAATGAGTTGAATACAATTGTGTGTTGCCTCTCATATTCTGTGTTGTTTCTCATTGATAGTTATTTGTTCTTCTAGGTATTTTTGCATGTTTAAGTTGCTTATACATTGGTAATCATGTGTGCTCTTAAATCTGACAAGTTGTGTCAGAGCTTTGGGGAACTTCAGTCCTATCAAATGGTATCAGAGCAAGGTTGGACGTTCTCAGAGCGAGTTTGACTAACAGATGGTTCAGATCTGTTAAGTGTTTGTTGATTACAAGTTACTCACAGGGGTTGTTGTTTGATTGGGAGTATAGCAAGGCAGAAGAATGGAGAAATTTAGACACAGGTGTAGCACCACAGGGTGTGTGGTGGGTTGTCTTCAAGTGGGAGCTTGGAGAGGGATACAAGTCAGGATGCAGAATAGACAAAGTACTGGTATAGGTATGGGTGCAGCTATTTATCTCCAAGTGGAATATTGTTAGGGTGTGGAGCTAAAAGCTTCACTTGGATGCAAGCATGGAGGAGGATTGCAGAGTCACAGTCACCGATGTTGATAGGCCACACTGACGTTGGGCAGGGGTTAACAGAAGAGCAACTGACATTGGCAGGAATTGGCTGACGTCGGTCACCTCCAGGAAGACAGGGATCGACGTCGGTCACCTGTGCAGTTCTAAAACTGTTATTGATGAATAGTCAGTTAAGTGAATGGGCAGTTTGCATGATGAAGACCAGTTCGAGTCTTGAGCCGCAAGTCTAATCATTATATGCATGAGATCTATATAATAGACTCATGGGCTGTATTGTTAAGTAGAAGAACAAAGAAGAACTAAGTAGAACTTGGAGAGTTCTTCCCCTGGAAGAGCATGTTCTTCCAGGTATGTAAGATCAGGTTTGGTCAGCAGGGTGTTGCAGGATCATGGAGGAGATCTACATGTGATAAGTAAGATCAGGGTTGGTCTTCTGGGGTGTGTGAATGCGAGGTTCAAATGGAGATCGGTGGGGGAGCAAGATCCAAGGTGACAGCAATACATCAAGATCAAGATCATGGTGAGATCTACTTGGAGTACTGGTTCATACTCGATTGTACTGGAAGTGCAATGAGGTGAACAACAGCTTGTGTTAGCTATGTGTTGTGACCTATTGAGAGAAGATTACTCAAGAGGGAAGATTACTGGGATCCCTTGAGGTGTGGAAGGTCTTGTAGAGGTGGAGAAGAGTGTGATCTCTTTATTGTAATTTCCTTTGTAATGAGTTGAATACAATTGTGTGTTGCCTCTCATATTTTGTGTTGTTTCTCATTGATAGTTATTTGTTCTTCTGGGTATTTCCGCATGTTTAAGTTGCTTATACATTGGTAATCATGTGTGATCTTAAATCTGACAAGTTATGTCAGAGCTTTGGGGAACTTCGGTCCTATCAAGAAATTGATTTCTTGTGGGCAAATGAGTTTATTGCTAGGGAGAAGTATCCAAGAAGGAATTGTTGTAGCTCATGAAATTATGCAATCAATGATACACAATCATGAAAATGGTATGTTGATAAAATTAGATATTAGTAAAGTTTATGATAGAGTGAATTGGATATTTTTGTTCAAGATACTATTGAAGTTTGGATTTAGAAAATATTGGTGTGAGTGGGTATTCAATTGTGTGTAAAATCTTAAATTTTTGGTGTTAGTTAATGGATGTCCATCTGGTTTCTTCACTATTTAAAGAGGTTTAAGTCAAGGGTATTGCCTATCCCCTTTCCTTTTAATTATAATGGTATAATCTTTGGGAAGAGCAGTGCAAGAGGCTCAAGAAAGAGGAAAGTTACATGGTCTTCAAATTATGGATAATTTTGAAACCCTTATGCATCATCAATTTTCAGATGATACTTTTATTTTTGGAAAAGTTACAATTGAGGAAGCTTTAGATTTTAAAATAATTTTGAGAAGTTATGAAGAATCTTCTGGTCAAAGAGTTAATGAAGGTAAGTATAAAATATATTTTGTAAATTATTTACCTAGGATATAAGTCAATTTAAGCAGGATCTTAGGTTTCAAGATTGGGAAGCTTCCAAGCACATAGCTAGGGGTTCTTCTTTTCAAATGAATTGGTTCTTCTATTATCTAGAAAGATCTACTTGAGAGGTTTAAGGCACGCCTGAGTACCTAGAAAGGAAAATGGTTATCCTTGGCTAGTAGGATAAGTCTAATTAAAGTTATTCTCAATGCTCTTCTGACCTATTACTTTTCTATACTACATCCTCTGAAGCAAGTTATAAGTTCAATGAATAGGATTATGAAGGAATTTCTTTGGCAAGGTTGTGGTGAAGATAATAAAATTCCATTGATGAAATGGGAGAGAGTTTGTAACAAGAAAAAAAAAGGTGAAGTGAGTATAAAGGATCTTCATCTTCAGAACCTAGCTTTGGGGGCTAAATTGGCATGGAAAATGGTCTCTAATTTAGAAATATTATGGTGCAAACTTCTATGAGCTAAGTCTCTTTATTCAGATTCCCTAGAGCATATGGTGTCGATTGTGAATCCCCCTAGAGGATCCCATGTGTGGGATTTCATCTAAAATATAGATCAATCATAGTGCAACATGTTTATTGGACTATTAATAATGGAAGGAAGGTAGAATTTTGGTGAGATTCTTGGAATGGTCATCGATAATTGTTAGAGGAATTAACTAGAACTTAGATCAAAGATATTTTATAAAATATATGGGGATTGAATTTTAAAGACTACATGGTTTTGGATCCAATTCAAGGAGATTAGACTATAAATTGAAAATTTTGGTATATCTTCTAGTCCTATATGAGGAGGATTTATCTTTGGAGGTTTGTCTCAATAATAGGAAAATCTTTCTTTATAATAAGGAAGATTAGCTACATTATATTGGTTTAAAAATAGGCATGTATTCAATTAGATTAGGCTATCATATGGCTAAAGTGGAGGATGATTCTTTGGGATGGGAAAGTTTTCTTTACTAGAGTAAGGAAGGATTACAAAAAGTAAGGGCCTTTGCTTGGTTGGAAGTGCATGGTCATGTGTTCACACAAGATCATTTGAAGAAGATAAGGTTTGTTGGGCCTTCTAGATGCTACTTATGTGAGAAAGAGGAGGAAATGGCCAACCATCTATTATTAAATTGATCATTTATAAATTGGTGTTGGATTTGGATTTACAATAAATTCAATTAGGTGTGGGTATAGCCACATCTTTCTTTCAAGCCTTTGCGTTTTGGCTAGTGGGTGATGACACCTTTGAAAATAAATCTTGACCATTGCATGTGGTCTTAATAAAAATGGAGTTAACTATTTTTGAATTTATCTCTTCACATTTTTAGATGAAATAAGAAATGTTGACATAATGGGATATGAATATGTGTGTGAATTGTAAAATATCAAACCTACTCCCGTTAAAGGGTCAATGGTAGATCATAAGAATATGAGAAGTAGAAAGGAGGCAATTTGGTCTCCTTCACAACTTGGTTATCTTAAACTAAATTTTGATGGAGCTTGTAGAGGAAATCTAGGAGCATTTAGGGAAAGTTGTGTAATTTAGGACTGTAGTGGTTCACTTATAATAACAATGTATTTAAAGTTGTTAGATGAAATGAATAATGACGCTGAGGCTCAGGCTCTAGAAACTAGTGTTGACATGGATTTGGAGTGTCCTTTTTTGAAATTGAAGGGGATTTGTAGGTAGTCATATAGGCTCTGAGAATTTAGAGGGCTAGATCATGGAAACTAGAAATATTTTGGCTATGAACTAGTTTGAATATTGGATATGTTCCCATGGCTTTCGAGAAAGCAATACAATAGTGAATTTTCTTGCAAATATGGGTATTGATCAATCTATGGATGAAAGAGTAGACAATATTAGAGCAAGCTAGGAAGATTACATGGGGCTAAACCAAATTGACTTATAACATATATTTTGCTAAATTGCAATTTTATTTTTTTAAAAATAAAATTAAATTATGCAAAAATTAAAAATAAAAAATGGTAAAAGGTGTAAATATTTTATTTAAAATAGTTAGGTTAGATTTTCCATGGGATTTTATCATGGATGGTAATGGTGGTAGGTTCCTTTTTAGCAATAGATTTGGTAGCTAGGTTTTGAATGCCTCATAATTGCTTCAACTGAAGGTAAATGTGCAAATTTATCATTCATGATAGATTTTTGTGCATAATTCTTAGGCCCAAGTTTTCTTGGATATGGGTGTGGAAGGTCATTTTGGGGCCTGGGTTTGTTATTGCTTTGCACTGTCAAGATGGAGCAGAATTACATGGAATCAATTGGATGGCCTTTGATCTTTGTTAAAGCAAAAGCTCATGAGATGGGATTCTCATGTAACATATCCAAAATCTATCTCTATAATGTTTTTTTGATACCCATGGTAGAAGTTGCAGAGGCCATTGAGAAAGTCTTAGGGGTAGATCTATTGGTGGTGAGCATATGGGTGTGTGTGAATTTAGACCTAGCATCTTTGTTTTCTACTAACCTTTGCATGGTAATGGTGGATAAAGAGTAGATAAAATCATTGGTTGATTATTCATCTGGACAAAACATAGGGTGGGGTTAATGATGAAATTGACTCCCTTCATCTGGGTCTTTTTCCATCCCTCCCTTTTTTGAGGTAAGGATAACATGGGTTTCATTTATCTATTCTTCTTTCATGATTTGAAAACTAAGTTTTTGGCTTTGGTAAATTTCATGCAAGAAATAGATGAGATGTGCTCAAGTGAGTAGAAGAATGAAGAGAAAAGAGGCATTGTCATTGAATCCAATTATATATATGGAATAATGGTGTGCAAAAAAGAGGAGGCTAGAACATGTGCAAGCCATAAAATGGCTCGCCAAATGAGATGCAAGGGGTTTCTTCAAAGAACCACCATGGTGGAAAGGGAAAGGTAAGCATCTGAAATAACTAGAGAGTAGTAAAAGGAGATTATTTTTGTGTAGTCATAGGAGGTGGTGGTGGTTAGCTTAGTTTCATAAGTTAAAGACTAGGAGGTGCCTACTGCCAGTTATAATAAGAAAGATAAATTTCAAGCTTCAAGTGAATTATTATTAAGTGATGGTAAGGTGATCTATTTGATCATTTTGATTAATTAAAATATTTTGGTAATTTTGGTGATAACTAGGTAGGAGACAATCCATTGTATTTGTTTTAGTGACTATGTTGTATATTGTTTGAAGTTATTATCTAAAACTTTTGAAAATCTTGTTAGTTTTGAATGGTTATATGCCTTAACAATGCTGATTTTTAAGCCATACCAATAGAGTTATTTTGAAATTATATGTTTTTGTGGGATAGGGACCCTTAAAACTTGGCATCAATCTAAAAAAATACTTATTTACTAAATTAATTTACTACTAGAAAAATTAATTAAATAACTATCTAGTTTTCTAGGCTTGTTTATATGTTTTTATTTTTTTACCAATGAAATTAAATAAACACTAGACTATTAAAATATTGATTTAGATTACATAATTTACAAAACCTAAATGTGAAACATAGTAAAATACATAATTTTAATGAGTTATAAATAATACATTTGAAACTCAATCCTATTTTTTAATGACTGTGCAGTCTAACCACTAGTAGGAAACTGATGAAAATGATTTATGAATTACATCACACTTAAAATTAATTTTTTTCAATGAACTAGGACATGAGCACACTAGGAGGACAAAGATATACCATGGCTTGTCCTTTGAATATCATAGTGTTAAGGTTGACTGTTAGGTGATATTGATATTTGGGTACATGTGATAGTTAAGGATGAACTGTTGATAATGTGGGAGCTAATTTAACATGTGGATAACCTGTAAAATTAAAACCCTAGTTCTTACATAATAAATTAAATGGAGATTAAATACAAAAGGGAGAATCAAGAAAGGGTAACATTCAATATATCCCTAGAAAACATCACTCAATCTAAATGTTACCTACATATCCCAAAAGTGTCTTAAGATGATGTACTTCTCCCTCCTAAAGTGAGTGTGTGAATCTTGATATTTGCAATATGAGTGAATCTAGATAGATTGACTTGAGTATTTGATAATGAATACCCTTGAATTGTAATAAAACAACTTCAAACTTGGCCTATGACTACTTTAATAGTTAAATTTTGAATGAAAATATTAGTGCTCTTATTCTAAATAAGAATTTTTTTATAAGGTTCTTCATGTAGTGTATTGAATGAATTTGATGTGCTTACATGGTTAAAAATTTAAAATATTATGCTAACTAACTTTGATAAAAGTGTGGGAAAGATAATATGGATTATCTCCAATTCAAAAATTGACCATTATAATACTTGGGAAAGATACACACTAGTACACAAGGCCACACTATAGTCTTATCCACCTAGTGTGGTCTTATCTCATAAGGACAAAAAATGTTAAAATTTGTTTGGTATAATCTTTAAGAAAAATAGAGATGTATGAATGGTGTTCATTAGTGTTTTTAAGATGGTGAATATAATAGTGAAGGTTATATTATAGATTCTAAGAGAATGGAATGGTGAATAGGTAAAATAAGGTAAGGATGCCAAGATTAAATATTGTCAAGCACTTACTGATTAAATTTGAGTGTCTACATTCCACCCCCTGCTTTATTATAGTGATGCAACAAATTGAAATTACTAGAGTAAAGGAGATACAAACCTAAGTGTGTATAAAAAATTTATATTTTGATTTAAATATTAATCATGCAAGATATCGCAATGAAAAACCTACAACAATGCCACTGAAGGTATTTAATATTCATAATTGGAAATTAAAAAGTTGAAACCTGAAATTTGGAATTTTGGAAAGAGAACAAGTAAAGAATATACCTGAAAGAGTATGTAATCTAATTGCTCTATAAATTAAAAATTGGAGAAGTATATGTGCCTACTTGTTGAGGCATTTGAATTGTGAACAAGGAATATGTAGAGGGGAGGTTAGTATTATGTTAGTTCAATAAAACAAATCAAAATAACATACTAAAATCCTAACACCTCTAGCCTAGACACTAGGGAGAGAATAAGTAACAAGCATGCATATGAAAACATGACTAGAACATAAAAGAAATAACTCTTTTACCTTATTTGAAGTTCCAAATGGATTTTTGAAATGGCTTGCTCAATTTATGCATCAATAAATATTCATCAATAGATCTTTGTTGGCTTCACCTTTCCTTGGAACCATGGCTTGAGAATTTGGATTATGATTTTTGCATTATAAAACTACATTATCAAAGCTTTAGAGGCATTTAGGCATAATAACTTTACACCAAGAGAACTTGTTGTATATATTTGTGCATAATAAGTTTGTACCAAAATAGCTTAAACATCAATGGGTATGGCCTTGTATTTATAGCCTCAAAAATTAACTCTCACCCAAGGTGAATTAAGGTTGAGTTTAGGTTCAAACTAACCCTAGGTGAGTTGAGACTAACTCTAGTTGAGTTAAAAGTTGTCATGTAATTATTATATTAATTAATAGGCATGGCTCTTAAATTATATATTTTTAGATATTTTGGAAGAGCTTGACCACTCGTAAAGGCAAATATGAAAAGGCTTGATATTTTGATTTTTTAGAATTTCCATTTTTAGATTTTCATTAATTTCAAATAGATAATTTGACCAAGCATTTAATCTTGTTTAATTAGATGATTTAATTTAATTTAATTAAAATTTTAGCTCTTTTAAAATCTGATAATTTGATAAGTGCCCCATTTAATAGGTTTATAGGCCAAATTGATAGTTGTTATGTCACAAGGTGATTAGGGATGAATTCATGAGAGGTTATTGTTGTGTACGACCTAGTATCCCAAATAGGGATGCCTTAACATGTTTTTGAGCATTGATGAAGGATGAATGACCAAATTTGGGACATTGAGTGATTCTTAGACTTAATTTGCAATGTTTGGTAGAAATAATTATGAACTCTAGTCAGAAGCCAGTTGTGGCTAGAATTGGATGTATATAGTTTGGCCCTATTTGGGAAAGCATTGCAAGATATAGGCATATTAATGTATACTCAAAGAATGGAAAGGTCTTGTATGCCTAATATCCCAAATGGTGATGGATAAGCTTTGGATGCCACCTTCAGCGAGTGGTTGGTAAAGAAGGTCAGTGATCGGTCCCTTAAAAGAATAAAAATGATGGGACCAAGAGGTAAAAGGGGGTGGAAAATATTGAGTTTCCAAAAGGTGGTTATAATCATTGACATAGTGATATGCCTTATTTGGGCATAAAAATATGATGATTTACCCAAATGAAGTTATAATTATTGGCATAACACAATAAAAAGATAATTATTTACCCAAAGGTGGTTATAATAATTAGCCAAAGGATAAGGGTAACAAGAGAATGATTTTCCCAAAGGTGGTTATAATCATTAAAAGGAGAAACAATTATTTTCTATAGGTGGTTATAATCATTGGTAAGATAAAAACATACCCTAGTTGGATGGATAGAGATAACGATTTTCCCAAAGGAAACTATAATCATTAACCAATGAAAACATGCCCCAATTGGGTTATTAGAGATAATGATTTTTCCAAAGATGGTTATAATCATTAACATCCAAAGAGATCAAAACATAATTATTCTTCTATAGGAAGTTATAATCATGGGTATGGTAAGTTGGATCAAAACACAATGATTTTCCCAAATGTAGCTATAATCATTGGCATTACAGGTGGGACAATACATAATGATTTGCCCAAAGGTGGCTAGAATCATTGGCAAAAGGATGGGAGGAATATGGAAAATTGGAATGGGGGTCTTATAGTCTAAATCCATACTCATAGAGTAAGATTAAGATAGTACATAGGAGGAATATGAATTTAGGCAAATGTTAGTATGGATATGCAGATCCTAACTAAAAAGGATTATAATTATTTCATGATTTAGTTACTTTATATTTGGGAAATGATTGGGAATTTGTTTAAGTGCCAAGGATAAATATCATGATCACATTGCTTGTAAGATTTCTTGATCTAATTTTTTTTGTAACACATGATGGTATGCATCATGATATAAAACATCATGAGAACTTAGCCAAAACATGCATAAGTACTGACACATGATTTGATAATACTTGAAAACAAAGCATCGATGATAAAAACCATGATGATAATGTTGACATATAAATATGGATGGAATTAAGTATAATGCACAAGGAATCACCTAATGAACATAGATATACTAAGTCAAGGCACAATAATCAAAGCAAAAAAATAGGCAAAAAAAAAGGAAAATAAAACATAAATAAACAAAAGGCATAAAACAAAATAAAATAATGAGAACAAAATGAAACAAACACATGAATGGTTAATCACAATATTAGTGTATATAACACAATGACACATAATAATATAGACAATTTCCATAGCCTATAGGAGACAATGACATAAAAAAATGGGGGAACATAAGAAAAGGAAGGGGTAGCCTAGCTGACTCTAGATGCACTAGGAAAGTGGACACTACCTACATAGTTCCATAGATGCAAGGTCTAATATAAACATCAGGAAAAATGTAGTTCTCCTAGAAAATGGGATAGAATAAAATGATGAGAAAGAAACTTGATTAAGTGATAGAGAAAATATATCAATGGTCTCACAAAATAATGAGAGCATGAGAAATTGAGAATACTCACAAAATAATGAGAGCGTAAGGATTATGGGCCAACAGGCATGGGGAAACTAAAGGATAAGTGGTTTCTTGTGAATTAGCTAGGGGTCCTAAAATACTTAAGGCAAAGACGTGGTTGATTTGGTTATTTTTAAGATTTTCTAGATCATTTTACAATATTTTAAATTTTTTTCTAAGCATCTCAACTTGAATTGAGAATTATGAGATACTAAAAGGTCCAATTTGAAAAATAGCGAGAGCATTCAAACTTGAAATTTCTCATAAAATAGTTAGTGTGGTAAAGGGATGACTGAGCTAACCTCAACATAAATTGAGAATTGCCTACATAGTCCCAAGATGGGACCTTAAGTCATTATAGTCCTACCTTATAGTGGAGGAATCTGACTAAGTAGCATCAGGTTTGAAAATTAGGCAAATGACATAATATGGCATAAGAGTGGTAAGGTGGACCTTCAAGGCATGATAAAGGTATTGTTCCTAATTTTCCCATAGGTGGTTATAATTAGGAAAAAAAAAACATAGGTAAGTGATACTAATTTTCCCATAGGTGGTTATAATTAGTAACACAAGATGAAATATTAATTTGCCCAAAGGTGGTTATAACTAGTGGCACTGGTCAAGTGTAAATAAAAGATGCAATTATCAGATCCAATATCATACTAATTTAATATACTACCATTTGAAGATGTAAATCTAAAACTATTAAAATTGGATTGGAATCCCCTCATGAAAGGTAGTCAAAGAACCAATTGAACCAAGTTCAAAAGGGTTAGGTAGGTCATTTAAAAACAAGTTTGGTCAATAGGGAAGGTATGGTACAGCAACATATGGTAGGACATAAAGAAGATAACAGAAGGGAAATTTTATATAATGGTAATAGGGTTACCCCCAAGTGATAAGGTAAGTTAAATGATAGGGTATGAAACAATAACAAGATGAATGGAAAATGAAAAAAACAAGGTAAATAGTTTTGACAATGTAAATGTTTCTATTGTTCCTACTGATGTGGAGATGCATGTCTTAATCAACATATGATATAGCCAAAATAGTCAATCATGTAAATTGATAGCCTATACCTCTTTTGAATAGTTAATCTTTCAAGAACCTACTACAGATTTTTACTCCAAGAATGTTATTGTGATCTTCATTGGTCATTGATTTTGTTTTTTTAAATGTTGAGATAAGATGTCTTTGTCACCTTTGTAAATGAAAGTATAGCTAGGGATGGTAAATATGAATAAATATTGGATGATAGGTCTGATTTATTAATTTAAAGGTGGATGATAATGGAATGTATAATGGGAAGGCAATAAATGAAGATCAAGATTTTTAGGCACACACAATGTTGTTGATTCTGGATTTGACATAACTTTGGTTGTGGTAGGGCCAAAGACTTTTGAATATGCTCTCAATAGGACCACTAGACTTTTATGTTTTTTGGGCCTGAGAATAGCTACCATTTGATTATGTTGTAGATTAGAATCTATATTTATGTTATATTTAATAATGTCTTGATCAAGTAATGAAGAACTGTTGTACTGAGTTATTGGCACCTCGAAGAGGTTTTCACCAATGAAGTTAGATTTACTATCCCATAACACTTTCAAGAAGGTTTTATTAAGGAATATTTAATTTTGAATTTGATTATCTTCTAGCACCTTTAAAAAGGTTTCACTAGAAGATACTAAGTTTGGAATTTTATTATCCCCTAACGCCTCTGAAAAGGTTTCACTAGGAGATTATTCTTCTTTTACATGAATGTGGTCTTGATCCCCCTGATATTATGCAATTGATATGTTCCATGGATGTTGTTCAATAAGGTATGATTATATCAATCCCAATCAAAACTAATGGGAAGTGGAATGCCAATATAATGGCTAGGTTGGTTGGTGTTAATGGCATGTGAAATAGTAATGGAATGAAAAGAGGTAACACAATCCTTATAGAAGATAATAGGAGAAATCATGTTGATGATAAAGTAATCATCCTCAAAAATGGTATAAGGATCACAAATGTATTCAATTTGATCTTCAAGGCATGTGTAAGCAATATTTTAATAACCATGAATGTATTCTACTCTAAATCTAATGTTGAGATTGATGTTGATTCTGATTTTGATGTAGATTTGATGTTGGTTTAATAATATAACCTAAATTCAATGTTTATTCTTCATCTGGTGTGGATTCTACTATAATGATGTCATGTTGAATGTTTGGTATTGGATAAATAATGGCTTGTAATGGCATAATGAGCTCAAAAGAGACTAGTTTGTCAAAGTGAGACTCCTCAATAAGGGGAAAAAGGTCAAGAGACAACTCCATAGAGACTAGATTTTTAAAGGGAGGATATTTAAAAATAGGACAATGGTCAAGATAATGATTTGCCCAAAGGTAGTTTTAATCATTAATAAGTGACTCAATAAGGACTAGCTTGTCAGAGTGAGACCTCTCAATAATAAGGATAGTATCAAAAGGTGATACATCATAGGTTGACTCATCATAAATAGGTGTTTCAATGCAAACATCATGGATTGATTGGTTCTCTTGGCCTTGGTTTACAAGTAGTTCTAAAATATTAGATTTGAACACATCTTGGTCTTTGAATTATTAGCTTTATTGGAGAGGTACTGATTGGCTCTATTATGGCTTGAAGATTGGCATCAACTTTATAAAATGGGGGAAGGTAGGCAATCAAGGAATAATGATTTGTGGCTAGGTAATGATCTCTTTGTAAATAGGCTTATCTCAGATAGGCTTACCAAAGATTGGTTTCTAGTTTAGGACAACAATTGTGACCCATCTAGTCATAATTTCATAACCTTATTGGGATAATGAGCTACCATACTTTAAAGCACATAGAATGGTAATGGTAGGGCATTGTGAAACTTGGTCTCTTATACAAGATAAAGGATGAGGTCCTATAATGGTAATGGTAGGGCATTGTAAATCTTGGTTGCTAACATAAGCCAAAGGATGAGAGCTTGGAATGATAATGGTAGGACATTACAAAGCTTGGTTACTAACATAAGGTAAAGGATAAGGGCCTAGGATGGTAATCATTGGATGTTATGGATCTTGGTTTATCATGCAAATTGAAGGAGGGTTAATGGTATAGGTAGGGGATTGGGTACCATTAGCATTGAAAGGTTGAATTTGGTATGTTAATTAGCCCAAAGAAGTTATCACTAAATACTATGCTTGAGTATCTTGGATTTCTTCTCTAGATTAAATATTTTAAGGAGGACAAAGATCTATTTCACAAATTACATCATCATCATCATAGGGGTCTTGAACAAAGTCATCATGTGCAATCATGTTATCATAACCTAGATTGTACATGGCTCTTCTAAAAGTGTGATGAGGCATATCCAAGTTAATGATTACCATTTTGAAAAAAATGCCTAGAATTATAAAAACTCTTAAAAACAAGGTCTAAAAGAAAAAAATGGTTCAAACTTGGTCTAATTTGGTCTAAAGGTGGATCTGTATCTCCAAAATGGGCTATGCTAAAACATGGTCTAAAACAATTTAACATTAAATGTCTAATGTCAAATGTCTTAAACAAAAGGTCAAGTGGATGAAATAAAATCAAAATGCCAAACCTAGGTATAAAGTGTTGTAAACAAGTCTAATATAGGTCTAAAGAAACAAATTTTTCTAGGTTTTTTGGAAAATAAGGCAAAAAATCTAAGCTCAAAACAAGTATTGCTAGGTCTTTTGGGAACAAGGCACATAAGCTATACTTTAAACAAAATGAGGTCTAGTAGGAAAGATAGTTGATCTAACAAATTTAAAAAACTTTGACATAAAATAGACATTCAAAGTTTAAATAAACACTTGATCATTTGGAAAAAGGCATTGAAGATAGATAACTTCCCCAAATTGAGGCACAAAATTAGTCTTTAAATTGAACAAGATATTAACCTAAGTTACAAAACCCAAAAGTGAAAGGTAAATATTATAAGGCAAAATTACACAAAGGCTAGATATAAACCAATAAATGTTTAGATCTTAATTTGTTAAGGTTAATTTTAAACTTGATTTAGACGACTAAGCTTTTCAAAATAAACCACAAGCTATCTAAGAATGATGACATAAAAGTACTAGGTATAGAAACAAAAGGAACATGTGGCTTTGAATTTATAATTTTGAACATAACTCAAGAAGTCCTTGAAATAATTAAAGTAGTGTAATGATGCTATCTTTCTCTAAAGGTATGAAAAATGATTTATTTTAAGACTTTAAGGCACAAATCTTGGAATAAAATGCGTAGTTTAACGATGCCCCTTTTAATCAAATGACACACACATGAAAAGGTTTAAAAAATGGATAAGGCAAAGGTGTGATGTTAAATAGACCATTTAATACCTCTTCAAACAAAGGATTGATGTGTAAACAAGACTTTTTTTGGATGTGGTATGAAAAAAAAATAGTTTGACTCAAGACTATATAAGTAAAAAAGACAAAAATGATAAAAACACCTAAGTGTAATTTCCTAAATCCTACGATTGAAAAGGTGGAATTGTACTATTAAATTCCATCTATCTACTTTTTATTGAGAGGATTTTAAGTTGTTACTCTAAAAATTAAAAGTTCATGAAAATTAGGGTTTTTAGGTCCCTTATTCTCTCAAGAGTTCATATGATAACATGGAACTTCTAGATACTCACTTTGCATCAACAATATATTTGTAGCAAGTGGGGTTGTCTAAACTATCAATTTTCATTCATTTCTAAATGGTACCCTATGTGTGGAAAATACTAGGGCACACTCATGTCATTTGGATCCACATCAACTAACTTATCTTAAAATGGTCTTGTCATTTTCAAAATCATTACAACCATCAATTTCTTAGTGTAGTGTGATGTTAAAATAACCCCTACATTCTAAAGCCTAGTACCACTAACAAAACTTGTTTTAACCACTCAAAACAAGTGTCCTAGTGGGTAAAACTCAATTTATATACCCCAAAATGGAATGGGGTTGAAATGATGCTGGGAGATGAATTACTTGATCAACTCTTCTATAGAGAACTCATGGGGAGGTGATAAAATCCCACCCACAAGCCAAAGTGCATGGAAATAAAGATAAGTGGAAAAACTTAAGGGTCATTTTGGGGTCACCCAAATCATATGGATTTTTGGGAAGGCCTTAACAAATTTTCTTCCATGCTTTTGGACCAAAGCGATAAATGCAAATAATGAGCATTTTTGATCACCTAAGTTCCCTGAAGGGGATGAGGGGAGAGCATACACACATCACTCATTTTGATAAACAAACACTTTCAATAAACAAATATAAAAATGAAACTCTTTCAAGTATTTAAATAATCCAAGAATTTATTTTGTCACCAAAATGAAGTATGTAATGAAGTTTGAGCCCCTTGGTATTTATTATTTGATGATTTTCAAAAAATTCAAAAACAACTAAGAGATAAAAACAACTAAGTTCATTTTAGGCACCAAATATAATGTATGTAAGTTTTAACCATGATTAAAATTTGCTTTTTCCACCTCAGGACCCACAAATTTTTAGAGGGTTTTCCTACTTAGAAGCCTAAAATCAAGTGAGAAAACAACATTTCAAATTTAGCTCTCAAGTTTTTCTAATTTTTTATCTCAGAGACTGATCATCATCAATCCTCAGATATTGATGTCAATCCACAGGGATAAATGTTGATTAAGCATATCATCAATGTTTCTTGTAAAACATACAAAAACATAATCTATTTTGATGCAAAAATGGTTAATAAATGAGCCTAAAATCAAAACACCTCATAGATCCTGTAAGAAATGGGCCAGGAAAATAATATTCAAATCATCAAACATAAAGTAAAGGCAATAAAAATGAATTGAAACAATCATTAGAAATATTCCATACCATGTTCTATTTTTCACATAGGGATCATGGTAATTTCACATAATTGACATCGATCAAGAAAATCGATATCAACCCCTGTAACCTGCAACTTGATTAAAAAAAAAAATGTAAAAAATAAAGTTAAAACTTGAAACTTGAAGATTTTTATGCACCCATTAGAAAAAATAAAACCAAAATATCAATCTCCTTGGCCATATGGAATGTAGGGTCCCACCAAATATGCTATGATGTGAATAAAGAATACATAGAGGGGAGGTTAATCTTGTGTTAGTTCAGTAAAACAAATAAAAACACTCTAAAATCTTAACACATATATCCTAGACACTAGGGAGAGAATAGGTAACAAACATGCATATGAAAACACAACTAGAACATAAAAAATTCACTCTTTTACATTTCTTTGAGTTCTAAATGGCTTGCTTGACTTGTGTATCAAGAAATATTCATCAATAGAGTTTTGTTGGCTTCACCTTTCTTTGGCATCTTGGCTTGAGAATTTGGATTATGATTGGGGAATTATAACACTAAATTATCAAAGGTTTTAAGGCATTTAGGCATAATATAAGATATTTGTGCATAATAAATTTTCACCAAAATATATTAAACATAAATGGGTATGGCCTTGTGTTTATAGCCTCAAGAATTAACCCTCATCCAAGGTGAGTTAAGGTTGAGTTGAAACATGGAATGGGTTAAAACTAACCCTATGTGAGTTGAGACTAATTCTAGTTGAGTTAAAAGTTGTCATGTAATTCTGATTTTTAAATACTAGGCATGGATCTCAAATTAGATATTTTGAGATATTTTGGAAGAGCTTGACAACTCAGAAAGGAAATTATGAAAAGGATTGATATTTTGATTTTTGGAATTTCCATTTTTAGATATTCATTAATTTCAAATGGATAATTCAACTAAGTATATAATATTGTTTAATTAAATAATTCAATTTGATTAGCATTTTAGCTCTTTCAAGATTTGATAATTGTTCATGTGCCCCATTTAATAGGTTCATAGGCCAAACTGACAGTTGTTATGTTCTAAGGTGATTAGGGATGAATACATGAGAGGTTATTGTTGTTTATGGGATAGTATCCCAAATAGGCATGCCTTAACATGATTCTAAGCATTGATGAATGATGCACATCCAAATTTAGGACATTTAGTGATTCCAAGGCTTAATTTTTAATGTTTGTATAAATCAGTCTGAAGTTTGACCAAAACCCAGTTATGGCTAGAATTAGATGTCTACAGTTTATCCCTATTTGTGAAGGCATTGAAAGCTATAGGCACAATAATGTTTTCTCAAAGAATGAAAATTTCCTATATGCCTAATTACCTAAATGATGATGGATAAGTAAATGTTGAACTTGTGATGTACTAAGAATGATCAAGTCTCAATTTGAAAACCAATGAAAGACCTTGAGTTGGAAAGATTGCATGATCTAACTCTCATAGAGTACTCTTGTAGAATAATCTAAATATGGAACCACCAAATGTGGCTTACTAATATGAAACCATATATGTTTGAGTGTCACTAGACTCAAATGTGGTAGAATACAAGGTAGAATAATAAAATGTGGCTCACTAAAGTGCAACTATAAACAATGAGTGTCACTAAAATCTAATGTGGCCCTCTCGTAAACTTAGATGAATCACACCACTAAAAATGGATATAGATTCAATTTGAAACTTTGTATCTTTAAAAATTTTTAACTTTAAAGAAGAAATATTTGAAATTTGTAATTTATAAACATGAACACGAATGAATATCATTCCCCTTGTATCTGTACTATATTAATATAGAATACCAATTGAACATATAATTATTTGAGACTTGTAACTTATAAATAGTTTTCACATGCCCATACCAAGTACATGTGAATATGTATTGAAGTAACTATTATATTTATATTTGTCATTAATAAATTCCTTTAAAACCATTGCAACTTATGTTGGATATTGTTAAGACAAAGATGAAGACTTGGTTATCTTACTATCAATTTTGTGAAATGAGATAATTGATTTATTTGAAAGTTATTTTAGATTTTTTTTATTGTGATGCATAAAAATCATTATCATGATGTCCATTAATTCATGATAAGTAAAAAATAGTTGACCCTTAATTTTTTCCAATCAATGAGGGTGATCATAATTGGGGCATAATTTGATTAACCTTTTGTCTAGTAATGTATTCAAAATATCAGGTGGGCTATCATTGAAATAAAAATTGACTGGTTTCATTTATTTGATGAAAAGGAATAAGTATGATTAGAAAATTATGAAGGGATGCATTACAATGAGGTTTTGTGTTACATGGTTAAGTGGGTTTTATTGTTAACTTGACTTGAGTTAGAGACAAAACATAAGAAATTAGCATTTGTGGAAGGTAGAATAATTTAGTTGAGTGCTCAAAACCATCATGTAAGATCATATCCAACATGAAATTGGTGAATCCATGAAAAAAATTCAGCTAATTGTGCATGCATTGAAGAGAAACTTGGACTTGGTAAGATTAGTGGGAGAATCTGGCAGGTAAGTCCATAACAAAGTCAATATCAATTTTTTGATTCATCATAAGTCATAATTTGATATTTTTATTGTCTAAACTAATATTTTCATGTAAACACACAGTGATTTTTCATTCAATAAACTCATAGTTAAATTTTGATCACTTAGAAGAACTTGACTTACATTAGTTTAATTATTGCATGTCAAATATCAAGGAAAATGTGAGCAACCATCAGACTATTTGAGGCATTCGTTTGAGTTGGAAAAAGTATGTGGTTGTGTAATATATAAAGGGAGTGTGGTAATTCATTTAAAGGTCTTGGTATTTTAAGAATAGTGCTAACCAAGATTGAACCCTCCACCCATATTAATACTGCTTCATATTCAAGTAATTTTCCTTCTTTCCCTTAATATGTGAACTAGGTTTGACATAAATAAAGGAGAATGGGATACTTTTCTATTTGGGTTTCCCTAAAAACATTTTTTAATGAGAATATGATAAATATTATTCTACCTTAGCCATGAATATTTACTTCATGTCCACTATTGGCTACAACACCCTACAAATCTCATGGCTTATTTATACAACCTATTGATCTTTTATTTGGGGTTTAGCCTTCCAAGGCTTTGTAAGTTTACCAAGCTCAGAGACAAAGTACCATTGAATGAAATTTTGCTAGTATAGATTTGTCAATTAGATATGAGCACACTTGCTATCACTATGGGTGATTTTGTTGGTGTATAAACTCCAACAAGTGATGGAAAAGGAGTTGTAGTAGATGGAGGTCATGATTGGTATAAACTTTGACATTTCAAACATACCCTACCACCTCAATTGTTTATATTTCCACATTTGATGGTGACTTCTTTTTGAGCTTTTGGTGGAAGGAATCAATCCATAAGGAAATCGATCAACAGTTTGAGGAAGATCTATGAAATCTCTCCAAAAGTTCTTGCTAGATGGCCTAGTTCTCTATGTGTTGTGTATTGTTACTTTTGTAACCTTAATATTGACCAGTTCCATCTTGCCCTTTAGGATCAGTCCTGCTATCTTGTGTTATCCCATTGGTTTCTTCCCACCTCATTGAGCCTACCAACAACCACCACTTCCATTGTTTGGAATCAAGCCTTCCATCTTATTAGCTTCATGATCAGTAACCTCTTAATCATTGGTCAAATACCTAAGACATGGCCATGTTATGCCATTCCTAAGCTGCCACCTATCTTGGTCAGCTATCAACCACTTATGACTCGACCTATAGTAATAAATGTTGGTTTGATATTTTACAAAAGTGATTTTTCACATTTTTTGCCACTTTTATTATAGTGCTAGAGGAATTTTAACCTTTGGTGAAATTTATTTCACTTTCATTGGTTAAACTTTGAGGAGGCATTTAAAAAAATGATGATTTTTTAAGAAAAAAAGGAGGGCCTATATGTTTTTACTAAGTGATTTTTCACTTGGTGGGATTTTTTTTTCATATTGTGAGGAACTTTATAAAGTTTTTAAGTGATGGAGTTGCTGTACAAGGTGTGGACCATTTTTAAAATTTGGTGGCATATTTTTTAAAATGTGGTATTTTTTGGTATAATGAGGAGAGCTTATTTTATAAAGTAGATGTAAATTTTGTTAGTCAACATTTTTCATTGAAGTGGGGCCACTATTTTTTTGATCTCGAGTATTGAAGAATGGAGGAGAAGGCCTAGTTTGGCAGGTGGCCAAACCCCCTCATAAGTAAACAAACTTTTTTTACTCCTTATTTTCCCACATTATATGGCTTTTTCCCTTCTCTCTTTCACTCATGGACATTTTTTTGGCTGCAATCGATGTCCTATTTTGAGTGTGCATTATTTTTTGTGCCACTTATTTGTACTCACATATGCATTTTTGGTAGAGTTTGACGTCCTAAATTCTTGAGTATGGTTTTGTGTTACACATTGCTTCCTTTTTTTAGTAATAACTCTCTTTCTCTTGATGATATATTCTATAGATTGATATCATTTTAGGTTTTATGCATCATCTGGTGTTTTTTGTTTTATGGGATCTTTATTTATGGCCACACTGAGAGTCATGGAGTCTTTTTTCATGTTTTTATGCTCCATATTGAGCACTTAATCTTTAGTTGTTGACTATCCCATCACCACCAAGGCTATCTTCTTGAGAGATATTTGTTCTATATATTTGACATTTGATTGATAGTTGACAATATCCTTTAGATTTTTTATGGATCTTGATCTCCTTCTAAAGAGTAGCTATTCTAGTGAATATGATGTTAGCATGTTAGTGTTTGAGTAGTCGTTTCAGTCCACTCATACATACTTTTTTACATCACTCCACCGAGTCAATAGTATGGGGGATATGGTGTAGATCTTATTTCTTCAATTTTCATGTTCCTTGATAACCCTTGGTGCATTGCATCTTCTAATAGTAGATCAAATTTAGTTGGTGAACATTTTTGCAATATCAACACATCTAACAGTCTCTTTTCATAAGAGCTATTTTGGTGAATTCTAGTGTCGATTATTATTTGTGATTGAGTAATGGATCTAGACCACTCATGAATTTTTGAGTTCCATTGAGACTTTTGATTCCACTGAGTACATTTGTATTTGATGGCTTTCATTCCATTTAGTGCACCTCTTTAACATTATGTTTGAGTATTGAGCCATTTGCTTTCTTGGGATATCTTACAACATATGTTTTTTGCTCTCTTGACTTTAGCTATTGTTACTAGTTTTTGGGTATCTTGTGGTGATACATTTCATCCTCAGTGACTCTTTTTCCCAGTGTTTTTGAGATTAGTGTTTTTTACAAAATTAGCCTTATATAGAGTACCAATTCCTATTTGACTTGGTAGTTATAGTGATTCATCATCCATGTAGTCTGGTAAGATGGATTGGTTACAATAGGGACACTTTGTATTTCACTATGATTTTGTACATGGGTATTTGATCAAGCCTAGTTGTCAAGACCCATCAGTCTCATTGATTTTTCTTTTTTCACTCCCTATTCTATGATTAAGGGAGGGTGTCAGAGTAAAGCATGTAATCTTGTTTTAGGAGTTTTTTTATTGTTGGAGATACTATTATATTTTATGAACATATTTTTTGAGTGCATAATAATAATACAAACTCCTATTTTATAGGTTGTTCAAGAAATAATAATTTATTGCACGAAATAACCTACCTTGTCTATTTAATAGGCACTTCCATGTACTTTTTGACTCAGTTGGTTTTATAGACCCACACAAATGATTTAGATAATTATGAATACATTTACAGAGACTTATTATGTAATGCACATATTTTTAGAGTTGTGGTAATGATGTGCAAGAGTGATCCTACTAGTTTTGAGTTCTTTATGAACTCCAATACATTATTACATAACTTGAAATCACATTTTATGGAAACATCACTACATAAATTTATATGATCATAAAATTTTGGTTCTAATGAAAGATTAGAAATTAAATCACATCATAATTCAATATAAGTTTCTTGTGAAGACATATTTTAACATTTATTTTTAGGAGAAAAATAAATAATATCACATTTAATTTCAAGGGAGGAGAGGAAAACATCACATTCATTTGAATTATTTTTAACTTGAAGATAAGGTATAGGAATACAAATTACATTTATATCATTTTACATTTTATGAGAAGATAAAGGAACATTATAATTCACTTAAAGAGAAGAATTAATATTGTAGTCTATTTGAGAAAAAGGATGTCAATATTTTTTATATTAGGAGAAACATCATTGCATTTATAAATATCATCACAAGACATCACATCATGATCATCCATATATTTATCATCTACTCATGGATCTATTATATCTTATTATTTTAGTGACACATTAACAAATTAAGAAGTACATTATGTAATACATTGATAATCTATTCTTTTTATTATGTATGATTAGGAGTGTATAGAAGTAGGAAAACAAATTTAAACATCATTTTTTTATTATACTTATATATATTCATCAATATTGTACTAATAGTCTTTGTAATCATAATCATAACCATTAAAATATTCATTCATATAAGGATCATCATTAATCATGTAATCTTGGTCATTACTTCATTCATTATTATAATCATAAGGCATGGAATGGTTAAAAAATAGAAAATCTAGAGGGGGAGGGAAATTAAGGATTTTAAATTAGTTACTCATTTTGAATTTACCAAAACCTAGATAGAAATCTAAGAAAAAAAATCCCTAATTATAATAGGAGAGAAAATAAGAAATATAGGGTTTGAAGGATATAGACCCTAAAATTGAGACCGTATGTGAAGAGGAAATTAAAAATCATATTTGAAAATCAAATATAAATACATTAATATAAAACCCTAGTGATATAAGGATGAAACCTTAAGGGAACATAGGGTATTATAAAATTCTAAAAAAAATTAAGTTCACTAATATGTTTTACCCTATAACTAATTAGTGTATGTAAATAAGTATATAAATTTGAATATTCAGATTGCATAATGTACATCAAAAATCATAAAGATATAAATGATACTTATGATTTATTGTATATGTTAAATAGATAAATGAGAAAGCATGTAAGGGATATGAAGTACTTAGCTTGTTATGTCTCAATTTTAGTCTCAATATTGTGTGATATCTGAAAGATGTGTTATATGAAAAATATATGTGGATTTAGATCATGAACAAACTATAATAACTGCATAAGACATCCAAAATTATCATATGCCTATATATTTTGATTTTGTCTGATTTTGAAAGACTTATCTAAAGAGGTACAATCAAAATGTTTTCAGTTAAGACAATGAGTCTGTATTTGTAATTATATAGTCTAGTATTTGTTAGCCTTCAAACATGTATAAATAATCCTATATTCTTTCTCCTATGTCCAAACCCTAGTTCTCTCACCTTTGATTAGAAAACCCTAAAAAAGGTTTACTATTTTTGGTTGTATTGACCAAAGTTAATCCTTTTTAACTCACTTAGTATTGCCTACATTTTCAATCCTTTGAGGAGGGTTCAAACCCCATTTATTTTTCCCTTTATTGTGATTGTGTGACAAATTATGTGGATGTAAGTTTAGATGTCATTTTTCCTAGGATTTCCTTTAATACACTCATATAGAATAGAATTTGACCTTAGAAACTTCAGATTTTGCAATAAACAATGAGATAAGAGTAGTGTGCACTTCATATGTAACTTTGTAATAGTGAATGATTGTTCAAAAATGCCTCCAAGGGGATTTGTATATACATAGTACTCAAATTAAAATTTTAGGAACTAGTGAAGCACAAAATTTGACCCGAGAGTAATCAAATGTGTAATATAAAATAGTCCAAAAGGAAACATGCCCAAAATAATCTTAAAAATGCTTCAAGATATTTCAATTTTTTTGGACGCCTACATATGAAGGTAGTAACCATAAATTTTGGATTCATCTAAGATCCAAGGAAATTAACATTAAGTAAAACATGACCCTGGATCCTTGTGACATAGTAAAAAAAGTTGGAAATAATAAAATAGAGTACCACATAATCAAATAAAGTCACAAAGATTAAAAAATACCAAGATGAATGTGACAATAAGTTCCCCATTCACAATTGAAGTTATATATATATATATATATATATATATATATATATATAAAGCTACATAAAATCAATATGGAACAAACCTTTGACCAAATTTTTATTATCTATAAAAGCTAACTTGCATGGTTTAAATCAGACTATCATGAAACAATGTGAATAGTTGTCAATCAAAATTTATCAAACCACTAATGAAGCCTTACATTTAAATTTCTAATTTAATCTATGATTTGTGAGTAAATCTGATTTTGGGTAGACAATCCTTCTGTTTTCATAAGTGTCCAAATTATTGATGTCCAATTCAAGATATTCCCCATTAACAAAGGTTCTGACACTTTCCTTTCCTTTTTATATTTCATCAAATCTATAGATTACTCAATGGGAAAACTTAAGACATATTATCGCATGTTCCAAGGATATGTTGAAAGGAAAATGGTTCTCATGGGGTAAAATTGTCTTCCTATCATTGTACCTCATTTAATGGCTAGGTGAAGTTTATGACATTCAAATTTACCCTTTTTTATAACTTCTTGTTTTCCTACCCTTATACTCATCACACGAGGGCCATAACTTCTTCTGCGCACTAATGTATCAATTTTCCCTACCTAGGAGATATTTATTAAATAAATATCAATATTTTTATTTTTTATAAATTTTAAGAACATGGTGTCTTAAAAATACCTACTATTAAAGATATTCCAAGATCTATTTTCATAAATACTATTGATTTAATTATCACATCGACTCATTCAGAGGATACATTGGTCACTCTAAGCTTTTGGGGAGCATCCCAAAAAAATTATTAATTATGAAAATAATGAGCCTAATGAGATCAAATTTATAATTAAAAATTATCATTTTCCCACTCACATCATAGCTCAATTTTCTCTTATTTTGTGATCTTGTTATTTCATAAAGGAAATTGATGAATCCTTTGAACTAGAACATTTGTAAAATAACATATTACTAATACCTCCTCTTTTTTTTGACATCAGGGCTAAATCCATCCCTATAGATCTCACCAATCTTGATTACAATTATGGTTACATGTTAGATAATCCCTATTTTTTTGGATATGCCCCCCAAAAAAAAGTAAAAAACCTATGTTGTCAGACTTCCCCTCAATAATCAGATGAGCAAGCATCCTTCAACACAAGTATCAATGAGATCACTCTTTTTTATTTGGAATGCATAGTGATAGTTTATTTTATGATGATCTTAGTGTATTTTATGAAAATTCTAACAGTGATTTAGTCCCTTATGTTAGGTCCCCATTATGAAGCCTCTTATTCATCATGATTATTTGGCTCTGACACCACCCCCATAAATATAATAATGTTTGATGCAATATTTATGGAATCATAATCCAACTTAGTATTCTACATGTCACAAGGCCCATGGGCCTCTAGTTTAGAAATGTTGAGCATATAAGAGATAATTACAACAAAAAAATCACAAACACAATCCCCATAATGAATAGTTGGTAATCACACTTTCCTTATTCACCAAATAAATTTTATGAATTTCATGGCAAGACTACTCATTTAATGACATATTATTGATCCTATTGATAAAAATTAGAGATTATTCATACTTAGTCACAAAATTTATCTCCCCAGCCAAATAGTTGATATCCAAACAAAACTCTTGCATATATCTCTAAGAAAGGGAAACATTATTATATTTGGCATGATTGCTTTTCCCAATACATTGATGATTATTGAGCATAATAGTAGCATATCCATAATTTTCAAATATAGAAACAATATATCCCATAAATAACTCACATAATTTTTATAAAATGAACAATCTTTCTAATAGTAAAATAACCATATTCGATCAAAAGAATTATTTATTTATATATTTTATTCATAGTCTAAAGATAATTATCACACCAATTATAGAAAAACCTATTTTATCTAGTGATGGGATTCATAATATTGTGATTGAATAGACCTCATAGAGACTGGAAGATATCATGGTTAAATCCCATTATCAGTTACAATGTGAGATTTATGATGTTGTTGATGATATGTGTAATGATATTCTAAAACATTTGTGAGCACTCATATATTGTATTATAAATTTTATCTCATATTTTATCATGTTTTAAATATTATATCATTATATTTAAAAACTTTTTCTTTCTATCTATTTAATTTTTGTGTATCATATTATTTATTTTGATTTATTTGTTAACATTCTCGCTTGTTGGGTTTATTTAGCCATTGCATCCCTTGTGATCCTTTGGTAAATTTGCATTCTTAGTATATTTACCTCTTATATTTTGTTGTACATAGTATTTAAATTAATATTTTTTTTCAAAATTTGGAATGAAAATGAATCCTTTTTTATGAATCCCAACTTTGCCTAAAAAAATATTTTTCCATACTAAACCAATTTTATAAAAACTAAAACATGTTTTTGTGCCTTGTACGCACATGAAGATAGTCTA
Source organism: Torreya grandis (assembly GCA_037957365.1). Classification (NCBI taxonomy): domain Eukaryota; kingdom Viridiplantae; phylum Streptophyta; class Pinopsida; order Cupressales; family Taxaceae; genus Torreya; species Torreya grandis. The sequence continues at coordinate 828,535 of JARHVA010001619.1, read as the reverse complement.
ACCTTATCACTTTGGTTTATTAGATGTGAAAATGGAAATAAACAAAAATAAAATGTATTTTATTTCCTTGCTCAACTAGGAGGATGGGTCGATGCTTATATCTGGGCATGCTACAGGCAAAAACATGAATAAGTCATGCTAGGGAAAAAGTTCATGTCTAATGTGATCAAGAGGTGATTTTGAAAATGAAATTGAAGTGTGCAAAGCATGTCATGATAAATAATATAGAGGTGGGTCATATGTAAACATGTAAATCATACCCTCAAGGTCAAGTTAGATGGGTCATAAGAGCAAGAAACATTCACAAGAGTTCATAGAGGTATTGTGCACTGAGCCAAACTAAAATTTTGTATAAATATAGGTATCATCATCCATTTAGACATAAAATATTTTCACATGGCCAAACCCTCTTGCATCATGTACCAATGATGCTCCAAAATTCCAACCCTCTTCTATATAAGCAATAAAAATCATAAATAATTCAAACAACTAGAATTTTTTCCCTCTCATTAGAGGATAGCCATCCATACCCTTTTCTTAGATTTTATTTAGGGTTTGAAAATTTTTAAATAAAAGGGAAGATAACATACCTTAGGTACACCAAGGTTCCATCAAATTCATGTAAACTTATATAAAGGTGTTAAGGGGTAAAACCATTTTTTCATGACTCGTGTTGCATGTTATTTACATCTACACAAACATTTTATGCCTCCAGACCTATACAAAAATATCCAAGAAATTTACAAGGTGATATTCCATGCTACAAAGTGTACAATAATGAATTTTTAATACATGGGATTTTATCCCATGTCTATCCTTAAAATAATGTTCCTAAAATTGGTGATTCATAGATTGGATATGTTTGACTTGGAAGAATTCAATAAAATGATCAATTCATATGTGTATTTCATTGTGGTTGTGATCCTATCAAAAATCACTATATTACCCATCTCCATCCAATGTATAAACTTTGTCTTTACCTTTATGAAACACAACAATCTAAACACAAGGAAAGTTTAGTCCACATACAATGTGTTTATGGCCAAGCTAGATATTGAATATATTGACATCACCTTCATGATTCCACTTAGGATGCATACTCAAAGATGAATGAAATGGTTGGATAAACCCATTATAATAACAAGATCAAAAACTATTGACCGTTAATGTTGGATGGTTGTAACATAAAAGGAGGGGCATGTAAAATATGCCCAAGATATTTTTTAGATTATATTTTAAGGAGGAACTACCAAATATGATTACTCTCCTAAATAATGTGTTACAAAACATGACTCATATAGAATTTTATAATTGGATGTTTTTGGCTATGAGAATCATATTAACTAGAAAATAATTCACTAATTGGGGAAGCATTATCAATGATGATTTTCATATGTATCTCATGGGGATAAATGTTACCAAGACATTTTATATGACTTCATACTTTGTTTACTCATTGGTAGCTATGAGAGAATTTGTTAGCCTTATCCCATAAATAAAATTTTATCTTCTAACTAAATTCAATGAGTATTACTCATAAGTCATCCTCAAAGAGAGTAACAACACTTCAAATGAGTCAATGACACTTTATGAATGAGAATATACCATGCACTTAATGAGGGTTAGGGGGAAAACATATCTTAACAAGGATCCAACCTAGTCACTCATTATGGGGGTTTATTCATATAGTTATCTAAATTCATGTATATCAAGGTCAATGGATTTGAATGATGCCTATTTAGCATCCCAATAATTTTGAGTGAAATATCCTATTAAAATATCTATGATTTGGAGCCCAAGAGGAGACTCGATGGAAAACCTACTTGAACATATTTAAAAGGGTTATGAACATAATTGAATTATAAATGACAGAGAATATTAAAGAGAAAATAAAAGTGTAATGTATTCATAGGAATAAATAAATCACGCAAGAGATGACAACTAATGTATAAGTGTAATAACAATATTTTATTATGTTAATTTTTTAATAATATTTGAGAGATCAGATGTCTAGAGTCTATGTAGTTCATAAATTCATTATTTTTTATTTCTTTCTTCCCTATAAAGAATGGAAATGTACATTATTATATAAATGAGGAAGATGAAGTATCACTTGATAGTTACAATAGTTGGTAAAAAATGATTCATAATAGAAGAGTGTGGTGACATCATTACCTAACATTGTAGATGAAATGAGTTATACAATAATGACACTGTAAGAGTTGTGTGGTGATGCATAAGTAGAATTGGATAATACAATTTGGAATGCATTTAGAGAATCCAATTTTGATGTTGTTGATGTAAGCATATGGCTATATGTGAAACATCAATAAAATAGTGTAAGTTATACATATCCAAATCCTCATATATCAATCACCCCTCCTTGAAGACAAATGATATTAATTGCATGTAATTGTAGAAGAAGAGGTGGGAACAAACTGACAACCTACACTTATATAATCAATTTTCCTTGAGAAGGCACTTGACTTGATTTCACAATCTATAAGAGATGGATCTATTTTCAAAGTGTCATTTTGACAAAAGTGTCAATGAATTTATCCAATTCTAGTAGGATTCTACAATCGAGATTGATCTTAGTGTGCTAAATAATCTCTATAGTATTTGAACTATCCAATTAATGTGAAAAGTATTGTCACAAGAGATATACATTGAAGATTGGATGTTACCCAAGGTAATATGAAAGATTAAGCTCAAAAGAATTATTTCATACTTACTTGGTGATGGTGTAGGTAGCATACCAAAGTGGGTGATACATTTTCACTTATTTAGGTGTAGACAAAATCATTTACCAATTTTATAAGTGTATGACACCTAATGATTATAATGTAATTATTTGTATTTCATATTATTTTGTTGCATAATGGTTTGAACTTGTTATTAAATATGCTCAATGAATTGAAAAAAATTCAAATTCATTTTGACCTGAAGGATGTGATATTATTGGTGGTAGATTAAGATAAGCTACATCAATTGGTTCCAAAGGTTGGAAACCTAATAAAAATTGAAAAGGGATATGTGTAGTAGAGTTGTGTAGAGCTCTATTTTAGTTGTGTTGAATGAAATGAAAGATTTAATCCTAATTTAATTATTTATTATAAATTCAAACTCTCAAAAGGTGAAATATCATCGTATTTACCACTTTCATCTATCCATCATTCTATATATAAAAGGTGGTGGATTTTTTTGACTTTATGTCTAGTTGTTTAACCCTTTATTGAATGAAATGGTGGGGATAGAGTTAAAGGGTATAATAGCCTAAAAATGAGGATGAATAAAAATATTATAAAGTATTCCAATTAATTCAAAATTTATATAAATGAATATTATGAATTATAATGTTGAAGTTATGCTAAATATAGAAATTACATTCAAAACAATAACTTGATTGCATAAACACTAGGAGGAGATAATACTTAGCTTATATTATATTGCATAGGTAGGTATGAGATATGTAAAGGTGAAAAAAGTAAGGAAAAAGATTAGGATCCAGTCATCAAATCATAAAAATGTTGTTTCTAGAGTCTTGGACACTTTTTTCAACACTAGGACACTTGTGTCGACGTAGGTGTCTTGATATCAATGGAACTATCTAATACCAAATATTTAATATATTGTGGAGAAACCACTTGGATCTTTCTAGGTTATATTTATCCTTTCTATTGATATATTTTATTTACATGCACATGATGTAGATGATTATTTATGGATCAAAACTCTATCTCTTCACCTTAGGTCTTTGTACCTTGCCAAAAATGGGTTAGTGAGCTAAAAACGTCAAACTAAACTTGACGACCCATATATCAATGAGTGTTGCCTACATAGCCACTAATTTTAAAAGGGCCTTAGAAAGATGTAGTTGTCTAGTAAGTGTTAGATTCTATGTGCACAAGGGTGTACTATGCTTTATGAAAGGGTATGCAATAATTTAGCTTGTAACTTGACATATATTTCTCAAGTGATTTTATTCAAATGATTTAAACTTTTAATATGACTACTCTTATGACTAATATGAAAATATGAAGGAATAGGATAGTAGAACTCAGTTGTGTAATTGATTGAATGAGCTTAAATAGGTTCTTGATTTATATTTTATATATGTCTAATTGATAATAATGAATGGTATTTATTTTGTATTTATACCACTCATTTTAAAAATATCTCGTGGAAGGTTCAAATTAAAAAAATGGGTTGACCCATAGGATTAAAAATATTTGAAAGTTAGATGAATTTTGAGGTATGACCACTAGATAAGAATTTAGACACTTGTGTCGACACAAGTGTCCCTATATGAGACATAAGTGACCAACACACTAGAAAGTTATTGAGGATCTAAAATTGGTAGTGAAGGATATGTATATTAGTTTTTAAAATTTTTATGTTGTACATGAGATCTAGGTCATTAGAATGATAGGATTAGACCAAAATATAATCAATTAGGCATAGTGAGATGGTGAATGTGAGCCTCTTAATAACAAAAATGTATATAAATGAAGGGTAGAGCATTGATAGGTATTTTTCAAGTATACAATAATGATATTCTATATAAATCATATTTTAGTATCTACACTAGCATAAACCAAAGTGTTTTCTATAAATTTCTCAAAAATGTTGTATCTCTATCAGATAGGATAATTTATACGATTCTAATATAAATATAGAAATATTAAAAATGCAATTGAGATGTTTCTAAAGTATACACTACTTTCTTAAAATGTATGAGAATTTTCATTGCATACACCTAAATTCCATCACCTTAGTGTCTTCACCAATTATTGACATTTGTCATGCAATGTTTATGGTTACTAATATGTTCATCATAAAAAATCTAAATTTTATATTATGATGCCACCCCTATTATATTATATATAGTCCCATAAAAATTACCTATTTTATTAATTAAATAATTAATTTTTATTAGTTAAGTTAATTAAGAACTAATCAATCCATGCATATATAATTCTAAATAGAGAAATAAATATAATAAATAAATTTAGTTAAGACAGCTTATCATCCCATTCAACCAAACTCATCTAATCATTTAAACCTCCTCATTAACCATAAAAAAACTCAGTCAAACACCCTCATTTAATAAATTCAAACACATTCATTTAGTAAATTCAACTTCCTAACATAATTGTTTAATATATCTAACCCATTCAATGCCCAATTAACAAACTCATTAATAATTTGACCACTTCTTCCAATTAATTCATAAATTCTAAACCAATTGATTTAATGCATTTGAACCATAAACCAAATATCCACCATCCAAATTTATAAATATCAAATAAATATGGATTAAATCTAATTGTCCATTCCCCAAATGAGAAAACTATAAATTGTCATTATTTCATCCATTTTAAGAACCTTATGTGTGATCATCGTAATTATCTTCTTACATCATCATAATTATACTCTTGTATCCACTTGAGATAAAATCACAATCCATCATCACCTTACTAAAATTATTTCATGGAACTTAATTAACCACATTTCAAAAGTCAAAAGCACATCTACTCAATGAAAGAGAAGGTTTCATTTGGTAAGTGAGGTAATATTCTTGTGTGTTTTATTTCGTTGTTCTATTTGAGGGTATGTTATACTAAGAGAAATAATTCTAGATATTTTCTAAGTTTTTGTCTATAGATATAATATTTTTTTATTTCATTTTAGCATGCCTAGTGGGACATTTCATCCCTTGCATTTTATAACACATTTTCACTTATTTTTGAAGAGTGTTTTATTATTTATGTTGTCTAACTTGTTTTTAACATAAAACTACTACAAGTTGTTAATTGTTTGAGGTGAAATATATTTAGTTTATATTAATTTTTTATGTTTATTTTTCCTTTAATGTATAATGACATTTTCATACTATTAAACAATGTTTTTATCCTTAAGAATGGTGTTTGCATGTTGCTTATCGATGTTTTCACCTTATAGAGTAATTTTCTATTTCTTTGTAGGTTTTTTCTATGCAGCTTTGAGATTTGGTGTTTTCTCACTAATATGTAGTGGGTTCACATTGATATTTATGTTTTTTCCTCTACCTTAATTAGCTTTTCACTTCGATAGTTTCTCATTGTGTGTTGGTAGTTTTGCACTATCTTTAGTAAATTTACACTGATCTTTGGCAAATAAGTTCTGAGATATCATTATCTATTTGCTATACAGACACACACATTGAATGGTGATTATAAAATTGTCAATAATGTTTATGCTCTGATAAATGGTGGTTTGACTCTACTAATTATTGGTTTCATTTTGTGACTTTATTCTAATATTATTATGGTTTTATGCTTTGTGTTTTTGTCTAATCTAAAAGTTTTGATTATCAAAGAATGTATCTGAAAATACTAGCCTATTTTATTGTAGCACTATTGGTCAAATTATTCAAATTAAAATATTTTTTGATAGCATTTTTAAATTAAATTTTATTTATTTGAGTTAGTATTTTTTTAATATTATGTGTTGCTAAAAGTTATGTAGTCTCTTCTCTTGCATCGTAAAGAGATCTGAAGATTGAAAATAACCTAATAAATTATGTGTCCCAAGGATCAAATTATGTATGATCTTTTATCATGACATGAGGTGATCTTAAAAACTAGAAATAGTTCACACCTTATTTAATTATTTTATTAGGTGTTATAGCAACCTTGGATTTCATCACCCAACACAAGGCCAAAGTATGTGTTCTAGTATATAAGTTCATTGGTCTGGATGTTGTTAATGGTTAAGTGGTGACCTATTTTACCAAAAATATGAAGTAAGGTGGTTTCATCAACCAATACCCAAGATTTAAACAACAAAATTTTCTCACATATTTGGCCTCAACATATCACAACTTCCATAGAGGATGGCTCTAAATAAGCTCGTAAAACTTAGCATAATAACCTTTGACTATAAGCACATAATGGTGCCAATAAATTTTTAAAACACAATATCTCCCACCACATACATTTTGGGATACTATCAATGGTCCACTATTTGGTTACACATCTAGTTGAATAGATTAGGTTGTTTTGATTGTGTGTATTTATTTGTCCCCTTTATGAGAAACTAGTTATCGAGTTAATACAAGTCAAAACCAAACTTGTTTCATAAACAACCAAACTAAACTTGTTTTAAAAATAATTAAAAAATTTTAACTATGGAACAAACCATTAGAAAACAAATTATAATGAATCCAAATCCTAAAATAGAACATCTTTTTGATAGAGACCCCTTCCACTTTGAGAATATCGATGATTGCATAGAGATCCCTGATAATGATACTAATAGCCTCATATACCAAAGTGAGTATAACCTTGAGACTAATGATATGTTTAGGTTGTAATAAAAATGTTCTCAAATTAAACACTACCTTTTTAAGAATAAATATGACATCTTGTTACAACTTATAAACATAGGGGATAGGTTACCTACAGACTTTAACCCAAAATATTTGAGTCACATCATTAGTAAGAAGGACCAAATCCTTTCTAATCATGACCAAGTTCCATAAAAAAAATCATTATAGGAATAAAGTGGTCTTATAATACACTAATGAGAATACCAATCATGTCTTCCATGTCCATGTTGACAAAGGGAAAGTAGGTTTAAACAAACAAGCCCATTAGGACCAATAAAATGTTGTGTCTAATTGAATCTACTAATTAAGACAAGAATTCACTGATCTAAAATCCTATGTCAATACCTCTATCAAAAATAATTTACATAATAAATAAAACAATAAAACATAAAATAATTATAAAATAAATCTAATCAAACCCTTAGGTCACCAAAATCCAATCTTATCCAATCACCATCCATGCCAGTTAAGTTCACATCATTTACCTAAGAGTGGAAGTCCATGAAGGATATTACCCAAGGATTGAAAGATTAGTTTAAAAAAATAAAAAAAAATTAAGTTTGAATAACTATGCCATTACCCTTTTGATAGACACATGTTGAGAATACATTTACCCTCCAAATTTGAACCTCCAAAGATTGACAAGTATAATGAAAAAAGATACCTTGGGGAACTCATTAATTAATTATTTATGTTTTGATAAGAGGTAGCTTATAGTTAAATTTACTTGTTTAGACATTTAACTCAAACCCTAAGGGGCCAAGCCTTATAGTTGTCCTTGTGTCTACCAAAAGGATCCATTGCCACCTTTGTAGATCTCTCTGAGATATTTTTAATTTTTTTACTATAACACAAAATACGAACTCACAATGTTATACTTGTGGAATTTAAAATAGAGAAAAAAGGAAATATTCTCTTCCTCCTTACAAATTTGACAAGGACTAACAAGTAGATTTCAGTAGATAATCCCTAAAAAAATAACTAATTAGTATCTTTACAAGCAACCATAATTAAGAGATGGATTTCCAACTATAAGTCCATTACATAAACTCCTTTGAAAAAATTATTAAAAAAGGAGTCCAACTAAAAAAGGAACTTATAGCGAAAGGACTTATAATTATTTTCTAAAAAGATAATCAAGGATAAAACCAATTCAAAAATCTCAAATTATTTAATTAGAATAAGAATATAATTGGTGACAAGGTAACTAATTTTAAACATATCCAAAAATTTTGAAGTACCTTAAATTTTACCATACCTTGGGGTAAACCAAATAAATAAATGAAATGAAGAACTTATACTCTTATATGAGAATCCTTTGAAGTAGTCTTCTACAAGTTAGTTGCTACAAAAATGATAGTGTTCCTTCAAACAAACCATTTGATGAGAACATGCCAAAACCAAATTTATATAAGGAGCATGGGTACTATGAATTTCATAAGATAAAATGTCACTCCATAAATAGATGCATGAAATTAAAGAATAATGTCCAATACTTAATTGATAGTGGATATGTAGAAATATAAAGAAATATATTCACGTCAAAAACTAACACTTAGGGATATATGAAGATCCATTTCCAAAACATGACTAGCCTCATTTAAAAATGAACCAAGGTCAAAATAAAAAAAATAAAATAAATTCCAATAAGCCTCCCAATCCATTTTATGTATTCATATGTCATATCCAACACATGGATTATCATATTTCCAATATCAAAGTTAAAGCCTAGATTGTGAAGCTACAACTAGGTGATCAAATATCACTATCCCAAGGCCTCCTTTTCCTAATCTTGAGATTAAGTAAAATATCATGGAGAAACTTGAGAATATACTATTGGTAATATGATTATCATTGATGTCAAAAGGGTAATCATTGGCATTATGGATGTCATTGATTCTCAAGGCTGAATATGGTGATTTGAGGATGTGAAATGGATCCTATCATAGGTCAAAGATGATTGGAATGATTGTGTGAATGATAGGAATTCATTTGATTCTTCATATTGATTATTTAGACATTTTGGGTCTATGAAAGGAAAATCTGAGAAGGTAGTTTGCTTACATCACCATTACCACATGTGAATGAGTCTAGGGGAGTTAGTCATATGGTTATGATCACATTAGTCCCTAGTTATCATGCACCAAATTTGAAGTAATGGGATGAAGAAAGATAGAAGATATGGGGATGACAAGTTGGCTACTTAGAAAAAAAACACTAAGTATCTATACATAGCCAAATTTGTAAAAGGGCTAACTAGAGCTAAGTAAGCATATTGCTGAGGTTATCATTTACACACATGTAGGTGTCAGGATAAAATGATCACGTGGTTTTGTTAATTTTTATGCCTTGTTTCTATGCACTAAATATTTGGTCACATGATGTAGCATAAGAAAAGATATGCATGAGTAAAGTAGGGCTCCTAGGTATTTACAGTGTTTTCCCATATTCAAATTTATAGATGGAAAGATAAAGCTAAGTAATAATTTTTATGATGTCATATCTTTCACATATGGATATTTATAGAACAAATGGATATATGGATGGAATCCCTTATGTAACAAGATGTTATGTGCTAAATTACAAGTTATATGACTAAGTGAGACAAGAGTTATGCAAGAATAAATTTGGCCTTCCAAGCATAGCTAGCTCAGTAGATTAATGGTATTATATCTCATACACACTAAATATTTAGGAAGAAATGAGCATATGGGTTTGTTAATTATCATGCCTAGTTTATATTGTCTAAATTTTAGAATAGGTGGATCAACGAAGCCAAAGATATGAAGGTGCAAAGTTAGCCTTCCACACATAATTGAGATGGTCCCCATACTTAATCGAATTTACACAAGGTAAATTTAGAGCTAGTTGAAATATCAATGATTAATGCTTAATCATACATTGGAGATCCAACAAAGCATAACAAAGTTAATTTATCAAAGGGACTTTCGAGTGAATGTGCTAGTGACAAGTGTCACAATCATGGAGCTTGATCAATAAAACTACTAAGTGGTTTAAAGTCAAAAGGTCAATGAGCAATGCAAAGATTCTAAGTGTCTCGATAATGGGAACTGATAGCAATGTTTAAAAGACATGTGCTGATGTCAAGTGTCACATTATCAAGATTTAAGTAGAGATAAATATTGATCTTGTCAGAAAATCTGATGATGAGTGGATGATCATGTAAAGGAGATCCAATAGAGCAAGTGGACTCAAATGAGATTAAGTGATTGAAATTTAATGAAAAAGTGGTGAGTTAAATACCAAGCAAGTTTAAGAAGATCAATGGAGTGTAAGCATACCAAAGACTCAAAAATCAATGAGATGGAATAAAGAGCTCAATGTTTAACATCAAGACAAAAGTAAAGATCATGTTAGTTTGAATATTTAACGACACATGGGAGATCATATCAGGAAGATCAACAAATGCATTTTAAAGTTGAATAGTTAAAGTCTAAAATGGGATCAAATGGAGTGCATAATATTGTTAGAGATTGATCAAATGGATGCATTTTAAAGATTATAAAATTGAATATGGATCATCAGATCATGATTCCAAATTTAATATCAAAATTCAAGATTTAAAGTTATGATATTGATAATGATCAAACATAGTAACATTCAATTAAAACATAAATCATGACACAAACAATAAATTTGATTATTTTAATTGATCAAATATATGTAAATGTGCATATGCATAAAAATTAGATTCCAACAAATGTTATAGACAGTAATCAGACTAGGAATCATGATGATGGTGCATGAGTTTTGGATGCAGGAAACTTACAGTTCAAGAGATAATTAACTAAGTCTAAAATAGAGTGTGATGTGTTAGCAAACTAATGTTAACACACATTAGATACAAAACCCTAGATTAATTTCTCATATATAAGACATCTAGGAAATAGGTAGAAAAATATGGAACTATTTAATTATGTCAAACATATAAATATAGAGACATAGAACCGGAGTGGTAGAAAAGAGAATAAAGGGAAAGAGAAGAGAGATGAAGTGCAAAGAATGAATAGTTGTAGATCAGACCTGTAATAGAGAATAGAGAATTGGATTCATGTGTGAATCTATGTTTTAAGTTGGAGTTGTATCTCCATAGTAGATTTGATTTGTTGGTGTCATCAAACAAGTTGAGTTGGTGATTAGTTAGGGAGTGGCTGCTTCCTTAGAGTTGAACATCTTAAATAAGGGAATTGGTGTCTGCTTAGGGTTGATGCCCTTAAACATTATTGCAGGTGAGGTTATTTATTATGAGTCTAGATTAGAATGGTAGTTTTTAGTAGCTATTCTCATGGTGGCTTTTCCCATATTGGGTTTTCCATGGTATATCTTATGTTGTGTCTATTTGTGTGTTTGTGATATCTACATATAATTTTAATTTGCATTAAAAGGTTTTGAAAAGGACTAAGTTAATTAATATATTGATTCACCCCCTCTCTTAGTATCTAGTTGTGTTATAATATACATCTACCCAAATTTAAATTATGGATATTATCAAGGCATTGATTGTTTACAAATATTTATCATATAAAAATACCTAGGATTCAAGAGTTACAAATGACATTGATACATCCAAATTATAGGCAATCATTGGTCACTTTTACTCGAGCCATAAAATTAATTTTGAAAAAAATAATATCTCTCCTATATGTCCATATCATAAATTTCCCTTATACATTAAATCCGTCATTATAAAACATAAATTAAAGAGGATACTTATATACAATGGGTTTGGCTTAAATATTTTCACTTTAACCTTGATTAAGCATCTAGGTTATTTGGTAGCAATATTAGAGCCTAACAACATCATAATTAAAGTATATGAAAATATAGAACATAAATCACCTATAAAAATACATATTATAGTCATAGTAGGTCCTATCGCACATCAAACATTATTACATTTCATTTATCTTGGATTTCCTTATAATATTGTCATTGGTCAACCATGGAATAATGCAATGAAAACCATTCCATATACTCTTTACCAATGCATCAAATTCCTTCATTTAGATATGAAACTTACCTTTATTGGTGACCCCAAATGCTTCCAATACTAATTTTCTAGAGGAAAATCCATAAAAATAAACTATTATCCCATCATAGAAATTTTTTATGAGGTAGAAAAATCCACAAGGCTACTTATGGGTCTGATGTCATGGTTGAACATCATCCATATATATATATATATATATATATATATATATAACTGACACTCAACCCTTCTATCCATATGAAAGTTAGGTTGAGGGCCCCTATATTCCTATATCTATCCTTATCCCTATACCAAGATATATCCTATCTATATATGGTAGCCTATCCCTATATTTTAGAGAGGGAGGGGCACCCCCCTAATGTCCTACTATATATAGCTCTCGATCAATGGGATATGACTCGACCCCCTCTACCACCTCTACTCTAAGGGATTGAAGACAATTAAAACCACCAAATTTTTAGACATATATCCATCTATATGATTTAACATCCACATATAAAAATCCACCTTCTAAATCCATAACTTTCAAATCCAAGTTCAAAATATTGATAGAAGCATGGGATAATATGAGATCTAGGATGCCTTTAATTTAGGTAAATTACACATTCCTCCCAAAATCTATGGTACACCTAACACAAACAATAATAAATCACAAGTATCTCATCAATTTAATAAAACCTATTTTGTTAAATGAGGAATTCTATCAAAATATACTGAGAGTTTGAATGATTTTAGCTATACAATGATGTTCTAGAAAATTGTATCCAAAAAATTGAGTATCCTATGGAAAAATAAATTTTGTGTAACAGTATGAACTACAAATGAAATGTTCTTGGTATCTATGAATATGGTATTGTAGAACCAATAATTTCCTAATAAAATAAGGAATAATGTGGTGTTAGTTATAATTTGCTTGGTGGTGATCCAGATGATTCTATCAATGAATTTTCCATGATATTTAAGGAGTCATATTTTGACATTAAAACAAGTTATATTCATAGAATATGCAAATACCTCACATATACTAACCTCTTTGATGACACATTGGTTATTACCCATGACCTAAAGTATCCTAAACTCATAAATTGGGACTAACAAGATCCTATACCACTCAACCTCTTCCAAAATGATGAGGCAAATGCATAATTCATGGGAATCAAATACAACATTATTTTGGGAGGCCATAAAAATGGATTTTAAATCAATTGGGATAATTAAACATATTTTGGGGAATGGGAAGAGTTATTTAGTTACCAAAAATATAAAAATAAAAAAAAATCAAAAAATCTAACTCCCTTAGTGAAAACCCCTTTATGGTGTTATTTAATGAAAAAAATAAAAATCAAGAAATAAAAGATGATTCTATTGGTGAAAAACTCTTTATCACCAATAGACGAGGAAATAAAACTTCCCCTTGCACCAACATAATTAAAAGATAGTTTCCATTTTTTAATTAAAGAAACCATTGATGTGAACATTGGTACATAAGAAAACTCCAAAATCATTAAGCTTGTAACCACCCTCAGTCTTGAAGAATGAGAAATACTTATCATTATCTTAACAAAATTTGTGTATCATTTCATTTGGTCCTATGCACACATGATAGGATTAGATCCATCTCTTATAGTACATTGCTTAGTTGTTCATGTAGATATGAAACTTGTCAAGTAAAAGCTTAAAAAAATTCATCCCAAATTGGCATTACTTATCAAAGAAAAACTGCATAAAAAATATAAGTTGGATTCTATTTAACCCTAAATTTGATGTGGATCCTAATAATGGGGTAGATAGGATTAAGAATATATAAATGAATAATCACAAGGGGATAAACAAATCTATATTAACAAGATAATTAATTACAAAAATTAGATATAACACATCTTAAATTTATTATGCTGAGATATGATAATAATGGAAAGTAAAGCTATGTTAGATATTGTAATGACAAATAAATAAGATACTTAGCTATTTTTGATGCTAATATATATCTAAATATATAATAAGTAGGAAGTAGACTGGAAGAATATTTTGGAACAATCACCAAATTTTGGATTAAGTGCCTTTGTAGTTATAGACACATCATCCTAAGATGTTGTGTCGATGCTACTGTCTATATTGGATGTAGGTGTCCAATCCACAATACCTACTAAAATTTAATTTGACCACATTAATTCATTTAGGTTTGTCATCACCTTCATTCTAGTATATTTAGATTTGGGTTATGAATTATTATTCCTTATCAAATGATCAAAACCCTAGTTCTTCATATTCATAGTGACTTTGGTAAAATTGGGTTAGTAGGCACATGGTGTCAATCTACCCCAAAGACCCCTTTGTCAATGAGTGATACCTACATATCCAATGCTCCAAAGAAGGCCTCAAACTTATATATTTATCCCCTATGTGTTGGCTTGTGTGTGAATCATGCAATGTATGATAATTAAGTACAATAATTAACTATCTCATAACTTGGAAAATATAGCTCTTGGGTTGATCCTTAATTAATTGAAACTTGTATATGTGTTGTCCTTATGATTAATATGGAAATAAGACAAAATATGGAAGTATTACTCAATTTAATGATCTTTGAATGTTATTTGATATGAATGTTAGGTGAATTTAGAATGAGAAGTGACCATGCATATATACCACCCATATCAGGATAATATATCACATAGTAAGACTTAGGACAACCATTAAGATATATTTCATTTGTAAATTAGATGACTTAAAGGAATTGGACACTTGCATCAGAACATGACACCTGCATTGATGTAGGTGTTTGTCTAAGACAACTGTTCAAGAAGTAGGAATATAAGTGCAGACTTCAAACTTATAGAGACATAAGATAAGTAGGTTTTAATAATTCTGGGTAAGATATAAGACCTTGATCATCAACATAATACTATTCAAACTAAGGGATAGGCCAAGGGGCATAAGAGAGAGTAGATGTGAGACTTATAAAAGTGGGAATGATATAGAACTAAGATGAAAAACCAAGCTATGAGTTTTACAAGTGTATAAGATTGAGGTGTTATATAGTTCATAAATATCATCTACATTTCCCTCCTATTTAATCTATTAATAAAATTGATATTTTAAAGGAAAAGGAATGCATACCTAGTAGGTATAATGCACCTTGTCTTAGCTTGAGTCCAATTTGAGTATTTTTTTGATGACTAAATTACAACTAAGAGCCTGTTATGATATATAATTAGTGCATATAATATGAAATTTAAAGCATTTTAAAAAATTTAAATTGAAAGAGAAAGGTCTAGGAGTACACCTGTGTATCAATGTAACCATCTTACATTTTGGAAATTTTATTTGAAGATGTATCATTGTGAATCATTAAAACTAAGATTAGGATAAATAAAAATTTGGAAAGTGCATGTATCTAAGGAGATAGGATGGTGCATGTACTAAATCTTTGAGAAAAAATGTGTTACCACATGATAGTTGAGACTAGTTCAACTGTGCAACTTAATCATACTTATAACCTAGTGAGTGTGAGTAAATCAAGTCAAATCACACTATCAAAATGTTGAGGATTGATTATAAAATCAAGTCCAACCTAAAAAATTGGCAAGATTGAGTAATTTAATCATGTCAACCATACCAAAAATCAAACCAACTACTATAGTAAATTGGATTAATATAGTCCATAAAAGTCTAACTTGGTGGATGATGACAGTCCTTAGAAGTTTTATAAATATGAAATTGATTTGTATTTTTAAATATTAGACATACATTACATATCATAAACACCTTATATATGTCTCATGTTAAAACTATATATATAATTTTGTCTTAAACATGTATTTAAATCATATAACTATGTGCTTTGGCTAATCTGAGAACTATATAAGCATGAAGAACATGTTTCCAAAACATAGCCCCACTATATATTTGAAATTGAAATTTGTTTGTGTGGAGAACATGTTTCCAAAACATGCCCCCACTATAATCTAGTCTGAGAATTGGTGTAAATGTTAATAAAATGTTTCCAAAACATACCCCCACTATATATGGATAAATATGAAAAACAATATAAGGGCCAATGTGGAGGACATGTTTCCAAAACATACCTCCACTATAATATGGGTATGTTGCATACTCAATAAGTTTTAAGAGCATGTTTATGAAACATGTGCCCAATAAATATAAAAACTATGAATGTGTCAAAGCCATGTCTCTATGGCATGCCCCTAATGATATGCCCCCCCTTTGTGGTGAGTGAAGAATATAAATTGGTAGTTACCTCACCTCAAAAGGATAAGATAACCATACAATTGTGAATGAACCATGTAGCATATTGGAAATCATGTCTATGGAAACATATAATTAAATCACATAGAATGTGATCACATTAAGGCCTAATATACATGATAAAGATCATGACAATGTCTAGATAGTAATAGTATAAGATCAACAAGCTCAACAAGCAATCAAACACACACACAAGAGCACTCAAAAGTAAATCAACAAACCATGGTCCAAGGAGACCACTAATAATGAGCATGTTCAAATGTCACACAATTGAATAAACATGACTTATTCAAATGTCCACAAAATAAAGAATGACTTATTCAAATGTCCATATAATAAGCAGTGACATATCAAATGTTAAATAATAAAATAAAGGCACATGGCCACAAATAATGGAGCATATTTAAATGTTCAAAAAAAAAGACACTAGAAGCATAAAAAACTCAAGGAAGGGCATAAATAAAAGCATAATCAACTAACGTAAACATATCATAGTATCCCATGGATTAAATGTATTAGCAAAAAACATCAAGTACATAGCATAGGAAGTACATTGTAGAAGATATAAATATGGATAAAATCATGTGTAAGTATATATTAGGCCAAATATGATAATGCAAAGTTACCATATAATGATAAAACTTTGATGTATCATGATAAGGAAGGTAGATGCCCCCAACATCCTAGTAATGTGAGAAGAAGGAAGGCCCAACATCCATAAGTGCATAGATAATGTATCTGTGTATGCCTATATCACACTCAAATAGAATCAAGAAACACATGTTTATGTAGATTTAACTAATATTCTATCCATCAACATGGAATTAACAACATAGATTCTAAGGAGTAAATAAAATATGTAGATGTCAAAAATATTTTTGGAATTTTTAAATTTTTGATTTTTTTGGTATTTTTGGAATATAAGAAGAGACTACCCTATGATATCATCCAATGAATACTCATAGGTATCTCCCCACTCGGTAATTGGTAAAATAAACTTATGGTACTACTAAGGAGTATGCATAGGTGTAATATCTATCATTGTAGTATACATGATTCTCTATGGTCATAAAGAAACAATAGGAGTAATAGGGGTTCATTAAAACCATCATTGAGTGATTTGAGTTTTTTTTGGAATAAAATTGATAGGAATATGTTTAGGTGGTTTGGATATCTAACTATGGTATGTATTAGATGATGATTCCATATAATCCATTATATGTCCCTATGCAAAGGTTTCTCAAGTAATGGTTTCCTAATAAATGTGATTACCTATTGCTTACCCTTTAATAGTGGATTAGCCTTAATAAGCTTGATAATTAATTATTTAGGTATAAATTTATCTTGTTCAAGAGGATGCTCATATAGAAATCTAGAAATCATAATTACTCAATTGACATGAATGCAGTTAAAACACCCATGCAATGTAAAAGGTAAAACTCAAAGAGTATGTATCCAAGGATGTCCCAATAACATATCAAAGGCATGCGTGGAAGGTATAACTAAAAATATATAAACCACAAGTGAAAGACCCACCTATAAAGGTAAGTCAATCTCACCAAGAACCTATTGTGAGGTCCCATCAAATGCTTTAACTAATTTGGTAGAAGGGTGTAAATAATTATGAGTATAATCCAAGTGATAAGTAATGTCATGGTGGAAACATTCTCATTTACAACATTATCAATCATAACATTGCATATAGGTTGGGGATGAAAGTATGATTAAATGAATAAAGAATGAAAATTGGAGTCATCATCCTTAATCTTACTATCATTTAAAGTAATATAATGTATCTAAACCATATGAGGTTTATGCCATGTATAGGTACCAATAATCCCATCTAGTGGGTTTACATAGTGTGATGGAGGAGGATGTGCATTACATGCCATTTATACTTCTATATCCTTATTCAAATGATCTTGTAAATGATTATTAAATAAATTCTATTTTTGGTGAGCTATAGGTTGTGAACTTGATTCCTTTGGAGGATCACCAAATGTAATATTTTGGTCATCACTAAGGTCCTATATCTTATGCTTCAAGGTAAAATATATGTTTATAAAATGCCCTGGTCCCTATGGTACTCATAAAATCATTTTAATCATATACTTTAGGTAGAGGTAAACTCATATCAACCTCTTTAGGATGAGGTAGAGATATAAGATGATGCTCTACTAACCATATGAGTAATGAAGCTATAAACTCAGGTAAGCAAGAAAATTGTCTAATCAATGAATTAGATAAAATAAGCCAATTAGGATAATGTGAAACTACATCAACTATGGTGGTTGTTTCTTTTTTAGGTTTAGGGGTTTTAATCTTATATTTTGGTTTAATTTTAAATCTAGTATTGGATGTAGATGTAAATGGTGTGTTTTCTACATACTTAATCTTATTTAATGAAATCATCTTCATTTCATGGTCCTAAACAACATGGCATAAATCATCAAAATATTTAAACTTTTTGAAAACAATGGACTCATGTAAATGATTAAGAAAACTTTACTTGATTATCACTTGAAGTTATTTATCTACCATAGGATGTCATTTTAGCCAACATTATCTTGTACCTCAAAACATATTCATTGATAGGTTCATTGGTTCTTTGTTTTATTTTTTTAATTTGCACATAGGAAACCCTTTCAAAAATATTAATGGAAAATTGTGACAACATTTGATATATGAGAGGGTTAAATGATTTCACAGATTGGAGAAGTATATCATAGAACCACCTCAAAGTGTAGTCATTACGGCTCCTAAAAAATAATTTGGTTAAAATTTTATCTTTGGAAGCATAATCAAGGCATGCCACATATAAGCATCAAAGATGATGCTTAGAATCACCCTTGCAATCATAAAATATGAAATTGGATGCAATAAAACTAGTTGGTAAGGGATGAAAATATATCATAAGTGCAAGCATATTATGCAACACATCTTGAAATAAATGGCACGATGATACTTTAAAGACCTTTACTCAATATTAGTAACCTTTTCCTCCAAGTTATTTATAACTTGGAGGATCATTTTAAATATAGACCCATTAATATTAATATTTAAATTTGGAATTTGGTTAGTCACCAAAGAATATGTAAACATGGTAGATATAGGCTTTGAAATTAGTATCTAAGTTTAATCATTTGTCAGCCCCATGGTAGATGTAATAATAACATTTTGGTCCTTAGGTAACAATGGTCTAAAAACATAACTCATGCCCCCACTAGACGTAGGAATCAATGAAGTATCCAGGTAGAGAGATGTTTTGGTTATGCCTTTTGAATTTTTAGTTTCCAATATAGTCATGAGGATCTCATTGAGGTCCTTGGATTTTGATGAATGTACTCACAAAACAATATAATGGCTTGCACTTGTTGATGGTTTATTTTATCATGTTCATTATTTTCATTAGACTCATGGTTTTCATTATCATAATCTTCTATTATAATAACCTCATCATCACGTTGACCATTCTCAATATTGGTATTGATATGATCCATAAAATTAGGTGCCTCATGAGTTTGAGACATTTTGGGTGGTAGGATAGGAATCTTAATGTTTTCAATATGAACACCACCCAATCTAGGGCTATGCCTTGGTTTCATAAAAAATAATGTAAAGAACTTAAAAAGTACATCAACCTAAAACCCTAGCTGATAGAAAACCTTAAGAATCATTTTTTTCCATTCACAATAATTGGGTTCACCAAATGTTTAACCATAAATTAGATTTGGATCCTAATAAGGGGGTAGATAGAGTTAAGAATATAGAAATTAATAATTAAAAGGGTGATAAATAGATCTATAGAAAGATAATTCATTACAAAACTCAAATAGAACATATACTAAATTTATCATGCTGAGATATGCTAATAATGGAAAGTATATCTATTCTAGATATTATAATGACAAATAAATAATATAGTTGGTTTTAATGCTAATACATATATGAATTTGGAATAGATAGAGATCAAATTGGAAGAATATTTTAGAACAATCACTGAATTCTAGATTGTCTCTATATCCATATAAACTTACATCAACATGGGATAGTTGAATCAACACTACTATTTGTATCATATGTAGGTGTCTAATATATAATATCTACTACTTTTAGGTTCATCATCACCTTTTATCTAGTGTATTTACATTTAGATTGTGGACTATTGCTCCTTGTCAAATGATAAAAACCCTAGTTCTTCATATTTATAATTACTATGGGAAAAATGGGTTAGTGGGCACATTGTGTCAAGCTGACCTAAATACCCCTCTATCAATGAGCACTACCTACATATAAAATATGCCAAAGAGGGCCTTACACTTATGTAGTTCTCACTTATGTGTTGGATTATGTTTGCATCATGTAATGTGTGATAATAAAGTACAATAATGACCTATCTTATAACTTGGAAAATATAGCTCTTTGACTACTCCTTCAATAATTCAGACCTGTATATGTGTTTTCCCTATGACTGATATGGAAATAACAAAAAATAATTAATTTTTTCTCAATTTAATGCTCTTTGAGTGCTCTTTGGTATGAATTCTAGGTGAGTTTAGAATGAGTGATTGTGCATATATAGAACTCTTATTGAGATAATATCTCCCATAATATCACTTAGATTGACCACCAAGATACATTTCATTTACAAAATAGATGAATTTATGTGATTGGACACTTGTGTCAAAACATTACACCTATGTTGACATATGTGTCTGTATGGGATGCAAGTGTCCAGGGATAAGGAAAATAGGTGTAGACTTAGAACTTGAAGAGGCATAAGATAAGTAGGTTTTAAGAAATCTTGGTAAGATAGAAGGCTTGGGTCACCAAAATAAGACCAATAAAACTAAGAGATGTGCCAAGGGGCACAAGAGAGATCAGATGTGAGAATTTAAAAATTAGGAATAGTCTATAACCAATAAGAATAACCAAGGTCTAAGTTTTCCAAGTGTAAAAGATTGAGGGGCTATACAATTTATAAATATCATATATAGATTCATTAGGCCAATTTATTATTTATAATGGTTATCAAATATCATCATAGTAAGCAAAAATCCATTAGGTATTAAAGTGTGTATTGATTTGTAGGAAATAAATAAGGCATACCCAATGGATTATTTCCATCTCCCTAACTTTGGCATGATAGTTGAATCAACAAAAATACATGATATGTTCTATCTTATGATTAGTTTCTTAGGTTATGATCGTGTCAAAATTTCATTAGAAGACCACATAAAACAATATTTATCACACAATGGGACATATTTTGATACTAAGTCATGAATTTCAACTTAAAAAATATGGGTAAAACCTATCAACAAGTAATGACCGACATCTTCCATATCATACTCCATGACATTGTTGAAGAATATGTGGATGATATATTGGCCAAATAAAAAACTAAGGAAAAATATCTTATAATTTTGAGTATAATATTTAAAGGGATAAGGAAGCATAAAGTCCATTTCAATCATAATAAGTGTGATTTTGGGGTCATGTGAGGAAAACTATTAGGATTCATTATATCTAGAAGAGGCATTGAGGTTTATCCAACTAAGGTAAAATCCATAACAAAAATGCCTCCACATACCAATATCAAAAAATTATGTAGCTTACAAGGAAAAATAAAATACATTATATCATATGATAAATTTCATAAAAATAATAGTTGTTCACTCATCTATTGAATAAGGATATGATATTTCATTGTAACAAAGGATGTCAACAAAAATCTGAACATATCAAAAAATATATTTCCAATCCACTAGTATTAATGCCATGTAATTTAGGGGAAACCATTTCTACTATACATAATAACTACTCAATATGCCTTGGGAGATCTTCTAGTGAGACATGATTAATAGGGACTTGGGATATCAATGTACTACTTAAGGATAACTTTAGTGTCCTATGAACTCAACTACACCATAATCGAGAAAGTATACCTATTTATTTTCTTTGATTCACAAAATTTATGACACTACATGCTTAAAATTCAAACAAAAATCATAGCCAAAGTAGATCCACTTAAGTATCTCCTATACAAATTAACTCTTATAATAAGAATGGATAAAATGGTAATTTTACTGAGTGAATTTGACATTTAATACATGAATCAAAAAGTTGTCAAAGAATAAGTTATTGTGAATCAATTTTTAGAGGCACATTTTTCAAACAAGAAACCATTTACCATTGGATTTTGAGATGAGTCTATCTTATATATTAATTATTCATATAAATGGAAACTAAACATTGAAGGATATTTCACCACCCATGTATTGGAGTAGGTATCCTATTCCTTACACCATAGAATGATTATATTCTAAAGTCATTTCAAATTGGGTTTCTTTGTACCCATAATATAATAAAATATGAAGCCCACATTTTAGGTCTTAAAATATAAATCCAATGGAATATTCAACATCTATCAGTGCAGGGTCATTCATAACTCATCATAAACTAGGTTAACACTAAATATCAAACAAAATATGAAACTTTTATCCCATACAAGATAATGGTTGATATTTTAACATAATAATTCAATTATATCTTGTTTTAAAAAGTTCCTTTTGCTAATAAAAAGGTTATATATGCCATGGCCATAATTTATTCTATTCTATAAATGCATAAAGATATCATGAAAATTCAATTTTTGGTTGAACAACTAATGATACTAGCTTATGAAGTCCTTGAATCTAAGATGGTCTATGAAATTATCGATCCCAATTATACATGGTACCAATACATATTCATCTATCTTCATGATAAAATTATCATCCCAAATAATAATAATAATAATAATAATAATAATAATAATAATAATAATAATAATAATAATAATAAATTATTAATCCAATGTGCTTCATGATTTACCCTTCTTGGTGACAACTTATACCATATAGACTATGATATAACCTTATTATGATGTTTAAATTTATAAGAGGCAAAATTAGCTATCAAGGAGGTCCATGATGGAATATGTGGTGCACATACTAGTATTATAATCCTTGATAATAAACTACTTATAACTAGACACTATTGGCCCACTATGGAAACATACTCATGCTAGTATGTTAAAAAGTGCCTAGAAAGTTAGAAACATGGGGACCTTATTCATGTGCCATCTCAAGCTTTGTAGATAATTACAAATTTGTGACCCTTATCTACATGGGATATCAATGTCATTAGAAAAATAAACACTAATTCATTCAACAATAATAAACATATTATTACCAAAACCAAGTACTTGACGAAATGGTTAGAGGAAATTCCTCTCACATTGTAATAAGTAAAAAAATCTTAAAATTTATCCTCAATCACATTCATTGCCATTATTGTATCCCATCCACCATCATTTTTTGATAACAGTAAGTCATTCCAAAATAAGGATGTTAAATCCATTTTTATTTATTTTCATATCATGCGTAAATGGTCCACACACTATTATACTCAAGGTAATGTGCAAGCAAAGGAATTTAACCAAAATGTCCTCAAAATCCTTAAATAGATTGTCAATAACACTAGTTACAATTGGCACATATAAATTTATCCTACCTTGTGGGATTACCACATAAGAATCCACACACACATGAGGGCAAACCATTATTTACTCATCTTTAGAATTAAATCCATAATTCCAATTGAGATCAAACTAACTTCATTACATATTTATTTACAAGACCTAATTGATGATGAAAAATACTAAGTTACATGGTTAAATGAGTTAGATATTTTGGATGAGAAATTTCTCTATGCACTTGGTCATCTGAAAGCATATCGAAATAAATTATGCCATAGTTACAATAATAAAATGAAGGCCAAATATTTTGAGATCAGATACCTTATCTAAAAATAATATCATAAAAATACTAATCAAGAATGTGAGAAGAAGGAAAAAATTGAACCCAACTAGTTAATTACTTACATTGTCATTTAAAAATATGGATAAGGTGCCTAAAAATTGGCCATTTATTATGGAGAAGATATTTATGAGCCTATGAACATAATGCATATCAATAACTTTCACACTTGAAGGTTCTAGTGCTATTGTTTCTACAAAACAAAACCAATAATCAAAATAAAAAATAAAAAATAAAAAAATAGAGGAAAAATATATTTTTTTCCAAAATATAATAATTATTGTGGCATTTGGTAAATTATCATGGTGAAAAATAATTTATAGTTCCATGCCTAATATATATTGTATATAATTTCCCTTCACTTGGTGACATCTTCACTCCATCTCATTCTTAATATCCACATCCATCCAAATGTAAATCATCTTAACCATCCCTTTCCTTAAGTCATCCCATCCTTGCCAATGTACCCATCCTTTCTCTTTTTTTGAGATTGATGAGAAAATGAAAGAGGTATTGAACCATGTTTCAAAAAAATATTGGTAGACTCACACTCGTACAAAAACATATTTCAACACATATCAATATGGTATAACAAAGATTATGTATATGACTCATATTTGTCATAGTCCTTGGAGATTCATCCTTCATCCCTTTATTATTCCATCCACCATAAACCCATTTATAGTTATATAACCAGGTATCCCTTTGTTTTTAGCTTAGTTTTCATTAAAAAAATCCATAAAAATAAAAATAAAAATAAAAGAAAAACCATAAAAACCAAAAAACTATAAAATTTTAAGAAATTAAAAGAAATGTTAGTTTGTTCCTATCCATAATCTAGCTAAAACCCTTATTCCACTTTAAACATACCATAATAACTTCATTAGGATATATCCTTCCCAAGCTACCCCCCTCACATATATCATTGCATGGTTTAAAACAAGGCTATTAGTATCATTCTCATCACTCCTTACACATGGGGTTTCTAGATTAACAAAGGACACAAATGAAATCAATTTTTCTTATTTGTTCTTGTGTATTTTTTAAATTTTCTTGTTATTTATTTATTGTTTGATAAAATGTTTTATCTTTTATTTTATGTTGTTTCAATCCATACACATTTTACCATAGTTTCATCATTGCCTCCCTATCATGATGCATCATGTCATAAAAATATTAAAAATAAGGCCACTCAAAATATTTGTAAATCTATGAAAGATTAGCAACAATTCATTCATACACATTTAGATCATAAAAATCCCTAAAATCATTCATTCCTAAATGTATACTCATAAATATACCATTTCCAAATCATTTATTACTAAATCTAAAAAATTAACATTCATACAAATTACCTGTGACTAAATCTGTAAACATCCATCACAATGACTATGTATTTCAAATCAAAATAGTAGGAGCAATAGATAATCATCACATAATGATAAGAACATATGTCAATAAACATACATACACATCCATAACATGTTCTTAATAATATTAAAAAATAATTACAATAACACATGAGACACATCCAAGAGACATATATATATATATATATATATATATATATGTATATATATATATATATATATATATGTATGTATATATATATATATATATGTATGTATGTATGTATATATATGTATGCATATATATATGTATATATATATATATATATATGTATGTATATATACATAATGTATATATATATGTATATATATATATATATATATATGTATGTATATATATATATATGTATGTATATATATATATATATGTATGTATATATATATATGTATATATATGTATATATACATATATATACATACATATATATATATATATATGTATATATACATATATATATACATACATATATATATATGTATGTATATGTATATATGTATGTATATGTATATGTATATATATATATATATATATATATATATATATATATATATATATATATATATATATATATATATATGTATGTATGTATATATATATATGTATGTGTGTGTGTGTGTGTGTGTGTGTGTGTGTGTGTGTGTGTGTGTGTGTGTGTGTGTGTGTGTGTGTGTGTGTGTGTGTGTGTGTGTGTGTGTGTGTGTGTGTGTGTGTGTGTGTGTGTGTGTGTGTGTTTATATACAAGTATCAATATCCATCTCATAATATACATACAAAATACTAACTCTCAATCATTAATGTGACTCTTGGCATCTAGAATATGTTGTCAACTTCTCCTAAGAGGATCCCCCAATAAATGAGATAAAGGAATTGTATATGCTAAGGATGTTGTCTATTTACTATCAGTAAAAGAAGGTACTCTTTGATTTATTTTAATAACCTACTCATATAATGCTCTATAATATTGAGCCTCTCTTATTGCTCTTAGTGACTTTACATTGACATGTCTTAATCCCATAGGAGTAAGTGTTGATTGAGATATGTATCTCTCACCTCATATCCTATGTAGCTCTGCATCTCTCATTTTTAAATTACAATCTCTCCTTTCCAAATATATTATTAGCTAATCTAATTGGATTGTAGCTGATTGATCTATCAACTAATATACTAGTACCATCCATCACTCCTTAGGCATATTAATTTTCAATCCCTATCAACAACCTCTCATCAAGGAGTATTAATCAAATATAAATCATTTACTTAGATAATTTGTACCAATGGCCTTAATCCATATGCCCCTACAAATTTAATAATTGGTGGTTCTAGTAACTAAATCCATCTCATCCCTCTCAACCATATCCTCTAATGAGTCTACTATATCTACCACATATTATTGTAGTGTCACTAATATATTTCATATCTACATATCCCATCATCTTATACCATTTTACCCTCTAATATTATGTGCTTAAAATACTCTAAATATTCTCCCTCATATTCCTCAAACTCTAATGTGTAACATTCAACCTCACTGGCTGAGTTTGCTCCCACCATGATTTGTAATCATTCATGATTTGTAATCATTCATGATTTGTAATCATTTATGACACATACATAAATCACATCCCATCATACATAAATCACATACCATCACCTATGAAATTGTTCATAATGTAAATATGTCCAAATATCAGTAGTTGTCCTTAGATACAAAGTTTCCCTCACTGTTTCCACTTGTTATATGATTGAGCGAGGATATGCAGTGATGCAGAGCAAATCACAAGGCAACATGAGGTGTTAATGAATTTAAGAGTTTCATTATGATTTTTTTTTGGTTTTATATGAGTTTTATATGGATTATATGTACCCATAGGTTATATTTAAGTCATCAAGAGTCTTTTATTTGTGTGTTCTTGGTCCTTTTAGATTTTCCCACCAAAAAGGGAGTTTGAAAATTTAAAATTTATAATTAGCCTTGGAGTGGTGTTTTGGTGTTGTGTGAAGTTAAATTTATAGTTTAGGTTGGTTAAGGGTCATAATAAGACATATGGGTTATTTTTAATGGTGTTTCAATGTGCATGACATGGAAAAACAATGTAAGACAAGAAAATTTGAATTGTAACTACCATCTTACATGGAGTTGGCCAAGAAAAAGGATTTATCTTGCATGTTTGGTGTCTTGAAAGGAATAAATTCATGTAGGTGAGAATATTAGAGTTGTATTAGGTTAGTATAATATGATTTTAGACAAGGAAAAATCAATAAAGATCAATATTAGAATGAATTTTGCCTGCCTTACAAAATTTTGTACATGGACTGTGTATATGCTTGAGAGAATTGAATAAAGAGATATTTTGAAGAATAATTATTGAATATCAAGGATTCATATTAATATAAGTGATGTATTTTATTTTTTTCATGGTTTTTTTATGTTCCCATAAACATCTTACATATGTCAAAGTGAAAATCTAGAGTACAGTCAAATTGAAGAACCCTTGTTTTGCATAGTCAAGAAGAAAGACAACATAGTGTTTGTTTTGAAGTTCATTCAAGATTTTTAAGGTTTTGGGAGTAAAGTATCTATATAATCATGGTGATCCTTTTTAATTATCATAAAACAACTTATTAATGCAATATTTAACTCAAACCTCCATATATTTTGACATAGTCCTGAAACTAGACTCATAATTCTACAAATTTACATTTAAGAGACTTATTGTGATTGTTCATGATCAAGTAATTATTGGGGAAGATGAATAAAGTTGGGTATTTTTATTTTAAGTTTCATAAGTAATTAAAATTGTCTAAAACTCATTTTATCCCATTTTGAAGGCTTTCAGCGTTGTAAAGGCATGTCAAAACCAAGCTAGGGTTTGAAAAATTATAACTTGCATAACTTTTATTTTCACCCTTAAAATTTATTAAAAATTTATATTCTAGTGTTATTTGAAATGACATAAATTATTTTTGTGTTTTTGAGTTAGTACCTGATTGTGTAGTATGGTATCCAAGTTTATGTCCTTAAACTAGGCCTAAAGAGACCTAATTACTAAAGAGGTGTGTTAAGTTAGTTGGTCTCCCTTGATATTTGGGTCCTAAAACTTTGTGTTAAGATAAAAGGAGATAAAGGGTATCCAAAAATATGTTTATTTTATATGTAAACTTTATGGATTGGTCAAAATTATTATATTTGTGTGAAAAGAGGGCTACAAGGAGATAAGCTTCAAGAAGGAAAGAGTTGATTGCTTGAGAGTTCTAAATTAGGGGTTAAGTATTGAATTTATTTATGTGAGATAGTTCAAATGAGAAGGTGGATGGACATATTATCCCTAGCTAGAAGACAAGAACCTTGGGACCATGTTTTAGTCTTTTAGGCCTATGAACCTATATCAAAGGATGAGAAGGATTGAAACAAGAATGGAGAATGGAGTCTTGAAATGAGTGTATGAAAGGATGATGTTGGTTTTAAGGATGTGAGAGGATATATTAGAGGTGAAGATATGAATGGTGACATGTCAATAAGAGAGGGTGGAGGATTATGTTGGCAAGGAGGATTATGAGCCTAATTAAGACAAGAGTGATCAAGTATCTCAAGAGAGAAGTTGAGTACCTATGACAAGAAATAAATTAGAGATCAGCGTAAAGAGATCAAATGTAATAAATAATATCCAGGTGAAGGTATGAGGAGAGTGTATGCATCAATACTACATCAAGTGGTATCAGAGTAGGTAATCTCTTGGAATAGTTTATGATTTTATGTATTAAAGGTTACTATTTTAAGGTTACATAAAGTCAAGTTGTAGATGAGGATAAGTTTGAAGGCAGATATAAAGACCATGCAAGAAAGTTTTAGAGTAATTAGAGAAAGAAGAAAATATAGAGTTAAAGAGTTTGTGGTAGAAGAGTATCCCTAATAAGAGAGAATAAAGATTCCAAGAAGAGTAGTTCTAAGGTGGAAAAGAATTGCACAAGAGTGTCAATAGACAAGGTAGAGGAGAGAAACTAATTTGAGACACCAAGGCAAGGTGAAAGAGAATTTATAAATAAAGGTGAAATAGAATTTATTGAGAGAAGATGAAGATAGAGA
Source organism: Torreya grandis (assembly GCA_037957365.1). Classification (NCBI taxonomy): domain Eukaryota; kingdom Viridiplantae; phylum Streptophyta; class Pinopsida; order Cupressales; family Taxaceae; genus Torreya; species Torreya grandis. The sequence continues at coordinate 798,527 of JARHVA010001619.1, read as the reverse complement.
AGATAAAGTGAGGAAGGGCTTGGCTGAGTTAGAGTACCATAATGAGAGAGCAAAGAGAAAATGGTTGTTTGTTGAAAAGGAGATGAGTGAGATAGATCAAAGGATAGAGAGGATAAGGATCTTGATGAAGCTCATTAAATAAGAGGAAATCAAAAGGTATGGTGGGTAATGAGGAAGAAGAGATTTAAGTGGCCTGTAAGTCTACTCATGGAGAGAAGAAGAGAGATTGTCATGAGAGACAATGAGTAGAAAAATAAGTTTTTATGTAAGTAGTTAAAGAAGGAGATGAAAAATTTAATGATGGATAAACAAGTTGGTAGACAAGAAGAAGGTGAGCATTAATTTGATGAGAATGAGATAATCATGAAGGATGATGATAGGAAATAGATAAGGACATTAGCAAAATAACATAATAAGGAAATTATGGAGGCAAATAATCCCCAAGTATTTAAATATTATGATTTCTTGTCATGTGTGTATGTAGGTACAAAAGTGAAGAAATAAGAAGCCCATTTTGAGGACATAAAACTTAAAATAATTAAGGAAAGAAAACATGAACAACATGCTTATGTTGAAGAAGAGATTGATTGAACAACAATGTATAGAGATTCAGTGATTTATTACCTAAAAGAGGAGAGATGCTTGGATAAATAGATATTCAATAAGAAGGATGCCTCATTAAATGAATAAAAGAAGAAAAATTAAATAAAGATAATGGAGTCAAGAGGTATGAAGATTATAAATATGAATTTTTATTAGATGAAGCAATCAAAGAGTTTGAACAAGGGATTGTAGGTTATGAAGAGTTGCTAGGTGAGTAACAAGACTATATATATTTATATGAGAGTTTAGATTAATTACAAGTAGAGATGGAATATTTGTATCTAATAATGGATAAAAGGATTTTGTACTAAAATAGTAGTTGAAAAGATGAGAACTTGGCATGAGATAATGAAGTCTCAAGAGAGAGAAATATTGATGGATAAGATAACATACATCATAGAACAACAAGGTATACAAAATAATTTACAATATGGAGTGTCTAGATTGACACATGATGGTGATGGAACCCAAGTATAATATATTACACAAGTTATGCAAGAGAAAAATTAAGAAGAGGATTTGATATGGAATGCATTTATGTAAGATGCTAAAGTTGGCTTATAAGAGTTCTTAAGTAAAGGTGAAATTAAGGTAGGAAATGTCATAAAAGAGTTATAGGTAGAATTAAAAGATGTAAAAAATAAGATTTCAAAATAAAAGAACATGTTTCAAATAGTAATACTTAAGAAGGTGAAATTATAGGTCATATAAAGGCATAAAAATAGAAATAAACAATGAATTTCAGGCAAGAATATGAATAAGTATTAGTACCTGCAGATCAAACCAAGTTGTAAGACAAGGTAAGCCAAAAAATATGAATAATTTAATCATAGAATCATGTGAGTTTTTCAAAGAGAAATTATGGAAATGTAATGATGTAGGTGAAGAGAAGATATTAAGAAGACAATATGAGGATCTCAATAAGATGAAATGGATGCCTAGAGTAGCTTGGAAGAAGAAAATAAAATCAAGAGAGGATGGAAAGGACCATGATATCCTTGAAAAGAATATCAAGTCTCATGAATGTAATTTGATATGTACTAAAAATTATAGTGTGAATATGGTGATGAAAGAGAGGGAGTCACTCCATGATCACATGGAGAAAGGAATCAATGAGGTATAAGAGCTCACAATAGAGTAAAGGAAAGATGAGGATAACCATGTTCCTCACAAAAGAGATGATTGGATGAAGAAAACATGTTTAGATAAGGATAATATCAGTCCAAAGATGATTCAAGGTATTATTAAAATAAATTTATCATTGAGTAAGCAAGGAGAGTTTAGTCTTAACACAAGGATGAGTCTAAGTAGTATGTCAAGAGATGAAGAATAAAGATTCATGGAAGGAGAGATAAAATAAAGTGAGCAAGATAACATGAAAATTAAGAAAGAGAAAGGTAACATATTCAATGGGTAATGATACATTTGAGTTGGTTTTTGTTATTAATGATGATAATAAGATGAAAGGTTACCAAGAAGTGTTATGTTTTGATGAACCTGAATTAATGAAGGAGGTATCATTTCAAGATAACTAAGGATATGAGAAGACTCATCATGAGATGGTGGAGTATGATGAAGAGGCATAAAAATAGGATATATATGAGAGTATGTAAAGGGTGAAGTAAAAATATATTCATAATAATCCATTAGAGCATGAGGACAAAGGGGAAAGCATTGTTGAGAAGATAAACCAGTAAGGAGTGGATGAACAAACCATGACAAAGGTGGAATAAATTTATGGATTAGGATCAAGATTAAATAATAAGAACCAACCATTTTAGGCATATTATGATGAATATAATTCATATATGGAGGAGTTATAATATGAAGAGGACAAATAATTACAACATATAATATACTTCATGAAGGTAGAAGATGAGTTGGCAAAGAGGTAAGACAAGGTAAAGAGACAATTCATATTATTTTTTATGCTATTTTATTTCTCTTTTATTCTCATTTGGTTCTTGTGTCTTTGTCAAAATAATATTATATCATAAAATCATAAGATTAATAACTGGATATAAATTAATAATTTGGATAAGATACATTTGAGTAGGAGCTCAAATTTTTCCACTTAGGGAGGTTGATGTAGAGCATCACAAGGAAACATGAGGTGTTAATGTGTTTAAGAGTTTCATTGTGACATTTTTTTTGTTTTATATTAGTTTTATATGGATTATAGTGACCCATATTTTGTATTTAAGTCATTATGAGTCAATTATTTGTGTGTTTGTGGTCCTTTTGGAGTTTCCCACCAAAAAGGGAATTTGAAAATTTGAAATTTGTAACTAACCTTGGAGTGGTGTTTTGGTGTTGTGTGAATATAAAATGTTGGTATAAGTTAGTTAATGGTCCTAATATGTCCTATTTGTGAGTTTTAATTATTTTTTAATTTTCATGACATGGAAAAACAATCTAAGCCAAGCAAATTTGAATTGTAACTTCCACCATACATGGAGTTGGCCAAGAAAAAGGAGTTATCTTGCATGTTTGGTGTCTTAAAAGGAAGAAATCCATGTAGGTGAGAAGAAGAGGATTATATTAGGTTAGTATAATAGGATAAATTTAGGGATATATATTTTTAGAGAATGAGAAAACAATAAAGATCAAGATTTGAATGAACTCTGCCTGCCTTACAAAATTTTGTTCATGGACTATGTATATGTTTGAGAGAATTGAATAAATAGATGATTTTGAAGGATAAATATTTAATATAAGGGATTAATATTACTTTAATTGATGTTTTTTAATTTTACTCATGGTTTTTTTGTGTTCCCATAACCATCTTGTAAATATCAAAGTGAAAATCTAGAGTATAGTCAAATTAAAGCACCCCTATTTTTCATATTCAAGAAGAAAGACAATAAAGTGTTTGTTTTGAGGTTAATTAAAGAGTTTTAAGGTGTTTTGAGTGTCATAAATTATCTTTATATTAATTTAAATCATTTTTAATGATCATAAAACCCATTGGTAATGCAATATTTAACTCAGACATCCATATGTTTTGACGTCGTCTTGAAACTAGACTCATAATTCTATAAATTTGCATATAAGAGCCTTATTGTGATGGTTCATGATAAATTAATTATTGGTTAAGGTTTAAAAAATTTGGTTATACATTTATTAACTCTCATAAGTGATTAAAATTGTATAAAAATCATTTTATCCCATTTTTAAGGCTTTTAGCCTTGCACATGCTTGTCAAAACCAAGTTAGGGTTTTAAAACTTGCAACTTTTATAAATTTTGTTTTCACCATTAAAATTAATTAAAAATTTGGATTATAGTGTTATTTTAAATTATCTAAATGATTTTTTTGTTTTTGAGTTGGTATATAATTGTACAATATGGTATCTAGGCCTGTGTCCTTAAACTAGGCCTAAAGAGACTTAATTACTAGAGAGGTGTGTTGAGTTAATTGGTTTCCCTTGAGATTTGGATCCTAAAAATTTGTGTGAAGATAAAAGGGTATAAATTTTATTCAAAAGTTTTTTTATTATATTTTAAATTTTTTTAGATTGGTCAAATCTACTATATCTATGTGAAAAGAGGGATATAAGGACCAAGGCTTCAAGAAGGAAAGAGTTGATTGCTTGAGAGTTCTAGCTTGGGGGTTGAGTATTGAATTTGGATGTGTAAGAGAGTTTAAATAGGTATGTGGATGTCCATATGATTCATAGTGATAATAAAATAACCTTGGGACCATGTTTTAGGCTTTTAGTCCTATAAACCTATATCAAAGGATGAATAAGCTTGAAGCAAGAATGGAGAATGGAATCTTGAAAAGTGTGTATGATATGATGATGTTGGTGATAAGGAGGTCAGATTGAAGATTAGAGGTGAATATATGAAGGGTTACATGTCAAGAAGAGATAGTGGATGATTATGTTGGCAAGGAGGCTTATGATCTTAATAAAGATAAGATTGATCAAGTATCTCAAGAGAGAGGCTGAGTAGCTATGACAAGAAAGTAATCAAAGATCAAAGTCAAGAGACAAAAGTAAAGAAATTATAGCCAGGTAAAGGTATGAGGAGATATTATACATTAGTACTGCATCATGTGGCCATATTATAATATCCTAGTGTAAACTACCACCTCAATAATATATCATGCCTATATCTCTTAATGATATACTCCAATCACCAAAAAATATAGCATACTATTTTCACATAGTCTAAATACACAAAATACTCTACCTATAATAAATATTCCTCCCTATAAGGTCTTGATGTGATGACCTTAGGACTCAACTCATCTATATCCCTCCTATAATATCATAAATCCCCTAGATGTCACCACTATCTATTAACTATAACATACCATTCATATGCAAAGAGATCCTCATATGTCCTCACTTGGCATTGTCCTACTAGCCACTCCATGGATATATGATCCCATTCCCATACATGTAATAGTGTGTAGGTCCCAATACTCTTCCCATCCTTATATGCAACTTAGTGTAGATTATTTTATAATTTCACTAACATGTAGGGGCCCCAAGCAAAATCTATTACAAACTATAACATATCCCACACCACATATTTTAATCTAGTTAAAAACACTCTACCACTCTTTTCATGTAGCAATATTCCATTGATAATATCCATAAAAACTAGGGTAAATGGATATACATGTCCTCCTTCCATTCACCTATCTAAATATACCCTTGATATAATTATTGGGATGCCATCCTCATAAATAAGTATCCATATCAACACTTAAATCATTGTATCTCTTTAATATACCTTGGTCCCCCGTATTAGGATGTGTATAATCCACCACACATCCTCTAATGTGACCCTTATCTACCTTTTTGGTTGATGGAATGTACTCATTTGTAAGTTCCAACACTATGTCAATGCTATCAAGAGAGCCATGTTTACACACATATATAATGCCAAAGCCACATAATATAAACCTAAAACCTCAAAAAACCCATAATCCTTTATTGTGAGGTCACACACTAAATGTAGAACCACATATTACCTCTCATGTGTAATGATGACTAGTAGTCTATCTTTTAAACACTAAAAATAATCACACTTAGTCTAAATTTCCAAAAAAAATCACTAACTCAAGAAATTCATCTAACTTGAGATTAAACATGTTGAATTATTGTTCATGTGAAAATGGCATTTTTTAATGGAAATTCATCTTTAATTAGAGAAAAAATGCTATAACATATGTGTAATAATACACTATGAATTTGCCACACCATTTATGTAAATGTCATTAGTGATCATGCAAACACCATTTACAAGTGTAAATTCACCATTAGGGTGTGAATTTTTCATTCATAGAGATTTAATTTCCCCCATACTTCCCACATATTTATTACAAAAAATTTCAAATTTGAAAAAATAAAAAGGTACTTATTGATGGCCTACTCTCCTCTAGTCATTGATTCTCCCTCATGTGTTTGCTAAGTGTTTGTTAGCTAAAATGTGTGTTGAAATTCACACATGAGACACAAAGGAAACATGGTGTGTGCAATACAATTTTAATAGGTGTAAATTGAACCCCTCTATATGTGCATACCCCCAACAGAGTTTTATAGCAAGGTAGGTGTGAGCCCGACATGACAGTCAAAAATTTAGTAGAAGTGACAACTTAATAGTGATAGACCTATCAGAGTCAATGTGATATCTGGAAATCAAATGACAAAAAATATGACCAATGACCTAATTCTGACAAACAAGTGGGAAGTAGTGAAAGATGGTGAGGTAGTTGACCTTGAGCAAAGCATACATTTTACTACCAAATGGGTATAAAAGGTATTAACTATATTTGAGCTACCCAATGAAATGTAAGGCTATTTGGATCCCTATAAAATTAAGACACTAAGAATATAAATTCATCTGAAGGTATAAAACTGATAGATGGGGGGTTAAAAAGTAATAATGAGGTGTTATAGTATTCTTAGAGAGTAGATAGGTTATGATTGATTCAAGTGCCTTCAAGAATGTTTTAATCTATGTAATCTTGAGCTGATAATTAATGGAATGGTGTTGTATCCTTGTTATAACCATATACTATTATTAGATGTAACCCTATTGGTATGAAGTGAACTTATATTATATGATGTGTCTATGTTATGATCATATAAGTGCAATTTTTATACCATGTTTTTCTATATAAATATAACACATGCTCTAAAGTTATGATATGGGTGCATAATACACATGAGACAATGCAGACCTAGCTCCCATTTCACATAAATCACATAACCCTAGATTAAATTTTCATTCCTTTAGACATCAGGTGAGCTTTGAAGACTTTTATTCCTTATGTAATATGTCTATGTGGGAATTAGTTTAACATGTGTCGAAATAGACTCATGTAACATTTTGGTTACATTACCAAGATAATTCATTTTTTTTTAATTATAGTGGTAGACAATGGAGGATAGATAATGAACATGTAACTAACTAGGTCCATACACATATGAATAACATGGAGGGTAAAATGAAAAATGGGCATGGATTATAAAAGGTAGCATAGAAAAATAAAATTTCAACATGGTAAAACTAGATAAGCCTGAGTTAAGGAAGAACAAGAATAATGGGATTAATAGAGAGTAATGGACAAAAAGGACCCTAGGTAGAGGGGAGAGTTTGAATCTATAAGTGATATGAGAAACCATGGAGTATGGGGATGTCATGAATGAGACTCTCATGTAGAGTATGTGCACTCCATTGATGCATAAATGTACACCACTAAGTTAGAGTGAATTATGTAAGCTAAAGTAAAGCCCCCAAAGTGGAATACATTTGAGAAGAGACTACTATAGGAATTCCTATTTTCATTTCTACCTAAAGTACATTCTCATGCATGTGATTATTTGTGTAATAAGGTATCAATTCATAAATTATAATAAGGTTTTTTATGCTATTTATTTTTTGCATTTCTTATTTTTTTAGGTTAGGTTAGTGTAGGGTATCTACTTAGCACAATAGTTGTGTGCCTTTGATGTAATTAAATGCATGCATCTTGTAAGTCAAATTGGGAAAGTCAAGCGAGGTGTTTATCTAAAAAGTATTATGATAGACATCTAAGTTTTTGAGTGAGTTATACCACACACTTTATAACCCATATCTTATTGAATGATAACTTACTAGGCTAGGTAGATTAAAGACATTAAACTGATGGCTTAGAAATTATGATAGAATAATAGGTGACTTGGGATGTGAAGAATGAAAATGAAAAAAATGTAATTAGGATCGACTTGAGATAAAGGATCTATGAGGAAAAGAAGCATGCCAATAGAAAGGGGGCATAGAGCCTAGGAACACAAAATAAATTTATGGGGCAAGGAAGTCTATGGGTGGAAGTGTAGTACCTAGGAACATAGAAGGGAAAGGTACACATGGCAAATATTATACCATTTTTTTTTAAAAAGTGGTAATTACATAGAATGAAATTACTCTTAGGGACATAAAGACACTAGATATGAATAAAAAAACTAGTTATCTGAGGATAGATAACTAATTTTGTGTGGGTCAATGTTGACCTTTATGCATTGTTTACATGCATAAGACATATGCAATAAGGAACACATAATAAAATTGTAATAGGTGTAGATGGAACCCCTCTATGCTTGTTCACCTCCAATAGAGTTTGTTAATAAGGCAAACACTAGCCTAACATGATAGTCAAAAAGTAAACAAAAGTGACAACTTGATAATGATAGACCTGTTAGAATCAATGTGATTTATGGAAATAAAACAAAATAAGTTATGAATTATGACCTAATTTTTATAAACAACTGGGAATTAATGAAGGATGGTGAGGTAGCTAACTTTAAGTAGAGCATACATTTTATTTCTAAATGGGTAGTAAAGGTATTAACTACAACTGAGATACCGAATGACATACAATGCTATTTAGAAACCTATAAAAAGAAGGCACTGAGAGGGGAAATGTGGCCAAAGGTGTAAGGCCCAAATATCGGGGGTTGGCAAGTGATAATGAGGTGATACAAAATTACTAGAGAGTAGATAGGTTATAATTGATTTTAGTGCCTTTGAACATGTTTAAATCTTTATAATATTGAGTTGATAGGTAATGTAATGATGTTTTATCCTTGTTATAGCCATATAATATTATTATAGGTAGCCCCATTGGTATGATAGTGTACTTATATTATATGATGTGTATGTGATATGTTCATATAAGTGAATTCTTTCTATCATGTTTTGATAGGTAAATATAGTGCATTCTCTAAAGTCCAAAAATGTGAACATAACATGTGCAAGATAGTGTAGACCTAACTCCCATTGCATGCAACTAACATGGCCCTAACCTAGATCCTCCATTCCTTCACACCTCAAGTGAGTTCACATGACCTTTCTTCCCTATGTGATATTCTATTTTAAGAATTGGTTTAAGGTGTGTTGAGATAGAATCATACAATAATATGGTTCTTATTTACAAATTCCTATGTGGAAAGAGTGAAAATGGCTTGAAATTCACCCTTACCTCATATTTATTCACTCTACCCACCCTAATTTTCCCTCCTAACAACTTCCCTTCCTCAAAATTTCACCATTATTATCATTTAAAGATACCATATACATATTTTCTCCTCACACATCCTCTCAATGGGGCATCTACACATCCCATTAACCAATCATTCTACTCAAGGAATCTATTTGTACCTATCTTATAATTTTATTCATTTTTTGAATTTTTTTTGATTCTTCTAAGTCACAATGCCCTTTCATCACCTTAGTGTCATCACTAATTATTGACATTCATCAAGAATTTTTTATCCTTATTGACCCATGTATTTTAAAAACTTCATATTTATGTAAAGATGTATGAAGAATGAGTAAACCCAGTCACTCAATATGGGGTTTACTTCATCTAGTTTTCAAAATTCATGTATATCAAGGTTGTTAGATTTGAAGGATGCATGTCTAAGATACTAATATAATTTAGTGACATGATCCTAATAAAATATTTGTGATCTAGAGCCCAAGAATGGACTTAGTGGACAACCTACTTAAACAAATTTAATGGGGTTATAAATGGAATCGAATTACAAATGATAGAGAATATGAAAGTGTAATACATTCAAAGGAATAAGGAAATCAAGAAATGGATGACAACTAATCTATAGATGTAATAAAAATATTTTATTGTGTTAAGTCTATACAATATCTGAGAGATCATATATTTAGTGTCTATGTAATTCCCAACTTCATTTATGTTTATGTCTCTCTCTTCCCAATAAATTATTGAAGTGTACATTATTATACAATGGAGGAAGATGAATCACCGATTAAACTATTAGAATAGTTGGTAACAACTAATTCATAATTAAAGAGTGTAGTGATGTCACTAAATACCATTAAAGATAAGCTAAATTCTATAATAATACCATTGTATGAGTTTTTTGATCATGTAGAAGTGGAATTAGATCATACAATTTGACATGTAGGTGGAAAACCCAAATATGATGTTGTTGAGATTAGCACAAGGCTAGACGTGTAACATCGATGAACTATCATAAGGTTTATGGATAAGGATCATCTTAGATCATTCACCCCTAATTAAAGAGAAATGGTCGTCTTTACATGAAGTTTTGAAATAAAAGGTTTGAATAAATTGGCAACCTACACTATAAACCATTTTCCTTGGGAAGGCAAGTGACCTATTTTGATGATATAAAATAGACAGATATCTTGTTAAGGTTTATATTTCACCCAAACATAAATAACTTGGTATAATTATATTTGAATGCTAAGAAATGGATTGATCTCAGTATATTGAAGAGTTTATATAGTATTTGAAGAATCCAATTAGGGTGGAATGTATTAGAAAAAGAGATACACATTGAAGACTAGATGTAACCCAATGTAGGATGGAATATTAAGCTCAAAATCATTATCTCATACTTTATTGGTGATGATATACATCCTATGCTAAAGTGGATTAAGCTTCAATAATATTTTATCATTATTTCCTTATATATATATGTAGCCAAAATCAATCACCGATTTGAAAGGTGTGAAATGTCTGATGTTTGTCATGGCATTGCTTGTATTTCATATTATCCTATTACATAATGGTTTTCACTTGATGTTTAATGTGTTTAATGTTATAAATTAATTGAAAAAAATTTCCACTTTAATTTGAGATAAAGGAGTTTTTACTATTGGTGGTATATAGGATAAGCTATGTCAATGGGTTCCAAAGGTTGAAAACCAAAGCAGACATGAAAAGGGCTATATGTGTTAGAGCTGTGAACACCTCTATTATAGCTATGTTTAATGAAAGGAAACATTTCATCCCAAGTTCATGGCTTATTATAAATTCACACTCTCATAAGGTGCATTGTCACATTATTTACCACTTTCATCTATTCATAAATTTATGGATGAAACGTGGTGGATTTGTTCAACTTTGTGCCTGGCATAGACCAAATTGCTTTACAAAATTTTCTAAAGAAAATTATATCTCTACCATATAGGATAGATTCTAGGATTCAAATGTGGATACATACATGTTTAAAGTAAAATTGAGTTATTTCTAAAGTTTATATCACTTTCTTAAAAGCTATAAAATTACCATTGTAGAAACCTAAATTCCATCACATTAGTGTTGTCACTAATTATCAACATTCATCATGTACCGTTTATATTTACTATCCCATCCATCATAAAAAAATATAGATTTATATTATGATGTGAACCCTATATTACTCCATATAGTCACATAAACATTACCCCTTGATTAATTAACTAATTAATCAAAATTAAATAACTAATTAATCACTAATTAGGCCATGCACACATAATTATAAATAAACAAAAACAATAATATTAAATTTAGCCAAGACATCTCATCATCCCACTCAACCAATCTCATTTAATCATTTTAACCTCCTCATTAATGATCAACAAACTCATTCAAGCACATTAAAACACTCTCATTTTACATTTAAACACATTCAAACACCCCCATTTAAGATATTAAACTCTTAAATAAAATTATTTAAAACATTCAACCCATTCAATGCCCAAGTAAGGAAAAACCATTAATCATTTCACTACTTCATCTAATTAATTCATAAATTCTAAAATAATCCATTGAATGAGTTTTAATTATAAACCCAATATCCATCATCTAGATTTAAAAATATAAAATAAATCTGTATTAAATCCAACCACCCATTTGTCATCTGAGAAAAATATAATTTGACATTCCTTCCTCCTTTATAAGGACCTTGTATGTGATTATCATAATTATATTATTGCATCATATTAATTATACTCTTATATCCACTTGAGATCAAATCAATCAATCCATCATCATGCTTCTAAAATTATTTCATGGAATCTCATTGAGAAACCATATTTCAAAAGTTAAGAGCACATCAACTCAATGAAAGTTAAGGATTCATTTGGTAAGGTAAGATTTTTGTGTGTTTTATTTAATTGACATATTGGAGTGTATGTTATACTAAGATTCTGAATTATAGATGGTTTCTAAGTTTTTTTACCATAGACACTCCATTTTTATTACTTCCATTTCAAAATAATAAAATGGAACAAGTTCTCACAATTGCAAATGAACATTTTTAAAACCATATATTCATATATCTATTTAACCTAATCCAAATAAGTATCATATTTAGTGTTTAGGGTTAAGGATATAGAAATGATAGGGAATAAGGATGAATATCAAATCTACATAAAAACAATTAATGTGCTAAATTTAGATGTACCATATGCTAAAATTATAAAACTGAGATAGGCTATTAATGGAAAGTTTAACTATGATAGATATACAAATGACATAAAATAAATTACTTAACTATTTTCAATGCTAATAGAGTGATGTATTTGGTATAGGTGGGAATTAGGTAGGAAGATGGTTTTAGATCAATCATCATATTTTGGACCTGGTGCTTTGGCTCCCTAGATAGTTGTGTTAGCTTGGGATAATTATGTCAACATTAGTGATTGGGTTCAATGTTAGTGTCTTGTATGGAAAATGCACTCAAATAAGATTTGACCACCTAGATGCTTTTGGGTTTGGTTTTATCTTCACTATGGTGTATTCAGATCTAGGTTTTGGACTATCACTTCTAGTGAAATGGCAAAATCCTAGCTTTGCATCTTTAATGTCACCTTGGGAAAAAATGGGTTAGTGGGGATATCTACATAGCCAATACTATAGAATAGGGCCTCAGACTCATCTAGTTTGCCCCTACATGTTGGCTTGTGTGTGAATCATGTAATGTGTAAAGTAAGTAAAATGGTGACCTAGCTTATAACTTAGAAAATATGACCTTATGACTTCTCTTTTAGTACTTCAGACTTATATTTGGGTTATTTCTTTGACTGATATCATAATAGGGTAGTATAGGAAAGTTTTTGGTAACTTGAGTGCTTTTTTGGTATTATCTAGGTGAGGAATGAATGAGGGTTGATCTTTTATTTATATCAATCACTTTGGAGTAATAAATTAAATTAAATCACTTAGTCTGACCATTGTAATACATTTCATTTGTAAATTAGATGAATTTAGGGTATTATACACTTTGCTTTGGGATAGGACAATAACATCGATGCTCATATCTATCCATGATGTCATTGTCTAGGGAGGAGAGAAATTATAGGCTCAAAACTTACAGAGGTATAAGATAAGTACATTTTAAGCATTATAAAAGATATGGGATGTCTGTGTCATTAATATAAGGCTACTAAGATATAGTCTAAGGGGAACAAGAGAGAGTAGATGCAAGGCTTATGAAAATAAGGCATTTGTAGAACTAAGAGGAACAATTAGGGTCATGCATTTTCCAAGTATATAAGACTGAAGTGCTCAATAATCACAAAATATCATCTACATTTCTCCCCCCTTTAATCTAGTAGAGAAATTTATAGTTTAAATAAAAAGAATAGGTACATGGGTATGTACACACACCTTGTCTTTACTTGTGTTGAATTTAAGTTATTTACTGGAGTTGAGTTTTGAGTGTTTTGATAGTGACTGACCTATAACCAAGAGAAAGTTACAATATATATCAATACATATAATTTGGGTCAAAATTAATTGAAATATATTGAAATTGAAATAACAAGGTTTAGAATTACACCTGTGTCAATATAACCACCTTGCCTATTGGTAAGTTATTTTGAAATAGATGTATCATTATAAGGTTATAAAACTAAGATTATGATAAATAGAGATAATTATTTTAAATTGAATAGATCTAGAGAGAGAGAGAGAGAGAGAGAGAGAGAGAGAGAGAGAGAGAGAGAGAGAGAGAGAGAGAGAGAGAGAGAGCACATGCCACAACTTTGAAGTAAAAGTGAGTTTCCACCTAGTAATTGAGATTAGCTCAACTATGTAACCCAATGATACTTATAAACTAATGAGTTTAGGTGATTAATTCCAAACTAAATACTTAGAAATATTGAGTGATTTAATCACCCAAACCATAACAAAAGGTGAACCAAATGCTATAGTAGATTGGCTTACTAAATTCCATAAAATTCTATTGGGTATTAGTACATATAATAGTTTTAAAATATAAATTTGATTTGGATTTTGAAATATTAGACACATATTGTATAACATATGCAACTTATATTTGTATCATTTTGAAAATGTGTGTAACAATGGTACCATGTATAGAATTCTACCACAAATTTATATTAGAATCATATAACTATGCACTTTGGCCAATTCAAAAAACTATGTAAGTGTGAGTGACATGATTTAAAAAAATGACCTCACTATATATGGATAAAAATGAAATTGATATAAGTACCAATGTGGAGGACATGTTTCTAAGACATGGCCCCACTATAAACTGGAGATGTTGAAAACCGATTAGGTGTGGAGAACATGCTTCCAAAGCATGCTCCTACTAAATTTACAAATTATAAGTACCATACTAAATGAATGTGAAGAACATGCTTCCTAAGAATGAACCCATTGAATATGAAACTATGAATATATGGAATCCATGTCATCTTGACATGCCCCAATTGAATTTTTAAATTAGTGTAAGTACCATATAATGTGTGAGTATGGAGAACATGCTTCTAATTCTTGACCCCCATTATAAAATGTAAACTATCAAAAATGTGGAAGCCATATAGCCATGACATGCCCCAACTAATATACCCCCATTTTTAGGTGAGGGAAAATTAGTACCTAGTAGTTAACTCACCTCATAATGTTAAGACAAATTTAAATATATGAATGTAACCATGTAGCATATAGAAGTAAATATGTCTAGGTAGATGTAACATTGAAACACATAGAACCAATATGATCGCATTTAGGCCTAAGATGCATGATAAATATCATTACAATGTATATATAGTAATAATACAAGCTCAACAAGAAAAAAATTACACAAACAAGAGCACTCAAAATCAAGTAAAAAGACAATAGTATGAGGAGACTACAAACAAGGGGCATGTTCAAATGTCGTGAAATCAAATGGACATGACTTAGTCAAATGTAAACACAAGCAAGGAATGACATATTAAAATATCCATATAATGCAATGACATATTTAAATTTATAATAAGGCAATCATAGGAATAGGGGATGCATATAATAGATAATATTTAAATGTTAAAAAATATAAGGTAATAGTAAGGCAAAACACTCAAGGAAGTGTGTAAAGGAAAAACATAAGCAACCAACATAAACATGTCACAATGGCCTATGGATTGAGTGTGTTATCAAAAAATTTCAATTATATAGAATTTAAAGTACCCTACGTAATGTATAATCATGGATAATAGGTATTCATAAGTACATATGTAAGCTCAAACATGATAGTGTAGAGTGATCATCAAATCATATAACTTTTTTATATCAAGATCGTAAAGGATGGATGACCTCAACATCCTGATGACATGAGTAAAAGAAAGTTCCAACACCCATAATTGAATCATGTATCTATGTATGCATATGTATGTATATGTAACATTAAATTATATTCTAGTCCTTTACATGAAACTAACATAGATGCCAAGGAGCTAATATAACATGTAGGTGATGAAAGTATTTTTGGTTTTTTGAATGTTTTTTTTAGTGTTTTTTATTAGTAATTGTAAATGGACCCAACCAATTTGATTTGAACTTTTTTTCTTGTATTTTTTTGCATTGGTTTTTATTTTATTTTATTTTAGTACCAGGTCACCCACATCAAATTTGTAGACATCTAAAACTAGCCACAACTAGCTTCTGATAAGACTTTAGATTGATTCCTACTAACCATTACAAATTAATCCTAAGAATCACTAAACATCCCAAATTTTCTTGTGTATAATTCATCAAGGGTTTGAATCACATTGAGGCATCCAAATTGGGATATCCTATTATATGAAACAATAACCTCTCATGGATTCATCCCTAATCATCTTGTGGCATCACAACAATCAATTTGGCTTATGGACCTATTAAATGGGGCACATGCATAAAAATCAAATCTTGTAAGAGCTAAATGCCTAGTTGAATTATCCATGTGTAATTAATGAATAAATAAAAAAAGAAAATTAAAAAAATCAATTATCCTATCCTTTCATCATGACATTTGTGAGTTGTCAAGCTCTTTAGAATATTCAAAAATATCTCATTTTGGATACCCATGCCTATTCATTGAAAATCATTATTACTTGACAACTATTAACTTTAATGGGGTTATATTTGACTCACCTAGGTTAGGTTTGAACCCATTTCAAGCCTTAACTCCACCTTCACTCACCTTGGTTTGGGGTTAGATCCATTTGCTATAAATATAATGCCTTGCCTATTGCATTTTAAGCTACTTTTGGTGTAAAGTTATCATACACAAATAACTTCAAAGATTTGAGAAGAGTAGTGTTATAATGCAAAAATTCCCATCAATTAAGGTTATAATGCCAAAATCTTAAGCCAAGCCATATCAAGCCATATCACAAGCCATGGTGCAAAGGATATAAGGAGCTACATAACCTCTATTGTCAAAGACTCTTTGATGTACAAGTTGAGCAAGCCACTAAATAATGCATTTTAATCTCCAAAGGAAGGTAAAAGATTCATTGTCTTTTGCATTTTAGTTATGTTTTTAATTATCTTTTGTTAACTAAGTTCACCCCTAAGATCTAGGATTGTAAGTGTTAGTGTTAGTGTGTTTTTTTGAGTTTTTCTTGCTTAAACTAATACTTGATCTAACCTCCCTTCTTGGATTCCTATGATCATAAATGGCATACCCCGTGGGACCTTCAGACATCCCATATAGTAAAGATATGAAAATGTTTCTCTTATTTTTTCTATTGAGAGCTTGACAATATTTAAAATCCAAGTTTTAACATTATTTTTCACGTATTCTATTTTTTAGTGATACATAGATTAAATAGAGACCAACATTAGTTATAATAGAATTGATGTTGATTCTACCTGACTAGCATCAATTCACCTAGAATTGATGTTGACCTCTATGTGCATTACCTAGAACCGATGTTGGTCTCTGTGTGCATCACCCAAAACCAACATTGGTCTTTGTGCAAAATAATAGGTTGATAGGCCATATTTTGGAGCTTCATTTGGGGTCATCCAAACTCCATTTTTTCTACCTTTTTTTAAAAAACCACATGTTTTCTCCTAAATTTTTAGAATATGCTATCATTTTATCTTAAAGTTGCATAAAATTTTCACAAAATCTCTAAAACCCCATAACACATTTTACAAGACCCAAAGGCCATAAGGAGACATTTAAAAAACTTCTAAATTGTAATTTTAACATTTCAAATTAGTGTTTTAAGAATATTTTTGTTTGAATCATTTTCATTTTGTTTCAATATTTTAACAAAAAATGCCAAGGTGCCAAATTTCATAAACATTTTGCTTTGGCGCATTAATATAAATAGTCACACTTAGATTACATACTCTTAAGAGTGTTTTATTTTATGTTTATTATTTCAAAGTTGTTTGTTTTTTCAAAATGATTGATGCATGTATGCTCTCCCCCATCCCCTTTAGGAAACTCAGTCGACCAAAATTTCTCCTTCTTTGCATTTATGCCTTTTCCAAAGGCATGAAAAAAACATCGTTAAGGCTCTCCCCAATTCATATGAATTAGGTGATCTAAATGTGACCTTAAAGTATTTTTACTAGTCATTTATTTTTATGCAACTTGGCTTGTGAACAAGAGTTCATAGCCTCCTCATGAGTTTGATAGGGGTGCATTGACCTAAGATTTTATATCCTAAAATCATACCAACTCCACTGTATGGTGGGGTATATAAATTAGGACGCGAATACTTTGATTTCTAGGGGGTTAAATGGATAGCCTCTCTAATCATAATAGAAATCCAAGTTAGGTCTAGCTAACCAAGGGATTCCACTAAGAAGTACATAGATGGAATCACTATGTAAAGGAACAAACCCTTGCATAGTAAGTTAGCTAGTATGAACTCAATTTACATGATTGCATCTCTAGTGTTAACCACACTTGGGACCATCTAGATGCATGAAACCTATAGTTTTAGAATAACCCCACTTGCCACAAAATACTATTGATGCAGGGCAAGTAGCCCACAGTTCCATGTCATTGTATAATCTCTTGAGAGAAGGGGGTTTAAAAACCCTAATTATTCATGCACCTTTTTTTTTAGACTAACACTTAAAAACTCTCAAGAGCATGTATATAGATTGAATTCAATAGTATTATGAAACCTTGTTAGTTTTAGGATCTAAGACATTACACTTAAGTGTTTGTGTCATTTTTATCCTTTATTGCATGGTTTTTGAGTCTAAACTATCTATTTTGTTTGTTATGCCATGTGTAAACAAGTCTTGTCTTATACATCACTCTGTATTTTGAGGAGGAATTACACCATCCATTTGAAACCATACCTTTGCCTTAGTCTTTTGACAAATATTTGTGTATGTCACTTGATTGAAAAGAGTAACATTATGCTACCCAATCCATTTCAAGTTTTAGTAATTGGAGTCTTCAAACAAACTATTGATTATATATTTAGATTGTGATAATGTCATTACACTAATTGAATTATTTCATATAATTATTTATCTTATTTCCAAGTTTCCAATTTGAAACCAATCTATGTGTGCCTTTTGGATATTTATCTAATGTCTTTATGCTGTTCACCTTTGTCTCACTTGTTGTTTGATCAAAGAAGCCTAGTTTAATAAGTTGAGTTTTCAATTAACCTTCATAAGTTCAAATACAAACATTGATTGATTTTGTTTATGCTTTGTCTAATTTGGGCCTAAACACTAATCTTTCTCTTTTAGATTATGTAACTTAGGTTAATTATTTACACAATTTAAAAACTATTGTTTGTGCTTTTATTTGGGAGAAAATAGTCTATCTATAAGTTTCTTTTATTTCATGTCTTATAGCAATTGATCAAATTCATGTCTAAAGTCAAATGCCTAATCTATGGCAAAGTATTTTAGATTTGTTAGATTAAATCATACCTCTTTGTTTAAAGCCTAGATTTTGTATTTGTTTTGCCAAAAGTCCTAGTGCATGTCTATTTTGAGCCTTGCTTTTGATGTTGCATTTGTCCAAAAAACCTATAAACTTTTATTTTTTTAGATATAATTGTTTAGAACACTTTGGACCTAGAGTTTGGCATGTCAGTTTTTATTCAACTGCTTGACCTTTTGTGTAAGGCATTTGAGGTTAGACTATTTTATACCAATTTTTAATATAGACCATTTTGGAGATATAGCTACCCTTCAACCAAGTTAGATCAAATTCTAACCCTTTGTCCTTTGGACATTATTTTTCAAAGTTTGTATAACTCTAGGACTTTTATGGAGCATTCATCATTGATGTGGATATGTCTCACTACAATTATAGTGGAGTTATGTACAATCAAAGTTATGATAGAATGGATACACAAATTGAATTTGTTCAAGATCCATATGGTGAATAATTGGTTTTATATATGGATCCATATCCTCCTTTAAATCATCAATTTAGGGAAAAAAACCAAGATCCTCAAGAGAAACATGTGGTGATACCTTTTTTGGGCTGATTGACATATGATACTTTCCCTTGCATGTTCACCTTCTCCCCCACCTATAATTTTTACCTTCTCCCACACCTATAATTTTTACCTTTTCCCCCACCTATAATGTTAACCATCCTTTAGATTGTGTGAGCAACCAAGCTCCATAGCATCTAAGGAACACCACTACTATACCAGGTCCTCATTTTTTGGCTTATGTGAGTAACCAAGTTCCATGATGCCGTATCATTACCATTTTGGGACATGATCCTTTGGCTTGTGTGATCAATCAAACTTTGAAATTCCCTACTATTTATATTCCATTCATCATCCTTTAGCTTATGCAATTAAGTAAGTTTCGTGATGACCTACCATTACCATTCCAAGACCTCATCTTTTGGCTTATATAAGCAACCAAGATTCACAATGCCCTACCATTACCATTATAGGATCTTGTCATTTAGCTTATGATAAAAACCAAGCTTTGTAATTCCCTACCATTTATATTATAGGACCTCATCCTTTGTGTTGTGTGAGCAACAAAGCTACACAATGCCTTATCATTTTTATTCCAGGACCTAATCCTTTGGCTTATGTGAGTAACCAAGCTCTATAACACCCTACCATTTATATTCCAAGACCTCATCCTTTGGATTGTATGATTAACCAAGCTTCATAATGCCCTACCATTACCATTCTAGGCTATTCCACGTATAGTAACTTGTTATCCCAATAAAGGTTATCTAATCATAACTCAATAGGTCACAATTACAATATTAGGTCATAAATTAGCCTTTATTAAGCCTATCATTATCTAACCATTGGCTATTCCTCATCCATTTCTAACCATTACCCACTTTGGAAAAACCATGTTGATCATCCAGTCCTAATTGAGCCAATCAAAACCTCTTCAACTGAGCCAATCATTTAAAGATCAAGATATATTCAAAATTAGTGTTTGAAAACTACTTGTAAACCAAGGCCAAGAGAACCAACCAATCCATGATGTTTTTATTAAAACAAACATTTGTGATGAGTCAACTTGTAATGAATCACCTTTTGATATTTAACCCATTGTTGTGGAATCTCACTCTAAGAATCTAGTATTTGTTAAATCACTTCATAGTGATTATAACCACCATTGGGAAAATCATTATCTCAACAAAATGTCTATTTTTAAAAAACCTCCCCTTGACAAGCTAGTCTATGAAGAGTTGTTTCTTGACCTTTTTCCTATCATTGAGGAGTCTCACTTTGAAAAATCAGTCTCTATGGAGCCCATCATGCCATCAAAGGCCATTACTTGTCCAATACCAAAAATTCAATAATACATAATTATAGTAGCATCTACACTAGATAAAGAATCAAAATTAGAGTTAGGTTATATTCTTGAACCAGCATTAGATTTAGCATTAGAAGTAGAATCAATAATAGTCTGAACATTGGATTTAGAGTCCCTTGAGTCAAAATCAGCTTTAGAATATTAATACATTTGTGGTTGTTATAACATTGGTTACACATTCCTTGTAGATAAATTTGAATACATTTATGATCCCTCCATGGTTTTTGAGGATGATTACTTTAGTTTCAACACAAGTTATCCTAGTATATTCTATTAGGATTGTGTGGCCTCTTTCCATTCCATTATCATTCCACATGACATAACCACCAACATACAAAACCTAGCCATTTTATTGACCTTACACCTCTCATAAGTGTCGATTGGGACTAAAAGAATCACACCTTATTGAATTATGTCCATGGTAACATATCATTTTTATAATATTAGGGTGACCAAAACCACATTAATTTAGCAAAATAATAATCTTCTAGTGAAACCTTTTCATAGGTGCTAAGGGACAATCAAATTTTAAGCTCAACATATTCTAGTGAAACCTTTTTACAGGTGCTAGAAGACAATCAATGTCAAAAGTCAACATTCCTTAGTTAAACCTTTTAGGAGGTACTATGGAACAATCAAGACAACCTCATTGGTAAAAACCTCATCAAGGCACCAATAGCTAAGCATAATAGTCCTTCACTTCTTGATGAAGACATTATCAAAGATCAAATCAGTATAAATTCTAATCTATAGCATAATCAGATGGTATCTACTCTCAGGCCCAAACAATAGAAAAAAATTATGGTCATGTTAACAACATATTCAAAAGTCTTTGGCCCTACCATATCCAAAGTTATGTTAAATATAGAATCAAAAATATTGTGTGTGCCTAAAAATCTTGATCTTCATTTTTTTAAAAACCATTATACATTCCATTATCATCCACATTTGCATCACCAAATCAAACCTATCATCTAAAATTTATCCATATTTACCATCCCTGGCCACACTTTCCTTTACAGAGACTACAAAGATATCTTGTGTTGACATTTGGAGGAAATAGAATCAATGAATAATGAAGATCACAACAAAATTATTGGTATCCAAATATGTAATAAGTTCTTAATAGAGAAACTATTTAGAATAGGTGTGGGATAGCAATTTACATGATTGACTATTCTGGTTGTATCATTTACTGATCAAGATGTGCATCTCCACATCAACAAGAGCAATTGAATCATTTACTTGGCCAAAAACATTTATCTTTCCATTTTCATTTTTCCATACTCTTACCATTTCCATTGACCAAAAACCATACCATTTTCATTTGCATTTATCTTGCCATTATTTCATACCCTACCATTTACCTTGCCTTATCACTTGGGGGCAACCCTCCTACCATTTTATCCAATTATCATACCATCCATCATCCTAAACAATGCCATATCATATGTCATCCTACCATGTCATCCCTATTATACTAAAGCCTATTTTTAGCCATCCTACCCAATCCTTTTTTATATTGGTTCTTTTGGTCCTTCCCACAACTTTCATAAAGGGATTTCGACGTAGTTTCAATAGTTTTTGAATTTTGTGTTTAAATGATAGCTTATGAAATTAGTGTGATAGTGGATCTGTCAAGTTATCTTTCATTTATGTTTGATTGGTACCACTAATTATAAGCGACCATGGGAAAATTATTATCCCACTTTGTGTTACTAATTATAATTGCCTATGGGAAAATTAGTATCAAAGACCTATGTTGTTATTTCCTAGTTATAAATGCCTATGGGTAAATTAGGAACAACACCTTTTACCATGCATCACCACATCACATTGCCATTACTATTCTCATTTGCCTAGCCATTTCCCTCAATTTGAGAACTTTATGTGACTTGGTTAATTCTCACCACCTTTCATGTCAGTAGAAATATAGGTATCTAAGGTCTTAATGGGATTATGTAGGCCATGTTTGATTCACATTGAGGTTAGCTCAGTCCCCCTTTTCCATATGCTCTTTCCATTTTGAGAGAAAACTAAGCCAATGCTCTCTCCATTTTATGAGTGGTATCTTATCAATCTCTAATGAGTTAAGACACTTAAAAATTACAAAAACATTCATAAAATTTCAAAATCTAAAAACATTTGTCCTGTTTGAGCCTCATTAGTCATCCTTGATCCACCCTACTAGGGAAAAACCAT
The DNA here is from genome assembly GCA_037957365.1 of Torreya grandis. Lineage (NCBI taxonomy): Eukaryota > Viridiplantae > Streptophyta > Pinopsida > Cupressales > Taxaceae > Torreya > Torreya grandis. The sequence goes on along the minus strand of JARHVA010001619.1, from coordinate 775,379 downwards.
TGTTAAGATGCTTTCTATTGATTTTTTATTCAAGATTTTTGTGTGTTTTATGCTTTAATTTATTTTTTATTTGTTTGCCTATTAATTTGATTTTATTATTGTGCCTCAACTTAGTTTATATGTGTTCATTGGGTGATTCCTTGTGCATTATTTTTTATTCTATACATATTCATACATCAACATTATCATCATGTTTTTTATCATTGGTGCATTATTTTTAATTATTTATTGGATCAAGAGTTAGTCCTTATGTATATTTTGGTAAAGTTCTCATGTTTTTCTATCATGAGGCATACCATCATGTGTTATAGCAAAAATTAGCTCAAGAAGTCTTATAAGAAATGGAGTCGTAGAATTTTCTCCTTGGTAACCTTGGTAAATCCTCCCACCCTCCTTAATTGAATCAACCTATTAACCATTTTAGTTGTATTAATGCTAATAAGGATGATCATGTTTGCATTAGTAGGTAAGACTAAATCATTTATATTGATTAATTATTATTCTTCAATTCATCTCTTTCATCACTTTATGCATCCTTGTATGTTTTTTTGTTTGTGGATTCTTCATTCATTCAACTGTCACCTCTAAATTTATGCCCACTCATATTTAACATGTATAATAGGTTATATCCTTAATTTATGCTTTCCAATTTTCCCTACTGGGGCATAATCAAATAACTTTTTATCCTAATCATCTTAATGATTATAACCACCTATGGGCAAATCATTATTTTGAATCATCATCCCTAATTAGGGCATATGTCATTGCCACTGATCATAACCACATTTACTCAACTTAGTGTCTCCACCTTTGTTATTGATTATAACCACCTTTTGGAAAAGTATTACTTTTAAAATCAATGCTTGAAAGCATATTCTTGACCGAATTAATCTCACCCATGGGTTAATTTCATCCTTCTTCTTGATTCTTTTCAAGGGACCATCCATCAATCATATATGTCAGCCACTCCCTCAAGGGGGCATAATTATAGTCTTCCCAAACATTGTTTAGAGATTTTTGTTCAATCATTATCTTCTTTTTAGCCTATTTAATTATTTGAGAAGACATTACTATGCTTATCACTTGTAACATCTTCCCAAATAGGGGAAAATTGTAGACACCTAAAACTAGCCACAACTAGTTTTCGATCGAACTTCAAACTGATTCCTACCAACCATTACAAATTAAGCCTAGGAATCATTGAACATCCCAAAATTTCTTGTGTATCATTCATCAAGGCTCTAAATCATATTGAGGCATCCCTAATTGGGGTATCCTATCGTATGCAACCATAACCTCTCATAGATTTATCCCTTATCATCTTGCAACATCACAATAGTTAATTTGGCCTATGGACCTATTAAGTGGGGCATATGGACAAAAATAAAATCTTGAAATATCTAAGTGGATAATCAAAATTAATTAATAATCTAAACCAAATTAAATGCCTACTTGAATTATCCATGTGAAATTAATGAATAACTAAAAAAGGAAATTTAAAAATTCAACTATCTTAGCCTTTCATCATGACATTTGTGAGTTGTTAAGCTCTTTGGAAATATCCAAAAATATATTTTTTTGGATACCCATGCATATTCATTATAACTAATTATTACTTGAAAAATATCAACTCTAATAGGGTTATATTTGACTCACCTAGGTTAGGTTTTAACCCATTACAAGCCTTAGCTCCACCTTGCCTCAATTTGGGTTGGGGTTAGATACATTTTCTATAAATAAAATTCCTTTCCTATTAAATTTCAAGCTATTTTGGTGTAAATATATCATGCACAAATGACTTCAAAAATTTGAGGAGAGTAGTTTTATAATGCAAAAATGCCTAGCAAGTAAGGTTATAATACCAAAATCTTAAGCCAAGCCACATCAGGCCATATCACAAACCATGATGCAAAGGAGAGAAGAAGCTACATAACATCCATTGTCAAAGACTCTTTGATGTACAAGCTGAGAAACCCACTCAAAAATGCATTTGGAGCTCCCACGAAAGATAAAGGATTCATTGTCTTTTGCATTTTAGTTGTGTTTTCATTTGTCTTTTGTTAACTAAGTTCACCCCTAAGATCTAGGATTGTAAGTGTTAATGTTAGTGTGTTTCTTTGAGTTTTTCTTGCTTAAACTAACACTTGATCTAACCTCCCTTCTTGGATTCCTATTATCATAGAATTCACATAGCTAAACCTTTTTAGTATATGCCCAATTAACATGCTCTTGGTAGATGTGGAAGTGCTCGGTAGCTTATGTGCATTTTTCACTTAATTATTCTAATTGATGTAATCTCTATTCACAATATTCATTATATTTGACAATATATTTGAGATAAGCATGTAAAGAAGGTATGTCAAGCTCAATTGATAAAATTTCCTCTATACCATGTACTAGAGAATATAATGTAGCTTGGGTGGGTGTGCAAACACTAGTGTGGTATGCCCATAAAGCATATACCATCTATTGGTACCAATTAGTACCATAAAGTTCAATCATATTTCCAATTATCTTGATAATGGTTCTATTTGTTGCCTCTTCTTACCCATTACCCTGTGGAAAATAAGGTGTAGAAAATGTATGTTTAATTTTATATTTACTACAAAATCACTTGACCATTTTGTTTTTAAAGGATGATCTATTATCAATTTTTTTTTTTGACAAAATGCCAAAATATGAAATAATATTGGTCATGAAAAACATTCATATGTCATCCCCTTTGGTAAATTCAAGGGGAATGGCATCCACCCATTTTGTAAAATATTTTGTAGCTGTAATGATGAATTTATGTCCACCAATAGATACTAGATTGATTTTTATAGTTAAATCAAAACCCCAAAAGGCAAATGGCCATGGTGAAATAATCAGATGTAACTCATATGATGTGTGATTCAAAATAATGTATTTTTATCATTTTAAACATAATTTGGCATGTTCGATGCATTCTTGTTCCATGGTATGCTAATAATAACCTTGGCATATTAATTTTGGGATGTGGCCTATAAGCTAAAGTGAACCCCACATTCAATGTCTTCATGCATGATTAATATTTTTTTAAGCATCAGAGTAACTACCCATCAAAATCCTTTTTGAATAAATCATTTTCAATAATAACATAATAAAATGCCTCACACTATAATTTCCATTTATCATTTCATGTGAAATGTCTGGTATATAAGATTGATAAATAAAATTATAAATATTAGTATACCATTATGTGTTTATAGTACTATAGGTGATAGAAATAATGGCCAAGACATTAATTTGGTTATAATAAATGGAAGGATATCATAGTTGTTGTATTGTAAAGTTTATGAAATCATCATCAAAAGTCATCAAGGATGTTGTGCTTGCCATAGAATCAACATGGTGGTTATCTTTATGTGGAATAATGTCGATAGAAAATGTATAAAAAAGATGTGTGAGTTTATCTACCATTTATTTATATGGAAAAATATGCTACTCTTTAGTTTGGTAATGATCAGTGACTTGATTAACAACTAACCAAGAATCACCAATTTTTTTTGGATGTCTTTTATATCTAGCTTGTGTGTTATATATAATCTAATGATCAAGGACTCATATTTGTCTATATTATTAGTGCAAGAAAAATCTAATTTGCAAGATAAAGGCATGTATTCACCCTTAGGAGTAAAAAATACAATGCCAACACCCGCTATTGTTTAACATTTTGATCCATCAAAAAACATTGTCCATGAAATGGAAGATATATTATATGCCTTAAACTCATCTTGAATAGCATCTATGAGTGGAAAAGAGTTTGGTAAAGGAGACACAACCAATTGGTTAGATATGACTTGAAATTTTTTTTAGGATACAAATTATAGATCAAACTCTATGAATTGCATCACCCATTTTATGATGCCATTAGTGAGGTGTGTTTTGTTCATAAAGAACTATAATGTATCTTATTTAATCATGACATGAACCTCATTATTTAGTAAGTAATGTCATAGTTTTTGAGTAAACATAAATTTTCCATTTCTAAATATTTACATTCATAATCAACCAACTGGTGATTGATTTAATAGATTGGATGTTCTTTATGAACATCATCATATTGTGCTAATAGGGCCACGAGGGCCTGATGAGTGGCTGAGATATAAAGAAGTAATAGTCTATTTGGAATAGAAGGCATGAATACTAGTGGGTTTTCTAAATATGTTTTGATTTGATCAAAGTTATTTTGACACATTTTGTCCCATATAAATTTGGTGTCTTTTTTTAGAAAACATGTGAAAGGGATTATTTTGTTGGATAATTAATCTATTAAGCATCTAATAGCCTAAATTTGACCCTACATGCATCATAACTATTTGATATTGGTTGAAAATGGCATTTCAAAAATGGATTTTGCCTCATTGAGATAAAATGTATCCAAGGATTTTTCTTGATGAAACCCTAAAAACACACATTTTTGGATTTAATTGAACATGAAACTTACACAAGCATTCAAATATTTGTCACAAATTAATAGAATGTTCTTGATTATGTTTATATTTGGAAATTAAATCATTGACATATTCCTCAACATTTTTGTGTATATATTCATGGAATATATGAGTCATTGCCCTATCGAGGTCAACATACCCCCATTTCTAAAAATTGGGGACCCTTGTCTTAAATTGTGTAAATTTATACCCTAAATTTGAAAATTCATATGATCAAAGTACCATTAGAGTGATTTTCACTTTATATTCATTCAAAGATCATCCACACCATGGTTTGGTTGGCATGTGTTTTCATAATTTTGATTTAATCTTGCCTAAAATTGCTAACATTGGATATTTGTGTTTCAGGTTGTAGGTTTAATGGAGTCTATTTGGAATGAACAATGTATGAGTTTTATGATTTAATAATGATTTGATCTTTTAATAGACTTTGACCTATTGTAATTAATTTGAATTCATATCTTATTAGCTTAAAACCTTTACTCCAATTGCCTTGGCTCGTGCCATTTGAATTGAATTCAAATTTAGTAGGAACATTTTTCACAAGAACACTTTAATGTGACTTAGGTTTATTTTTATCGTAAGGTTTAGTCATGTTTATAAACATGACCAAACCTTAGTATAAAAATATTACATTTGGTCTCTTTATTTTCCAAAGCATCATTGGTCCCTTTTGTTCCTATATGGTCTAACTAACCACCAGGACCTTTTGTTATGTCTATAGCTTAGCCTAAAAAGCCTTGTCCTAAGACTATATGTTATGTCTTTGATTATCCATAGGGTCTCTTTTATTATGTATCAAAACTTAGCTTAAATTGTTTTTTCTAAGGTCTTTCCAATGTTTTTAAACATGAAATAAAACCATAGTCTAAAACATTAGGCTAAGTATTTCATTTTCCCAAGCATTGACTTAAATATCATTTTTATTTGTAGGATAAACAACTTATCTTTGCCTGATTGATTTAGATCAATGGTGTAGGATTAAAATTAAAAAGTAAAAGACCTTGACTCTAAGCTAAAGCTTGAGCATCTTCATGAGATCAATGGTACATGCTTTCTTGATATATATTGATCTAATGATGTGTATCAAGTTAAAATTTAAATAGAGCCCTGGGATAAGTAACAAAGTGACAAATGTCACAATCTTACCTAAATAACACTCAACATCTAATGGCATTCAACCTCAAAGATCAAGATCCAATGGAACACATTTGCCTAGACAAGGATGATCCAACGGTGTGAGATGAACATTGAAAAGTCAAGATGAACACAAAGATGACATGTGGCATAGTTGTGGGCCACTAAATTAAAGATCAAGCATCTTTTAAATATCAATGGTTTGTGGATGAGCATAAACATGTAGATCAATGGTCCATAAAAAAAGAGGTATAATTAAGTAGATCAAGATCAATGATGCATTGAAAATGTTAGAAAGTCAAGGTGAATGTGGAAGGGACAAGTGACATAACCATAGTGAATGTAGTGAGTATCCAATGGCATTCAAGTTCTTAGATCAAAATCAATGGTCTGCATTGATCTATGCAAGGATGATCCAATGGTGCAAAATCAAGTAAGAATTTTTTAAAAGGCAATGATCATTTTTTAAATATGAAAAATCAAAATGCCATGAAAATTCCACATGTATGCCATAGAGATGCCATGATGGATCCATATAAGCTAGACTAGTTAGTTTAGAAGATTTTACAGACCTAGGAAATATAAGGGCATAAACATGCAATCCAATTGGGATATAAGTAATGAAGTTCATAAAAGTATAGATAGATACCACCATTAGAGCATAGTAAAAAACTTAAAAAATACCTAAACACATATAGGATCCCTAGTTCAACCCTGTACTCACCATAAGCAAGCTAGAGAAGATTTAATTATCACCTGTGCAAGAGAATTTGACCCAGAAGCTGAATTATAGTCCACTAATAAGTAATTTAATAGAATTCATAGCCATGATAGCTTGAAAAAATGTTATTAGGAAATATTTAGAGATTTACCCAATAGGATACAATAGTAAAGATCTTAGTCACCCAATGGCATAATTTAAATGATAAAATGAAAGAGTTGACCAATATCTTGATGGAAGATCAAATCCTTGGTTTCAAAACTATTAGCCTAGATCTTCTAAACATAGTTATAGGACTACTTGTAGACAAAATCAAAAGCTTAAACACAAGGTATAATAACTTGGAAAATATCCTTGATGATCACCAAGCCAACTTCATTTAGCTCCATAGGCCTCATCATTGATGTGGAGTTAAATCATAGAGCTACCTTGGTCATGCAGGAAGTGAGAAGCAATAACTAAGAGGAATTTGGTATGGACAAAATTAGGGTCATGGATATGATTCTAACTAAAAAAGAAAATATTAAGGATAGAAACATCAAAAGGCATTAAGAAGGATAGATAAGGATCATAAGAGCTTAGCAGGTCAAATGAAGGAGCTCTCCATGAAACCAATTATCAGCCTTGTGCTAATTAAGGAGTAGCATTAGAGATCAATGAAGACTATTTAACAAAAATAAGGGACGTCAGTAGCACAAGGGTTCTAAAGATTAGTTGAATTAAGAATATTATTTTTGTAGCCAAGTATTGTACATTTTAAAAATGGAATATTCTATTTGTAAAGGCATGTGTAGCTTGTAAAACCCATTGCCTATAGATCATTCCATTTGGGAAAATCTAGTGTATTCTAGAAAATTTATGGAAAGGACAACTATCCTAATACTTATAATTTTATAATTGCATATGAATGACCAACATACTTCATTGCATCTTATAAAAGGAACATTGTCAATTGTAAAAAAGGAGAATTTTGGAGCCAAAAACCAAACATAATTTTTAAGCAATCAATATAAGTAATGAATTTTTCAAAGTTTGTCCAAATTTTCTTGTCTTTTATTATATTGGTTTCTCTCTCACTTGTTTGTTATCATTTCCAGATATGGATGGTTCTTATGAATTCCTAGTGTGTACATTTGAATGTAGAGATATTAACTTGTGTCAATGCTAGGTTAATTGAAAGTTCTTCTATTCATTTCATTTTATTACTCCTCTTGCATTTGGGATAATGTTGTTTTCCTATAAGGGTAAATCTTTAAAGTGAACTTAGTTCTTATTTGCATTATTTCCTATATTCCTTAGATTTTTGCCTTATGTGTGATAGGATTTGATCTTACACTACTTCATGTCATACGTTGGTTAAGTGCATGCCTGGATAATATTTAAACTTTATCATGATGTTTGGAATGAAGATCAACAACATCTTTTCTCTGCCTTACCTTTTCCTTTTCATCCTTTTTTAACCAGATCACTCTAGCTTAATTTTCACTATAAATATTAGTCTTAGATTAGTTCTTGATCATAATTCACTGTTCTTATCATATCATACTCCATATTTTTCATATATTAACTATTTAGCCAAGGTGTTTCCCAACCACCAAAGATTTTAAATATTGTGAAACAACCCAATTGCTTTGCCTTTATTCCATCAATAGATGATAGGATTATCACAACTTGCAACTCATGCACTGAATTCTTAGAATTATAAAATGAGAAGTGTTCTTGAACACTTTGGGCACTTATGATACCTATTCAAGCATCAACGGGAGAGGCTTTATTGGTGCTAGAAGGAGGGATTAGTTATATCTTTGTAGATTTGAATTATTTTTACTCATTCTTGTGAATTATGTTCAAAGATTGGTGTAATATTTGCATAATTGTGCCATTCTTTGATCAATTGTATAAATATCATTGATATTTATTGTTTTTGACCAATATTTGTGCTTCCTTTAGATAAAGATCAACGTTCTTTGAAGAAATATGCTAAATTATGATAAAGATGACTTAAGCTTTGTCAATTTAATAGGTTTGAGGTTAGTAATAGTTTTTTTGATCAAATATTGATAGATCCTTTAAAAATTTGAGTTTATTTGAGATTAAACATGTAAATATCAATCATACGTGTTTGAATACATCTTTGAGCTAACTTAGTTAATGATTGTTATCCTTTGTCATATTTTATATATATCTTTACAAAATTTACTTAATGTGAAAGTTTGATCATTTCTCCTTTTAAAGATAAGATTGAAACATCATATTTCAAATAGGATTCAAAACTCATAAGCTAGAATTACAAAGAATCAGGACAAGGTCATGTTCAAAGACTAGAGAACCTCTTATTTCATTAGAAGCTCATAGGAGAACTAGGTACGATAAAGGTAAGCACAGACATTAAAATTCTTTTCCAAATTATCCAATTTAGGGTGCTCTTATATTTGATCCCTATCAAGGTATGGCTTGGCTAGGTGGTTCTTCAATCAATGTGCCAGGTGTGGTACATGACCTTTCTCATAATTTTGAAAAATATTTTCCAACATTTAGTCCTAGTGGTATTATAATTATTGAAGAACACATTAAGAGTTTCAAAGCTACTTTAATATTGTTAAATGTGACTCATGAAGATGTAGCATGTAGACTATTCTATTTTACTTTCATAGTTGTTGCATATGAATGGTTTTTCAACCTTCTTGAAGACTACATTACTAGTTGGGTTATTTTTAACAATGTTTTCATTGACCAATTTGGTAAAATTATTAGTACTTATGATACCAATAATTCACCACAATGTAAAGAGATACAAATGATCCCATAAGAGCCTTAAATTCTAGATTTGAGAAGATGTTCAATAGGACCATAGCTCCCTATAGACCTGATGAGGCTCTAGATTTATAAATCTATAAGGATGCCTTGGATCCCATGACTTTTGTGTTATAAAGAGAGTTTTTGGGCCCATAAATACATTAGCTTTAGCTTATTCTATGGATGTGATCATTAATGACTAGGTGTAACCCTAAGGATAATTGGCATATTTCATTCCTAATGTCATTTCCAATGCCAACCAAAATGTGCCTAACCTAAACCAACTACCATTCTTGAACCAACTACTTTGAGTCATGCATATCCTACTAAAAACTTGGGATTCTTGAATGATGCTACCAATGGATCTCATCCATAGGATCAAAAATATTTAATACCTACAGCTAAAGTTCATAATTCCAAGGCACCAAATAATGAGAGTGACTCTATCCTCAAAATGATTCAAAATCTTAAAACTAACTTCTTTCAATTGCAAAATCAAGTAGGCAATACTAAAGAGATATCTGGTAGGAATTTCTCCTTTTAAAGTTTCAATAGGCTCACTAACAGATTTTGAAATGATAGTTACCAAAAAATGAGAACAATGAGTCATCTACTAGCAATAATGTGCCTAATATAAAACTTGTTGATGTTGTTTTACCTAACTATTTTAGAGTTCATCACAATTTTAAGCATGGGGAAATAGATTGTGTTAAATTTTGTAATGATTTTAAAGCCTTTCAAGAAGAGTTAGATACTTTTGAAGTTTTCCCTAATAAGGATTCTGATATCAATACATCTGGTTCTTAAAGGTCATCTAGAACATATGATGCAACTCTCATAGTGGAGACATTTGAGATCCCCTTCTAAGAAGACAATGAGCATGAGGATATTCCTAAAGAGATTTAGGTTTTTCAACAATTTCTAAAGAAGACTTATCCTCTAAGAAACAAGGAGTAGAACCAACCATTGACCACTTCAACTCCTCCAAATAACTTTGACACTCCTCTTGATACTACATCAGATAACAATCTAGAGCCTCCTAAGGGAATTACATCTAAACCCAATGATGATGCATATAACTCTTCCAATAGGAATAGATATAATATAGTAGAGGACATAAAAAGGATCAAATCTAACATTACCTTGGATGAGTTAAATCAAATAATAGAACAAAGGGATTTGTTGTTGGAATCTTCATCTAAGAAGCCTGGTAAGTCTCAAAAGTCTGTACATGTTAACATTACAATACACAAAATTAAGGTAGATGTTCCACCTTTCCTAATTCCAGTCAGGATCTTTGGTAAGAATTTATATAATTGTTTGTTAGACTCTGGTGTAGCTATAAATATTATGCCTAAGGGAATTTGTGAATAATTAGGTTTAAATCCCATTAAATTTGATAGGGTTGTGACTCAGTTAGATAAATCAAGAGTCAAATTGATTGATGAATTGTTAAATGTTCACATGTTGATAGCCTCAGAGCCAAGGATCCAAAAATTCATCAATTGAATATTCACACATGTGTTTGCCTTGGAAGGGTGTCCCCAACCAAATCAAGATAACAAGAGAACCTAAAATGAATCATATGATCACAAAGTACAATGCAATTAATGAGAGGGTCAACATGGTTAACTCAGATCTATGTGTTTACACTCTTAACACCATAAAGTTATGTAACTCCAAAAATTCTCATGATATGCCTAGGTTATGGAAGCTATATTTTGATGGTGCTAAATACAAATCAGGTTCTAGAGTAGGAGTGGTATTAATCAATCCCATTAGGAAAGAATATAATGCCTCTTACAAACTTCAGTTCTCATGCACCAATAATTTGGCTACGTATGAAGTAATTATTCTTGGCTTATAATTTGAAATCAAACATGAGGCAAAGGAACTATTAATTTTTAGTGATTCTAAACTAGTAGTTAACCAGGTCAAGAGTAAATATCAATGCAAGTTGTCCTACCTTAATAAGTACAATTTTAGAGTCTAGGATTTGATTAAATATTTTAATGTTTTTAACATTGTTTCCATCCCTAAGGAAGAGAAAAAGGCTGATGACAAGCTTGCCTTAGTAGCTCCCAATCTTATGTTAGGACAAGACTCATAGAATGTTAGTATTGAGTTGGTTCCATGCCCTTCAGTCCTTGATAATGTAAACCATCTATAGGTATTTAGTGATGACCAATAGATCCTAGAATTCATGGCTAGATCAAGAGCATTTAAAGATCATGTCATTGATGAAGCCAGTGAAAATACCCTTGGTGATGATAAAGTTGAAGACAAACTTGATGACAAGGTCATTTATTTGAATGACAATAAGATCCCCAAAGGCATGATTGCTTTAGAAAGACTATTTGACACATACAAACTAGCTAAGACTATCAATATTCCCAAAGTAAGTGGGAAAGATTATAATGCAATTGATCTTGGGCTTCAAGGTCAACCTTAACTAGTTAATATTGGTACAACATGTACAAGCATTGAGTCTAAAAGGGTCAAAGAACTACTAACCAAATATAAAGATTTCATAGCATGATCCTATGATGACGTAAACTTTACTAAAGATTTTTTTTATCTTTAGTCCTTTGCTTTAGATCATACAATAGCTACAGTTATAACTTAGAAGATATATGGATGTGACCATCTAATAGATTTTATGAGCACTAACCTTAAAAATGTTGAGTTGAATTACTCTTTAATTAACAAACAAGCATGTTCTTTGGTCAAGGCAATGAAAAAGTTAAGGAATTATATCCTTATAAATAATGTACATGCAATACTATCAGACCCTACCATTAAGATCATGCTTATTCAATGTGAACTTGGAGAAAGGAGAGGTAAGTGGATGTCTGTTCACCAAGAATATGATCTAGAGATGAAGACTAAAAAATTGGTAAGGTGTCAAGATTTAATTTAGTTGATTTCTAATCTTAATCCCAAGCTAGGTGTTATATAGGTAGAATAAAAAAAATTAGACCCAATGATTGGTATGATCCCATTATCCACTTACTAATCAATGGTTATTGTCCTACAGGGTTAAGCAAAGAACAAAGAAGAGCTCTAAGGTTCAAGGTAACTCATTTTATGATCAAGGATGGAGTGTTTTATAGGAAGAACTTTGAATGCATTTAATTGAGATGTGTCTCAAAGATTGAAGTAGTTGAGATCATGAGCACCTTCCATGAAAACTTGGGAAGTGGACATCCATTTGGAAGGACTACAACACATAAGATCCTTAGAGTTGGTTACTACTGGACCACTATCTTCAAATATGCTCACAATCATGTTAGATAATGCCACTCATGTCAAGTCTTCAATGCTAAATATCCCAAGGCAGCCATGCCACTAAAGCCAATAATTATTAATAAACCCTTTACTCAATGGGGATTAGATTTTGTGGGGGTCATTAAACCTAATTCCTCTAATGATCATAAGTAAATTCTACCTATTATTGATTACTGCATTAGATGGACTGAAGCAATACTGACTAAATAGTGCAAGATAGAAGAGGTGATCAAAATTTTAAAAGAAAATATATGCACAAGGTTTGGGACACCTATATCTATAGTTTTTTATAATGGATCTACCTTTGTATCCATTGAGATGATAGAATGGACATATGATAACAAAATCATTCTTAAGTTGTCATCAAACCATTATCCTCAAGGTAATGGAGTATTTGAATCAACAAATAAGAACTTCATGAAATCCACAAAGAAGTCTACAACTGATAAACCTAGAATATGGCACAAGTTACTTAAGTATTCCCTTTGGGTAGATATAACTAGAGTCAAAAAAGCTCTCAAGTCATCATCATTTTTACTAGTTTATGGTCAAGAACCAATATTTACCATAACACTCAAGCTACCAAACTATAAGTTTATGCAAGAGTACATGGAGGAGGATCAATAATTTGTAAGTTTAAGGTTTCTAGACATCATATACATGGAAGATGCAAGAGAGGAAGCTTTTACTAATTTTAGCATGCACCAAACCATAGTGAAAAGGTGGTTTGATAAGTGTTAAAATTTAGAGGTGTTCAATCAAGGGGACTTAGTTCTTCTTTGGGATAAGGCATTTGAGCCTAATGGTAAACATGGGAAGTTCACACCTTTGTGGATAGGTCCCTATTAGATTGTTGAGATACTTGGAAATAACAACTTCAAGTTGAAAGACTTACAAGGAGAAAAGTTCATACTACCCACCAATGGGAAGTACCTTAAGCACTACTTATCTATTATCCCACCTGAGGTCTTCATGGAGTAAATTGTAAGACTTGTTAGAGTTAGTATAGGTAGGATAGGTTAGTTTCTTTTTGTTCTTTCCTTCCTATCCCTTGTTTGTACATATATTTGTTTGCTTATTTATTTGATTTTCTATTTTTTTAATTTATATTTAGTGTATTTTCTTTTTCTACTTTGTTCTTTGATTTTAATAAGTCCTTTAAGATAGCCCTCAACTCAAAGTTCACCCAAATGCTCAAGAAACCTCATAGTTCAAGAATGTCAATATGTTTTCTCAACATTGATTGATCATGGAATGATGAAATATAAGCTTAATGTTGTAGTTTAGATAAACTAATGAATAATAATAAATAGGCTAACTATGCCTTGAGATTATAAACCTTGTTTTGATCTAAGCTTGGTTTTAAGAAGGATTGCACATGTAGGGTGAAAGATTAGATTATTGGGATACACTCATCCTTGAAAAAGATTAATTGACTAGGACAAATTTTATAGCCAGGGATGATTGTCTAAAGATCAAACACTTGACCAAATACCAAAACTTGGCTAATCTGGTTCCCAAACTTTGCTAGAAAGTCAAAATGACTTGAAAAATGTAAAAATAAGAACCTTATTGCAAAATTTAAGAGTTTTCTAAGAAAATGTGATTTTGGTAATCTATACTAAGGATATGGATGCTTGGATGGAAGTGTAAAAAGGCCTTGCATGGATCCAAAGGCATCTCTTTCAAGGCTATGAATGCATGGCTAGCAACAAAGCAATGCCCAAGCCTTCCCTGAGCTAAATCATGGTTAATAATGAATATCCAGACATCTTAAAAGTCAATGTGAATGGTTAAAGTAATGAAACTAAAAGTTTTTCTCTATATCCTATGGAAATCAGTAAGTGGAATCAAAACACACACACAATAGGACTATGTCTTGATGTTTGATCCTAATTCTGCATGTATAAGATTTATTATAACCATGAATTAGTCTTAATAATGGTGCCTAATAACATGGAATAAGTAAATTAATTATTAGTCTAAACCAAAGTCTATGAATTCTAACATATTTTTATGTTTCCCATAGAAGTTGTCATTTGTTGAGTTCAAAATACTCCCATTTCTAAAAAATGGGGCCCTTGTCTTAAACTATGCAAATTTGTACCCTAAATTTGAAAATTCATCTGATCAAAGTACCATTAGAGTGTTTTAAACTTTATCTTCATTTAAATATCATCCACACCATGGTTTGGTTGGAATATTTGTTTATAATTTTGATTTAATCTTGCCTAAAATTACTAACATTAGATATCTATGTTTCAGGTTTAATGGAGTCCATTTAGAATGAACAATGTTTGGGTATTATGATTTAATAATGATTTCATCTTTTATTAGCCTTTGATATATTGAACTTAAGTTGAATATGATTAGATTAAAACCCTAACTCTAATTGCCCTAGCTTATACCCTTTAAATTGAATTCAAATTTGGTAGGAACATTTTTCGTTGGAACATTTTAATGTGACTTAGTTCTATTTTTATCCTAAGGTTTAGTCATGTTTATTAACATGATAAAACCTTAGTATAAAAATATTATATTTAGTCTCTTTATTTTATCAAGCCCCCTTGGTCCCTTTTGTTTCTACATGATCTATCTAACCACTAGGATCTTTTGTTATGTTTATAGACTTAGCTTAAAAAGCCTTCTCCTTATACTATATGTTATATCTTTGATTATCCATGGGGTCCCTTTTATTATGTCTCAAAACTTAGCTTAAATTTTTTTCTAAGGTCTTTCCCATGTTTATTAACATAAAATAAAACATTAGGCTAAGTCTTTCATTTTCTTGAGCATTGATTTAAATGTCATTTTTATTCATAGAATCAATGACCCATGTTTGCCTAGTCAATTCAGATCAATGGTGAAGGATTAAAATTGAAAAGTCAAAGACCCTAATGCTAAGCTAAATATTGACCATCTTCATGAGATAAATAGTATGTGTTTTCTTGAGCCAAATTGATCCAATTATTTGTATTGAGTCAAAACTTCAATGGAGCCCTAGGACAAGTGAGAAAGTGACAAGTGTCACAATATCAGCCAAATAACACTTAGTAATGGCATTCAACCTCAAAGATTAGATCTAATGGAGCACATTTTCCCAAAAAAAGATGATCTTGTGAGATGAATGTTAAAAATTCAAGATAAATGTTGAGATAACAAATGGCATAGCTACACACCACTAAATTAAATCTCAATCATCTTTTAAAGATCAATAGTTTGTAGACAAGCGTACACATTCAAATCAATGGTCCATAAAGTAGGAAGTATAATTAAGTAGATCAATATCAATTGTGTGTAGAAAACACTTAAAATTCAAGGTGAATGCATAAGTGACAAGTATAATAACTATAGGTAATGTAGAAAACAACCAATGGTGTTCAAGTTCTTGTATCAAGATTGATGCTCCATGTTGATCTGTACAAGGATGATCCAATGGTCTAAAATCAAAATAATTTTTTTTTAAAGGCAATAATCATTTTTTAAATATGAATGAGAAAAATGCCACATGGATGCCATGGTGGAGCCATATAAACTTGATTAGTCAATTCAAAAGATCTTAGCAACTTGGGAAATATAAGGGCATAAGCATTAAATCCAATTAGGATCTAAGTAATGAAGCTCATGCAAGTTTAGATAGTTTCCACCATTAAAGCACTATAAAAAACTTCAAAAATCCCTAAACACATATATGAGCCCTATTTTGGCCCTATATTCACCATAATCATGCTATAGAAGATTGAATTATCATATGTGTAAGAGAATTCAACCCAAAAGCTGAATTATAGTCCACTAGTGATCAATTTAATATAATTCATAGCCATGGTGTCTTGCAAAAATGTTCCTAGGAAATATGTGGAACTTTACCCAACATGATACAATAGTAAAGATCTTAGTCACCCAATGATATAATTTAAAGGATAAAATAAAAGAGTTGACCAACATCTTGATGAAAGATCAAATCCCTGGTTTCAAAACCATTAGTCTAGATCTTCTAAAATGCTAGGAATAAATCAAAAATTGATGTGGAACAATTTCATATAATCATAATAATAGATATTAATAGAGATGTATAAAGAAAATAAATAAAAATGCATAATAAGAAGAGAAAATTTAATGTGGTTCACCTAATGTGAGATACATCCACAAACAAAAAACTTGTTTAGATTATATTACAAGCCATAAGAGTATAATGCACTCTCAAATTTGTCTTCTCATAATTACAATGCACAAATATTGTTTGAAGTTTCACTCTACAAAATATCTTAAATTCACACTCTATTTTTTATTTTCAAACCCTTGTTCTCATGATGTATTACCTACTGAATATCCATCTATACATAATACATCAACATAGCAATTTTACAAAACAATGGGTACCAAAACCATGGGAAAAGTCAACCCATAATAGTTCCCCATTAAGGGGGTCCAAAAAAATATAAATGTGTACAATACATAAAGAGCATACAATACATTTTAAATTTTAAGTATTTGAAATACATTGTAATTTGGAAATAGGCTCCACAACATAACATGAAACATAGTTATAAGACTACTTGTAGACAAAATTAAAAGCCTAAACATAGAATTCAAAAACTTGTAAAATATCCTTGATGATCACCAAGCCAACTGCATTCAGTTCCATAGGCCTCATCATTGATGAGGAGTTTAAGCATTGAGCTACCCTGGTCACACAAGAAGTGAGAATCAAGAACTAAGAGGAATATGGGGTGGATAATAGTAGGGTCATGGATATGATTCTAACTAAAAAGAAAAAAATTAAGGCCAAAAACATAAAAAGGAATTAAGAAGGGAAGATAAGGACCACAAGAGCTTAGTAGGTCAAATGAAGGAGTTCTCCATGAAACCCATTATCGACCTTATGCTAATTAAGGAGTAGCATTAGAGAGTAATGAATACCATATAATAGCAACAAGGGACTTCAATAGCAAAAGTGTCCCAAAGATTAGTTGAATTAATAATATTCTTCTTGTAGTTAAGCATTATACTTTTTAAAAATGGAATATTTTGTTTGTAAAGGCATGTGTAGCTTGTCAAACACATTGCCTATAGATTAGTCTATTGGGGAAAGTCTAGTGTATTCTAGAACATTTGTGGAAAGGATAGTTGTCCTAAAACTTGTACTTTTATAATTGGATATGAATGACTAACATACTTCCTTGCATCTTATAAAAGGAACATTATCAATTGTAAAAAAGGATAGATTTTTTGGATCCAAAAACCAAATGTAACTTTTGAGAAATCAAAATAAGTAAGGAATTCTTCAAAGTTTGTCCAAATTTACTTTTGTCATCTTGGTTTCTCTCTCAATTGTTTGTTCTAATTTCTAGATTTGAATGGTTCTTATGAATTCATGGTGTGTACATTTGAATTCAGAGCTATTAACTTGTGTTAATGCTAGTATAATTAAAATTTCTTAGGTTCATTTCATTTTTTTACTCTTCTTGCATTTGGGCTAATGTTGTTTGCTTATAGGGGTAAATATTTAAAGTGAACTTAGTTCTTATTTACATTATTTCCCATATTCCTTAGATGTTTTCCTGATGTGTGATAGGATTTTCACTTATTCTACTTCGTGTCATACATTATTTAAGTACATGCCTAGATAATATTCGAACTTTGTCATGATGTTTGGAATGAATATCAATAACATCTCCTCTCTGCCTTACCTTTTCCTTTTGCTCCTTTTTTAACCAAGTCACTATATCTTAATTTTCATTGTAAATATCAATCTTAGATTAGTCTTTAGATTAGTTATTGATCATAATTCACCATTCTTAGCATAGCATACTCCATATGTTGCATAGATTAACTATTTAGAAATGGTGGATCCCAACCATCAAACATTATAAATATTGTGAAATAGTCCACTTGCTTTGCCTCTATTCTATTAATAGATAACAAGATTATCACAACTTGTAACTCATGCACTAAATTCTTAGAATTTTAAAATGATAAGTGTTCTTGAACACTCTAGGCACTTGTGATACATATTCAGGCATCAACAGGCCCTTTGATTTGTGGCTTCTACATTATTTAGCCCAAAAGTCATGAATATGTATCAAAATGTACCCCAAGGAGTAGTAAATGTCATCTTTTATTCATCAATAGGGTTAATTTTGATATGATTATATCCTATAAATCTATCCATAAACAAAAATGTTTCATGTCTAGTTATAGAATAAACAATAATATCAATATTAGGTAAAGGAAAATCATCTTTTGGATAAGAATTATTTAAATATTTGTTATCAATGTAACAAAACATGTCACCATTAGGTTTTTTTATGGGTAAAATGTTGGAAACCCATTTAGAATGTGCAATATCTCATATAAATATGACGTCTAAAAGCTTCTAAATTTCCTATTTTACCAACAATGTTACTTTGAGATGCATTTTATGAATCCTTTGTTTAATTGGTTTTGCATTTGGGTAAAATAATATTTTATGCTTTGCCATCTATGTATTGATTCCAAGAATATCTAAATAATCCCAAGTAAAGAGTTTAGGAAAGTCATGAAGAACCTATCGATAGGTTTTTCTTTCATCATCCTACATCATTGTATCCAATAAAATTAGTCAAGGGTCCTTATCTATTCCAAGTTGTATTGGATTATTTCATCATTTAGAAAAGTGGATCTATCTTTGAGAAATGGTTCCATAGGAATAGTATGTGATGTATCATGTTGGATCTCAATATCCTCATTTTTATCAAAGGAGCCATGAATGGAAGTGGCTTGAGGAAACCTATTATTTTAATAGAAGTAAGAGAGATCTTCATATGCCTTCAAATACTATAGAAAGAATTCATCATTGGATAATTCATCTAGTGTCCAAATGTCTGGTGAAGCATGATTATCAATAAGATAAGGGTTGACCACTAGTAGATCAGTTGTATAAATATTCAGACATTCTATTTTGGCTTTTTGAAAACAAGTATGGTGAAGGATATGTTTATAACTTGCTTTTTTTAAAAACCCAAACCCTGATGAATTGTATTGGTTGGAGGAGAAATAAGCTGAGTGATGTCTTGATCATGTTTACTTAACCCATGTCCTTTTAATCTATATTTTTATAAATAGTGAGAACCAAAATTGGGATTATAAGATTTCAGTGTAGTATTATCCATTTTATTTATCATTACACAATGTTTGACATAATTATTATCCATAGGATAAGTGTAAATGATTCCTTTATGACTAAATTTTAAGCATGAGTGCAACATGAATGGAACTTCATACATATCATGTATCCAAGGCCATCCCAAGGGAATGTTATAATTCAAGTCATTTGGCATAACTTGGCATATAATATGTAAGGTACAAGGACCTATAGTAATATTCAGTGTTATTTTCCCCAACACTTGTCATAAAATATTATCAAATACCTTTATATTCATATTATATGGTGCCAAATTTGAAATTCCAATTCTAATTGAGGAGAGAAAATATATGTTACAAATGTTGAGTTTAGAACCATTATCCACAAGAAATCATTTTTCTATTTTATTACAAAAACACACTTGGATATAAAATAGAAAAAAAATGTTTATATGATTTATCAGTGGTAACTCCTCTTTTTCAACTTATACATTATGCTCAGTCCATTTGATGGAGTTTAAAATAGAAGCCACATATGGCAGTTTCACATTACAAGGCAACATAGTCATATGACATACATCTAAAAGGACATCTTTGTAATGGGATGATTGGTGTAATAATTCCAAGAGGTAAGATTGAGAAATAGGATATTTGGATGGGTTAGGAATATGGAATGGGTTGAATGATTGATTCATATATTCCCTTTGGTGATTTTTAGTAATAGGTAAAATCTCATTGTAAACATTAAAACAAGGAGTATGCGAAAATGTAAATTTTGAATCTTGTATAGATCGAATGGATTTTAAAAAGTAAATAATCTATTAAAATATAAATATATATGGTATTATACCATGGAATAATTTAGAGATATATCCATAATAAACATGATTGAAATATTTATCAATCAAGGATAAACAATATGAAAAGAAATAAAAAACCCTAGCTAGGCTAGGGTTTGATGTTCAAAGATCAGGTTCACTATATGTTTAACCCTAATTTGGATAAATATATTATTTATTGATTAGGGTTAAGGATATATAAATGATAGAGAATAAGGGTGAATATCATATCTACAATAGGCCAATTAATGTGCTAAACTCAGATGTACCATATGTTGAATTTATAAAGCTAAGATAGGCTATTAATGGAAAGTAAATGTATGATAGATATGCAAATGACATAAAATATATTATTTATATATTTATGATGATAATACTATGTTGGATATATTAAAGGTGAGAATTAGGTAGTAAGATAGTTCTGGATCACTCACCATATTCTAGATCTAGTGCCTCTATCTCTCTAGATAGTTGCATCAACTTAGGATAGTTACATTGATGTTAGTGTTTGGGTTCAATGTTAGTGTTTGATAAGGAATGCATACTAAAATATGATGTAACCACCTATATGTTTATGTTTTTTTATTTACCTTCTCTTTGGTGAATTTAGATATGGGTCATGGACTATCACTCTAGGTGAAATGGTAAAACCCTAGCTTTTCATATTCAATCTTACCTTGAGGAAAAATGGGTTAGTGGTCACATAGTGTTGAGATAACCCACAATGATTATATTATTAGATGGAATTTACTACATAAAAAATACTCTAGAATAGGCCATTAAAATCATGTAGTTATCCCCTACATATTGGCTTGTGTGTGAGTCATGCAATGTGCAAAGTTATTATAACAACGATCTAGGTTGTAACTTGGAAAATATGACCTTATGGCTGCTATTTTAGTAATTTAGACCTATAGATAGGTTTTTCCTTTGACTAACATTAGAATAGGGAAGACTAGGAAATATTTTGGTAACTTGAGTGCTCTTTTGGTCTTTTCTAGGTGAGGAATGAATGAGGGTTATTCTTTTATTTATATCAATCCCTTTGGAGTAATGAATCATGTTAAAACACTTGGGAAAATCATTTTAATATATTTCATTTACAAATTGGATGACTTTGGGGCACTAAACACTTGTATCAAGATAGGATAGTAATGTCAATGTTATAGTCTATCTTGGACATTAGTGTCTAGGGATTATGAGAGCAAGTACATAGTTAAAACTTGTAGAGGTATACGATAAGTACATTTTAATCATTATTTAAAAGATGGGATGTTTGTGTCATCAATATAAGGCTATTCAGACTAAGATATAGGCCAAGGGGAACAATAGAATAGATGTGAGTATTGTAGAAGCAAGGCATGTGTATAACTAAGAGGAATAACTAGGTTCATGAGTTTTCCAAGTGTACAAGGTCGAGGTGCTAAATAATAAAAAAATATTACCTAAACTAATGTAAGAGTTTGATTTCACCTTGGGGCATCTATAAGTGAGATAATTCACCATATTAGATCTATTTAATTATCATTATATTCATTTTGTATGGTCAATTATTCTATTCTAATTCATTCACTAATTCTCCTTCATTGATCAATCAATAAAATTAATTCCCCCTTCCCTAAATAATTATTCTAATAAAATTCCCCACATTATATTAATTAAATTAATATTTGATTAATTTAATTAACCATTCTTATAATTATAGCTCTATATTTTCCTTTCAATTCTTAATTCTTATTTTTATCCCTCCAAGAGGCATATTCATTCAAGAAAGAATCTTCAGATCTTATGGAATATTCTTTAATGAGCAAAGAAATTTTCTAAATGAATTAATATGAAAGATTATTCTCCAAGCCTCATATTGGAGATAATAAAAAGGGACCATAATGAATCTTGTGAGATATTTTAAGAGCATTCTCAACCTTTCATCTTGGAAACAAGATAAAAGGTCCACATTGGTTATTCATTTTATTTTTTGGGAATAATTCTCCACCCTTTATCTTTAAAACAAGATGAAGGTCCTAAAATGACTCTCACAAAGATATTATAAGGATAATTCTCCAACCTTCATCTTGGAAACAATATGAAGGAATCATATTAATCTTTCTTGGATATTTTTAAGAGCCATCATCCACCCTTCATCTTAATCAAGATGAAGGGATCACATTAGTGATCCATGTGCATTATTGATGACTCATTTAAAATCATTCATCTTGGAATCAAGATGTAGGGTCCTCATTGATCCTATTTTTTTTAATAAATTTATCTCTTATCTTGGTTATTTGACATGCATAATATTTATAGCAAAGCCTTGAAATTTTATCAGACTAACTTATTCATCAAAGGTCATGCTTGTTAACTCTAATTATCAAAATATTCAAGAAGATATGGTCCATTTTGGGAAATTAACATTGAAAAAGATTCCTTGAAGATACATTAGAGCTAAATCATACCTAAAGATGATGTTTACAATGAAGGTTTTCATTATATTAGTAATGTTATCTTATTCTTTGTATGCTCACGAGGTCTTAGGTGTAGATCATTAGTTCTTGATACTTAATTTTGATAATTTATAATTATTTAATGAGTATAACTAATAAGATCTAGATTCTAATGACACATATGACATGCCTAGTGGGACTAACAACCCATACCTCTATTTTAAGCCTCTTTAACAATCTTACTTTGTCAAAAATATGATTATTTTTTATCATTTATGTTTGTTGTTTACATTATCTTTCACCTCTGTGTATCGATGAATTTGATTCATGAAAAAGGTGAAAACACTACCATTTTTTTACTAATCAATGAAAACACTTTGTAATCATTGAATTCACCTTTATGGTCTATTTTTTATATAGGTTTCACAATCAGTGAAATCATCTACAAATTGATGAAATTAACAAAGAAATTAAAGAAATTGACTACTAAATTGGTGAAATTACTTTCGAAAACAAAACATGCTACCAATAAATTTGCCATAAGTTCAACAAAATCATCTTACTTTTTGATGAAATCACCCTACAAATCGATAAAATTGCCTCTTTTCATTACTTTTCTTCACTATTCTAAATTTTTTTCAAATTTTATATTTGGTGAAATCATCTTACATTTTGGTGAAATTTCCATGCTAATCAACAAATTTATTTTTGTGCTCTATTTATTTCTATTCCAAATTCTATGTAGGTTTTATGATCGGTGAAATCATCCAAGTATCAATGAAACCATCAAGAAATTAGTGAAATTATTCTTAGGTATTTCCCATATTTGATTTTCTTTTAAACATAAAATTTGAATTATTTTCCTTAAAATTACTTTAGCATCAATGAAATTGACCTACTAATCTACAAATTCACCTTTTGTATGTGTTTTTCTATGTTTTGTTATGTTATATTCTATGCAAGTTTATGAAAATAGTGAATTGGCCTTGTTAAACATAAAATTCACCCATGTTTCAAAAATTGAGAGTTGCAAAAAAGTGAAAAATCAACCACCTTCACTTTCTAAAGACCCACAAAGAAAAAATACTTGCATTATTTGCTTATAGATTCCAAAAAGTGTGCGATGATCCATTTAAGCATGCATTATGTGTCCACATTCCCTTTTAGTTCTCTAAAAATGAATTCATTTCTTCAGTTAGTAATTTAAAATTAATTCAAATATTTTGATTTGTGCTTCTTAAAAAAATATTTCATTCTTCGATTTGGTGCTCTAAAAACATATTCATTTATGTTCATCTTGCTTCAATTCTTTACTTACATGTTAGCTTATGTGTTTTATGCGATTCCTTCACATGTATGATCTCCCATTTGTTAGGGTGACTCCAAAATATGGAGGTAGTCATTAATTTTAATCCCAATATATTTTCCTACTATGATCTTCACTTGCCCTTAGTGGTATCATGTGAATTAAAATGAAAATACCATTCATTTTTATTTTGGCTACGTGATTTGGGTGTCACTACTTTCTCAAAAATCCCTAGGGCACGGTGACTAGGACATCATTACCCAACATTCATACCAACTTAGTTATCTAATAAGGTATAAAAATTGAGGCTAAACCATCATTATCTTAGCTATAATGTCCATTGGAGCTGATTTTTTTGGTATCACTTCCTTGAAACCCTTACAACTTAAGTGGTCTTGAATGGACTAGACCCTTTGTCAAATGGCCCGTTAAATGTCAACATCCAATTGACAAATTTTTTTCCCACATACCACAAGGTATATCTGGACCATCTAGAAATATCATGAAAAAATTATCATAGGATATTTTAGCCACAAAACATTCATCGGTGCAAGGTTGCAAACATAACCACACCCAAAGATATATTTTACATACAAACATTTTGAGAAAAGGTTTGGATTAAAATACCACCAATTAATACATTAATTAATTTAAATAATATTAAAAATTTAATCCTCTTTCAAGGCAAATATATCAAAATAATTGATGAATTTGGAATAATCATGCATTAGTCACTAAAGTAGGGTCAAATTGAGTGTTTGATTGATTGATTGTGGTGTTAAAAATTTATCATAATCTACGTACACCTACACAAAAAGGCATTACTCTGTATACATTGTAAGTAAAAAAATGTTCCCTTCCACATTCAAAATTATTAAATGCAATCATTTCATACCTTTCTTGTGTGAAATTATACCATTATGATGTCCATGTGAATTTGGTCCCATTCTAGTCATTTCCCAAGTTTCTAGTTCAAAACCATTTTAAATTCAAATTTGTTCAGGTCAAACTTTCTAGTCTCAATACCATTTTCTCATTTTCAAACCAATTTTTTTTCAAGTCTAAAGCTTTCTTTGGTTGTTTCAAAATCATTTTCCCATTTCTATCTAGGTCTATTCCAAATTTATGTTTAATTCTTTGTGTTTGGGTTAAATTATTTGGTTTACAACAATGTCTAATACGCTTCATTACACTAGAAGCAATATGGATTAAAATACTACTTATGATGATGATTGGACCCAAGGATAACAAAACCATATCGACCCATTCACGTATCATGTATATTATCCTTATGATCAAGAGGATTCCATGAATAAACATGATATGGAAGTTCACCAACTTGAGTATGAAGATGTGACATTTACCTATAATATAAATCAAACTCAATTTGAGCCAAATTTATTTGAAAATAGAGATGAAGATATTTCATGCTTATTAGAGATGGGTTCTAAGGTTCCACCTGATTTTTCCATAGAGAATTTATGTTAGGTTGATAAATCACAAACACAAAAATAATGTCAAAATTATAGTGGAATGATTATTCACCCTCTTTTAGCCATGTTCCTTTAATTGTTTAGATATTAATAATTCCATAAACATCTAAAAAAGGGAAGGAGTTTATTTTAGTCTCACCCCAAATTTCACCTAGCATGTTGGCTCAATTAAAACACACTGGTAATGTGTACAATGACCTTGTCATCTTGTTAATTAATCTAATTTTTAATCTTCCACTTAAACTTTTGGTAAAAGATTCATTGGTTGATCCATTGCTTAATCTAGAGAAATCCATTACTCCTGAGTAACACATACCTATAGATTCTTCAAAACCAGTTGTAGATAATCTCCAACAAACATTCCATAATCCTCATCAAGTTTAATATAGTCCCACATTTCAAATTTCATCTGAGTAAATATCCCATCAATAGTTACAAAGTTCAAGTTATTCCCAACAAGTTCCCATTGAGACAAAATATTCCTTATAATTCCCATCTCTCGAAACTCAATTCTTCTAAAGTTCCCTCTAATACTTATCAGGTCTAGTTTAATACAAAATAATGAGTTCCTT
Source organism: Torreya grandis (assembly GCA_037957365.1). Lineage (NCBI taxonomy): Eukaryota > Viridiplantae > Streptophyta > Pinopsida > Cupressales > Taxaceae > Torreya > Torreya grandis. The sequence continues at coordinate 749,189 of JARHVA010001619.1, read as the reverse complement.
TTATATAATAAGTTTATTTTAATTAGTAATAAATTCCTACTCCTCAACCATAATTCCTTAGTCAAAATCCAAAAATTTATCCTACGTAATAATGCATTTCCATTCTATATTCTAATCACAATCAATACCAATTTTATCATAACTAGTCAAATCCCAATCAATACCTAATTTCCCCCTAACCAATTTAATTTTGGTAACAAAACTATAAATTCTAATAATTTCATGTAAAGAGTTATCACCAATCCATTTAATTCATAAATCCATTCTTAGTCATACAATCCCCCACCTAATTCCCAAAATACTTTCTTTTCCTAGGAATTGTAGGTTGTTAAGGATTTAATGTCAAGATTACAAGCAAGAAGTCAAGGTCAAAAATACAAGTTGGATCACATATGTTCATATCCATTTGATTTAGGAATTTTCTAGACACCTTTTCCAGCTCATTTTTGGATTCCTAAATTTGACAAGTATGAAGGAAAAGGTGACCTAAGAGAGCACATAAGGCTATTTTTTGTTGCCTACCAAGAATTAAGATATTAAACTAATTTATTATTTTTCTTATTTTAATAGTTTGGCTAGGCCTTGTTTAGAATGGTTTACAAACCTCCCAAAATGTTTTATCACAAATTTTGATGATCTACGAGAGAAGTTTTATAAAAACTTCTAATATAGAAATAAAACATGATTTGACCATGGTTGACTAATGTGATATTAAATAATGAGAAGGTGAAAGTTTTGATACATATCTTCAAATATGGTGAGCCTTGGCTAGTATATTTCTACATGCACTTACTGATATTGAGTTAAAAAATATATTCATGACAAATTTTGACTTAGAATTAGCTATTAACCTTAGATTATAATTTCAAGATAATTTTGATGATGTTATTACTAAATGTGTCCAAATAATGAAGGATCTTATTGATAAATAATTTATCAAAATTTATTCACCAAATCAATCCCAACATCAAACTTAGAATCAGAAATAGAACCAAAATCAAACTTCAACTTCAAATCCAATAAGTGTGGTAGAGAAGCTAAAACATTTTAATCACAATAATAATGTGGTTGGGAATGGAGTTATAAAATCAAGATGTGTTCACATACTATAGTCACCACTAGTATAGAAGGCTCCTTAGCCACAACCTCTTGATTTAAAAAGACAACCTCTTCTAAGAAAGTAGTTCAATAGAATACCATTTGCTAACTTGGGAGGGCCCATCAATAACATATTTCAAAATTTATTTATTGTGAATGTGATTATTTGGCAAAATTCCAAACCCTTTAATGAAATTTAACCTAAACTAGAGTGGTATAGGAATAATGAATATTCTAAATATCACCAAGTCGAAGGTCATGCAATTCATAGATGTGTGCAACTTTGACATCTCATCCAAAACATGATAGAAAGAGGGGACACTAAGTTAAATAATGAATAATCCTCTAATTATAATAAAATATGGGGATCTATAGAAACCCTTTTTCTCAGCATAATACTAATCATAATGATAAGCAAAAACATCAACAAAATAATCTAATCAAAATCAAGGTTCCTAGGCTAATAATTTTGATTACCATACTAACCCATATGATTATAATGTAGTGGGATATACAATGAAATGTCATGTATCCATGATCACAATCAATCCCTATTCTCATTATAATAATTACCAATAAGAAAATCCCTCTAATTTAGGATTGGGTCCATCTATTCTAGGAGTTCCTCCTTATCATAATCCTTGTCTTCGAGTCACAATTCTAAGATTATTTATTTGATTCAAATTCTTATGTTTGTATTCCCACTTGATATTGTGTTGTTACAAATTGACATCCTAAGATCACCCTTCAAGGGTCTTTATCTTCATATTTTGATCCTAATCCACCTTATTTTTCTAATCCTACTCCATGTCAATCCAAACCAAAGTATAACCCTACTCTTAAGAAGCTATATGATCATGTGGATCTATTGAATAAGACTCCAACATAAATTTCCATTTTAGATATTTTGTGTACTTATCAAATTCACATTTTAGACTAAAAGGGTATGAAATGTACACATTTATGTTGTCTATGTGAATTTGGATGCACTTCAATCAAATTCCAAAATCTAATTTCAAACCAAATTTTAAAATCTATTTCAAATTAGGTTAACTATTCAAATCCAATTTAGTCAAACTATTCTTAGTTCTCTCTTTTGAAGTCAATTCCATTTGAGTCAAACATTCAAATCTCTTTTTCAAATTATGTTTCAAGATCTATTCCAAATTAATTCTAAACCTAATTCACATTGAACTAAACCAAATCACATTGAAATCAAGTTAAATTTGATTAAGGTCCACCAATTTAAATCATTGAAATCACATCTTATCTTTCCATTCAATCTCCCACACTTGTTGGTTATGAATGATGAAGTCTCTCAATTAAATACAATCCAACATAAAATTAAAATCTAATCTTAGATAAATCTAATAAATATAACTTACTTAAGGCTAATCATATTCCATCTGATCAAGTCTTCCCTACTTGGGGATAATCTAAATCAAATTGCTTCTAATAGATTCTACCCTATTTGGGGCCAATTCCATTTAAATAAAGTAAACTTTACCTACTTGGGGCCAATTCCAATCTAGTCATTCCCCTTACATATATCCTTGCCTATGGGTATCCTTCGTTCAATATTCTATTAGCTTTCCCTTCTATTTTATGGCATTCACATCAGATCAAAACAAATACTATGAATTATATTTATTTGAAAATAAGGATGATATCCTTTTATGACTCTTATAAATAGGTGTTTGACTACCTACATATTTTGATTTAGAAAACTTAGATTATATTCATAGGATTAATCACACTGTTTCACATCAACATCCTTCAAACATCCTATCTACTAGCTACCCACTTTATCATGATCATATTAGCAAAGGAAAACCGATTTTGGTACCTTTATCTAATGACTATCTAGATTTTGAGTCACAATAACCATATCAAATGTCAAGTACAAGCCCATTTGTAATACAAGATGTTATAATCTAACTCTTTTAGCTTAGGTAATACTTATCTTGCATTGCATCTATTATTATTTTGACCTTAGAGTGATAACCAATAAATCCATCCAATTTATCTTTTCATTACCATTTAAGGGGACATTATCTATTAAGGATCCAAGTACACCTTAGTCTAAGAATAAATCACTAGGGATATAACAAGATGACTTTCTTAATCATAATCATACTCATTCACTTTCAAGTTAAGATCAAGACAAATCACCCATTTTTGACATTCTCATTGAATCACTAATATTTGATGAGTCATCCTTTGATCATCCTCCTATATTTGATGAAACTTGATTTGAAGAGCCTCTATATGATTGCTCATCTATATTTGATGAAATATTCTTCGATGAGATCATCTTCCAAGAACACATTATTGACAAATAGTCTATCTTCCATTCATTTTCAAACATTATCCATTTTATAAAATTCCTTCATCCTAAAGCTTTCATTTCCAAGTAAAAGGTGAATAAGGTAATTATGGATAATGCAATTCAATGGGCCATTTTTTAGACACATTTACATCAAAATCATGTTCCCCTTTGGAGCCAACATTGTTATCATCATCAACCTCAAGACCAGGTTTTATTTTAGAACCAGTATCAAAATTGGGCTTCACTATAGAACCAATCCTAGATTTAGTATCATAAGTAGAATCAACATCAATATCAACATCAATTTTAGATCCCATTGAGTCTGAATCAAATCCCAAATCATAATACATAATGGATATCAAAACATTGGCTATACACTTCTATTATATATACTTGAGTCCACATCAACTTCAGAATCAACATACACTCATAAATGTTACAATATTGGCTACACACTCCTTGCAGATCAGTTTGAAAATATTTTTGATACTTATTTTATTATTGAGGTCATTTATTTTAACATAAATGTAAGTTATCCTAGTAGCCTCTATGAGAACTATGATGTTGTTTATCCTTCCATTGGTATTACCATTACACATGCATTTCACATTAACCAACCTAATAATTATATTGACATCCATAAATCCATAACCATAAATTGGGATTGATAGAATCACACATTTTCGAAATCCTTCCATGGTGACATATCAGTGGCATAATTTCTAGGTACCCAAGATAACATTAAAGTAGAAAAAAATTTCCCAGTGAAACCTTGTTTGAGGTGATAGGGGACAATCAAAGTCTAAACTCAACATCTTCTAGTGAAACCTTTTTAAGGTGATAGATAATCATTATAATAAAAAACAGAATCTTTTAGTGAAACCTTGCTTAAGTCACTAAAGGATAATAAAAATGAATTACCATTGTCCCTTATTGAAACCTTATTCAATGTGTTATTGGACAATCCAAATCATAACAATCAATAAGACTTTATTGGTGAAAATCTATTTGAGGTTCCAATAGCTAAGTCAATTATTTCCTCATTACTTGATGCAAACATTATTAAATTTAACATCAGCCCTACCACAACCAAAATCAAGTTGAATCTAGATCAAAAATAATGTGTGCAATTAAAAATCCCAATTTTATTTGTCTTTCAACCACTATATATTCCATGGTGATCATATTATTCATTCAAGACCTATATTCCATTATCCAATTAGATCATTTATCTAATGCCTATCCATATTCACACTCCTTAGAATCACTCTTTTTCAAAGAGACTATGAAGATAAATTGGTTAGAGGTTTTGAGGAAATTGAGTCAATGACCAATGATGATCACTTTAACATCAATATAATCAATATCATTAACAAAATTATGTAGAGAATATATTTATAATCAGTATGGGTTAGAGATCAAAAATTTAACATTATGTATCTCATAATACTCTATTAAGTTTAAATGCCAAAAATTAAAAATTAAATCAAAAGAGAAAGATAAATAATTCACCAAATGGTGAAAATCATGATTGTGGTACCTTGGGTAAGTACCATGATGAAAAACAAGTTTTTGGCATCACGTGTAAATAATTTTATGTCTACAAGTAACTTGACACTTTGGGTGGGTTTGCTCACACATGGAGATTATAACCTTTGTTCACATTCCATGGGAATGGAATAGGGCAGCAGATTGTTTGGGCAAATGGGCATCCGAGCATCTTGATGGCAGTAACATGGAGGATTATGAGACTCTCTCCCCGATGCTCCATTATGAATTGGAAATAATTCTAGAGGAAGACAGGGAGTTTTACAATATTTCTTAGGTGGGCATGGGCCTAGTCCTGATGTCTTTGTTGTTCTTCTTTGGGGGCTTTTGCCCCCTATTCTTCTTGTATTGCTCTTCTTATCAATATAATTTTTACCCCTTTATTTAAAAAAACTTGACACTTGGGGTAATCCTTGTTTGTAATGAAATTTGTTCCATTCCAATCATATTGTCCATTTTACATTGTATCAAACCACATTTATTTTCATCCTACCCTAGTCCAATTTTCCTTCTTATCTTGATCTTAATCAAAAAGTGAAAGTTATTTTGAGCCCTATTTTAGAAAGTCTCTTGGCATATCCTCATAATGAAACTTTGATGATTGGACATCTTTTTTCCCATGTGACATGGTCCTTGGAGGTTGTTAATCCCATTATCATCCATTATTATCCAAGATGATCATTCAAATCTTGTCATATGCTATTAAATCTCATTCTAGTTCTAGAATAAGTGTTTCTCTTTACTAGTGATCCCTTGTAGGTATAATGTTCCAAACACTCCTAAAATATTCCAATTTCATTATCTTACCATTTTATGAGTTATAAATTCCATCATCTCACCATTTTGAGAGTTAATTCCACACTCTCATTGTTTTATGAGTTTAAACATTCTCCATTAACTGCAATCCAATCACAATCATGATCATCTTAATTATATTTCATTCCATATTCATACTTATCATATTCTACTCCCATATTTGGTTGAAATATAATGGCTTGAGGTCTATTTGGACTATGCAGGTGGCACTTAGTTTTTTGAGGTCAACTTGGCCATCCTTATATTAAATTTTTTCCATTTTGAGAGTAAAAACATTCAAATATTCCAAAAATTCAAAAACATTAAGTTTTTTCTAAAATCCTAAACATTCATAACATTAAAATATCCTAAAAATAAAAAAGGACAAAATATCTTAAAAAAGATATAAAGCCAAAAAATCCAAAAAACATATATTTTATCTTAAATCCTTGATCAATTTTAAATAAAATTAACTACCATTGGGATGTGTCCTTTTTAAATCCACCATATTTGGAGCAAAGTCAAATTGAACATCTCTAATTCAAGCTCATCACTTCCACCCTGTTTAGGGAAAGTTTAAGTGTGTGACTTATTTTAGGATGTTATATTTCCACTTCTTCTCCTTGTATGTATCCTTGTTTAGGGACATCCATTCCAACCATAATTATCATTGAGCCTTCACATGTGTATATTGACTCAATTAAATGACAAGAATTATTTATATTATTTTTTATTTTCTTATTTGTGTGTTTTTTATTGTTGCCTTGACTTAGTCCATTTTTCCAACAAGATCATCATCATGGTGTCCCTTGTCATGCACTTATACTTGAGTCCATCCATTTCCATACATCAACATTTTCATCATGGTTTTTATCATTGGTGTTTTATTTTCAATTATTTATTGGAATAGGAGGCAGTCCTTACACACATCATGCCTAGGTCATCATCGTGTTTAATATCATGATGTATAGTATTGTGTGAAAAATTAAAAATCAAGTACCAAAGGTATTAAATATATAATGTTTTATTGGAAGTACTCCCCTTGAATCATCATTTATTATCAAATCCAATCATCTCGGTCATCTTTGAATGCATCACATCATCCCATTTTCCATGATCAAATCATAAATGATTGCACATTATGGCTATATATATGATAATCATGATGTGTATCTCCAAATCAACATGTAAAAATAGATTCATACACATTGATAAACCATTATTATTCTAATAATATAGTCCATTATTCATCATATTCTCTCCAAATTTTTGGGGGAACTATAACGGCATATGGTATTTTTTAGATTATGTATGCAATTCTCAATACCAACTAGTTTTTGAGGTCAGCTTGGCCACCCTTTTTTATTTTTATAAAATTAATATTATTACAATCTTATCATATCATTATTAAATCATTATCTTATTTTTTCATTCTTTAGTCTCTCATCACTTTGAGCATTCTTATGTGATCACTTTTTTGCAGCTTTTAAAAATTTGTTATACTATTAATACACATGTTTATGTCAAATTATCATCTTCACATCATTAATATCATCTTTAATCTATGAAATAAGTTAAATCCTTGATCTATGCTTGAAAATAAATCACTCTATCAATTCTCCACCCTATTTGGGTTAAAGTAAATCAATTCTACCCTGTGTGGGGTAAATTATCATTCTGTGCTCATAGATTTCATCCTATTTGGGTAAATTCAAATTGTTTAGCTTATTTTTGGAATGTATCCTTGTATAATTTTACCCTACTTTTTGTAAACCAATTTATCATAATCAAACATCAAAGCATGAAAGTGTTAGCTCAAGTGACATAATCTTATCCATGAGTTAATCTTCTCTTCCATTCTAGTTTCTTCCTTTCTTTTTCAAGATACTATCCATGTAATTCATCCCCACATTCCATCTAGAGGGGGAATCTCCATAACTAATTTAATTCAAACCATATCCTTATCTTTCTATTCAATATCCTACACCTATTGGTTGGGAGTGATGGAATTGTGACATCCATTATTTCATCATTTAATTTTTCATTCACTTTTTTTAGCTTCTCATTATTTGAGAACATGTTACTTAGTATACATATTGTATCACCTTATAAAATAGGGGTAAATGTATAAACTCCATTTTTTTCACTTTCATGTTAAAATTATAGAATAGAATGACTTCTTGTAATTTCACACAAATTGGTCTAAAATCATCTATTCATCCAACATACGAGTTTAAATTTACCTTGGAGAATCTCTAGGTGGGATAATTCACCATATTAAATCTATTCAATTATCATTTTGGTAAATTATTATACTCTGATCAATTCACTAATTCTCCTTCACTAATCAATTAATTTAATTAATTCCCCTTTCCTTAAATCATTCTTCTAATCAAATTACCCAAAATATATTAATTAAATCAATCTTTGATTAATTAAATTAGTAATTTTTGTAATTATAGTTCTATGAAAATGGAATTATCATTTCCTTTCAATTATTAATTCTTATTTTTATCCCTCCAAGAGGCATATTCATTCAAGAAAGAATATTGAGATCATATGGAATATTCTTTTGTGAGACAAGCAATTTTCTAAATGAATTAATATGAAAGATCATTATTTACCCCTCATCTTGGAAACAAGATGAAGGGCCTAAAATGAATCTTGTGAGATATTTTAGGAGCATTCTCAAGCTATCATATTGGAAACAAGATGAAGGGTCCACATTGGATATCCATGTGCTTTCTTAGGAATGAATCTCTACACTTCATCTTGGAAATAAGATGAAGGGACCATAATGAATCTCATAAATATATTATGAGGAGAAGCATCAACCCTTCATTTTGGAAACAAGATGAAGGTATCATATTAATATTTCTTTGATATTTTAAAAATCCATCCTCCACCCTTCATCTTGATCAAGATGAAAGGATCACATTAGTGATCCATGTGTTGATCAATGTGTGTTATTATGGATTCATTTACAATTGTTCATCTTGAAATTAAGATGAAGGGTCCTCATTGATCCTAGTTTGTTATAAATATATATCTTCTCTTTTTTATTTTACATGCACAAGATTTATAGGGAAGCCCTGCAATTTTATCACACTAACTTGTTCATCAAATGTCATGCTTATCAGCTCCAATTCTCAAAATATTCTAAAAGATATGATCTATTTTGGACATTAACATTGATAAATACTACTTGAAGATACATCCAATCCAAATCATATGCAAATATGAGGTTTCAAATGAAGGTTTTTATTATATTGGTTTAATCTTAGCATTATTATCTTAATCTTTGTACACTCACAAGGTATTAGGTGTAGACAATTAGTTATTGATGCTTAATTTTTATCATTTACAATTATTGAATGAGTAGAACTACTACGATATATATTCTAATGATATATTTACAACTTTAATATTTTCTTAGGTCAGTCTTATTTGAGAATCTATCAACTATTACATAAACACAATCATGATCATGTTTGGTAGTAGGGTAGCCTTAGAAAAAAATCATGGAAATGGATTCCCATAATATCATTAGAACTAGAAGAGGTGTGTACAAACTTTGCTTCTTATTGACCATTTTGGAAATTGTACATGCAGTATAAGACTTGATGGAATTATATACATCATACTTGAGATGTGGCCAAAATAAGTTCTTTACAAAACCAAAAGAGTCTTTTCAACTCAAAAATTTCTTAAAACCTTATTAAAATGATCTTCCCATATTTCTTTTTGTTTTTCTATCTCATGTAGAATGGAAAAGTGCCCAAGGTGACATAGAAGTCCATATTACAAGTATACATATAGAGTTGAAATACCACAAAATAAGTTATGATATATATCTTCAAAATACATGTTAGATGGATAAAATTATGACCATGCACTAATGTCATATCCACACACGTTAAGTATATAAAGGAGAGATTGAATCGAATGATGACTCTGATAATTTAAAATTGGATTCATGTTTCTTTGCTTATTATTAATGTTCAAATGTAATTGTTGAAGATAAGAAGACCATTTTTAATGCCACTCTTGCAACAACTTGTTCTAAGTATGAAAGAATTCAAGTGGCTTGTGATCTATTTAGATCATAGTCTCATTTACCAAGATATAAAACTTCTAATGCTTACATGATTGATCAATATCATAAAGCTCATGATTATAGGTTGGGTAATTTTCTTACTGATGCGATGAACAAGTTACTATGATAAGTAATAGGTTGGTCATGTTGAGTGAAAACTGATGTAAGTGTGAAATCGATGGTATTTGTATCAAGCTTAAATGGATACTGAAGGTATATTAAAGCATGTATTTATAGATAACAAAGTTTGAATTTCGTTATTTTGAATTATTTATGTTATGTAGTTTCCTAGATGATGGTAACTTAGTTCATAGGCCAAGTGACATGATAAAACCAAGTAAAAATCTCCAATAGAAATTTGGTAATCCAAGAAGATGTAAATCTCTATGAGATTTTTTGGTTTTGGTCATTCTTGGATGGCTTGAATATCATCTAGGTCCACATGCACTCCTTGTGTGTCTACTATGTATACCATTTAATGTATCTCCCATATATGAAATGAACATTACTCCACATTTTCATACAACTTATGTTTATGTAAAGTGTCAAACACTTTATCTATATGGTACAAATGTTCATCCCATGTTTTGATAAATATTAAGATGTTGTTAAGGTAGAATATAAAAAATGAGGTAGTAAGTGGCCTAATAATGTCATTCATCATTCACATGAATGTATCTGGTGTGTTTGTCAAACCGAATGGAATGAATAACCAATTAAACAAACCTTCTTTTACCTTAAAGGTTGTCTTCCATACATCTATAGGTTCAACATGAATATGAATATACCTAGACTTAAGAGTGATTTTGGTGAAGTATTTTTAACTATGGAGTTGGTCCAAAAAGTCCCCAATGTTTGAAAGAGGAGAGTGATTCTTTGTTGTGATATTTTTGAGAGTTATATAATCAATGCACAACCTTTATGTGCCCATTTTATTTGGTGAAAACATAATTAGGTTTCCATAAGGTGATGAGTTGGGATTGATATGGCATTTTTACATGAGTTCATTGATTTGTCACTTGATTTATTCATTCTCTAAGAACTATATATGGCATAAATAAGAATTAAGTACATGTAATATAGGGATTAAGTCAATAGTGTGCTTTACCACATAGTGTGTAGGCATTTCCTTTGGTAATTAAAATATATCTTTGTATTCTTTCAACCTATGGTTCAACTTGAAGGTTTATGTTGCTATTGATATAGGAACTAAGGTATGGATTAGTGTTGTAAGGATGTTATTACATTTAAATTTTATCATCAAAATCATAAAATTATTAATATATTTGACTAGCTTATTACACTACTTATCACTAATGAGTGATAACTTCAAGACTACTTCTGGTATGTGGTATCTCTTATCACCAACATCTCTAAAATAAATTATGGGATTCACCTCATAGATTACATGTTGATTGTAAAGATATGGTTGACCAAGTAAAACACCACATACCTCTAATGGATAAATATTGAAATGACTTTGTATTGAACAGGGTTGATGTTCTACACTAATTGGAATTGTAGAGTTATGCATTTATTACACCTCACACTAAACCATCCAATAGAGTATGGTTGTAGGTGAGGTCTCAATGGCATGTTTAATATATGAAATACATTAGGATAAATTAATTTCTTCTAATTTACATTGTCAATAATGAACTGTATTGGTTGAGCATTGATCCACATTTGAGAATATAAAAATATTTTTCTTCATCTATTTCCATAGGGGTAGTATAGATGTTTGCAATGTCGACCATGGTGTTAGGTTTAAAATACATGATATTATTACCCTTATCCAAAAAATTTGTGCTTCTACCTATTGATGCAGAATATTGCACCCTTGGTAGGAGGCCAAGCTCCTGCCTTCTTCACACAACTATGGAAACACCCCTCTCACTTGTGGGACTGGTGAAGCTGGAGGGGAGAGTCTCTAAATAAGGGCTAGCTCCCTTTGATGCATCATGTTCATTCCAGTAAATGCTAACACATATATACATATAGATATATATTGGGGGGGATGAAAAGGGAGAAAGATTGCAGGAAAACAAACTACTCTAAAGTGGTGATGCACCAAAATAAGTTGACCTTCTCACATCCACACTTTAAATCAGACATACACATACATACACTTCAGACTTGGTAGAAGGACTACACTACAAGATCTTGATAGGGAGGCTTTAATGGAAAATATAGAAAATAGAGATTGACCTAGGTGCTATGAATTGCACACTGCAAATGATTTCTTCTATTCCTACACTTTCAAATACTGCTCTCCTTGTCAGCTACAGAAATGACACCTTCTAGACAATAGATATGTTGGTGTTGGACCTGTGAAAGCATCAAGAAATAATGACTAAAACACAAACCAACACTCAAGACATACATAGAAATATATATCTAGGATAGAGGTAAAAAATGCATTTATTGATTCAGGTGAAATTTTTCCAGGGCTACGCCTTACAAAAATGTGGAAGCCCTTTCTCCAATGACAAGTCCTCAATATATAGTAGAAGAAAGGAGGCCTTTTTGGTGCCCCTTTTTACAAGTGGCCCATTTGCGTCCCCTCATTGGGAAGAGTAGGCTGTCAAGAAATAAATGTTGCTTCAACCCATGGCTTTGACTTTAGGAACTTTTTTTTCGGTATGGCCATGCTATTTCCTCATTAATTGAGGCTACTTCTTAAAGGCACTTATGTAGCTTATTTGCTCATAAATATGAAATGGAGAAAAAAGGGTCACACAGTTAGCCATTTGCATCCTCTAATTGTAATTTATAGCCACTGTTCCACCTGCTGGAGTAATTTCTTGAGTCGACGCTCCCCTTCGCCACTTGGACAACCTATTTGCTCCATGCTTGACACTTTGTCTTTTCCCTATTTTGTCTCTTCTAGCTCCTTCAGCCCTTGGGGGCTATCTCTTGGCAGGTCACTGTATTTATGGGCTTCCTTTCATGGCTGGAATCCTTCGGTTTGAAAGCAAATGGCTATTTCATTATGCTAATTTTGACGTTCACGCAGCCATCATCACTTTGAAAACCAATAGCTAATTCACTTCCTTAAAGTTGACAGCTTCTAGGATGTCACCACTTTGGCAATTTCCTTCAGGCTTTGTCTTCCTCGGTGGGTCCTATAGGTCCTTTTGCTTGAAGCCCCTTACTATCACCTTCTCAAAGGGAAGGTGACCCATTGGCCTTTGTTTGGTATCCCTTTATCTGGGTCGAGAGTCCCCCATAAGGGTACCTACCCTTCGGGGTCCTTTGGTGGGTTGCTAAGCTCCTCCAGTCTATTTCTCAGGCTCCTACAGACATTCTCTCATAGACATTATATTCACAGATATTTTCCTGTGGACATTCTATCTATGGATATTTTCCCATGGATATTCTGTCTGCCAATATTTTGCCTAGCCTTTGCTTGGACTATGGCCCGAATTCCTTTGGACTTTTTGTCTGAAGGAATTCCTTCAGACAAAAAGTTTGAAAGAATTCAAGACTTTGCCTTAGCCAAAATTTTGAAAGTTAAAACACCCCTTTGAAATGTTCCATTGAAGTATTCCATGCCCTTCACAAGGGCCTCTAGATTTGAGCTGCCCCTTGACCTTTTGGGCATACCATTGAACCAAACCGTTGAACCAAAAATGGTTCAATGGTTCAAGTGGTTTAATCATTGTGCACCAATGCCAAGTGAACCAAATCCGATGAACTTGAAGCTACTAAACCATCTAGTTGAACTAAATGATTAAACCATCTAATTGAACCAAACATTTGAACCACTTGCTTTTAACCAAACTCATTGAACCAAGCCATTGAACCAAAATTGGTTCAACGGTTCAATGGTTCAATGTTGTTGAATCGAGATGTTTAAACTGAGCGATGAACTTTTGTTGAACTAAAGGTCATTGAACCATTTAAACTATGCCAATTGGAATCTGCATTGAACTTAGCTGATTGAACCAAGGCTGAAGAACTTGAAGCTCAAACCAAGCACCTGTTGGGAAAAATTGGTCAACAAATTGGTGACTCCCAGGGGAAGCATGCCTACTATGCTTAAAGACCAGTTGCCTTATAGTCCATTGGGCACAGAGCCAGATGGTCACTTAAAAAACTAGCAATAGCTCTAATGAATTTTAGAACTAGTCACATAGATTTACCTCTAAGGAAATGAAAACACACACAAAGCTAAGAAAACTACTACTTGTGCAACAACACTTAGGGAAAACAAGGAAAGAAAACAAGGGAAAATATATATAGATGAAAGGAGACTTAGTGGCAGTGCTTCAGATCTATCCCATTGACTGGGATATGCAGTTCTTCACCATCAAACCTAGAGAGTTGGAATGCATTATGCTACTTGCACTGAGTGATTATGTATGGGCCACTCCATAGGGCATCAAATTTTGCATGCTTTCCAAGCTTAGCTTGGTCTTCGTCCCATTTCAAGATAATGTCTCCTTCAAAGAAATATTTTGATGAAGATTTCTTGTCAAAGTGTCTCTTTGTTTGTTATTGGTGGCTAGTCATAGAAGACATAGCCTAGTCCCTTATCTTTTGGAGCTCTATTAGCTTGCATAGCCTAACCTCCATATTATTTTCTCCTTCTAATTACAGTTAGCGAGTGAGGTATAATGTTGGAAATTCAAGTGAGATGGGAATCCTAGCTTCCCTTCCATACACAAGCATATAAGGAGAATTTTTTATTGCTCTCTTTGGGGTGATTCGATCAGCCCACAAAGCTATTTTCAGCTTGGCATGCCAAGTCCTCTGATTTTCTTCCATGGTCCTCTTTATGATCCTGATCAAATTTTTATTGGTGGACTCAGCCAGCCCATTCCCCTGTGGGTAATAATTGGATGAAGTGATGAGATATATACCATACCTCAGTGCCCATTCACTTGTTTTGATTCCTAGAAAAGCCAAAGCATTATCTGAGATTATGGTGGCTGGGACCCTAAATCTTGTCACCAGGTCCTCATAAAATTCTAGGACCACACTTTCATTCACCTCCTTCAGAGCAACAGCCTCCACCCACCTTGTGAAATAGTCTATGGTAGTCAGGACCTACTTGTGTCTAACAGTGGAGGGAGGATTAATCATCCCTATGAAGTCCATGCCCCACTGCATGAATGGTTGTTTCACTTGAATAGGCTATAGAGGCATGTCAGCCAACTATTGTTTCCCATCAAAAAGTGCACACTTCTAGCACTTTCTTACCCAGGCATGGGTGTCCCTAAAAAGAGTAGGCCAAAAATAGCCAGCTCTCATTGTCCTTGCTACAGTAGCTCTAGGAGTGAAATGATTACTTGCTGGCCCATCGTGGAACTCAGATAGTACTTTATCAACCTGGTTTGGATCAATGCATCTTAGAATAACCCTAAAGAGATCCTTCCTAAACAATACTCCATCAACCAGAACATAAGGGAGAGACTGGAGCCTGAAGTACCTTCTTTTGATCTTATCAAGACCCTATGGGTACTCACCAGTGAGAAGGAAATGCCTCAATTCCGATATCCAATCCTTTATGATAGTTGGTTCTTTTACTATAGCTACATCATGAATTAGTAAGTTGTCTTCCCCTTTCTACTTGAAGTCTATAGCAAGGTGTTCACACAGGCCTCTTCCCCTCACTAGCTTGGTGATCTTGATGTCTACGTCATACTCCATCACCTTGGTGATCCACCCTTCTCTCTTCTCATTTAAGTCACGATTGGTCAAGAAATCCTTGATGCCAGGATGTGGAACCATGAGGTGAATCCTACTATTAGACAACATATGCCTGAACTTCTTCAGGCTCCACACTACTACCAAGACTTGCTTCTCTACATATGTGTATCTGACTTCAAAATCCTCTAGCCCTTGGCTAAAAAAATCAAGTGGCTACTCAAGGTCATCACCATTTGCTTGGGTAAGCATGGTGGAGATCACCTCTTCATTACTAAAAGTGTAGAGGTTGAAGTCTTTATTGAAGTCAGGGCTGATCAAAGTAGGAGCCCGAGTTATGGCCTACTTGATGTCTTCAAAGCTGTCCTTCCTTTGTGTTGTCCACTTGAACTCTTCACCCTTCCTTAGCGTAGAGGTCAGTGGCTTGACTATCTTTATGAAATTTAGAATGAATCTCTGAATAAAGTTTATCTTGCCAAAGAAACTCTGCAGGCCTTTATTGTGCTTCGGTAGGGACATCTCCAGGATAAAATGAACTCTCTTAGGGTTAATGGATAAACCCTCCTTAGACATGATGTGGCCAAGGAGTTTCTCCTCATGAATAGCAAACACACATTTCTTTGGATTAAGAGAAATGCTAAATTCCCTACACCTTTCAAAAATCTTCCTGAGGTGTTGCATGTGTTGGCTCACTTCCTTGGAGAGCACTATCGCATCATCGAGGTATACCAGCATGTTGTTGTTTATCAAGCCTCCAAAAGCCATGTCCATGGATTGTTGAAAGGTAGCACTATCATTAGCTATCCCGCATGGCATCTTCTTATAGGTGAACGTTCCCCATTTAGTAGTGAAGGCTATTTTGTGCTAGTCACAGCCTTGCACCAAAATTTGATTATACCCTAAATAACCATCCAGGAGGGAGAAACGCTCACTGCCTATTACCTTCTGAAGGATCCACTCCATGTTCAAGAGGGGATAATGATCTTTTAAAGAGACTTTATTAAGGTCCCTAAAATTGACACATAGCTTGATCTCCCCATTCTTATTTCTAACAGGAACAAGATTGGCCAGCCAAGAGGAATGTTTGATTGGAAATATAATCTCAGACTCAATCAATTTGGCCAGTTCCCTTTGCATGAGAGGCTCAATTATTAGGTTGATAGGTCTCTGCTTTTGTGTGACTGGCCTAGCACCTTATTCTAATTTGATGGTGTGCTGGGTGAGTCTTGGGTTGAAGCCCTTCAAATCAGTGTAATCCCAAGCAAAAACATCAACAAACTCTTGACACAACAAAATGAAAGCCTACCTTTCTTAAACTATATAAACTTTTCCAAGTGCAAGCAGCTTATCCTTGAAGATCTCAACCCTTTCATAATTCTCCTCCTTAGTTGTGATGCATGCCTTGTCATTCCTCAATTGGCCATCTCCATTGAAGATGCTCTCAAGAGTGACCAAACCTTTAGGGAGCTTATTGTTCTTCAATTAAACAATCTGGTTGCCATATTGCTGCTATAGCTTTGCCTAGTTCTGTGTTGCAAACTTAGCTTCCTCTTGCAGGAAGAAAGCTATTTGCTGGTCATTTTTGAAAACCTACCAGTTTTCAATGTTGTCGGGGATGGAGTGCAAAACTACCACCTTCAAGGGGCATGAACCATAGTCTCGACTTATCTCTCTAGAAACATCAAATTGAGCACCAATTGTTGCTAGCCTATCTGCCTATTTGTTCTACTCTCTAGGAATGGAGGCATTATTGAAAGTGAGGAAATATTCCACCAAGTCCCAAACCCTATGCTTGTAGGACTTCAACAAGGAATTCTTGGTCAAATTTTGGCCTTTCACCTGATTTACAATCAGCTCGCTGTCTCCCAAAACTTGCAACTCCTTGATCCCTCTTTTTCTTGCACATTCCAGACCATGGATAAGGGACTCATATTCTAAAACATTGCTTGTGTAAGAGAATTGGAAATGGAAAGCTAAAAAGTATCTCTCCTTTGAAGGGGAGACTAACATCACTCCACCACCAGCTCCCAGCCTACTTCTAAAACTGTCAAAATACAGCTGTCGTAGGCCTAGGTCCTCTTGGCTTGCCTTCATTATATTTGGTATGAAGGCACCATCTTCATGCATGAAGTAGACTCCAAGGCCTACCTCCTCTAAGAACTTGTAAGTATCATGCTCGAAGTTGTCATTTTCCCACTCATCCAAGAGTAGGTTTTCAACTCCTTTAAAAGTAGAGGATGGAGATTGGTCTGTCTGGGACTCTTCTGGGTCGATAATGGTGTAACTGACATTCACTGCCTTGGGCAAATATGGTTCTAGATGGTCCTTGTAGAGTGGCTCAGATTTGATCTTTACCTTGGTCTCATACTTGGTTCTAAAAACTAGATAGGACCAATTTACTGCTAGATAGCCACCTATCTTTGACGTGAAGTCCCTGGACAAACAAATTGCAAAATAAGGAGGAACATCTACTACCACTATATCATGGGGAATTGAAAAGGTTGGGAAAGCATGCAATGTCAAGATTAAACCCTTCAAAATCCCAACTATTTTTTCAGGTCTCCCATCTAACTGCAAAACTCCCTTATTCATCTCTTCATATTTCAGTCCCATCTTGTCAGCTATGCACTTGGGCATCACTAAGGTACTAGCCCCACTGTCAATGATGTAATTGTGCACCAAGAAATCCCCTATAACCAAGGACATATAGAAAGGGGGAATTTTCCCTTCCTTATTTACCTAACTTGAAGTGGAAGGCTATCCATTCATCACTAAGATGTTATCGGTCCTTGTGGGATAGCTTGTTGGTCCAACTCATGCAATTCCCTTTATAACATGTCCTTCTATCCTTGTAGAGACAATGAATCCCATAAAGAGATGTTCATATGCAGCTTCTTCATCTGGTCCACTATATTGACTTGAGGACTACCTCCTTTCAATTTTTCCTTGGGGCTAATTCTAACCTGAGCTGCAGGCTGAGGGGCTAAAGGTGCGAATGGCGATCTGAAATTTGGGGCTTTCTGATTTGAGTGTGATGGAGATGATGTAGCTATCGATTGGCTAGTCACATGGGCTTCTCCCATTGCCCTCCTCTTGAATCTTGTGTTGGCTATAACATAGTCAACCTGATTGTCTATAATGCCCACATAATTCACTGAATAAAATTCCCCTTCCAGATAATTCATGAGGGTAGAATCAGGGTGGGCCTGATTGCTACTCGTGCTAGGTTGCATTGAAGGCTTGAAGACTTAGGGTTGAGTGGCTGCCTGATTATCTACATTCTAGAAATAACCCATCATCTCATTTGTATAAATAGCCTATTCTTAACCATATCCCATGGTTAAACAACTTGGTTGTTCCTGTACTAGATTGTTCTCAACAGGTATATGACTTTAGATGATAAAGGGGGGCCTGAGTTGTAGTTTTGAAATAGCCTGGTCTAAGTAAGCTGACCCTATCCTTGATTATATTTTTGGAAATGGGGTTTGGGGGATTGACCATAATGCTGGTATCCTTGATTCGGTTTGTTGCTTTGAGCTTGCTGCCTTTTAAGAGCTACAAGTTCATTTGACATGCTCTATAATAGACTTTTAACCTCATGAAGCTCATTGAATGGAACAACAACTAGTTTCTCTATGGTAGGTAGAGGAGCCAATGTGGGAGTAATGGCCTGAATTAGCAGTAGGTTTTTTGGGAAAATTGGCATGTGAGGTCTAGGGGCTATTTTCTCAGCCTGTACTAAGCAATTTTTAGTTGCTATGGCTATGTCATAAGTAGCAGGTAGTATATTCCCTCCCATGGATTATATCATTACTGTAATATCACTATTCAATGCCTTTAAATAATACAAGAAAGCATAGCTAGGAGTCGGTCTTACCAGGATGGGGATTCTATCCCAAGTCTTCTGAAATCACGTGTTGAAATCCTACATATACTCATGTGGAGCTCTCTTTATCATCGTCAGCTGCTTAGCAAGTTAGAGGCCATCACTTTTTTCCCTAAAATGGTCTGTTAACTAATTACCCAATTCATTCCAGGAATGGATTGAATTTATAGGCAAGGTCTTGTACCAGTCAAGAGCCTTGCCTTTGAGAGACAATGCCAGCAATCTGATGGTGATATTTTCCTCTGTGACATTGTGAATATTACAGAGGTTAACAATATTCCTAATGTGCTCAATGACTGTGATGGGCCCCTCTCCATCGAAAGAAGGTATATTTTTTAGGGCTATTCCCAGGATTGGATCATAACATGGGAGATTTAAGGGGCTTTGACCATGAAAAGCTGTAAAGGGCAATGCCATAGCTGGGATGGGCTATAACTATGGCTTTGCTGCATATGCATCCCTTACAATAGGTCTAGGAGGGTGGCTTATTGAATACGGATGGGTCCTCTCAAACCTTAGTCTTTTTTTTGAGTTCAAAGGCAACTCAATAAAATTGAAGGGAACCCCTTTAGAAGCAGACCTTGTGGTGACTTTAGGTATAGAAAGTTAAGAAACTGGTATTGATTGGAAAACTAAAGCTCTTACTAGTGGAGTCACTAGATGCTGGAAATCTTGATTTGTTGTAATAGGGCTAACATCAATCTTGAAACCTTACTAAATTGTCAAACTACGTCCCACCAGGCATGCCAAAACTATTGACGCATAAGATTGCACCCTTGGCAGGAGGCTGAACTCCTACCTTCTTCACACAACTATGGAAACTCCCCTCTCACCTGTGGGACTGGCAAATCTAGAGGGGAGAGTCTCTAGATAAGGGCTAGCTCCCTTTGATGCATCATGTTCATTCCAATAAATGCTAACACATATATACATATAGATATATACTGGGGGGATGAAAAGGGAGAAAGATTGTAGGAAAAAACACTACTCTAAAGAGGTGATGCACCAAAATAATTTGACCTTCTCACATCCACACTTTAAATCAGACATACACATACATACACTTTAGACTTGGCAGAAGGACCAGACTAAAATAGCTTGATAGGGAGGCTTTAATGGAAAATATATAAAATAGAGATTGGCCTAGGTGCTGTGAATTGCACACTGCAAATGATTTCTTCTATTCCTACACTTTCAAATACTGCTCTCCTTATCAGCTGTAGAAATGGCACCTTGTAGACAATAGATATGCTGGTGTTAGACCTGTGAAAGCATCAAGAAGTAATGACTAAAACACAAAACAACAATCAAGACATACACAAAAATATCTATCCAAGATAAAGGTAAAAAATGCATTTATTGATTTAGGTGAAATTTTTCCAGGGTTACGCCTTACAAAAATGTGGAAGCCCTTTCTCCAATGACAATTCCTCAATATATAGGAAAAGAAAGGAGGCCTTTTTGGCACCCCTTTTTACAAGTGGCCCATTTGCATCCCCTCATTGGGAAGAGCAGGCTATCAAGAAATAAATGCTACATCGACCCATGGTTTTGACTTTAGGTGTTTTTTTTTTTTGGTATGGCTGCGCTATTTCCTCATTAATCGAGGCTGCTTCTTGAAGGCACTTACGCAACTTGTTTGCTCATAAATATGAAATGGAGAAAAAAGGGTCACACGGTTGGCCGTTCACATCCTCTAATTGAAATTTGTAGCCAATTTTCCACTTTTTGGAGTAATTTCTTGAGTCAACACTCCCCTTCACCACTTGGATAACCTATTTTCTCCATGCTTGGCACTTTGTCTTTTCCCTATTTTATCTCTTTTGGATCCTTCGGCCCTCAGGGGCTATCTCTTAGTGGGTCACTACATTTTTGGGCTTCCTTTCATGGCTAGCATCCTTTAGTTTGAAAGAAAATGGCTATTTCATTGTGTTAATTTTGATGTTCATGCAGCCATCATCACTTTGAAAACCAATGGCTAATTCACTTCCTTAAAGTTGACAGCTTCTAGGATGTCACCGCTTTGGCAATTTCCTTCAAGGTTTGTCCTCCTTAGTGGGTCTTATAGGTCCTTTTGCTTGAATCCCCTTCCTAGCACCTTCCCAAAGGGAAGGTGACCCATTGGCCTTCATTTGGTGTCCCTTTATCTAGGTCAAGAGTCCCCCGTAAGGGCACCTGCCTTTTGGGGTCCTTCAGTGGGTTGTTAAGCTCTTCCATACTATTTCCTGGGCTCCCGTAGACATTTTGTCTACGGATATTTTCCTATTTTTCCTAGCCTTTGCTTGGACTATGGTCCGAATTCCTTCAAACTTTTTGTCTAAAGGAATTCCTTCAGACAAAAAGTCTGAAAGAATTTGAGACTTTGCCTTAGCCAAAATTCCAAAAGTTAAAATGCCCCTTTGAAATGTTCCATTGAAGTATTCCATGCCCTTTGCAAGGGCCTCTAGACTTGATTTTCCCCTTGACCTTTTGGGCATACCCTTGAACCAAACCGTTGAACCAAAAATGGTTCAACAGCTCAAGCAGTTCAATCATTATGCGCCAATGCCAAGTGAAACAAAGCCGATGAACTTGAAGCCGTTGAACCATCTAGTTGAACCATCTAATTAAACCAAACATTTGAACCACTTGATTTGAACCAAACTCATTGAACCAAGACATTGAACTGAAATTGGTTCAATGGTTCAACGCTCTTGAATCGAGATGTTTGAACTGAGCAATGAACTTTTGTTGAACTAAAGGTTGTTGAACCATTTGAACTATGTCGATTGGAATCTGCATTGAACTTAGCTGATTAAACCAAGGCTGAAGAACTTGAAGCTTGAACCAAGCACCTATTGGGTAAAATTGGTCAATAGTACCTACTAATTCAAGATGTTAAAATAGAGTTTTCCTACAAAAAAATATTCATTAGTATGATTTCTAGAGTTATGAAATGAACACCACTTGCCAGTATTAGACTGCTTATTTTGGGCATTTTATTATTATTTATTCTAATATGGAGGGTGTTTGGTGATATTATTTGAATTAAAATTTTGCTTAGAATATTTATATTGTTACTTGGTTTGAAACTTAGAATCTTTTGTCTTATTCTAATATTTGGCCTTTTCTTCAAACTTTAAATCTAATCTATAGGATTCTCCAATTGAATATATCTATAAGAAATCCATATTTGACTAAATATGAGGTCTCAAGCCTGACCTATATTTCAAAACATTATTTTGATATGAATCTAGAATCTTGAGTTTGGATACCAAAGTATAAAAAATATCATTGTATTGTTGTATAGATTATTCTTTCCCTTAGTGAAAATAAGAGAAATTGATGTACTTGTCATCATAGTGTCCATTATAATAATAGGTTTATTTTATGCTTCTATGAAACAATTCCATGTTTATATAGATGTGTCTAAGTTAAATTCATATTTATGACTTTTAGGTGAAACACAATAGTTTTCCCACTATTTATTTACAAATAAAAATTTTCAAAAGAGTGAATGTAATATTTTATCTTTTAGATAATTGATTAACTACGTAATATAAACTATAAAGTTAATCTAATTATCTAGTGAATATGAATCTATTTTTCCTTCAAATAAAGGGATGCATATATTTAATTTTACCTTATATGGCATTTGACCACTAAATAGTTGATTAGAATGAGGGGTATTTGAAGGATCATGTTGGTTGAGAAGTAATGATAAGTGATCAAAGATACTCATTTGTTCACATGCATGATTTTATTCCAAATATTTTCATTGTATTTTCAATCCATCCTCTATCATATTATTAAATATTTATGAAGTTGGAGTCATTGAATATTTGTCTCCCATTTGAGTATAGGAAGGTATGATGAAGGGTCATGAGTATTGAACCCTAACTTACTATAATAATAAAAATTATGAGTGTGAAAATAAATAATGAAAAGCCTTAGATACACCATAATACCACTTTAAAATGATATTAAGTGTGTAAAATCTAATATGCTTGATCTGGATCCCACAATATGACCTAGTGGACAACCCACTTAAACATATTTATGGGGGTTATGAATGGGGGGAAATTAAAAATTACAAAGAATATGAAAGTGAAATGCATTCAAAGGAAAAAATAAAGCAAGAAAGATATGGAAACCAATGTATAATTGTAATATCAATATTTTATTATACTAAGTTATATACAATATTTGTGAGATCAAATGTTTGGTGTCTATATATTTCCTAGATTTATTATTATCTTTGTCTCTCTCTTATCTAAAAATAATGGAAGTGTATATTATTATAAAATTGAGGAAGATTAAGTTTTGTTTGATCCATTATAATAGTTGGTAATAACTAATTCATAACTAAAGAGTACAGTGATGTCACTAACTACTATTATTGATGAGCTAAGTTCTATAATACCAATAATGTAAGAGCTTTACAATAATGTAAAAGTGGAATTATATCATAAAAACTGGCAGGTAGGTGGAAAATCCAATTTCAATTCTACTGACATTAGTGTAAGGATTTATGTATATCAAAGTTCAACTAATGCAAGATATACATATCTATATCCTTATAGATCAAGTTGTGTATGAAACTATCTAATTTTCATAGGAGGTGAAGAAGAAGACATGTGGATGGTGAGTTTTTTTCAATCACATCATCCATTCTACCTATAAAAGTGAAATAACTTATAAGAATATATATAAAAGTATGATCCAATCCCATGTATCCTCATATCAACATAACCTTATTCAATAAAAAGGGGTATGTCAAATCCTACCTTGGTATAGGTCCCATCTACACACATGTGCCTATTTTATTAGACTACATGAAGGTTTATCCTCATGAATTTGAAGTGAGAATAATGGATTGGGGCTGATTGAGTTTGGATCACATAAAAACAAAAAAAACAAATTGGGTTCTCAAAGGAATGGTGGATGATGCAAGTATATTGGTAGATCCTATGTACATGGAATAGTTCATGTCAACACCATTAACTAAAATGAATTTGTCTTCCTGGGAAATTATTGATTTATAATTTCAACATAAAATAATAATCAATAGGTAAATGTATTGGTTTAATAATAAACTAAGTTAATATGCATAGGCACTTCTAGGAAGTCTAAACCTATAGTACCCCAAAAATAATCCACCATAAAAACTTTTAGAGTGGATAGAATTGATTCCCTTGGTTCCATTTATTGAAAGATAGTTGTTATAAGAAGTGATGGTGATGGAAAATATCAAAATGAAATGAATATGTTTGGTAATAATTATAGAGTAATTAATTCCATAGTAGTTAAATTTTAAGTTAAGATTCCTTCTCATCTATAATAAACTCACACTCCTAGTGATATGGGTGTCCTTACTCAGATAAATAGAGGTTCAGTAATTATTGAGAACACTATGCAACAATAAATTACTTATAGTCAAGTATTAGACCAATATGATATTGTGATAGTGAATAAAATTATTCCCTAGTAAGGTATGTTTTCTCCTCACATTCCACCTTCTCCTCAAGATCTACTCCCCCCATTCCACACTTCCATAACAACCTACTCCACCTATAGCTCCCTTATAATCAATAAAATAGGTTGTAAGCTTTAAAAATGCTTCATTCTATTGGGTACAACCATTGTTATGTAGGAATAATAAGGTTATTGAGATAATAATCATATATTTTAATATGGTAGTAGACTTATAAAAAACACCGTCACCAAAGAAAACAAATATTACATCTAAGCCAATGGTATTTGACCCCTTTAGGGCCCAATTTTTAGAAATTTTAGAACTTATAATAAAAAAAGAGAATGAAGGAGATTATAATTTATGACTACAAAATGAATGTAATTCCCCTGGGGTCATCCACCCATGAGAGTGATTCACACAACCTTAGGGACACCACACAAGGAATGATTAGGAGGTTATAAAAAGATGATTTAATTTAATAAAAAATGAAAGAGGAGATTCATAAACTCATTAGATTATTGAATGTCTCCACTACTCCACTACAAATTCTTGGAATCACTAAAGAAGTAATTTCAACCATAATAAGGTACAACAAATTTGGAAAGACTCTCAAAACTTGGGTGGAACAATTGATTTTAGAAAGAATGAAATAAATTAATGAGGTGATCAAACAATGTGAGAAAATTTACATTTATTATGGAATAGTGGATCAAAAAATCTACTATCATAAAACTAAATTGGAAATGTGGGAGGAATTAAATAAATATGTAAGATGAATGTCAACAATTAATGTTGACTTGCTTGTCAAAGGGGGAATGTTTGACGTGATGGAGAATGAAATTTCATATTATTTTTTGGAGATAATGATACACAAGATTCATATTTTTAATAAGGCCATGGTAGACCTAAGGGAGTAGGAAAAGATAAGTGATGAAAGGCTCAATGAAGTCTTCTTTAATATGTGGGATATTCATTATGAATTTTCAAAGGAAGATGGATTTGGATAACATTATAACATTAATTTTAATGATTGAATGATAAAAATAATAAAAAATATTTATTCAATGAAGTTTCTTTTAGCATCACCATAATGTGTAAGTTCAATGGAATCATTGTTGCTTTGGAGGAATTGAATATAAGTTTTCCAATATTATCTAAAACTTTGAACATAATGATTATGATTAATAATATATGGTAGGTTTTTTGTAAGAATAAAATGATTTTTAATGGATATATAATAGCATAGGCCATAAACAAGGTCAAGTAAATCAGTTTGTATTAAAAAAAGATTAAAGTTGTAGGTCAACATACTTCAAAAAATGGCCCACTAGTCAAAAATCCTTGTAAAGGGATGTTTCATTTGCTTTATTATATTTTGCATATATTTCAATTTTTAAATGTCTATAAAGTAAAAATGTATTATATTTTTTTAATATTAAATTCTCTTTATTAAAAAATGAAAATTGAATATAAAATTAGAATAAGATCTTGAAAATAAAATTTACAAGAATACAATATGTCAACCCCTTTCTCCTAAAACTTATAAAGAGGGGAGATGACCATTGTAAAGAGACTTTTTGATACTATTTTTTTTGGTTTAAATTAAGAGGAAATAAAAATTTGTGTTCATTTTAATTAAGGAATAGAAAATTATTCTTTATAACATTGTGTCTTAGAATCTCTACGTTGATATGCTTCACTCTTTTATTTGATATATGTCTTTTTTATCTTTCTTATACTAATTTTTTTAGGTTTAATTGTCTACATTTGAATGAGTAAAATTTTTTCATGTAAGGATTAAATACGAGTTTTATTATTTGTGCATGTCCCTTCATATTCCTTTTATTTTTATTTTTATTTTGAGAGTTGAAATTTAAAAAAAAACACTCCATACAATTTCCCTATGCATATTGTACAAAATTTATCTCTAGTAATTTTGTAATTTAAATAAAAGGAACCTCCCATCATTATGTAGGAGATAATTTTGTCCCTTTAGTTTTTAAAAAAATCATTTTTATTTAGTGTTAAATATATTACCAACATTTTTTGGCACCCAACATGGGGAATGTTTATAAGGTTTCTATGTTATCAACAAAACTCATCACTTGGTAATATATATGAGGCAATAAGTTGAGTACTAATCCATACCAATAATTTTTTAGAAATATAATAATGAAATTTTTGAAAATAATTAGTGTCCATAGATATTAAAAAATAATTAGTTTTTTTAGGCACCTAAGTGTTAAAAAATATTCATTAAATCCAATGAAAGTATTGGCATTTATAACCCATTCTTTAATCTTAAAAATGAATGGAACAAATGGCCTAGTGACAAACATAAATTTTCCAATTCCAAGCATCCTAATTTGAAGAGATATAAATTTAAAAATCATGGTGGTTACACCTATACCATGGGGTGTGAAATTTAGGCCATGTGATTTGGGGGATGAACTTCATGAGTTATCTAGAGGATCAAGGATTATTTTTTTAATGTTTATTAATGATGGTAAATAACACCCAAATGAGCATATATAAGCCTTTGTTAATTATTATTATTGAATTTATGTACAAAATGAGGATGGAGTGGTTAAACTATTTATTGAGACTTTGTGCGAGGATTGGTAGAATGGTTCCATCATTTCCAACCTAGATATATTATAGATTGGTGAACTATCAAAATTAAATTTAAAAGAGAGGTTTAAGTCAATATAAGATGACAATGTGTTATTTTATTAGGATATAATAATGAATAAGGAACCCAATTGAACTATGAAGGAGTTCATAGCCAAGTTTAATAAATTAATAATTAAAATCACTCATAATTATATCCCCACTCTAGAAAACCCAAAGTGTTTCCTCTCGAATGAATAAAAGCATGGTGTAAATGTATTCCTAAGAATAAATAGCCTACCAAATTTGGAGCTTACCAAATTTAAATCTATATAAATATAAGATGACTTGTTCATGGATAGAAAATTAAAAAAATGATGCATTCAAAAGTAAGGGACAAACTATAATAGACCCTAATCCAAAACTCATGAATAATTTGTTGTCCTAAAAATAAAAATACCTTATTCAAATCACATTTATCCTTATCAAGATGTGGCAACTAATATTTTTCTCCATATAATATAAATAATGAATGCAACTATATATCCCAAGATCCAAGGATTATGATCAAATAAACCTATGTGTAAAAATGGTGCAAATCCATTTGCATGTGATTTTTATGCAACTAATGATGGTGATGGTTAAAATTATATATAAATAGTGATAATGATACAAATGTGTATTATTATATACCATAAAAATAATTTGATTCAGGCATGTCTGATCATAAAATTTAAGAACCTGATGGTGACACTATAATGGATTAATTTGAGTATGAACTCATATGCAAGTAACATGATGATGTAGTTAAGGAGATGAAAAATCATTCATATGTTATGTATTGTCACATTGATTTACACCCCTTTATGAGATACATATCTCTCCTCATCCAAGTGTCATAATGGAAACATCTCTCTTGCTGTGGGTAATAATTTGTTGAGATGCATATCTAGAAGGGCTAGTTCCCTTGATGCACTCTTTGAAGTACTTTCTTGCCTATAAATTTTGGATGAAAAGGGTTAAGAGAAAAAAATAAGAAAGATAAAAAAAAATTTGATTCACCAATATTATATTACCTCCTATGGATAGAACTTATACTACTTAGAGATAAACAAGGCTTCCTTCACACAAAACTCACTATTTGAGTTACATTATCACATCAGTGTTTCATAAGTTAGGTTAAAAAAGGTATTTGATATTTAGGAGAGAAATTAATTATTCCTTGATATAATACAACATTATAACACTTATAATACACTCCTACATTTTAAAATAACACTAACAAAGACCTGTAATAATCACTCTTCTACACACTTGGTGAATAATCAAGGATAACATGCTAGAAAAGATCATCTTCTACTAGACAAGACCAATAAGATTGAAATAACACCCAATTTTATAGAATATAAGTAGTAAAAATCACTTTTTTATTTATTCAATAGTCATTCAATAATAAATTTGTCCAGGGTTTCACCATTAACCAATGAAGGTTCTAAAAAGAGCCAAAAGAGTCAATATTTATAGCCTTTGAGAGAAGAGCAAGACAAGGAAAGTCCATAGGTCACTTTTAAACTTATTAATATGAAAAAATAGGTTAAAATTTCATTATAAATATATATGGAATTAACCATGTAATTTAAAGAGGTACAAATGTCCATACAAGTCATGAAACTTATGAAAAATGGCATGAAACTCCTAGTCTTGGCTCAAAAAACTACCTTCATAATTTGAACCTATATGAATGTCCCACCACTAAACAATGATAGTTATGATTATTTTGATATTATGTAAGGACTTAAATCATGCATCTCCATGTATTTTTTCAATTCTTACTCATCTAGAAATTCCTATAAGGAAGCCATCACTATCTACAATATAAAAAAACTCCTTTTTTAGTCATCCCTCACACTTGGCCTTAAAAATGCATTAAATTTTACATTTAAATCCATGGGAGGAAGTTAATGATACCTTTAAATAACATAAATGACCTTAGATTCATCAATCATACTTTAAAAAGGCTCACACTTGTAGTTTTCACCCTTCTCACCCTTGTGTCCACTATGATAGTTGTGATAGGCTAAAAGGGGAGCTATATTTTGGACACTTATGAGTTTAGGATTTTTTTCCTAGAATAAAATGGCCATAGGGAGTTAATTTATTTCTTAATATTCCACCAAAACTTGATTTCATCTTCAGACTCCTCCTATAGCCTATAAAACACATAAAATAGTCAAGAAAACCCTGTTTATCATGTTGTATATACAATTCCATACAACTAATCTTGGTGGGAGATATCCTGAGGGAGTCCTCTTCATGGTACAATAAATTTAATTTCCAAACTATGTCATTAGGATATATTTCCAATCTCATTTTTTTCATTGGTTCTTAGCTGAGGGTTTGGTAGGGTTTTAGGTAGTTTTTTGTATTAAGTTTTGTTCATAAATATTGGACATTGGAACTGCCACTATATTCCAAAAAATTTAATTTAAGGGACCCTATAAACTCCTTAAAATTCCTCTAATTACCATGCATAGTCTTAGAAAATATATGAGTACTTGAAAACACCCATCTAGCTTGTTTTCCTCTCTTTCTGCATATTTGGACTATGTCAAGGATAGAATTTGATTTTTTGTACATATCCTTGCACTAAAAAATCTCAAAAATGTATATTTACACTTATAAACATGTCTAAATCAACTATATATCCTTCCAAGAGTTGGAAATGAAGGTGGACCTCAAAATTGTTATAGGTCTCTTGAAGGCCTAATAGGTCTAACCTGCATCTAGTTACCTTTGGGTATTTGGAATGGTAATTAAATTTTATTATGGTGTATAATTTATGTTAAAATCCTATTTTATCTTAAAAATATACTACATATCTCTCCAATCACCCTTGTTTATCTTCTTCTCTTACTCACCAACCGAGCCTAGTTGGGAACCTTAGGAATTGACTGCATATAGTTGTCCACCAACCCTTTATAGTGTTTTTTCATCAATCTTATGAAAAATTAATTTTATTTACATCTCATAACAGGTAAATACATAATCTCCAATCATCAAATTATGTTTCTAAGGAACCCAATACCCATTTAGGTCATATTCTCTCCCTTTCCTACCTATGTGCAGGCTTAAAAGTAACCTTAATTTGAAACCAAATAAAGGATATGTGCCTTATATTTTCATGAAAACCAATTAAATTAGGGTTTTTATTAGGTTATGAGGACCCACTGCACAAAAAATTGGGTTAAAAATACCTCTCTAGCATCCTCAAACATTAAAAACCCTAAAGTAAACTTTATGGCCTTGACTGTGTGTAGGTTTGAATTGGTTTAAAGTCAAAAGTGGCTTTCTTGTGAGTTAATTTGAACTATACCAGATTTTAAACTTCATGGATTACCCTAGAAACATGTTTCAATATATTTAAATTCCCACCTCATGTAATAAGTGTGATGGACTTCTCATTTGGGCACTAGGCCTAGTTATGTTTGATAGGCTTGTTTGCATATTTTTGAAGGTCCAAGGCACTAAGGCACATTATATCACATTTTAATATTATATAATATTTATTTATGTGATATAAAACTATACATCCTATTTATAAATTTAAAAAACTCCTAATCTACCCCTTATTCTCTCCAAACAAGCTCACCTCTTGCCTTACCTACATTAGCTTGTACCCTGTTGTAGGTGTGTACAGGGGTTTTAAAGACTTGTGAAAGTGTGTATCTCTCTTATTATTTAATGAGGTCAACATGACCTTAATTTATGTGTCACATTATATTTAATTATGATTAAACCATTTCTAATCTTGCCTATGTACCTTGATCTTCATGATTGAGCCTCTCTAGGTGCTGACTGAGACACTTTTTTGTAGGTGTCCATTGGCCTCAACTAAGCTCAAATAAGATGTGAAAAGATCCTAACTAAACTAATTATAGTTACCATGTATGTAATTTCAATATTATCTCTTTTGGAATCCTTAAACATCACCTTATCATTAAATTTAAGGTTACTAGTCAGACTGAGACCATTCTACCTGTAAGGTCTATTGTAGGTGAATTTATCTCCTTTAGACCTTGATTATGGTGTCTTAATATCTCCCTTGAATTTTTTCCCTTAAATATCCTTTTATTATACTTTAATTCATCATTAATCGGCTTAATACATCACATAGTTTTCATGTTAAGCCATTATTTCAATACCCTACCATTTGACCCCTATAGGTGGATGTATAGGAGCTAATGTATGGACTGAGGATGGTCTAGGGATCAAAACATGATGCATATACAACTTTATATGGTTTATTATATCATGATTCCTTCATTAAAATATTTTAAACCTTATAAACATGGTTTATAGTTCAACCTATAACTTTTGGGTGAAAAATGCCTCTTTAAGGTCATAGCCCTATAGATATCACTAGCTATTCATAGTGCTTTTGAGGGAATATTTGAGACCTTAAAAAACCTATCTCCCTCTACTATTTGACCTTAATTATTGGTATATGTCTATTTTTTTCTAGGGGATATACATTCACCTCATTTTAGGACTTGAAACCTCTTGCAAGTATGTCATAAGGGGTCTACAAAAAGCTCTTTGGTCTCTATTTTGTCATTTTAAGGAAAATATCCTTAAACTCAGTCCTTTGTCTCTTCAACATAACATTTTAATGGACTTTTCATGGTCTAAATACCATATCAAAACCTTAAGTAGGTGTCCAATTGCTTTATCCTCTCCAAGAGAGCATTTTAGTAACCTGTCCAGCCACCTATAGATGGATGCTCTGATATACCACCAGTGAAATAAACATGAAAATATGGAACCTTACATGAAATTTAAATTTTTATGATTATATAAAACATTCCAATTCACCTCTATCAATGTTAAGATGTTGGGAAACATCTTTTATCCTTCCACACCTTAACATGACATTAGCAAAGCCTTGTAAGAGTAAATTTAGATGTTTTATGTAGGAAGGACTTGGATTTGGGTAAGAAAATGTTGGGGAAAGGATTAAAAAACACTAAAAATTCACTTTTAAACCTTAAATTTAGTGATATCCATCAATGACACTTTGAAACTAGCTTTGATGCACCCTTTCCAACATGAAAATCACTTACATATACGTGGGATAGAGCAATCAAGAACATCAAATAACTGCTTGAGCATGGTAAATATGCTTGGGAATAAATTTTCACCTTTAAAAAAAATATAAATTGGATCTCTCAAACTTATAATGGATTGTATAACCAGAATACCTTGATTATAACTCCATGAACAATTTAATCAAGTCCTTACAGGTGACTGCCAGTGTAACCAAGCATGAAGTTGATAATGGGGAAGACAAGCTTGAAAACTACTAAAAGGATGAAATGATGGAACCAAAACATGTAAAGAGGTAAAAATATGAATTTTATGCATGTGGGACATCATTTTCCATTCACACAAAACCTTTGTAAATGACCAATTTTTTGGAACAAGGTAGAAATGACTGTAACTTCACTCCTTCACTCCTCCTTGCAAACTAAGTTAGTTAGCTCATAAAATAAAATTAAAAAGTGAAACAAATAATTTATTAAATTAGGTAAGGGATTAAACATCCTATAGAACCAATCTTATCAATTTAATTGTACAAAATTTCACAAACAAGAGCAAAACTTGCAAGGTGCATAGATTAACAAGTAGATTTGAAAGGTCAACTTCTTAAGAATGTTTCATAAAGATCATACCACTATTAATCTATAAACAAACATCAAATGGAATATAATTGAGTTTATAATACACCCTAAAGATAATTTTTCTTGAAACCCCTTGTGTTGACCATACCAAGTACAAATCTATATGTCACTTTTTGCTTTCCAAGAAAGGTGAAAGGAGTAGAAAATATTTGGCATGAAAATGACACTTATATATCATTTTAAATGTGCATATAAGCATTTTTAATCTAAATATTCATATTTCAACCTTTTTCAAGTGGCACACTTCCCAAAGAGGCTATACAAGTACCATTTTCTTCTCCTTTCACTAGAAAATTGCCCTTTCTTCTGCATAACCTATTGTAGTTTAGTTTTGTCAATTAGTTAAGACTAAATTGAACACATGGGGCATGAAATAATATTTTTAAACCTTCACACTTCCCAAAAAATCTATATAAATAACTAAATTCACCATTTTGACCCCTAAAATGACTCAAAAGGACATGTTGTCTAATGAAATTTATGACCACGGCTAATATATAACTTAATAGCATTAAATGACCTATGAAACACCTCATGAAAAGATATTATACCCTCCCAAATATCTATAAAACCAAGTTTTTACATAGGGGTGCCCCAATTTGACCTAAAAGTCAAATTTGGTCAACAAATTGGTGACTCATAGAGGGGTTATGCCTACTATACTAAGGACTCGTAGTCTTATCCAATCATAGGCCAAGGAATTCAATGAATTTTTGAATAAAAATTGCAAGGAATTTCCTAAAACACACACAAAACAAACATAACACACTAAGGAACACAAGACAAAGCAAGGCACAAACAAGACCCACACATGTGCATAAGCACTTAGGGAAGACAAGGAAAACAAAAACCTATGTACAAGGAGAGAGGATAACCTCAGTAACAAGGTTTAAGATATATCCCATTGACTGGGATATGAATCTCCTCTCCATCTAACTTTGAGAGTTGGAAAGCATTATGTTACTTGCATTGGGTGATAACATAAGGACCACTCCACAAATCATGAAACTT
The DNA here is from genome assembly GCA_037957365.1 of Torreya grandis. Taxonomy (NCBI): domain Eukaryota; kingdom Viridiplantae; phylum Streptophyta; class Pinopsida; order Cupressales; family Taxaceae; genus Torreya; species Torreya grandis. The sequence continues at coordinate 714,971 of JARHVA010001619.1, read as the reverse complement.
TATGTGTCTTTTAGGCTTAGCCCTATCTTCATCGCACTTTAGAATGATGTCTCCTTATTTGAAACTACTTATCATGGCCTTATTGTCAAAGTAGCTCTTTTTTTGATCTTGGTGAGCTCTCATATTTTGCATAGCTTAATCTCTTGTCTCCTTAAGTTCCATCAACTCACACAACCTGACTTCTATGATTTCATTTTCCATCAATTCCAAATGATAAGTGAGATCTAAGGCTAGTATCTCAATTTAAATAGGTAGTCTATATTCTCTCCCATAAACAAGTGTGTATGGTTTGTTTCTAATGGCTCTTTTTGGGGTGATCCTATCAACCCAAAGAGCTATCTTCAACTTGGAATACCAAGTCCTTTGGCTCTCTTCCATTATTCTCTTTATGATTCTGATTAGGTTCTTGTTGGTGGACTCAGTTAGTCCATTCACTTTTTGATAATATTTTGAGGAGGTACTAAGATAGATGCCATGTTTTAAATCCCATTCACTTGTCTTCATCCCAAGGAAAGCCAATGCATTATTTGAAATTATTATTGAAGGAGATCCAAACCTTATCATTATTCCTTCATAGAAATCTAAAACTAAAATTTCATTAGCTTCTTTGAGATCAATAGCCTCTACCCACCTTTTAAAGTAATCTATATCAGTCAACACCCATTTATGGCCAACACTAGAAGGTGGGTTGATTAGGCCTATGAATCCAAACCTTGTTGTATAAAGGGTTGATCAACCTAAATTAGATGAAGAGTAAATGTAAAAATATTTTGTTTACCATCAAAGAGAACACACTTTTGACACTTACCCAAGCATGGGTGTCTTTGATCAAACTATGCCAAAAGTATCTAGCTATCATAATCCTAGCAGGTGTTGTTCTTGGAGCAAAGTGACCACTAGTTGGTCCATCATGAAACTGAAGAAAAAAATTCTCAATCTAATTTTATTCAACACACCTCAATAACACACCTAAGAATTACTTCCTAAATATATTTCCATCAACAAGTACATAAGTAATGGATTGCAATCTAAAGAATCTTCTTCTAACTCTATCAAGGCCTTATGGACACTCACCAGTTTGAAGAAAATAGATAATATATTCTATCCAAATCCTTATTTATGAAGGTGTAGTTTTCATAGGGTCATCATGGAGTGATAAAATAACCTCCTTTTGTTCCTTCAAGTCTGAAGTAAGATGTTCACATATCCCTCTTCCTTTCACTAGCTTGGTTGTCTTCATTTCCACATAATACTCCATCACTTTAGTGATCCAACCAGCCCTTTTTTCATCCAAATATCTACTCAAAGGGAAGTATTTATCACTAGGATGAGGTACCAATATTTTAATCTTGTTTTTAGATAACATATGCCTAAACTTATTTAGACTTCTAGAAACTCAAAGTACTTAATTCTCAACATAGGTGTATCTTACCTCATAACCTTCCAAACCTTGACTAAAAAGGGTAATAGGTTGCTCCAATTTTTCTTCATTTAATTGATTAAGTATGTAAAATATTACCTCCTCATTTCCAAAGGTATAAAATTTGAAATCCTTTGAGAAATTAGGACTTGCAAGAGTTGGAGCTTGGGAAATGGCTTGTTTAATCTCTTCAAAACTTTCCTTCCTTATTTTAGTCCAAGTGAACACTTCATCCTTCCTTAGAATATATGTTATGGGCTTGAATAAAATATAAAAATGAGGGATGAACCTCCTTATAAAATTAATTTTCTCAAATAAAATTTGTAAACCTTTCTTGTGTTTGGACAAATCCAATGCCAAGATTGCACTCACCCTTTTAGGATCTATGGATAGGTCCTTCTTTGAGACAATGTGTCCTAAGATTTTTAATTCATAGATAGGAAAAACACACTTATTTATATTGAGATATATTTTTAACTCTCTACATATCTCAAAAATATGCCTAAGTTGATTCAAGTGATCCTTTACATCCTTAGAAAAACTATGGCATCATCAAGATACACCAACACAATGTCATTTATTAGTCCTTGAAAATCCATATCCATTACAAATTAAAAATTATCTCCAGAATTAGACAAGCCAAAATTCATTTTCCTATAATAATAATTAACCCATTTAGTAGTAAAGGTTGTCTTATATTGGTCACTTTCTTTCACCAAAATCTGATTGTACCCAAAATATCCATCAAGGAGATAAAACCTTTCACTACCCACCATAACTTTAAAAATTTGTTCCATGGAAGGAAGAGGATAATTTTAATTCAATAAAACTCTATTCAAGTCCCTAAAATAAACAAAAAAACTACTTTATCCATTATTTTTCCTGATAGGGACTAAGTTTGCCAACCAAGATGAATGCTTAATAGGAAAGATGATTTTGGACTCAATCAATTTAGTAACCTCTTTCTTCATGAGAGGCTCAATATTAGGATTTATTAGCCTTTGTCTTTGATTGATAGGTTTAGCATTATCATCTATATCTATGGTCTATTGAGATAAGTTTGGATCAAATCCCTTCAAACCATTATATTCCCATGCAAAGACATCAGAAAACTCCTTACATAACTCAATGAAATCATGTTTCTCTTCACTAGTACATACCTTCCCAAGCACAAGCATCTTATCCTTTAAGATTTTTAATTTCTCATAGTTTTCTTGCTTAGTAGACATTCTTACCTTTTCTTTCTTCAATTGGTCATCATCATTGAAAATACTCTCAAGTTTGATTAGGCCTTTAAGGAACTTATTTGACTTCAATTGTATAATCTTCCCTCCATATTGTTGCTATAGTTTGGACTAATTCTTAGAAGAAAACTCAGCCTCCTCTTATATAAAATTTTCTATTTATTGGTCACTATCAAAGACTTTCCAATTAGTGACATTATTTGGTATGGAGGGCCTTATAATCACCTTGATATGTGGTTGATTCTTATCTTCTCTTATACCTTTTGAAACATAAAAATGAGCTCCAATTATTGCCAACCTATCAACATTTTTGTTGTCTTCTCTTTATATATATGTAATTTTGAAATCTTGAAAATCCTCTACAATATCCCACACTCTATACTTATAGGACCTAAGCAAAGAGTTCTTAGTCACATTTTGGCCTCTTACTTGATTCACAATCAACTCACTATCACCATACACTTGTACATCTTTCAAACCTCTTTTCCTAGCCCACTCAAGGCCATGAATGAGGGCCTCATGTTTTTACACATTATAAGTAAAAAATAATTGAAATATGAAAGACGAATAGTACCTTTCCTTGGAAGGATTAACCAATATTGTTCCCACCACCTACACCAATCTTACTTCTTGATCCATCAAAGAAAAGCTACCATAAACCATCTATGTCTTCTCTTGGCTTCATCAAATTTGGCATGAAAGAGTCCTTTTCATGCATGCAATACACTCCAATACCAGATTCATATATGAATTTGTAAGGATCATGCTCGTAATGTTCATTTCCCCATTCATCTATGTGAATTTATTCCTCATCGATAATGGAATAATTAACATTTGACACATTAGGTATGTAAGGATCTAAGTGATTATGGTGGTTAAGATCTAATTCAATCTTCACTTTATTACCATACTTTGTCCTAAAAACCATATAGGACCAATTGGCTACCAAGTATCCATCTATCTTAGCTATAAACTTTCTTGATAAATAAAGAGCAAAGTAGGGAGGTAAATATTCCATAAATACATCATGAAGAATGGAAAAAGTAGGAAAATCATGTAAAATCAAGTTCAAATCCTTGACTACTCCCAAGGTCTTTTCTGGTCATCCATCTAATTGTAAAACTCCTTTAGTCATTGGCTCATACTTGAGGCCTAATTTATCTGCTATACACTTGGGTATAATATAATTACTATCCCCACTATCTATGATTCAATTTTGAACTAATAAATCACCAATGATCAATGATAATTAAAAATGATGAGTCTTATCATTCTTCTTCACTTGTCCATCTGTGGGATGGGTTCCATTCACCAAGACAACATTTTCATTCCTAGTTGATCTAACTTACTTACCAAGTCCTTGTAATTCATTTTGAAGCATATCATTTTATATAGGTATTTTTAATGATTTCCATAGTCAAATATTCATGTGAAACTTCTTCATTTGATCCAAAACATTAATATAAGGATTTTTTACCTTGGAAGGTTCTTTGGAATCACTAATACCTTATGGTGTAGCTTGTAAAGGTGGATGTGTAAGAACAGGCCTTACATATTGAAACTTATAATTTTATTACACCTTAGTAATTTAATTATACCAAGCCACCATTGGAGATGTTTTAAGAGTCAAAATAGGTCCTTGATTATCCTCTTGTGTATCTTCAACAACCCTCTTCTTAGACCTAGTGTTAGAAACCACATTAATATTCACATTGCTTGAATTCCCCAAATGATCGATGGCACAAAACTCTCACTCCAAATGATTTATGAGAGTAGAATCAATTTGTGTTTTTCCACTCTCCATTATAATTTGCATTCCATTTTGTAGTGGCATCTCAAAAGTGGGAACTTGGGATGTTTGATTTCCTTACATTGTCATGTCTTGACTAGGCATTTCATTAGCATATGCAACTTGGCCTTGATTTTGGTCATGAGAGGGATAACATGGTTATTATTGAAAAAGTTTTTTTTATTGGGAACAAGAGATTTGGAAGAAGATGAATCATTAGGATTGTAACTTTGGTAAGGTCTAGCTTGAGTGATTTAACCTTGTCCTTGAGCATTACCTTGAAAAGGAGGTTTATTTCCTTGTCCAAACTAATTAAAGGGTTGATAAGGTCTATAACTTTGAGATTATTACCTTTTGAGGGTGAAAAATTCATTAGTGACACTTTAGATCAAACTCTTGAATTTATGAATCTCATTTATGGGGGCAATGGAAGACCTTTCTTAACTAGGCAAAGGAGCCAAAGTAGGTAATGCAACTTGACTAGGAGGCTAAAAATCAAGGAATAATGGCATTATGGCCTGAGAGTAATCTTCCCTACTTGAAAAAGATAATTATTAGCATTGATGGATATCTCATAGGTAGTAGGGAGTGTATTCCCACTCATGGATTGGATCATCATGGCTATGTCACTATTAAATACTTTTAAATAGTAAAAGAAGGCATAATTTGTAGTAGTTCTCATAAGGGCTGAAATCCCATCCCATGTCTTTTGAAATCTAGTATTAAAGTCTTGCATAAACTCTTGTGGTTCCCTCGTGATAGTGGTCAATTACTTAGCTAGTGATAGATGATCACTTTTCTCTCCAAACCTCTTAGTCAATAATCTCATGGTTCATCCCATGAACCAATATAATTTTTAGGTAGATTCCCATACCAATCCAAAGATTTACCTTTGAAAGACAATGCCAAAAATATAATAGCTACATTCTCTTAGGTTATATTATGGATATTATAGAATTTTGATATGTTTCTAATGTGTTAAATAGTAATAATAAGACCTTCTACACTAAAATATGGAACACTCTGAATGGTTACTCATGGAATTTGGTCATGTTGGGAAACATTCAAAGGAGATGATCTAGTGAAGGATACAAAAGGTTGGTTCTTATCCATCTTGGAATGTAAACTATGAGTATTAGGGATTGACCTAAACAAGAACTTGGAATTTTTAAACACTAACTCTCTTTAATAAGGATGAGTATTCACAAACCTAAACCTTTTGATAAAATATGGAGGTAATTTCAAAACTTCAAAGGGTATACCTTTAGCATTAGACCAAATATTTGAAAATTTTAGTGGAGTTCCTAGGTACTGAATGTAGATACTCTTGTAGTTACAACTATGCTAAGACCAATACCAATCTTGGACAATATTCTAGGACTTAGAGTCTCACCAGGCATGCCAAAAACTATTGTCACTTGGATTTTCACCCCTTGAGGAGATGACTAGCTCTCCTCATCCAAGTGGCACAATGGAAACATCTCTCTTATTGTGGGTAACAATTTGTTGAGATGAATCTCTAGAAGGGTTAGTTCCCTTAATGCACTCTTTGAAGTAGTTTCTTGCCTATCAATTTTGGATGAAAATGGTTAAGAAAAAAAAATATATAAAAACTATGTGATGCACCAATATTATATTCCCTCATATAGACTGAACTTATACTACTTAGAGCTAAACAAGGCTTCTTTCACATAAACTCACAATTCAAGTTGCATTATCACATCACTATTTTATAAGTTAGTTTCAAGAAGTTATTTGATACTTAGGAGATAAATGAATGATTAATCAATAGAATACAGTCATAGACCACTTTAAAGACACTCATATACTTAAAAATAACACTAACAAAGACCTGCAGTAATCACTCTTCTGCACACTTGGTGAATAATCAAGGATAACATGCTAGAAAAGATCATCTTCTACTAGACAATACCAACAATTTTGTAATAACACCTAATTTTACAGCATATAATTAGGAAAAATCACTTATTTATTTCTTTAAGAGTCAATCAAGTAAAAATTTGGCCAGGGTTTCACCGTTAACCAATAGAGGATTTAAAAAGAGCCAAAAGAGTCAATATTTATAGTCTTTGAGAGAAGATCAAGATAAGGGAATTCCAAAGGTCACTTGGACACTTTTAAATATAATAAAAGAGGTTAAAATTGAATGATAAATAGATATGGTATAAACCAACCTTATTTATATCTAGATATGGTATAAACCATGCACCCTTACATCCACCTTTACAAGCTACACCATAAGGTACTAGTGATCTAAAAAGGCTCACACTTGGACTTTTCACCCTTCTCACCCTTGTGTCCACTATGCTAGTTTTGACCAGCTAAAAGGAGAGCTCTGGTTTAGACACTTAGGAGTTTTTTAATAGAATAAAATTGCCATATGGTATAAACCATGCAATTTACCATGTTACTAAAATGCTCTCTTGGAGAGGATAAAGCAATTAGACACCTAATTAAGGTTGTGATATCATATTTAGACCATGAAAATACCATTCAAAGGTGATTTAATGATCAAAGGAGTGTGTATTTATGTTGAAGAGACAAAGGAAAAGGTTTAGGAAGGTTTTCCCTAAAATGACAAAAAAGAGACCAAAGAGCTTTTTATAGACCCCTTATGACATACTTGCAAGAGGTTTCAAGTCCTAAAATTAGGTGAATGTATATCCCCTAGAAAAAATAAGACCTCTGCCAAGAAATATGGTCAAATATTAGAGGGATATAGGTTTTTTAAGGTCTCAAAGATTCCCTCAAAAGCACTATGAATAGACAGTGATATCTACAAGTCTGTGACCTCAAAGAGGATATTTTCACCCAATAGTTTTAGGTTGACCTATGCACCATGTTTTCAAGGTTTCTAATAGTTGAATAAAGGAATAATGATCTAAGAAACCATATAAAGGAGGATATGCATCATGTTTTTATCCCTAGACTATCCTGAATTTGTACATAGGCTTTTATACATCCATCTACAAGGGTCAGATGACAAGGTATTCAAATAGTGGCTTAACATGGAAACTATGTGATGTATTAATCCTATTAATGATTAATTAAAGTATAAGAAAATGATAGGTAAGGGAAAAAATTTAAGGGAGATTTTAAGACACCATAATCAAGGTCTAAAGGAGATAAATGCACCTACAATAGACCCTACAGGCAGAATGGTTTCAGTCTGACTAGTAACCTCAAATTTGATGCTAAGGTGATGTTTAAGGATTATAAAAGAGATAATAGTGGAAGTACATACATGGTTACTATGAGGAGTTTAGTTAGGATATTTTCACATCTTATTTGAGCTCAGTTGAGGCCAATGGACACCTACCAAAAAGTATCTCAGTCAGCACCTAGAGAGGCTCAGTCTTAAAGATCAAGGTACATAGGCAAGATTGGAAAGGGTTTAATCTTGATCAAATAGAATTTTAAACATAAATTAAGGTCATGGTGACATCATGAACTAAAAAAATAGATATACACACTTGCATAAGTGTCCAAAACCCATGTACACACCTATAATAGGGTACATACTAATCTAGGTAAGGCAAAAGGTGAGCTTGTTTAGAGAGAAGGGGTAGATCAAGATTTGTTTTAACTTATAAATAGGATGAAAATTTGTATTTAACCTAAATAAATATGTGAGACCATTCATAGGTGATATAATGTGCCATAGTGCCTTAGACCTTCAAAAATATGCACCCTTACATCCACCTTTACAAGCTACACCATAAGGTACTAGTGATTTAAAAAGGCTCACACTTGGATTTTTCACCCTTCTCACCCTTGTGTCCACTATGCTAGTTTTGACTGGCTGAAAGGAGAGCTCTGGTTTAGACACTTAGGAGTTTTTTACTAGAATAAAATTACCATAGGGAGTTATTATAAGTCTTAATATTCTATCCAAACTTAATTTCATCTTTAGAATCCTCTTGTATCCTAAAAAACACATAAAATAGTCAATAAAACCCTATTTATCATGTTGTCCATACAATTTCATACAACTCATCTTGGTGGGAGATAGTCTGAGGGATTCCTCTACATTTTCCAATAACTTTCATTTCCAAGCTATGTCATTAGGATAGCTTTCTAATCTAATTTTATTCATTGGGTCCTAGCTGAGGGTTTGGTAAGGTTTTAGGTAGTTTTTTAATCTTAAGATTTGTTCATAAAGATTGTACATTGGAACTACCACTAAATTCCACAAAATTTAATATAAGGGACCTTGTTAACTCCTCCAAATTCCTTTGATTCCCATGCATAGTATTATAAAATATATGAGTACTTGAAATAACCCATCAAGTTTATTTTCCTCTCTTCTTGCATGCTTGAACTATGTCAAGGCTATAATTTGCTTTATTTTAGGTCTCCTTGAACTCCAAAATCTCAAAAATTTCTATTTCCACCTTATAATGATGTCTCAATCAACTATATATCCTTCAAATAGTTATAAATGAAGGTGGACCTCAAAATGGTTTTAATTCTCTTGAAGGCCTAGTAGACCTAATCTGAATCTAGATACCTTTGGATATTTTGAATGGTATTTCATGTTTATTATGGTGTATAATTTATGTTCACATCATATTTTATCCTAAATATCTACTACATATCTCTCCAAGCACCCTTGTTCATCTTCTTCTCTTACTCCCCAACCAGGCCTAGTTGGGAACCTTGGGGATTGACTGCATATAGTTGTACACTAACTCTTTATAACGTTTTTACATCAATAATAGGATAAATTCATGATATTTACATCTCATCATAGGTTACTACATCATCCCAAATCATCAAATGATGTTTCCCAAGCACCTAATACCCATTTAGGTCATATTCTCTCCCTTTTCTACCTATGTGTAGGCTTAAAAGTGACCTTCCTCTGAGACAAAATAGAGGATATGTGCATTGTATTTTCATGAAAACTACTTACATGAAGGTTTTTATTGGATCATTATGATCCCTTTCACAAAAAATTAGGTTAAAAATACCTCTCTAGCATCCTCAATAAGTGTGATGGACTTCTCATTTTGGCACTAGGCCTAGTCATGTTTGATAGGCCTATCTGCATCTATTTGAAGGTCCAAGGCACTATGGCACATTATATCACCTTTTAATGGTCTCTCATATTTATTTAGGTTAAATAAAAAATTTCATCCTATTTATAAGTTAAAACAAATCCTGATCTACCCCTTCTCTCTAAACAAGCTCACCTTTTGCCTTACCTAGATTAGCTTGTACCCTATTATAGGTGTGCACATGGGTTTTGGACACTTATGCAAGTGTGTATCTCTATTTTTTTATTTAATGATGTCACCATGACCTAAATTTATGTTTAAAATTATATTTGACCAAGATTAAACCCTTTCCAATCTTGCCTATGTACCTTGATCTTTAAGACTGAGCCTCTCTAGGTGCTGACTGAGATACTTTTTGGTAGGTGTCCATTGGCCTCAACTGAGCTCAAATAAGATGTGAAAATATCCTAACTAAAATCCTCATAGTAACCATGTATGTACTTCCACTATTATCTCTTTTATAATCCTTAAACATCACCTTAGCATCAAATTTGAGGTTACTAGTCAGACTGAGACCATTCTGCCTGTAGGTTTTATTTTAGGTGCATTTATCTCCTTTGGACCTTGATTATGGTGTATTAAAATCTCCCTTAAATTTTTTACCTTACCTATCATTTTCTTATACTTTAATTAATCATTAATAGGATTAATATATCACATAGTTTCCATGTTAAGCCACTATTTGAATACCTTGTCATCTGACCCTTGTAGATGGATGTATAAGAGCCTATGTACAAATTGAGGATAGTCTAGGGATAAAAACATGATGCATATCCTCCTTTATATGGTTTATTAGATCATTATTCCTTCATTCAACTATTATAAACCTTGAAAACATGGTGCATAGGTCAACATAAAACTATTGGGTGAAAATCCCTCTTTGAGGTCACAGACTTGTAGATATCACTATCTATTCATAGTGCTTTTGAGGGAATCTTTGAGACCTTAAAAAACCTATATCCCTCTAATATTTGACCATATTTCTTGGCAGAGGTCTTATTTTTTATATGGGATATACATTCACCTAATTTTAGGACTTGAAACCTCTTGCAAGTATGTCATAAGGGGTCTATAAAAAGCTCTTTGGTCTCTTTTTTGTCATTTTAGGGAAACCTCCCTAAACCCAGTCCTTTGTCTCTTCAACATAAATACACACTCCTTTGATCATTAAATCACCTTTGAATTGTATTTTCATGGTCTAAATATGATATCACAACCTTAATTAGGTGTCTAATTGCTTTATCCTCTCCAAGAGAGCATTTTAGTAACATGGTCAATCACCTGTAGGTGGATGCTTTGATATACCACCAATGAAATAAACATGAAAATATGGAACCTCCCATGAAATTGAACTTTTAATGATTCTATAAAACATTAGAATGCACCTTTATCAATGTTAATAGGTTGGGAAACATCTTTTACCCTTCGACCCCTCAGCATGATGTCAAAAAAGCCTTGTAGGTGTACATTTGGATGTTTTATGTAGGCAGGACTTGGAGTTAGGCAAGAAAATGTTAGGAAAAGGATTCAAAAAAACTAAAATGCACTTTTAAAACTTCAAGTGAGTGATCTCCATCAAGGACACTTTGAAACCAGCTTTGATGCACCCTTTCCAACATGAAAATCACTTGCATATACGTGGGATGGAGCAATCAAGAACATCAAATGACTGTTTGAGCATGGTGAATATGCTTGGGAACACATTTACACCTTTTAAAAACATTTCAATGGGATATATCAAACTTAAGATGGCTTAGACAACTAGATTACCCTAATTATCACTTCATAAATAAGTTAAGCAAGTCTATACATGTGACTACAAGTGAAACTAGCATGAAATTAACAATGGGGAAGATAATCTTAAAAACTACTCAAAGGATGATAGATGGAACCAAAACATGGAAGTAGGTGAAAATATGAATTTTAGACACATGGGACATCATTTTCCATTCACACAAAACCTTTGTAAAAGACCAATTTTTTGGAACAAGGCATAAATGACTGTAACTTCACTCCTTCACTCCTTGAAAATTGAGTTTGTTGGATCATAAAATCAAATTAAAAAGTGTAAAAAATCATGGAAGACATGAGTAAAGGGATTAAAAATCATCTAGAACCAATCTCATAAAGTTGATTATACAGACTTTCACAAACAAGAGCAAAACTTGCAGGGTGCATAGATTAGTAAGCAGATTTGAAAGGTCAAATTATTAGGAATGGTTCATAAAGCTAAAACCACCATTAATCTACAAACAAACATCAAATTTAAGTTGACTAAATGTATAATACACCCCCAAGATCATTTTTCTTGAAACCCCCAGTGTTTACCATAACAAGTACAAATCTATAGGTCACTTTTGCTTGGCAAAAAAGGTTAAAAGGATTAGAATAGTTTTAGCATTAAAATGACACTTCAAGATAATTTAAAACATGTATCTAAGCATGGGGAATATAAATATCATATTTCAACATTTTCCAAGTGGCACACTTCCCAAAGAGGTCATATAAATGTCATTTTCTTCTCCTTTCACTAGAAAACTACCCTTTATTCTGCATAACCTACCATATTTTAGTTTTTTCATTTGGTAAGACTAAATTAGACACATGGGTCATGACATCATCTTTTTTAACCTTTAAAATTCCTAAAAAAACTGTATAAAGCATTAAATGCACCTTTTTGACCCCTAAAATGACTCAAAAGGACATGTTGGCTAATGAAATTTATGACCAAGGATAATATATCAGTGAATAACATTAAATGACCTATGAAACACCTCATGAAAAGATATTATTCCCTCTTAAAAATCTATAAAACCAATTTTTGACCTAAGGGTGCCCCAATTTGACCTAAAAGTCAAATTTGGTCAACACTATGTTCATAAGATCAAAAAATAATAAAGAAGATGTTGCAAATTAAAAATAGTTGAGAAAGGAAAAGAGAGAGAAAAATAAAATGTGAGAGAAATTTAAGAGTAAGGATCCTCCCAAAACACCTCTCAAAATTACATCCTCAAAATGGCTAAGATTTCCAAAATTTTACAAAGAAAAATAATCTGATAAGACATGGAGTATTCCTTCTCCTTCTATTGTCTCTAATTTTGAAAATTTAAATTTTGTTTTTTTCCCTATTTTGATATCGTTGAACACGTGAACAAGACCAACATTTAGACTTCCTAAAATAAACATCTCAAACCAAATGCATACAATATTGATAAATTGGTCAAGTTCATCTAAGGAGATAGTCCTAATATATCTAAAAAATATTCTTGAGGTGTCCTTACTAGTCTTATTACCTATACTCTCCAAAAAAATATGGTAGATTATACTCAAAATATTGAAATAATATATAAATTCTATGTTTCTCTCATTATTTCATATTTTTAGTTGAATAACTACACCATTTACTCAAAATACTCAAAAAATGTCATCCTAGCCAAGGTGGTACAAGACCTAGGGTTAACATGAACTAATTTTTTTGGACATTGTTTCTCCATGGAAACAAAAAAATTTCCTCTCTTTGGGAAAATTAAGTATGTTCAAGGAACCTTAGTAACCTTTCCAAAAAAGGGAATTAAAATTAATCTCTTAGTGGTAGACATTCCTCCCAACTGTAGAATGCTATTGAGTATAATATTTTTCAAATATCTTGATGGTAGAGTTATAATATATTAGACTCATGCTATGATCCCATTCAAGAGGATCAATTAAATTTTTATAATTGATTCAAAATCTAAGTACCTTGTGAAAAATTTAGAATATATTCACATAGATATTATCTATGAGGAAATGAGCCCTAGTACAAACACGATGATGATGAAAGAGGGAGAAGAGATCAATGAGCTCATTAAAGGTGACATAAATGACATATGGACTTCAGAGTTTGATGGAATCTATTCTAGATCACATGGTGGTTCCCAAAACCAACTATTTAGTGGACCAAGCCACACTTGGAGATAAGTAATGTGTGGTATAAGAATAAGTAGAGATTATATTACTAATATATACTAAGAAAATTGAATTAAATATAAGGTTGATATTGAGAAATGTAACTTTTATTCATAATTTAGAATAGAGAAATCACATGTGTGTAAAAATATAATAATAAGGTTAAGAGAGTAGGCTCTTGTATTAAAAGGGCAATAATTCCTTACTAATTAATTATAATAGTATGAAAAAATATCAAACATATTATGATCAATTTATAGACAAAAAATCAAGTCACCCAAGTGTGTGTGTGCATATATATATATATATATATATATATATATATATATACACACACATACATACATACATACATACATACATACATACATACATAGAGAGAGAGAGAGAGAATAGAAGATGATAGTTACAATTGATGACAGTTGTAAGAGAGACAATTATAAGTCATTCCATCTTCCTTGACCAATGAAAGTTATGATCCAAAACTTGAAATGATGCAAATAAACTATGATATTATACATGTGTGGGGTATTCCATGTTGTTTTTCATGTGGAAGAAAAGTGATGAGAATAAAACATTGAGGTGTGATGGTTTATACATAGATTTGTGGTGAAAATTATTATTCAAAGAAAAAACATAAAAGTATGTTGATGCACTAGAGTAGGGTGAATGTGTACATAATGTTTATGTGATTTGAAAGCTCTTTGAGGTATTATGAGACATAAAAGGACATACAAATGAAACATGGCAATGCACAATGATATATAATATGTGATCATTATTACTTGAAATAATTTAAAATCTATGAATGTTGAAAATAAATTATATGATAATGATGGGTCTATGGAGACTATGAAGCAAGGCATAAAGGTACCATAAGACTTAGTGGTAGAATCTAAGTGTTAGGAACATGGAAATAAAAATATGTGTAGAGTGTTATGAGATTATAATCCATTTATACGTATTAACATAAGGATTTATACTTAAAATTCAGCAAGAGAAGTGAGGAGGCTTGCATGGATGTGAGTTGTAATGAGATAATTTTTAATACTACGCATGGATCCTTGTCTATTTTTTGAGAAGGAATGGTATCCAGTGTATTAAAGGTTAGTTATGGAAACTTAAACTAAAGTTAATAAAAATTATACTTGGCTTGATTAGCATAGTTCCTAACCTTTGCAGATACCTAAAAGTGGCCACCAATGACCTCCAACTAGGTTTTTGACCAATTTCCATAAAAATGCACAATTTAGCCTAAAAACACTTAAACATGCTAAAATATGTAAACCTATCATATACAAGTACTAATTTTTTCTAATGTATCCCTAAATATGACAATGCATTTTATGAAGTAGCTAACTTTGATCAGATCATTTTGAGTCAAAATGACATTTTCGCACCTAGGTGCTCTAGATTGCTCTTTTCTACCAAATTTCTTACATGAGACACATTCCTTTGTTATTTTGTTTTGGAAACATACTAAATGAGATAACGGTTATAACATATCTAACATTGTATCCTAATTCCAATCTAATCAAATTTCAAGCCAATAATATGACATTTTGACCAATTTGATTAATTTGTGCACCAATTGTCAAGATTTACACCAAAATTGATCAATCATGTTTAAGACTAATTAATTTGAATCATGAGCCTAATTAATAATTTAATAGAAATTATTGAATATTTCTTTTTGGAAATTGACTATGAGTTTCTACATCATCAAGTGACATCATTTCTTGAGAATGCATCACTAGACCATAAATGCGTAAAATATCTGATTAAGCCCTCTCATGCCTCTTTAATGCCTCTCTATCCCAAATATTTATGAGGTAATTTATTGATTTTAGCCTATAAAATTTAATTTATTCTTATCCACACATATTCATCTTAAGATGTATGGTTCAATTTCATTCTAATCATTTTCAAAATTATATAAATATAAGGCTTCACACATAATTTTAAGCTCTTTTGGTGTAAAGTTCTAATGCTAAAAATCTCTCTCAAACCATTAATGTAGTGTTATCATGCCCAATTTTTGAGTCAATCCAAATTCATCACAAGCCATCAGTGCTAAGGAGAAGAGGAGATAACCAACCCTCCTTTGATGAATACTTATTGAGCACAAGTTGAGCAAAGCCACTTCAACAAGCCATTTGGAGCATCTAAAGACGGTGAAAGGTCTTTTGTCTTTTGCATTCTAGTTGTGTTTTCCATTTAGTTTTGTTCATTATGCTCCCCCCTTGAGATAGGCTTAAGGTGTTATCTATTAATGTGTTATTTTAGATTTTGATTTCATACACTAACACTATACTAATCTCCCCTTATTACAATTATATGTTCATAAATGGCACACCTGATGGGACCTAGCCCCATGAATTGATCAAATAGATCCTAAAAGTGACCTACTAACCATTTTCATGCAGGATCTTGGAGTGTGGGAGCAAAAAGAGTTAAAAATTTGAGCAAAAACCCATTTTCTAGAAGTCACAGCTTTTTCATTATAGAGTTATGATGTTGTCCTCTAGACCATAATCCCACTACTGACACAATCATGGTTTTGTAATTTTAGTCACAATATTGCATCTTAACTATGTTTTTGGAATAATGTGGTCTTTATTTGTAGATCTAGTTGTGATATTGTCATACCACTATTTGATAGCAGCGATATTACAATTCCACAACCTCACAAGTAGAGATATTACAATACCATGATTTTACTAGTAGTGATATTATCGATCTGAGTCAGGGTATTGTGGTTATACCATTAATGGTTAAGTGACAATACCGTAACTCTCATAGTTGTAACATTGAACTATAACTTGGGTTATTATCTTTTAGATTAGTGATATTGTTAATTTTTATTGACTAACCCATGAATTATGATATTGTGTTAACTAGTCATGGTTTTGTAGAGTTGTGGTATTGGACTGTGGAGTTGTGGGATTGCACTATGTGAACCTAAGAGCTCAATTTACAAAGTTATTTATTTCATTTGAAAAATTAATTTAAGGTTAGAATAGATGCCAACCATTTCCTTTCAGGGCCCATTTAAAAAGTGATCAAAATAAGCTTAATCTAGTCTTTTTAACCTCTTTTTGGGTGCTTAAAAAGGATTAAAAATTTTCATTTGGTGCTTAAGGAAACACAGATGCTTATTTGAATGTTTTTGTTCTTTTTATTCAAAATTTATGTAACATAAAGCCAAGGGGATAAAGAACACCACGAAAACTTTCATTTAGTGCTTTAAAATTGAACTCACTTCAAAGCTTTTACAAGTTGTTTATCATTGTTTGCTCAGTTAGCTTTTTTTTTGAATAAAAAGGAAGGTGGGTGTGTGTGTGTGTGTGTGTGTTTGTATGCTCTCCCCCCGTTCCCTATAGGGAACTTGTGGGATCAAAAGTGACATCTTCATTATAAAGTGCATAAGTCCAAAGGTGTAAAAGAGATGCTGGGAAGGCTCTCCCTAAGATCCGCATGGCTTGGGTGATATAGAAAAAAACATAATGCTCTTTTACTTAGTTTTTATTTTCATTGAATTTTGGTTTGTGAGGGGGACTTCATTACCTCCCATAAGTTCTATAGGGAAGTCTTGACTTGGGAATTCATCTCCCAACATTGTCTTCAACCCCTCTCCATGGAGGTGGGGGGGGAGGGGGGATATATAAATTAGGTCCCCTCACTGGGATGATGGTTTGAGTGGTTAAACCATATTCATTAGTAGAGGATAAGCCCAATATATTTTAGCATGTTGGATATCACACTACATGGAGCAAGTGATAAATGTAGTGGTTGTAAAAAGGGTAAGATATTTTTATAACAAGCCATATGATGTGAACCCAAATGATGTGTGCTTCTCTTGAATTTTGACATGAAAGTCATTTTCATCTGATCCATCTAGACATTCAAAAACTTGTTATTTTAGTTAACCCCACTTTTCCATACCTTATCATTTTAGGGCTTAATAGGATCAGTTAGTTGATTTATCTTTATCTTAGATTAATTGGTCTTGTTTGGAGTTAAAAAAAAAAATTAATAAAGGGTTACATAAAAAAACACATTGTCCACCATTTTTTTGAACAAGGAGGGATTATGATACCCAAGTGAAAGTCATCTTTTTCCTTGTTCAAAAATAAATCATAAACTTTGTGTCATATCTTCCATTTTGATGTAGTTATGCTACCCATTTGAGTCTAGACCATTTTGCCCAATTTTCTTAAGTCCTTTATTGATAATTTAAATTTTAAATTACACATTTTTAAGTTCATAGGGTTGATGTGTTAAGTGGGTTCACCATTTTTACTAAACTTGAGGGAACTAAGGTTCAATTTCCAATTTGAATTGAGGGCCATTTTTAGACTCATAATCATTATCATCATTTGGTAGGACTCAATTCATCTTGCTTATCACTCACACTTTGAGTCCTAGGATACATTTTATACTACCTTTTTTATTTTCCATTTGTCTTGAGTCCATTTGATTCAACACTTTTGCCTTAGATATTTATCAAATTTTGTGTGTGTGTGTGTGTGTGTGATTTGATTTAAGAAGAGTAGTGTTACAGTACTGAAACTATGTTAAACTATTTTGCCTTAGAGTATTGAAGCAAAAATTTGTCATACCTTTTGATAATTTTAGTGTTGTTACAATGCTCAAATTATTTTGAAACTTATTTCATAGGCCTATGTTCATAGATTCCAAGTTTTTCCAAAATTCCAGCCATTTTGATATTTCTTTGTGAGCCTTTGTCTAGTGTAGTTACACCATTCACCTTTTTATAGTTTCTTGGTTGAAATAATCTAGTATGTGCCACTATTTTGGAGAAAATAAACTATTTCCAAGTGCCTTTTGTTTCATACCTCATACTTATTAATTAATTTTATGTCCAAGAGTTAAATGCCTAGTTTTTGTTGAAAAGGGTTTCAAATCTATTAAATTAAAAATCTCATCTTTATTTCAAGTCTAACTTTTGATTCAATTTGGCCAAAATACCTAACACATGCCTTTTTTGAGACTATATTTTGATGTTGCATTTGGCCAAAAGACCTAGCAACTTTTGTTTTTCCTAGATTAGACTTGTTTGAAACACTTTGATCCTAGAATTTGGCATTTTGATTTTTGGTCCATATACTCAACCTTTTTTTGTGAGACATATAACATTGGATATTTAATGTTAGCTTTTTTTATCACAAGTCATTGCACAAACCTTTTGGATATACATATCCATCCTTTTGCCTAAATTTAGACCAAGTTTGAGCCTCTTTTTAGACATCACATTTTTAGAGTTTGTAGAACTCTATTCCTTTTGGTCATGAAACATTTACTATGGATCCCAACATGTTTTCCTACACTCTTAGTGGCCTCACATATAATTAAATATTTAGTAATGTAGTCACACAAGAACAAATGGTTCAATACCCCTATGTAAATAATGTTGCTTATGTGATGAATCCTTATCCATCTTATAACACTCAAACAAGGGAATAAAACCAAGACCCATTGGCTCACTATTTGGTTAACACACCTCCATACTCAGAGTATGATCAAACACAAATAGAGCAATACCTATCTATAGTACCTATAGTTAAATAAACATTTCTTCAATAATCATACTATGCTACTACACCATCCACGTATGATCCTTATCTATTTGAGCATCACTTATTGGAAAACAAGGATGAGATTTTGGTCAGAGCTATAAAAGTAGGGGCTAAGTTTCTAGTAGACTTCCCCCATGAGAATTTTCTAAGTCTATTAAGAATTCATCATAACATATTGTATATTTAATAGGCTTCTTCTATAAATCCTTTAGATCTAGTTCCAATGGCTTATCAAGACCCTAGTATGCTTATCAAAGAAAATGACCTCATGGAGGATCACTTTGTACAGATGAAAACAACATACCAAACTTACTTGAAAGTAACATGTAATTTTAATCAAATGACCATGTCAAATAGGCCTCTCATAGATTTGGTTCCTTCAACAGGAGTGTTAATAGAATTGATTGGTCAAAATAATTAGGGTATAGACCCATTTACACAAAACACTTCAATCAATAACTTGTTTCATATGCCAACCATCAAATAAGTGTCTTCTAATTATATGTAGAGTACTAAGCAAAACATAATGGATAATATGAAAACAACATCTAATCTAAACCAAAGTGGTGAAAGTACACAAAAAACTAATCCACAAACAAGTGTACTTTTTGTTAACACCATGAGTGGTTCTCAAAATCAAGGATTAGGAGTTTCTAAATCCCAAACTCAATGAACTAATACCACTAATCCTCAACCAACTACTTCTTCAAGTGTTCAACCAATAGGGTTAGGTATCCAACCAATGACCAACATTGTGCCTCAATAATAAAATGTGATAAATCCTACTCTTCCCTAATAGGTAATGAGTAGTGTTCCACAACAAGCACAATTGAACATACCAACATAAAATAGCTATAACATATTACCACCTCAATAGGGGGTAACCAATGTTCTAACTTGCTAGGTAGTAGTGAACATACCTCTTTCCTCATAAACCAATATGGTAATTTAAAGCTAAATGATGTATAATCAATATCATATGACTATTAGTCAGCAATAAATGTTGAATATCTAAAGAGGTTTCAATGTTCCTCAAGTATTGATTAGGCAACCTTTGCCTTTTGTACAAAATGTGCCACTATTTCAAATATAGGGTCTTGGTTCACAAGTACCTCCTCAACAACAATTTTTGATTAGTAATCAACATGTCCCTATTCAACCTCAATAGGCATAATATAGTTATATTCCTCCATCCCAACCTAAAAATCCTCAAAACCAAGCCCATATATCCAATTTGAACCATAATATTGCACAATTGCAAATACAATTTCAATAATTACATTCTAATCCACATATGTGTATTCCTAGTCCATTCACCAACTAAACCAACATACCCCAAAAAATGCCTCCATCATACCTTGGTCTAATTTTTCCACTTATGATCACTCAACCATCTACCTAGGGCATTATTCCACCTCAAACTAATGTTCCCTCAAGTTTCCTAGCCTAAGAACTACAACAAATGAAGGATGCCATTTCTACCATCCAAACTGGGAAACAAACCAAAATTTTTAAGTTGGATAACATGTGTTCTTATATATTTAACATGGATTACTTATAGATACCATTTCCTCCAAGATACGAACCACCAAAATTCAACAAATACAAGGGGAAAGATGACCCCAAGGATCATTTAACCAAGTTCTTTATTACATGTCAGTTAGTGGCATATAGTGACATATACCTTTTATTATTGTTCCCAAGGAGCCTAGAAGGATAATATTTGGAGTGGTTTTTGAATTTTCCCAAGAATTTAATGTCAGTAATGATCTTTTAGATAAGTTTATGTAGTACTTTTCATATAATCTCCAGCATGAGATTTCACTGGTTGAATTGATGCAAGATAAGCAAAAGGCTAGTGAAAATTTTGTAATTTATCTATGATGATGGAAAGCCATTATAAGATAATTCAATCATAATTTACTAGATAAATAATTAACTATTGTGTTTACTAAAAATTTCCACAGTGATATATCTTATCATCTAGAACTACAGTGTGTACATACCTTTAAAGAGATCATTAACAAAGATTTGTTGATCGAGTGATCCCTAATTAACAAAGGGATCATCAATATTACTTTTTCAAATTAGAATCAAGTTACCAATCAAGTAAATGTCCAAAACCAACATCAAGTCCAAATTCAAGCATCACAACCAACACATGCTAATAACAGTGATAGACCAAAATAATTAAACCATAATTAAAATGTTATTCAAAATGGAGTAATAGAGTTAAGACATGTATAAATGGTGGAAACACCATTTATGTAACCTATGTAGCATGTGAAAATTGTGCCTAACCCATAACCTTTTCATCAAACATATCAAGTGCAACAACCCAAGCACGTGCTATAAATACAACAGCCTTAGCTATTACAAACTCATCCTCCAAAGAGAATAGTGCCTACTCATCATGTTTTTAGTGAACTTGGAGAACCTATTAAATTTGTGTTTTACAAGCTCACCATTACTAATATGATTATCTAGCCTATACAAAAGCATTATCATAAGGGCATTCTTTATCTTGATTGGTACCACCAAAATGAATTTTGTGAATATCTTCTGGTTAATGAACATTATTTGTGCCATTGTGTGCAAATAAAATGTTTGATTCAAAATATGTTTGAGAATGGGGAAATAATATTGGATGGTGGTAATTTCACTTCCAATCATAACCTTGGAATATTTCAAAACCCTTTTCCCCAACATAACAACTAACCAAAATAATAATAATAATAACTAGTGTAACACCAACAACAATAACAATTTCAACAACCAAGGCTAAACCAATAGAATCAATAGAATCACCAATAATAAAACCAATAGACTCGAAACAATGGATATAACTAAGGTTATAATGGAAACAACTAACATACCTATCATGTAGTTACACATGACTACAATAGGTTTGTAGTTCATATTATAGGAGGTCACGTTAACACCATCTCTTTAATCTGAGACCAAATACCACTTAATCAAGACCTTTGATAAATAATTTCAATCCACCAACTCACATTTATAATCCTTCCTTGACCTAGGACCATATATAGGCATACCATCAAGTAGGGATTACTAATTCTAGACCCTATACTGATAACTCATCATTGTCTTGTGACCATATATAAGTGCACTAGCAACTGAGACTTGTCCTATCTAGTCCCCCACCATCACCATAATTTGTTAGCAATCATATTCATGTATCTAATCTTGATTGTATAATAATAACTTAGAGGTCAAATATTACCATCCTAGGCCCACAACCATCTTCTACTTTTCCCATCACCTAACCAACCACTCAACCTCGAAATAAACCATTTGACACTAACCAAGAAAATAAGTTTGACATTGTAACAATTACAAAAGATGTCAGCATAGATCTCCATTTTGGATTTGTTATGTATTTAAAAATACATAAAAAAAATTAAACAAGTTTCTTAGCCAATCCACTATTTCAAGTGGCATATCCCTTAAAAAATGCCAAGCTTTGGTTGGACACCTAACTCCATCCCAACAAGTCACTTTCAACCAAAGTGATATGTCATCCCTTGGCCTATTGTATAAAAATACATTATACATCAAAGTTTGTATAAAGTGGCATAAAGTGAAACATGTCCTTATAGATAATGGATCAGGGCTAAACATAGTATTTCTAAAGCTCATCAAGCTTCTCAGGTATATGATGGAAGATCTTCAAGCATAGACAATAACCATCAAAGCCTATGACAATGAAGAATGAGAATCATAAGGCACCATCTATTTACTAGTTATCCTTGGGCCCTTGATCTATGCTACACTTTGTCATGTGCTATATTTGTACAATATTCTTTTGGGTAGACCTTGGTTACATGAAATTCATGAAGTCCCTTTGAAAATTTTACCAATTTATCAAGTTCTCCCATCTAGGGATAAAAGTTTGAATACCAAGAGATTTCCATCCATACAAGCACTAAAAACACCTAGAGGTTGAGTTTAAGAGCTATAACTATCATTTAGGCATGAATCCAGTGACCAAATAGGATAAGGGAAAGGTAATACTATTGATTTTTTAGAGGATAACTACATTAATCCAATCATTATACCATCTCACCTAATGGCCCTAGAGAGTATTTGACCCATGATACCTTCAATATTGCAAACCTTACATAGAACCTAAAGTCCTTTGGAAGACCTAAATCCAAGCCACTTTGTCCAAAATGAAAACAAAAGGGCAAAGGTAAAAAGTATAGTCCAGGACCCATCACGTTTATACCAACATCTAGCCTAGAAAATGACCCTCTCAAAGGAGATGAATCATGGTTATACAATGACAATCAAGATGATTGTTATGAAAATGAAAAGTATCCTATTCCTAATAGGATCATGAAGAATCAAGACTATGAAGGAAGAGGCCTTATACCAAATCAATAATGAACACTTAAGCTAATTTCCATTGCCAAATACAAAGGGCCTTATGGTCTTGGATTTAAACCACCTGGGGATGACCCCATGTACCTTAATCACATTCCATTACCATTGATTAATGATGAGGATGTTGGTAGTGAAGTAGAGTCCAATCATAGAATTTTTTATGGCCTAGATGAAACCAACCTATTTAACCCTCATTCTATTTTTACCCTTAAACCAATCATTCATCATAACCCACTATCATTGTATTATCCCCAATTGATAGACTAGGACCTACAAGAATCTAATGTGTCGATTGATGAGTTTTAAAATGATGAGGCTTTCTAACATTTTATAAACTTTAGACATAATGTTCTATTGGAAGACCATAAATTAGGGTTCTTAATTAAGTTAGATCATGAAGCCTATTTTAGAGAGTGGATGAACACCCTTAGCCAAAAGTAAATAATTAAAACATTGAGGTCCCAAAGTGAAAATCTCTTTGAGACACTTTTTAACAAAGTAAAAAGTAAAGAAAAAGGTTAGTCTAGTGGTGAAAACATATTTTAGGTGCCATTAGATGGGGGTGTTCAATCTTATCTAAACATATCTTAGGAGACCACCAATGATGAACTTGTTTGTGAGTTTAAGTTCAATTTTGAAAAACAACAAGCCTTTGATCAAATCATTCAAGAGTTTCTAATAGTATTTGTTACATAGCCAAAACTCCCATTGGGGGACTCTAATTCATCATGCTTAGGGGAACTTGAAGAGCCATTCCTAACACATAGATCTAACATTACAAATCATCTCAGACCATTGCCCACTATTCTTGAAGATGGTTCAACCCTTCTAGTAGAGGACATAATAGAGGTGAATATTGGGTCCCCAAATGACCCAAAGTGGATCAAGTTAGGTGCATACCTTAATAAAAAGGAGAGTGAAGTCCTTACAGCCCTTTTGAGGGAATTTATAGATATATTTATATGGGCATATTTTGACATGCCAAGTTTAGACCCTGCCTTGGTTTTACACCACCTTATGGTAAATCCTAATGCCAAAATAGTGAAATAAAATTTATGTAAGATTAATGCTCACATTATTATATTAGTGAAGAAAGAGTTGGAAAAAATTTTGGAAGTAGGTTGTATTCGGTCGATCGACTATTCAAAGTGGATCTCTAATGTTGTGCTAGTCAGCAAAAAGCCATAAGGAATCATAATCTATATTGATTTTTGAGATATAAATAAATATTTCACCAAGGATGATTTTCCATTTCTAAACATTTATATTATCATTTAATCCATAGTGGGTTATGATATTCTTTCATCAATGGATGGATTTTTAAGGTACAACTAGATCAAGATAGCACTAGAAGACCAACATAAGATAATGTTCACCAATCTATGGGAAACATTCTATTATCAGGTTATGTTATTTTGTCTTAAAAACATAAGGAACACCTATCAAAGAGCCATGATCATCATATTTCATGATATGATGTATGGCATTGTTGAATACTATGTTGATGACATTCTTGGTAAATCAAAGACCAGGGCCGATCATCCAGTAGTGCTATGTAGAATATTTGAAACACTATGTGTGTACAAAGCTATACTTAATCATAATAAGTGTGTCTTTGGAGTCACATTAAAATTTATTAACATCATTTTGTCTCATCTAGGCATTAAAGTCAATCCAGCTAAAGCCCAAGCCATAATAGAGATGCCACCATAGACTAATTTTAAGCAACTCCATAGTTTACAGTGTAATATCCAGTCTATTCAATGCTTGATATCTCAATTATCCAATAAATTCCATCCTTTTATGTATCTTATGAAGAAAGGAGTCACATTTCACTAAGATGATCACTGTAAAAAATCTTTTCAATGGCTAAAGGACTATCTAGTGAATACACTTGTTTTGTTGCATCCTATGTTGGGAATGCCATTCTTTTTGTGTTTATCTACTACTAACAATGCCTTGGGGGCACTTTTGGCTTAGCATGATAATAATGGAAAAGAAGATGTTGTGTATTACTTAAGCCGTACACTAGTCATGTATGAACATAATTATACACCCATAGAAAAAGCGTGTTTATTCATGGTCTTCGTGGCTCAAAAGCTATGCCATTATATGTTAAATAATAAGACCATGGTTATTTTAAAAGTAGATTTGCTCAAGTATCTACTATCTAAAACATCTTTATAAGGTTGTATGGCCAAGTGGATCATGCTTTTTAGTGAGTTTGACATCAAGTACATCAACCAAAAATCCATTAAGGGGAAATTTCTTATATATTAGCTTATTGAATCACCCTTTACTAACACAGAGCCACTCACATTACAATTTAATGATGAACCCATAATGACCATCATTAACACACCTCTTGAGTAGCAACACTAGAAACTATATTTTAATGGATCATGTACATCATATAGATCAGGGGTAGGTCTTTTATTTATTACACCACAAAGGGATCTAATCCCTAAATCATTTAAGATCAGCTTTCCTTGTACCAACAACATGGCTAAATATGAAGAACTTATTATAAGACTTTGACAAGTGGTACAATGGAACATATCTCATCTTAAGCTATATGGTGATTCTCAATTGATCATCAATTAGGTTACAGACCACTTTTAGACCAAAGATCACAAGTTGGTGCCATTCAAGGCCATGGTCGACACTCTCAAGTAGAAGATTACCAACATTTAATTTGAGCATATACCAAGGGCAAGTAATAAAACCATGGATGTTATGGATACTATTTGATCTCTAATTTTACAAATAGACATAGCTAAAGAGTATCAATTCCTTGTTGAGAATTTGTTCACACCAACTCATGAACCTTCAACTATTGTGATGATTTGTGATATTATTAATCCTAGCTCTATCTAGTATTCAGACCTTTACAACTAGCTCCATAACCATATTATACCACTTGACCTATCCCAAAAACAATCCAAATCCTTCATTCACCAAACCACGCGTTATACCTTACTTGGATCAACCCTTTACCACTATAGTTTTGATGGAACTCTACTTCATTATTTAACTTCAAAAAAATCTACACTAACATTACAATAAGTTCACAAAGGAGTATGTAGAGCCCACACCAGTGGGAAATTCTTGTCTAAAAATCTCTTGTGTATTGGCTATCATTGGCCCATGATTGATGCAAATGTAGCTACATATGTGAAGGAGTGTGACAAGTGTCAATGGCATGCCAATCTAATTCATACCCCAGCTAATACTCTAAAACCAATGTTGATACCATGTCCATTTCTACATGGGACATTGAACTTATGGCCATAAACATATCCTTACTACCACTAAATATTTCAATAAGTGGGTTGAAGTATGCCCCTCACTTATGTGACTAGAAAATAAATTTCCAAGTTCATTTTTAACCACCTCATTTACTAATATGGTATCCCTTCCAACATTATATCTGATAATGGAGGATCATTTAAGAACAAGGATGTTGAGAACATATGTACTGAATATAACATCACACAACACTTTTATATGGAATACTACACTCAAGGTAATTACCAAGTTGAAGCATTAAGAAAACTATTGTCAACATTCACAAAAATATTATCAATGATGTTGGTCATGATTGATACCTTAAAATATTCCATGCCCTCTGGGCATACCATACCAATGATCATACACCCATAGGATCCGATCCATATTCACTTGTTTATGGTACTAAGGCCATTCTTCCCATTGAGGTTGAGTTTCCTTTTCTATGCATCTCTTTCAAACATGTCCTAATGAAAATGACTATCGAGTAGCTCACCTCCAAGACCTAGAGTTACTTGATGAGAAATGTATGGATGAGGTAAATAATCTCTAGGCCTATCAAAACCAAATTCTAAGCCACTATAATTGGTACATGAAACATAGATAATTTGAACTTAGTGATCTTATCCTTAAAGAGAAATGAAAGAATACCACAACTAAAAAGAATCATAAAGGCAAGTTCAAACCCAACTCGGTTAGTCCTTTCATCATTACAATAAACTATGAAACATGAGCATACAAGATCACCACACCAAATGGAAATGAACTTGATGATCCAATGAATATTATCAACCTCAAGTAGTACTACACTTGAGTGACTTGGTGTATTGTCTATAAGGACCATTTCAAGTTGTATCATTTTATCAATCTTTTTCTTTGTACTATACCATTTCACCATCCTATCATTCTACCAACCTATCACTTTTTCCGATCACATATCCTTTCTACCATACTTTCCTCATCAACCAAGTTGATTTCTCCCTCCCTACCTATCTTTATGACCTTGGTTCCTTTCCATTTTGTTCCATTCATGCTTTCCACAAAGGGATTTTGATTCATTTTCATTAGTTCTTTCAAGCATTCTAAATAGAGGTAGTATTTTAGGGTATTAAGATAGTAATTTGTAGTTGTATCCTTCATTTATTATTTCATTCTCTATACCAAGTGTGCCTGGTTATAACCACCTATGAAAAAATCAATGTCTCACTAGTCTTGCTACTAATTATAATTTCCTATGGGTAAATTAGTATTATTTACCTATGTCACTGTATCATAGTTATAACTACCTATGGGAAAACTAGGGCAACATTTATTTATCATGCCTTGACAAATCAACTAGCTATTTCTTATGTTGTATTGTGCCTTTATACCAACTGTGCCTATTTTGTTTGAAGAGGCTAATACACTAGTCAAATTCTTCCACTATAAGGTGGAACTATAGTGACTTGAGGTCCCACCCTGGGACTATGTAGGTAGCACTCGATACTTGTTGAGTATAGCTCAGCCAACCTAAGCCATGTTCTTACCATTTTTAAAGCAACCTAAGCCATGATTTCACCATTTTTTAAGAAACCTAAGTCACACTCACTATTTTAAAAGCAACCTAATAAATGCTCTTTCCATTTTGTGATCTTGGACCCTTTAATATCTCAACATTTTCAATTGAGTTGAGATATTTGAAAATTCCAAAAAACCTTTGTAAAAGTGTTTAGAAAAACCAAAAACATTGACCACTTCTTTGTCTTAGGGATTTTAGGAACCCTTACTAAGTCATAATCAAATCACTTATCACTTAGTTTCCCCATCCTTTTTGGCCTTTTATCCCATGCACTTGCCATTTTTCAAGACCATTGCTATTCTTCTATCACATCTATTATGTTTATTTTTCATCATTTATCATTGTCTTCATTTTTCCTATGAGAGCTACATTTGGCCTAAATTTTTTGTTGGATATTACATCCATGAAAATATGTAGGTAGCATCAACTTGCCTAGTGCATATGAATACAGATCAACCATGCCCTTCCTTTTCTTCTATTTTTCCTCCATCTTGTTTGGTTGTTAAGTTGTCACCTATTTCTAGGGGAAATGTTTGTTGTGTTGTTTATACTAGCATTATGACTAACTATTATTTGTTTATTTATTTATTTCTTTACTTATTTGTTTATTGTTCATGTGATTGTTTATTTACTTTCAGCATTATTGCCTCAATTTAATTTATATGCATTCATTAGGTGATTCCTTGAATATTTATACTTGAATCCATCCATATTCATATGTTTACATTGTCATCATGGTTTTTATCATTGGTGCATTATTTTCCCTTGAATATTGGATTACAAGATTAGTCCTTATACATCTTTCAACCCAATCCTCATGGTATTCTATCATGATGCCTACCATATAATTTTATAACAAAAACCAACTTTAGAAAGTCTACTCAGCAATGGTGGCATCAACATCTCCTCAACATCATCATTAACAACTTCCCAATCATGTCCCAAATAGAGTAATTAACCATAAAAAAATTTCAACCTTTTTTAGTTCAAATGAACATCTCCCTACTAGTAGGTTGTTCTAATTCATCATTACCCTTTATGTTAAGTTATCATCATCATCATCATCATCATCATCATCATCATCATCATCAACAACAACAACAACAAATCAATCATGTTTTCCATAATTGGGGTCTAATGATTATAACCGCTTATGGGTAATCATTATATACCATCCCACCTGCATTTCTCAATGATTCTAATTGCCTTTGGGAAAATCATTATGTTCTCACCAAATTTATGTTCTTTTTGCCAAAATAGGGGAATTTTGTTATCTTATTTATCTATCCCAACTATGGTATCTCCATCTTCTTAATGATGATAATCTCCTTTGGGAAAATCATTGTGTTATCATAGCATGTTGTCACTATTGGGGTTCAATACTTATAACCACCTTTGGGCAAACCATTGTACATCATCACACTTGCATTATCAATTGACTTATTTTTAAAAATAATTATGTTTTCACCCCATCATCTTCATATATTTTTTCCCCTTATTTCACTTCCTTCTTTCAAGGGACTATTTGTTCACTTACTTGTGCCAACTATTCCCTCGAGGGGGCATCATATAGTTCATCCATTTTCATTGAAGTTGTAGGCATACAAGGCATTTTCATTATTTTAAAATATGTTACTATGAATATAGCTTGAAACACCTTTCCAAATAAGGGAAAACTATAGACACCTAAAAGTGGCCACTAATGACCTCCAACCAGGCTTTTAACCAATTTCCATCAAAATGCATAATTTATCCTAAATACATTAAAACATGCTAAAAGATGTAAAATTATCCTATATAATTACCAATTTTATCCAATGTATCCCTAAATGGGGTAATGCATTTTATGAGGTAGTTAACTTTGATCAGATCATTTTGAGTCAAAATGATATTTTTGCCCCTGAGTGCTCTGGATTACTCTTTTCTACCAAATTTCTTGCACAAGACACATGCCTTTGTTATTTTATTTTGGCAACATCCTCAATGGGATATTGGTTCCATTACATCTAACATTACATCCTAATTATAATACAGTCAAATTTTGAGCCAATAATATGATATTTTGACCAATTTGATTAATATCTACACCAATTGCCAAGATTTGCACCAAAATTGATAAATCATGTTTAAGGCTAATTAATTTGAATCATGAGCATAATTAAGAATTCCATAGAACTTGTTGAATATTTATTTTTGGAAATTGATTATTGTTTTTTTCATCATCAAGTGACATCATTTTTTGGGAAGGCATCCCTAGGCCATAAATGCATAAAATATCCAATTAAGCCCTCTCATGCCTCTTTAATTCCTCTCTATTCCAAATATATATGAGGGAATTTATTGATTTTATCCTCCAAAATTGAATGGATTCTTAGCCACATCTTCATCTTGATATGGATGGTTCAGGTTCATTCTGATCATTTTCAAAAATCTATAAATATAAGGCCTCACACTCATAATTTTAAGCTCTTTTGGTGTAAATTTATAATGCTAAAAATCTCTCCAAAGCCATTGATGCAATGTTATCATGCCCAATTGTTGAGTCAAGCCAAAGTCATCACCATCCATTAGTGTCAAGGAGAGGAGATATCTAAGCCTCCTTTGATGAAGACTCATTGAGCACAAGCTGAGTAAGCCACTTCAACAAGCTATTTGCAGCATCCAAGGAAGGTAAAAGGTCATTTATCTTGTACATTCTAGTTGTGTTTTCCATTTAATTTTGTACATTATGTTCCCCCATTGAGATAGGCTTAAGGTGTTATCTATTTATGTGTTATTTTGGATTTTAATTTCATACACTAACACTATACTAATCTCCCCTTATTGCAATCCTATGTTCATAGCATTGACTACTTAAAATAATTAATGAGTGACATGGTAGGAGCATGTGTTAGTAAATTTGATGAATATTTTTATATATGATGTAAGTGCTCATAATCTAAATTAGAGGTTGTGGCACATATAGATCAAGGAGAAGGGGTAGGTAATTATTGAGAAGCTTCACATTGAATACTGGGTGAGTGCCCAAGTATGGTGGCAGATCAAAAATAAAAGTGTTCTCACTAGTTGTATGAATAATGATGTAAAGACTATAACATAGAGGCTTGATAATTCAATGGGGAATTTGAAGCATTCTTTCTAAAATTATAACCATAATTTATCACCAACTCATAACTCATGAGGTGTTAGATGTGTATCATGATCTTCTTTGTACTTTTGATGTGAGTAGGAAATAATCTACTAAACTTGATGAGGAACATAGTTTATGTGGTGAAAAAAATTGTACTTTGACCACTTTAGTTTCCTATGAATGGGACTTGGTGCTATTTGGTGCATGGTAGGAAATGTATAAAAGTGTTGTAGGTTGAAACCCTATACATGTTTAAAATGGACTATACCCCCTAGAATTGTGAAGAAATCAATTTTAGGCATGTTAGACTTATATAATATTACAATACCAAGTGTGACCATATTCATGATTATATATGAAAATAATATGAAAAAGTGGGTTATTTATAACTTTAGTTTATCTATCTATATACAAATGGAAATATGTTGATTGATCCAACTACATACCCTTTAAATCCCATAATGTTTGCTAAAAATGAATTATAAAATGAAGATTGTGAATAGATATGATGGATGTTGGGAGTAAAAAATTTACCCATATATGGATAAAGAAAGATTTTAGAATGTTAGCTACATCAATACCCTTATTTTAGGAAAACGTGATTTCCATCTTTGAAAACTTATCCACTTAAAAAAAAAATTGCATCATGCTATTGATTTATCATAGGCAATCCAGTCATGAATTCATGTTGATAGAGTCCCATGGTCTAGATGGAATTGGTAGAGGTGTATAAAGACCATTTGTTCATGGTATTTTTAATGAAATAATGAAAGCAATAATTGACATAGTGTTCCATGTCTGCACACATATGGGGCTAGAATAAATATGACTACAATTTGGCTAGATTATTTATAACATTAAAATGTCTTTATGTTTTGGCATAATGCACCTATCAAATGAGTCTTTGGTGAGGTATGAATTAGATACAAAAATATGACTAAGAATATATATAATCTTGTCATGTAGGTAAAACTAATGAACCTATTTATGAGCTATGATTATAGTGTAGGTTTTAGTGAATTCCTTATCAAATGAGTAAAGTTATACCAAATTTGTGAATTTATGGCCTTTTTTATCCAAAACTATGATTAAAACATAGATTGGTAGTAAATTGAGGCAATATGTTACCTTATTATCCTTTCCCTTCTTATGCTTGGTCACAAAATATACCAAAATTACTACAATTAAGCCATCCATTTAATATGGCACAAATTATTTGGATTCCTCTATATTTTCAGGTACTAAAATGGATTATGATTATAATGAATGACTATATCCTTACACAAAATTTAGTGCCATCATTACATGAATTCTTTAAAACTAGCTTATAATTATTTTTCATAAGTGGAGTACCATTGAACCATATCACTAAATGTCTTTTAGTGATATGCGATAGGATGCCCATGTTGCATGAGTATCACACTAAGTCCATATTTAGATGCATCAATGTGAAGTTCAAAGGAGTATGCATTGTCAAGCACTAATAAAAAAAGTGTTGCATAGAGGTGTTGTTTTAGGACCTCAAATGCATGCTATTGTACAAGTGTCTATCTAAAATTATCTTTGGTGCATACGATTTGACTAAGAGGAAATTTTCCATCAAATAACTTGAGAAAAAACATGTGGTAGAAGTTATAAAGTCCAAGAAAGTTCCTCAAATATTTAATATTGAATAGTGTAGGGAAATTATGTATTAAATTTATATCCTCTACTTCCACATGTATATTATTGTGGCTAATGATTTATCTCAGGTACTAGATGCTTGTGACACTAAATAGACACTTGGATAAGTTTATTTGTAACTTGCACTTAGACATAATGTTAAGGATGTGATCAACATGTTCCAAGTTATCCTCTAGTTTATTTATAAATCCAATGATATCATATAAGTAGAAAATGGTGAAGGATTACAGAAAAAACCAAAGTATGTTATCCATTAGGCACATTAATTTGGTTGAGGCATTGGTAAGGATAAAATACATGACTGATCATTCATACAATACTTCTTTTTTCTTAAAGGTTATCTTCCAAGTGTCTTCAAGGTGGAATAGAACTTGGTGGTCCTAACTTCAGGTCATTATTGGTAAAGTATTTAGTTCCTTGGAACAAACCTATGGGGTCGTAAATACACATAAGAGGGTATTAATTTTTCACAATGTATTTTAAGTGCATGATAGTCTATTTATAAGTGAAAATTTCCATATTTATAATGAGAAATGACTATAGGAATTACATAAGGAGAATATATTGGATTTATATTTCCTTGATAAATGAGAGCTTGCATATATGTTGGATATAATAAATAAACTAGAGTAATTTATAATAAATAGGGTTGTTTGGAAGGGGGACCTATGAAACATATTGATGCAGTGTTTTACTATGCAATATGTGAGGAGACTTTTGAGCTCTATGAAGTCTTCACTATACCACCTCAATACTTTTTTTGAGATATTGCTATAACAACGTTGTTTACACTCAATGCACTTATAATAATTTACTATTTTATTACACAAGTGCCTTAGGATAAACCATCAGTATATGAAATTAAGCATGTCAAAGATGAACTTGTAGTATTTTTTCAAAGACCAATGTGGCCTTAGTCAAAGGTGATGAATCAAAGAGGTTTTATAACTTATATTAGACACAAACAATCATTTTTTGTAACTTCTCATGATATGTTTCATCATGGTCAAACAAGTATGGGATTTCCATCAATACATCAAAAAAATTCAAAGGTGAAATTCCACAAGTGACATTATCCTCCATTATATTGACCTTATATAAGAAAGCACATTATCTTTAGACCTGCATATATTTTCTAGACTTGAGCTATCAAAAAAAATAGGGGAGAGGATGTACACTAGTGTGAAATGTAATCCATTAAGCCATGTCTATGAAATGATGATCTTATGACTCTTTTTATTGATGATGACATGGAGATGTTTTCATTTGACCCAAAAAATTATTGGAAGAGATGTTTGTGTTCATTCAAAATGTTTGATGTCATGGAGATAGTACTAAGACATGAACTATTTGGATTAGTGTAATTTTTGGCTTTGTTATGACCCATTGTATATTGCACAACTACCATTGCTATGCAAAACATTCAAATTCATTGTGGGTACATGAGTGATGCTTATGGAACTAATTATTACCTAGATTATTCTTGAATTTTTATAAACTATATGATGAAATATCCTTCAAATTTTTTTGACCTTATTAGGTTGTTCCTCTTTGTGTGGATCATTCTAATTTTACACAGGAGACTGAGATGAAGAGTTGTGCATGGGTTGGATCTTATGCACACCACTAGGTGAAGAGGTGCGACGTTTATTAATATTTGATTTGAATTTTATTTTGGTAGCATGAATTAGGATTTCCCCAAGGAGTCAGAAATAAATAAATCCATCTTTGCATGAGTATAAGGTGATCATTTGATAATAAAATTAAATGCCTTATTTTTTCAATAAAATTTTCACACAAGCATGTGATATAATCATGGAACTCTTTAGTTGGATCTATCTTGAGTGTTTTTGAGTTGGATTTTTTCTCATAACTCATGAGATGCTCCTTACTTATATAAAGATCCATTGCTACACTATGTCCATAAAAAATCCACACACACACATATGCACAATTTTTTTAATGTGGCTTGAGTACTTTCTATACCATCACCATGCATATTCCACATGTTTTATTAAATGATTACTAAAATATAAGAAACAAATTTTTTGAAACAACTATTTATTATTTTTATTTTTGGTGATGCAATATTTTTTAGACCCTAGATGCTCCAACATCATTTATTCACCATGATATCAATTATATTCAAAATAAAAACCTTATGCCTATGATTTATAAAGAATAAATGATCTTGCTTGTTTGGAGTAAGAAAAATGATAAGGCCTCAGGTCAAGAAAATGGATTTTATTGGGGTTATTTAAAAATTTATAAAAATTAATTTCTAAGGATGTGTACTGATCAGTTAGTGAGTAAAATATTTTTGGAAAATACTTTAAAAATTCAATTACCCCTTTCTTATTATTATCCCTCAAAACATCATCTCATTTGATATAATATTTTAGAACAATTATAATGTGTAATACTATTTTAAAAAATCACTATTAAGGTCATATCCATTAGAATTAAAGATCTTATTCCTAATATTATTTATAATCTTCGAAGTGACTTTGTGTAGGGTAGACAAATTCTTAATGGGGTAGTGATGACACATGAACTTATCAACTTATTTAAAATTAATAAATATCCTTCTATGATTGTTAAATTATATTTTTCATAGTAAATACTAAGAGGGGGGAGTGAATCATTTGATTAACAATATAAATTCAATTTCATTCATCATTTCATGAAGCATTCATATACATAAAGAACAATGCATATATAAATAACCACAAAAGCATATCAAAAGATAACATAAGAAATATTTGGGAAACCCTCTTAGGGGATAAAACCTAATAAACCATGAATATGAACTAAAATACTATAATTTCAAGATCCAAATTTTATTGAAACACCAACTTCACAAGGAGCTCCAACCCCTACCTAGTTAAGCACCCACTCAACTATTCTTTGACAAGCTCTATCTTGCAAGGAGGCTTCAACCCCCTAGGTAACCAATCACCAAATCAGATAAATTAAATTTATGATAATTTTATAACACATATTTATAAATAAATTTATGATGACCTTCTTTTTTTCACTCTTCACCCTTCAATCTCACTCAAATAGCCTCTTAAGCCTTACTCACTCAACATGCCTCTTCTAGGCTCATTAGATCCACTGACCTGATCATATACCTATAGAAAATTTGATGGATGTTCATGAATAATCATATGAATCTTAATTAATAGATAAATTACCTACCGATACTCATTTAATGAGGTATTTTATTTTCTTAAGTCCACTCTACTCTTACTTGCCCAAATAGGCCAATTAGGCCTTATCTTTATACCATACACTTTATTGCACCCATCTAGGTCAGCCAAGATAATTATCACAATTTGATTATAATTATAATAGGTAATATCACACATTACATAAGTTAAAAAACCATAAATTTGGTCAGACATTTCCCTTAAGGTCCAAATCCTTCATTAGGCCTAATACAGACATAAAGCAATTTGGTCTACTTCAAAGCACACATTACACTTGAACTCTTTGGAACATCTTTTTATGATAAAAATGCATGAAAAACTTATAATAAATATAAAATATACCATTTATCACTCATAAATAGGTCCATACCATATGGAATTCCAACTCACAACTTGATCCAAGCTATTAGGCCTACTCGCCATTAGCCCTTCACATACCCAAAAAATTTGTCTCTCATATTTGAAGCAAATAGTCAACTTTTCCAAAAAACCACATAAAAAATAAAATAAATATATAATTAATGACCTAAATAACATCATCATGTCCATTATACACCTTCAATTGATCTCCAAGCACCCAAAAACACCTCTGTAATAGGCTCACTCAGTCCTACTAGAAATCTTAACAACACAGTCAAGCATCTTTGTCATTTCACACTTGATCAGGGACAAAAAAAATATAAAATAATTATTATAAACATTTTAGACTTATTTAAAAACACCATGGTAATTATATACTTCATATCTTGATAAATCACCCCAAACTCACTTCTGTAATATGGCCACTCAGAAACTACATGTAGCATATAAACATAGTCATATAGAATTCTAGTTTTAGTACTTGAAATGATGATTCCACTAATAATAATTCACATGAATATTTTATATGTGGTCTATATATCATTAAAAAATGTATATATATATATATAAATATAGAGGCAATCATTGGTCTTATAGACCAATCTTTTAGGTTACTCTCTTACTGTCTTAACACAACTGGACAAGCCATTTTGGATTCCATATCTCAACACCTTAGAGTAAATCAAAAAATTCCATCAAGATTGTATAGTTAATTTTCATTCCAATAAAAAAAATATTCATTTTATTCATAAATTCTTGTCAAATAACTTCAAACACTTCACTTCACTTTGCAAACATGGAACTATCATTTTTGGCTTAGGACACAGTCATGGTGTTCATGACTTAAAATTACTATAGACATACTTTGTTGAAATTTAAATGAATTAAAAATGTCATTAGACATACTTAACACATATTAAAATAATAATACATAGATGTCATGTGGTAAATGTAGAACATATAGGCCAATCCTTGAAACTCACTCTTTCACTATCTTGACTCATATAGACTGATCAACTTGAGAGCACTTTCTTGATTGTGTATGAGAACCATAAACACGTAAACAATAAGGCAACATGAGGTATATTTATTTAAAAATTACCTCAATAAATTTTATTCATACCTAAATAGCTACAACTCATCCCTAAATAGATTCTCACTCATGCCTAGATTCCTTCACTGTCTTCACTATTTGGCAATTTAGCAATAGGTCATCTTCCATGACCAAAATGCTTGAAATATAGTCTTTAAATCACCAAAATAACTCAATAAATAAAAATAAAAATAAAAATTATTTTACTTCAACCTCCATTAAATTTCATGTGTTTACTCAGTTAACCCTACCTATAACATCAAATTCTTTAAAAAAAGCACTTTTATGTACCTTTTACTCACTATCCTGACACACCACTACCACCTATAGATGAATAGAGGAGTAATATATATATATATATATATATATATATATATATATATATATATATATATATATATATATATATATATATATATATTCATAAAAATTTATTTAAAAAACCATTCTAGGCAATTTATATCAATATATCTCCAATCGGGTCACTAAGAGGGTTTAGAGAGGGTTTTGAAGCATTTTTTTTTCATTTGAGTGGAAATACTATATGAAAAAACATTAAGAGTGTAAATTGGTTATATATATATATATATATATATATATATATATATATATATATATATATATATATATATATATATATATATATATATATATATATATATTCATAAAAACTTATTTAAAAAACCATTCTAGGCAATTTATATCAATATATCTCCAATCGGGTCACTAAGAGGGTTTAGAGAGGGTTTTGAACCAATTTACACTCTTAATGTTTTTTCATATAGTATTTCCACTCAAATGAAAAAAAAATGCTTGGAAATAATTATTATAACCATATTAAATTTCTCTCAAAATGATCATGCCACCATGTAAATTCTATAAGTGCCAATGATCATCAATAATTCTTTCTTGGGATTGGAAACCTTCAATTTGCATTCATGGGATTCCTAAAAACATGTTTTCTTGCTTTTTATTTCTCTCTAGGACCTAAAAATTGTTTATAATGATTAAATAAACTTTTAAAACCTAAAACCATGATAATATGGGATCTAACACCTTGTAAACCCACTTTGAACCCTCATTATAGCCACACTAGGCCATTATGCACATTAGGTCTAAAACTACCAATCGTATTTGGATCTTGAAAATACTTGGAAAAATATTGTATTGATCTCAATACCTCATCCATATGTCATATGGCATAATTCCATGCTCTCATTATTCCAAATTTTCTCACATAGGTCTCACACTTCTATTATTAGCATGTTACTAATCTTGTTTCATCACACTAGGTTTCTTATGCAAGGGCCATGCCTTAATACCTAACTTTGATGCTATTTTAGATGTAATTTACAACTTAATCATATTATATGTGACTTATTTTAACACTATTAGGCTCAAATACCTTCATCTTATCATCATCATGCCTTTACAAGATTTGTTCATGCTTAGGAAATAGTCTAAACACACAATCCTACTAGGTTTCATACCTCTTGAAGATCTTCATGTCACTGTAGATGCATTATCATGCCAAACCAACTTATTCCATGCTCAAAAACTTATACACATGACTCCACATACCTGTGATCACTTATTTCATCATACCTTACTATGCATCACAAGCACACCTCTAGAACATCAAGTCTTATACTTCCTTTGACATTAATGACGTCAGGCTCAATCATATGACATCAATGAAAACTTTTCAACAATATCCCCCTTTTTCATTGATGTAAAACTACATTAATGGAAAACCACATTGATGGCAAACCAAAAATTAACTGATCTAGATAAATTCTCTATCAATCTGATCTCTCATTAAGTCTTTCTCCCCCTTTAACATTAATGACAAAGGTCAATTATGTTCTCATAAGGTCATCTATACAGTCCATTGATCCTTGGACCTAATCACTTATAAATCTAGTAATCTCCCTATTTATCCATGTATGATTCTTTTCAAGCTTCTCAAGAATTATAAGTTATCTCCCCCTAACTCCATGCTCCATCTAGTTCATGTCACCTAAAACTACACACCATCTGGACACAACAAACACAACATATTTTCTTACCTTATGAAACATCCATAAATATTTAAACAACCTCCCTTCTTCTCATCATGTTCTTAATCTTCACCTGAATCTATCCGTCTCTTCATACCTTTCTATCTAATCCTTAATGACTACCTACTTGGATATTCCTTGAGGCAATAGATGAGCTTCTTAGATCAATCAAAAACATCTCATATAGGCATGGATAGCTCTATATTCTCCTTATAGAAAAAAACATTTGGTTTTTATGGTTTCTTTGTGTTTCTCAAGCTCAGACCTCTATGGTCTCAATAATTCCTTCAAACTCTCTTCCCATTATCTTCATTGATCATGATTATGAGATATAGCTACCTTCTTGGATGATTACTTACTCATATACATTATGCAAACATGAAACTTCATAATCAAGGTATAGTCACACACTTTCTCTTCTTAGACATAGAACATCTTCATGTCATGCTACAGGAATGATCATCTTTAGAAATTTGTTTCTCTTCTTTTAGGGCTCAACCAACTTGAAACTTTAATGTTTAGAATTAACTTTAGATCATATCATCACCACTTTCTACCTTTAAATTCATTGTTCTTATAGACCAATCTTCAATTCTCATATACTTACTCAAGAGATCTAATTTAACTGCTTAACTTTATGTTCCACATGGATCATATCAAGCTAAACAATCATATCTCTTATAAAAGAAACATACCTTGATTGAAGATATTGACACGAATGATCACTAACTCCAAACTAATATCTCTAAAACTTAGAAAGCTAGTCATATTCATTTCACTATTATGATAATTGCAACATGTTATCATGTTTCCTTTATGAGGTCACCAGTATTTCAAGACCATGCTTCTTATTGGTTTGAATAATGTCTCTAAGAAGGCCTAGAAGAGACACATTACCACTTATACGTTTAGATCAATTAGGCACCCCATTCCTTGTCATAGGACTCAATGTTCTTCTCAATAACCCTATTTGGTTTGATAATCTATTGTTACTCAATGTCCTTAACATCTTCCTTCTCCTTCTCCTTTGTCTAATCTAAAATACAATTCTCTTGAGCAACTTTCTCATCATCCTTTCTTTTGATTGCTACCTTCTCTTGACTAGTGTGATTAGAATTGATTACCTTTGGGCTCCATATCCAAGTGAGACCTTCTTATGCATTCTAGGACAAAACCTATCTATATGTCCAATCTTATGATAACTATAGTAGACCACATTATTCATACCTCTTGTTGACTAACTACTCTTTATTCTAAAATCTCTTGCTTTATGACCAAAAAGATTACATGCAAAATAATGACCATGAAATGAACTTTAACACATTATTTCATTGGGATACTTGATGGGTTTATTTGTGTTGATATTCATGCTGGTATACTTGTCATGATCTTATTTCATACTTTCCTTCTCAAATTTGCTCATATTAACTATGAGCTTGTCATGCTCAAACTTCATAGAATCTAGCTTTATCTTGAGTTGCTTGCATTCTTCCTCTTTTGAACTTATATTTTTATTTATAACCCTTAACTAATACTTGAGGTATTGAATGGTCATCTTATCTTCTTTGACTATTTCAATCATGTTTTCAAACTTGGTTTGAAGATGACTCACCTTTCCTTCATGTTCCATAAAGGACTTGACCTGTTCTCTAAGGTTCTTGATGATATTTTTATATTTATCTTCCTTGGAGTTATAAATACTCCTCATTATCTCAAAATTACTAATCTTATCTTTAATACTTTTGAACATCAATCTCAATTCTTGATTCTCTTTCCTTAGCTACTTGGCCATTTTGTGTTTCGAAGATAACCTTTAAGATATCAAGCTTCCTCTAAGGACCTGATCTGATACCAATTACTAGATGTATTTATTGAGAGGGGGTAGGTGAATAAATTTATTAATAATATCAATTCAATTTCATTCATCATTTCTTGAAGCATTCATATACATAAAGTCAATGCATATACAAATAATCACACAAGCATATCACAAGAGAAAATAAGAGATATATGGTAAACCCTCTTGGGGGATAAAAAATACTGAGATATGCATATGGAATATATTAATATAATTTTAATATCCAAATTTTATTGAAAAACCAACTTCAAAAGGATCTCCAACCCCTACCTAGTTAAACACCCACTCAACTAGTCTTCTGCAAGCTATATTTTACAAAGAAGCTCCAACACCCTAGGTAACCAAGCACCAAATTAATTACCTTGAATATTTGATAATATTATAAAACTTTTTTATAAATAAACTGATTATTACATCCTTTTTTTCACTCTTCACCCTTCAATCTCACTCAAACAACCTCTTAGGCCTTACTCGCTCAGCATGCCTCTTCTAGGCTAATTAAGTCCATTAACCTGGTCATATACCTATATAAAATATAATGTATTTTTGTGAATAATAATATGAATATTAATAAAGGTATAAATTACTTACCTATACTCCTTAAATTATCTCTTTTATTTTCTTAACTCCACTGTACTCTTACTTACCCAAATAGGCCAATTAGGCCTTGCCTTTATACCATACACTTACTTGCACCCATATAGGTTAGATAATATAATTATCACAATTTTATTATAATTTTAATAGGTCATATGACACGTTACACAATTGAAACAACCATAACTTTGGTCTTCCATTTACCTTAAAGGCCAAATCCTTCATTAGGCCTAATAGAGACCTAAAGCAATTAGGTCTACTTCAAGGCACACGTTACACTTGAACTCTTTAAAACATATTTTTATAATTAAAATTAATTAAACACTTATAATAAATATAAAATATACCATTTATCACTCTTACATATTTACATACCATTTTTAATTCCAACTCACCATTTGATCCAAGCTATTAGGCCTAATTGCCATTAGCCCTTCACATACCCAGAAAATTTGTCTCTCATATATGAAGAAAAAAATAAAAAATTTAAAAAAAAAATGAAAAAAAAATAAAATATATAAATAATTACCTCAATAACATCATCATGTCTATTTTACACCTTTAATCAATCTCCAAGCACCCAAAAACACCTCTGCAACAGGTTCACTCAGTTATGCTAGAAAGCTCAACAACATAGTCAAGTATATTTATCATTTAACACTTAGTTAAGGACAAAAAAAACTAAAAAATAATTATTATAAACCTATTATACCTATATAGTAACTAAATTATCATTATATCCTTCAAACCTTGATAAATCACCCTAAACTCACCTCTGTAATATGGCCACTCAGAAACTGCCTATGACATATAAACATAGTCATATAGAACGCTAGTTTTAGTATTTTAAATGATTATTAAAATACTCATAATTAAAATTATTATTTTATATATGTTATATATATCATTAAAAAATATATATCTATCAAACTCTATAGTTAATCATTGGTCTTACAGACCAATCTCTCAGGTTACTCTCTTACTGTCTTAACACAACTAGACAAGCCATTTTGGCTTCCATATCTTAACACCTTAGAGTAACTCAAAACCTTCCATAAAGATTTTATAGTTAATTTTAATTAAAATAAACAAAAAAATATTCATTTTATTCATCACTTATTTTCAAATAACCTCAAACACTTCACTTTACTTTGCAAACATGGAACTATCATTTCTGGTTTAGGACACACTCATGGTGATCATGACTTAAAATTATTATAGAGATTGTTTATTGAAATTTAAATGAATTAAAAATTTCATTAAATATACTTATAACATATTAAAATAATAAT
Organism: Torreya grandis; assembly: GCA_037957365.1. Taxonomy (NCBI): domain Eukaryota; kingdom Viridiplantae; phylum Streptophyta; class Pinopsida; order Cupressales; family Taxaceae; genus Torreya; species Torreya grandis. The sequence continues at coordinate 671,354 of JARHVA010001619.1, read as the reverse complement.
ACATATATGTCATATGGAAAATGTAGAACATATAGGCCAATCCTTTAAACTCACTCTTTCATTGTCTTGACTCATACATACTGATCAACTTGAGAGCACTTTATTGCTTGTGTATGATCAACATAAATAGTTAAAAACCAATGTAACATGAGTTATATGTATTTAAAAATTAACTAAATAAATTTTATTCATCCCTAAATAGCTACAACTCATCCCTAAATAGAGTCTCACTCATGCCTGGATTCCTTCATTGTCTTCATTGTATGGCAGTTTAGCGATAGGTCATCTTCCATGAAAAAAATGATTTATATATAAGATATAAATCACAAAAATAAATCCATTTAAATAACTTAAAATTATTTACCTTCAACCTCCATCAAATTATATGCATTGACTCAGTCAATATTGCCTATAACATCAAATTCTTTAGAAATAAGCATTTTTATACCTTTTACTCACTATCCTGACACACCACTACCATTTGGAGATGATTGGATGAGTATTATACAAAATAAAATAATAAAAATTTATAAACCAAACCATTCTAGGCACTTTATATCAATATCTCTCCAATCAAGTCACTAAGAGGGTTTAGAGAGGGTTTTGAACCAGTTTACATGCTTAACATTTATTCATACAGTATTGACCCTAAAATGAAAAAAAATGATTTTAAATACTTATTATAGCCATATTAAATATCTATTAAAATTATCGTGATTCCATGCAAAGTCTACATGTGTCAATGAGCATCAATAGTTCCTTCTCAGGCTTGGAAACCTTTAATCTACATGTGTATGAGTCCTAAAAACATATTTTATTGATTTTTATTTCTCTTCAAGACCCAAAAATTGGTAATAATGTTTTAATAAACCTATAAAACCTAAAATAATGATCAAATGGGCTCAAAAACCTTGGAAACTCACCTTGACCCCTCATTAGAACCACACTAGGCCACTATGCACATTCGGTCTAAGACTACTAGTCATATTTGGATCTTGAAAACACTTTTAAACATCTTTTATTGATATAATTACCTCATAAATATGTAATATGACATCATACCATTATATTATGCCTCCAACCTTTCTCACATAGGTCTCACACTTCTCTTCTTAGCATGCTACTAAGCCTATTTCATCACACTAGGTTTCTTATGCAAGGCTTATGCCTCAATACCTAGCTTTGTTGTACTTTAGATGTAATTTACAAATTAATAACATGATATACCACTTATTTTAACACTATGAGGGTAAAATACCTTCATCTTATCATCATTATGCCTTGTCATGCCTCTACAAGCTTTGTTCATACTTAGGGACTAGTCTAAACACACAAGCCTACTAGGTTTCATACCTCTTGAATATCTCCATGCTTAAAAATTATTACACATAAATCCACTATTATTCCAAACAGCTTATTATATGGTCAAAAATTGTTACACATAACTCCACATACCTGTGATCACTTATTTCATCATACCTTACCATACATTACAAACACACCTCTGGAACATCAAGCCTCATACTTTCTTTGACATTAATGACCTCAAGATCAATAATATAACCTCAATGACAAATTTTTAACATATATATCAAAAAATCATATGATAGGGTGGATTTTAATTTCCTTCAAAAAATTCTCAAGTGTTTTAAATTTTTTTTATTCTTGGTGTAGTTGAATTACTTCATGTTTCTCAAATCAATTAATGGTATTCCTTTTATTTTATTATATTTATTAGGAGAATTACATAAAGGAGATAATTTTAATCCAAACATTTTTATTATCATATTTGAGACTTTGGGAAGATCTTTATTAAAATAAAAATAACCGAATAAAATTCAAGGGGTGAAAAAAATAAGGTTTTTATTTTTCCCATGGTTTGTTTGTTAATTATACTATTATGGGAAATGTTTAGAAATGATTTGCTGATATAATAATGAAGAATTGGAAATGTGTCAATTTTTTTAAATCTAATATTTTCTTCATTAACACATATATTAGATGATATAGTAGGATTAAACATATTATGGGTTTCCCCATTACTTCTCTTCTAGGTATATATATTTGTGTTCAAGTATTTGAAGGTATATATCAAAAGGATATTTGGTATAACATGATTTCATTTTTTATTTTATTTGATAATCTAAGATATTTACAAAAGTGTATATCTAAGACTTAAAATGATTTAGGGTAGTTTACAATAAAATATTAGACTTTAAGTATTTAGAAATTTATCATGCATAGTGAATTTTCTGTGAATATGAAATAGACCTTCAGGTTTACAAAAATATTATAATATATCCAATTGATGTTGGTCATACTTTTTAATAATAATTAAGGTACATCTTTATGTGGTAAATAATTTGAGATAACTAGTAAGACATGAATCTGAATTACTAAATAACATCTAAGTTCTTAAAGGAAGAGACGGTAAAAAACATATTCAAAGTAGGTATTATGAAAAACCCTAAAGGTAAGGTAAAATATAATATAATAAGGTTATATTATAGGTTTTAAACAACCTATACATATCTTGAGTTTAATAGAATGCCTACTGTGGCAAAGATGAAAATTCCATTTAGGCAATGATAAAGGTTTCTTGGTTGGTTAAAGATAGTTAAGGTTAATAGTTCAGTAATACATGAACATGACAAGAAAGAACAAGGAAAATGATTAAAAAAAACCTACATTATAATGGTGTAAGTCCTAATTGGCATGGTAAATAATCCAAATATAAAATTAATGAAATTACAATGGTGAAACATCAGGATGAAAATAAAAACTTACAGTTTAGGTAGCCATAAAAAAGTGAAGGCAGGGTTGTATACAATTTATAATAAACTCAACCTATGAGACTTAAAGGGTAAGGAAAATTTAAGGACAAAAATAGTTACTTTAAATTATAAAGTTAATACACATTATATAACTTTAATGCCTAATCAATAATTAGGCTCAAAAGGGAATGACTATTTACATTCAATGTTGTAATAAATTATTAAGGATATTTTCATGTATGTTGAGAGCTATAAAAATACCTATAATATTTAGTTATCTCTCCTTATATGTCATGTTTAAAATATCAATTTAAAATGGTTTCACACACCTAAGCTAATGGTTAGGGTGGTTAGGGCCAAGAATATTTCACTAATGATTGGGCTTATCTTGGCTAATCTAGGTTTGAGTTAAATTATAGATGAATTTCTTCAAATGTCCTTCAAAAATATGATGATAGTAAATAATAGTTTGTTTGATTAATTTATGAGTTGTATATTTATTTTATTGTATGTAATATTGTGGCATGTTAATCATAATTTCACTATTTTTTAAATATATTTTAAAGTAAAGTTTAATAAGGTTGTTAGAATATAATATTATATCTTTAATAACTTCATTTTTAGTACTTGATCTTAGGTTTATGATATTACTATAAGTTTTTTCACTTTATTCAATATATTATATTTGGCTTAAGTGGCAAGGGTTATGAATCAATAACATAATCAATAACATAATGCAATTTATATTTTAGTATAGACATGTACCTCATTTTATTTAATGCAATGTTTTTAATTAAAATTTTAAGGTATCGAGCTATGGGATATGATACAATTTAGCTTAATATTCACTATTTGATTTATAATAACTATTTTACATATAGCTTAAAAATGGTTACTATTCACTAGGATATTCAATTTGAAATAGTTTACTAATTATTGTAAGACTAGGTCTTGATAGTATTCTACATAAAATGGATCAATCAACAAGTTTATTGAAAGAGATTAAGATTTTCATATTAATGAAACATTAAGGCTATACTTGATAAAAATGATATGGTAAATGTAATTACATAATGTAATAATTTTTTTGTTTTGTTTTGTTTTGGGTACTATTTATTACAACTTGAAAAAAATTAAAGAACCTACACACCACACCACTAATACTGTTATTTAGACTAGTATAAGAGAATGTTTTGACTCTTAACGTTTTGATCATGATAAACTGATTTGTATATTGACTTAAACTTGGTTATAATAATATATATCAATTCCTTAGGACTATTTCATTTATTTTCTACCTAGGTGGTTGTGTTTATATCCATATGATGACTATTAAGTACAATATTGTTATTATTATACATAAACTTATACTATGTTGTATTATTTAGGGTTATCCAAACTTGTTTGAGTTTTATCTTTCCTTTTTTTTTCTAGACTTAGGCATGTATACTTTTCCTTGATGAGTTTTTGTGCTGGCTATGGATTATTTTTTTTGAAAAAAATATGAAATTGGTATGTTCTATTAGGACTATGCATGCTCAAATTATGCAAATAGTTCTTTGTATAACATGAATGCTTAATATAACTTGTCTTTCAATGAATTGAGAAAGCTCAAAATATAAGTAGTAAATTAAGTTTCATGAAATTATTTATGTTTAGTAATTACAATTTTATATATAGTTTGATCTATGTGGTACAATATTAGAGTGTAATAATATGTTTAGTTTACTTGAATGTAGTCAATTCTTGCTAATTATTTATTTATGAACAAAGGATTGTAAAAGAGTTGTTAATCCTGGATTCTTAAGGGGTATATAGAAGATACAAGATAATTTAATATTGTATAGAAATATTAAAATACCTAAGCCACGATGATAATGTTTAAAGTCCTTAACTTAACCCTTAAGGGTGTATCTAACCTAAACTTGATCAAATCTTAAAGATGTAATTGAAAGTACCACTTACTACCCCCAATATCATAGTTTAAGGAAAATATTATGATTTATATGTTATAACATCATTTATGAGTCTTGTTAAAGTTAATGCAAGTAAATAATAAATTTAAGCTAAGGAAACTATAATGAATGAATGGGTTGTGAATTCATAGATTGTTCCTAACTATGTTACTTGAAAATTAATATTATTAAATTGAATAAACAACAAAGATGGATTATATTCTAATTAAGGACTAAAATGTTCTTAAGCTAGGATATTTATAATCTAAACAAATTTAGTCAATAAAGACTATTGACATAAATTATATTAAACCAAACTAGGGACGATCTCTAAAAATAATGCATATGATAAGTGGTAACTCAAAAATGTGATTTTTCATTAGAGTAAACTAAAAATAAATGAATTAGGTTTGGTTTTTAAGTGGATATTAAACTTGGTATTAGAACTCCTAGTTCAACACTAGGGAATTTTAGGATATAGTATTAGTTATCACTTTGTGTTCACCAAGAAATGATGAGGACATGAAGTGGAAATGTAGGTAATGCTAGAAACTAGGGAAGAATATATCCAGGAGAAAGGAAAGATCTATATAATAAATAAGAGACCAAAACCAAAACCAATATTAGAATTAGAATTAGAATCAATAATAAAGTTCTTTCCAAATACCACTTAGAGGGTGATGTATTATTATGGTTGGTCTACCTGGTGAAAATGAAAGGCTATATTAAAGAAATAATCAGTTGGGAAACTTTTCAAAATAACTTCAAGATAATATACACCACAACCAACCAAATAGAAATAAAATAGGGAAAATTTTAGATTAATACAGTATAACAACCTTTCAATGGTTGAATATGAAATTTAATTCTTATATCTTCTTTACCGTGTCAATTATATGTGGTACAAAGAAACCAATTGGGGCTCAAAGATGTGATCATGCATGATGTGAATTTCAAGAAACCAAAAATATTAGATACTATGATAAAATCATCCTCTATGGTTGAAGAAAAATAAAATTTTTATAATTATCTATAAGTAAGAAGTAAAAAATAAATGGGCATAAAGCAATAAAATGACACTTAATAAAGGGTTCAAAAGATAATAATTCAAGAATAGTAGTAGAAAGTTCTAGAACATTTATAAATTTTTTTAATAAAATATAAAAGGAAATAAAATTCCTCAATGTTATCAATGGAATGATCCACCTCCTCCCTATAATCCCAATCCTACCACAAGATCCGATAGGATTCCTTTACCACACTATGGGCTAAATGAAGGATACTGTATTTATGTCCAAGCTCATTTGAAAAATATTTCCTAGAGTATTACTAAAATAAAGAGATCAAGTATAGAGTTTTTTTTGGTTGATATCCACTAGGTAGAAATTAAAAATACTTCAATAGAAACTAGAGGTATTATATATAGTTTTTTAGTTATTAGTTTTAACTAATTTTGGGTTTTTTTAAAAAAAAATATCATCAAAATTTTATTCTAAATGCAAAAATAAAACTACAAAAATGGGAGAAGTGCGTCAAGTAAAATTTGGCATGGAGAAACAATTTGTAACTAAAAAATTAGATCAATTGGAACCAAATTTGGGATTCTTAAAGACCTAGTTGAATCTGCATCTAGATCCTTAAGGATTACATGATGATATTATAGGAATGAATTAGCTTCATGCTGATCAGGATACTTGAAATTGTTTTGAAAAGAAGGTTTAATTTTTGGATGATAAGCATAATTTAATAACCTCCAAGGCATTAATAATGCAAGACTCCTAAGGACTCTTTTAACTTTATAACTCAAAAAGGTAGTAATAAATGTATGTATGTTATATTTTGTAGATGTTTAAGAGAAAACTAAGTAAAACCCAATTTTATCAATTATCCCATATTATAAGATTTAAAGGACATTTTTGTAGAGTAACATTTTTCCAGTAGTTGGTTATTAAAAAAAGGTGGGAAACTATCCCAATTAAAAAATCATATAAGAAAGACTAAAAAGGAAATAATATAAAGGTTTAAATCCATGATTCAAATGAGAAGTGATAAGGGTCCTCCAAGGCATTGCAGATGAAGTTGACAAGATGGAATATTAGGGGGATGAATCATATTAGTAAGCATAGAATTTTAAGGGATTTAATAAGAAATAATATGACATGTATTTTAGCTATTTAAGAGATTGAAATGGATGAATTTATGGTGGAATAAATGAAAATAATGTCTGGAAGGAAGAAAATTTTGTTAGTGTTAGCTCTTTAGGGTCGTCTGGAGGGATTGCCACTTTTTAGAATGAAATAATTCTTGAGGGAGAGGTTTTGATTGAAAAAATTCACCACCTAACCATTATTTAATGATAAGGTTTAGAATTTCACTTGGATCCTATCAAATTTTTATGCTATGTATAGAAATATTGATCATCATAGATGATGGAATGAGTTATTTATTTTTAGATCCAACTATGAGAAGATAGGTTGGATGATTATTAGATATTTGAATATGCTCCTTAGTGGAAAAAAAAATGTGGTGTTCAAGATTCAAATGACACTATGGATGGTCTGGTATATTTTATTTAAATTAATGGTATTTTGGATGTTGAATTAAGAGATTATCCTTATACAGGGTTGAATAGGAGGTTACAGGAAAATATTATCCAAACCAGACTAGACCATGTTCTTATTTCATTTGATTGGTTAATTTCAATAGATTTTTTATGTCTTCTCTACCTATAATTAGTTTTTATCATAATCCCCTTATTCTTAATTTAGATTATAAAATCAATAAGGAAAGAACACCTTTCAAGTCTGAGCATATGTGGTTTTCTCATCCATAATTGGTAGATAGGATAAAAGATTGGTGGAACATTAAAATATTATGGACTGTTATGTTTAGATTGGTGATGAAAATTAATAATTCTAAAAGAAATGTTTGAACATATAATATATATACCTTCATTAACATATTTAAATATAAAAATAATATTAGATATGCTCTTTCTATTTTCGAAGAGCATTATGATGTGAATGGTCTTATCAAGGATACACTTCTTGAAGAGAAAGTTCTCTTGAGTGATTATCATTTTATTATGGCCCACAAGGAATCCTTTTGGAGACATAAGTTTAGGGCCATTTGGTGGAAATAAGGAGATTTAATATGAAGTTCTTTCATATATCAACACTCAAGCATTGAATCCATAATAGAATTTCTAAAATACTTAAGGATGATGGTATAATATTTTTCAATCCTTTGATAATTAATGAGGAAGTTATTAACTATTTCAAGAAGATGGTTAATGTTAATGTTAGTCTTGATGATGATTTAATTTAGGATTTTATTATTAGTATTCCTTCCTTGATCTCTCTTCAAGATAATGCAAGTCTGATAAAATTTATAACAACTAAAGATGTCAAGGCTGAGGTTTTTATGTTAAATAAAGATAACGCTATGGGACCTAATGTCTTTCCTATGGCCTTCTTTCAAAATTTATGAGAGATTTTTAAGTTTGAATTTGTTGCAACTATTGATGATTTTTTTGCTTCTATAAAAATAATTAGATAATTTAATAATACTTTCATTTAATTACTCCCCAATAAAAATGGCATGGCATCTTTTTCAAAATTTCAACCCTATCAATTTATGTAACTCAGTCTATAAAATATTCACTAAAACTATTACATTGAGAATTGAGCCTTTAATGAAAAAGATAATTTCCATTAACCAAGGGGGTTTTATTCTTGGTAAGAAAAATTAGGATGGGATTTTTGTGGTGCATGAAACCATTCATTCTATGGATAAGAGAAAGCAACCAGGTATGATTCTTAAATTGGATATGAGTAAGGTATATAATAGAGTGGATTTAAATTTTTTTGAATATTATTTTGAATAAATTTGGATTTCACCCTATATCAACTTCTAATTCATAGCTATGTTTCTACTAATATGTTCTCCATTTTTAAAAATGTAACTCATGCTATTTTTTTGGTATAAAAAGGGGAAATAGATAGCGGGGTCCTTTATTCCCCTTATTTTTTATCATTATGGTAGACTCTTTGAGAAAAAAACTTATTTCTTGCTATTAGAAATGAAAATTTAAAAGGTTTTAAGGCAGTTAATGGAGTGGAACCTACTCTTCATCAACATTTTGTTGATGACACTATTTCTCTTAATATTGCCTCAGTTAAAGAAGATAAGGAGTTTTAAATAATTTTAGTTATCTATGAAGAGGTTTCAAGACAAGTGGTAAATTTTGATAAAATTTTTGTATTCTTTGTCAATACTTGTATGGTCAGAAAATATAAAATAACTCAGATTCTTGGGTGCCAAATTAAATCTCTACATTCAAAGTATCAATGAATGCCTTTTTTTTGGTCCTTTGCCTATCCATCTATCGAATAATCTCATTGAAAGGTTTCAAAACAAATTATTTAGTTAGAAAGGGGTAGTCCTTTCTCAAGTAGGTAAAATTTTGTTAATCAAAGCCTCCCAATCTATCTAAAGTCTCTCTTTAAAAATTCCAAAAGTTTTTCAAGAGAAGTTAGAAAGGATACCAAAAATATTTTTATGGTCAATGTTTGAGGACAAACAAAGTTTTCCATTGGTGGATTGGGATAAGGTTTTCCTTCCCAAATAGAATGGAGGGATTAGTTTATAGAGTCTAAAATGGATGAATAAAGTGATGATTGCCAAGCTATGCTAGATATTTATTAAGGATTAAAATTTATGGATTAATATATTTAGGGATACGTATTTAGAAAAATAAATTTTGATTCTATCCTATTTGAATATTATTTAATAAGAAGTTCTTCCATTTGGAACTTATTTTTTAAGAAAAAAGATATTATTATCAATAGCTACAAGTGGAATCTTGGGAATGGTTTCAACATCAGATTTTGGGAGGATTCTTGGATTTTAGATCAACCAATGATTAATTTAGATCTATGGAAGTGTATTGGTCTCCAATTTCAAGTACTTTTTGGTGTTCAAGTGGTAGACTACATTCATATTCAAAATGGTAGAAAATATTAGAAACATCTTTTCATTGAGAATTTTGATAATGCAATTAGGGGTATTATACCTGATATAAATATTAATTTAAGTGGCGTTCATGTCATAAATTTGACCAAGGAAGATGAATTAGTATGGTTGGAATCTGAGGATGGTCAGTATAGTGTCAAATTAGGTTACTCTTATTTAACTACTCCTGATGCTAAGTTTATTCCATGGTTAAGAGTTTGGGATAAAGATCTTATCCATAAAATCAACAATTTATTTGGTTATGTATCCACAATAATAATATTTATTTGGAAAACCTTTGAAAAATAGGTCTAATGTTAGTCAACCATTATTTGTTTTGTGAATCAGATAATGAATATGTTCATCATATTATGATGGATTGCCCATTTGTTTTTAAGGTGTGAGGAGAAATTGTGTGTAAATTTCAATTGTATTGGGATCATAATTATTCATTACTAATTTATTATATGGATTGGAATCCACTATTTTTGGACCATGAGTTAAATAAACTATGGATAATGGTCTTCCCCCACATTCTATGGAGAATTTGGAAAGATCACAATAAGATAATTTTTGGGAAATAAATGGCCAAGGATATGGGGTGTGAAAAATTGATTATAGAGGGTGATTCTATGAACACTACCAATTACCTTGATAAGATGAACAAGGCTAATTATAGTATAATTCATATAATTGAATACATTATGAGTTTGGGAAACTCATTTCATTATGTTATATTTTAGCATAGCTATAGAGAAGGTAACCAATTGGTAGATTGCTTTGAAAATAGGGTAGTGATTTTTCCATTCCTTAGGAATTAGTATAAAGATGACATATATCATAATGAGGTCAAGGTTATTATGGATAGAGATAATCTATTAAATATTAATTAATTTTATAATAAATCTTTATGGTAATTTCAAAGTCTTGTACACTATGTAGGATGGAACAAGGAATAAGCTAAAAAAAATTATTGAGAAGTTTGTAGAAATGATGGGTATTAATTATTACTCACATGTTGATAACACTAGATTATGTGGTAATGATTACATTTATCCATCGATAAGGATGGATTTTTGGATATATAAAAATCTTATTGATAAGCAATGGTCATTGCATTTCAAAAGGCATTTGTTGGAATTCTTCTCTATTGGAATTTTGGTAAGTATAATCTCTATGTCAAACATAACAGGAGGTAGGTTGCATCATGTGAAGCCAATGTTAGCTAACAAGATTAAAAAAAATGTGGAAGTATGGGAGATCCTCCAAATATGTGGGTTAGCAACATTCGTAGACAACATTGATGGTTATGATCAACACTTATCTAAGAAATCTATATCCAGTTGGAATGAACACATGGTGGAAAACAATAATATGATTGTTGAAGTTTATGAGAGGATAATTGATCAAGGTATGTATATTAGGGTTGAGGACACAAATTATGTAAAATATATCAAGGATTATAAAGAAGAGATTGAAAATTTTCTAAATGATGATGAGTAATTAATTGATTATCAAGGGGGATTTCTGAGGGAAGATTTTCCATGGCCCTTTGATAAACTAGCATAACAAATTATGAGGTATGTAATGATTGACGATAAGTTCATAGTAGTATATTATTATAATTTTATTATTTTGAACTATTTTAGATGTTAAATCCCTGTTAGTCTACCATTATTCATTTTATATTCTTTAAAAAACTCTATTTTAGATGTCAAAAAAGGAAAAAATTAGTACCCTTTACATCAAGTTGTTATATTCCTGATCTATAAGATTTTTAAAGAGCTTAATCTATCCCCTATCCACCCATGTCCCAAGAAGAGTTATTTTAAATTGACACATGGATCTAAAATAATTTTGAGGATTTATATAAGATAAAAATAGAGGAAGGATCTACATGGTGAGCAAAGTAGGAATCCTATTGATTTGGAGAATGATGATCCTAAAATTTTGGGCATGGATAATGTGGCAAAAGAGTTATAGAGACCGATTGATCTTGAAATGGTCAATGAATAGTATTTGAAAGGAAATGTTGAATTTATTTCTATATCCACATATGAGAATATACTTCATGAGGTTATTTAAGGTCTACACTTGCTTAAGGAGAGGGGTTTGGAAAATGGGATGAACATCAATAAGCCAAAAGTTGATACTAACAAAGAGAATATGGGCATGAATTTTGATATTGTTATAGCCTCCCTTAATAACTAGAATAAATTATAATAAATGGGTGATGAAATTGAGTTTCATAAGTATTTTATGCATTGGTTTATGAGGGATCATTCTAGATTCAAGGATGTGGTGAACAACATGAATAAGAATGAAGGCATTTACTATTCAAAAACTGACTTGATTGAAATTAGTGCACAGATTGAAAGGTTAAATAAAAAATATCAAGGATTGAGCATGATAAATAAACTATAAAGGATAATTTGAGAATGGTAATAGACTTTAATCTTGTTTCTATGTAGAATTGTGTTCAGAAAAAGGAAGGGTTAAAAGTGTTGGCCAAAAGGAAAAATGAAGAAATGGAGCAAGGAAGAATGGATAACAATAAGAAAGGAATGATAAAGGAGAAATAGGATTCACAAACTCATTTTATGGACACAGTTATAACTAATATGAATAAAAATTGGAATGAAGAGCTGGAAAGGTGGAGCTTTCTGAGATGTTAGTGTTGTTTTTTGCTTATTTTTTGATGTCTTTTTATTGTAAACTTTATTAGTTCTCTCTTTTTATATTTCAATAGGATTATTTGTTTATTTTTGGTTATAATACCATGCCTATTATCTATTTTTAATGGGGAGGGGCCCCTTTAAGAACCTGATTTTACCATTAATAAAAATTTCTAGGGTTGCCTATAGTAAGAGAATTTTAATTTTACATAGCTATTATTCTAGGTATAAACCTTCTTAAAATACTCATTATAGTATGAATATTGTATGCTTAAATATATTATGTATAATTATAAAAAAAATAATCAATAATTGTTTCCTTTTCACCAAAAATATATTATCCTTAATTTTTCAACTACAACTTCTTATAGTATTAATTTGGATAAATAAATGTGGGAAGATGACTCTAGTAGTGGTTTAGACTTGAGATCAACATCCAAAAAAATATCGATGTCTTGAAAGGGGTAAATTATTCTTTTAATTCTATAAAAATTACATCCATGAGTTCTGACATTTCCATGTTTGCATCCTCCAATTAATATTTAATTTACTATTCACTTTCAAGGGTTAACTTTCTTTGCCTCCCTCTTCTTTGTTGAGGTTTCTTAGTGTGTCTTATATCTTTAACCTCACATACACATGCACATATAATTATAATTTATAATATATATGTCAAAACTATAGAGAAAACATTAATAGGAATTAAAATAAACTCCTAGATTCTCTTATTCTTAGTGTCTTTCTCTAAAGACACCATGAATATTACCCCATGTGACCTTACATCCTACATTACCTTAAAACTACCCTATGGTGTATATATTTATCAAACTATGGGAAGGGTGACATACCATGTTAAACCATCATTTACTTGATTAATATCATAATATTCACTATAAACCTTCCATATTTTATTTCTAATATTGTATCATATTTCTCTTCAGGATATGAGTATTATTCATCACTATGAAAAAATACTATTGAGTTATCCCACCAAAATTCATCTACCTTTCATGTCAAGACCTATTTATCAAGTACTAAATACATTAGTATCCCATGTTTCCATTATATAGAGTGTTATAATCATCATCATCATCTCCATGCAATATAATCGCATAGTTAAATAAGGAATTCTTCAAATAACTCTTCATATATATATATATATATATATATATATATATATATATATATATATATATATATATATATATGCCTGATATATATATATATTTTTATTTATATATATCAGGCATATATATATATATATATATATATATATATATATATATATATATATATATACTTGCTACCATAGTCAATTTTTTAAAACTTATACTAATTGTTTTTTATGTGGTATGCTATACCATTGCATGATTTTTCTATATGAAGCTGACAGAGTCCTAAAAATGAAACCAAAAATTTTGGGGTTATTTTAAATTTCCTTCCCCTAATTGTGCATTTTGTAAGAAGACTGCCAAAATGCCCTTTTATATGAATACATCATCCATTTTACATTCTCTCACTTGAAGTGCATAATATATTTATGGGGATCATCTTGTTACATAGCCAAAATAGATGAACAATATGTATCCACCATATAAACTAGCACATCTTTATTTTATTCAAGATATACAAATTAGACCCATAACCAACATTTAACTAACCATTCACCATATCATAACTAGATAAGGGAATAACTACTCAAAATTTAAATAAAATACATGTCATTGTATCAAAAAATATGAAATATACATCTATGGATCTTAGGTGTTTATATTAATCTTTAGAATATAGCATAGATACCCAAAGATACATTTTTCACCTATAAAATATTAGAGTTTCCTTATGCAAAAATGATCCAAAAATACATATTAGTAACAATTATCTCATTCACTAATCTATCCTCCTTAAAATCTTATAGTGAGGTGAATATGTATGTATACATGCATATATGTATCTATATACACATAATATTTTCAAACTTTATCAATTATTGATTATTTGTTTCTTTCAAGAACCCATCAAGTCTCAATATCTTTGAGTGCATGCCTTAAAGGGTGCACTAGGAAAGGGCTTGGCATATCATTGGTGTTTTGCAAGATTTTTTACCCCTATACCATGACTTGATATCTACACAACCATATCCTATACATTTCCCTAATTTTTGCCTCCTCTCTTACACACTCCTACAAGTAATTCACCACTTTCTTTAGCCCTTACCTAAGATAAAAACCTTTTTTGGAATTTACCAATTAATGTCAGCCTAGGCCAACCCTGTATTCAAATTAATATTAGCACGTTATATATTTAGGTCAGCTTTGGTTGACATAGACCAGGACCTAACTTGATTTTATCAATTAATGATACAAGGTCAAATTGGGCCGACCCTATCAGCTAAACTTTTAAAAAGGTTTAGGGTTATATTTATCTATATATACACATCCATTTCTACTATTTATTAAGAAAGAGAATAATAATAATATATGGCATATCTACTTATCCACCATTATACCTAAGAAGCAGTGATTAGGGTTTTAATACTACACTTGGAAATATGAATCTTGTCTTGTGAAAATTTGGGATTTACTAGGAGGTCTTTTGATAAACTAAACTTCATTGTCCATCCTCAGATTATTCAACATACACAACAACCTCTCACAAAGCAACTTGGCTAAGGGAGATATTGAGGCTCAATGGGTTCATCTTCAAAGGTAAATATTCCTAACTTTGTTCCTCCTTTGTTAAAGTGGATAGATTGGCATTTGTACTTCTCTCCCATGCATTATGATTTTCTATACATTGGCTTAGGTATATATTCTATGCATGTTTAATTTTTATTTTTATTACCCCCACATTGTGCCATAAGCCTTGGTGAGAACTATATTAGATTTTAATTTACTTTTTGTATACTTAGTGAATATGAAAACATAGGACCTAACTAGGGTTATTGCATGGTGTTGCTTGACTAGAGGATTTGAAACCCTCTATAGTGATGCTATTGTGATAAGGGACCCCTTTTTTAGGTCTAATGAATCCATCTTAGTCATGACCCAAAATGTCTAAATGTGTCCACAAATGAAAGTGTAAGTAGGATTTATCTTCTATGAGCTAATATTGATTAATATGTCAGTTGTATTTTCCTTTGTATACATTTTAGTGAGCCCAATGTGAATTAAACCCTTATAATTTTTCTTTCATACAATCACTTTATTATCATATTATATATTTTTATTTTTGTAGTATTATATCAAACTTATTGATATAGTCTAGTATTTTGTGCATAAGTTTAACACACAGTCACTCCAAAATGACTCTACTCTTTTTTTGCAAGTCTTCTCCAAATATATGTGACTAGATCAATCAGCTCAACATAGTCTTCTTATTTATTTACATAATAAATACTTAGTCAATCCAGTTGACTCTATTCATAGTTATCTTTTTGAGCATACAAGTTTGTAGACATAGTCAATCTAGTTGACTCTATTTGTAGATTATTCTTGAGTACACAAGTTTTATAGACTACATCAACCCAGTTGACTCTATTTGAAGAATATTGAAATTATCATTTGAGCAACATAAGATAAAAAATATAAACCAAGCATCTTCAAAACTACCAAGGTTCATTCTTACCTTCTCTGTCATTTTTATTTTTCAATTACAATATTATTTTTCACAAGTTTGTATTCTATAAAACTACACCCCTATAGCGATCTAGGTCAACCCGATCGACATAGTTCTATAGCCTATCTTCTCTCTAGAATAAAAATTCAACCTATTTGACTGTGTTCTTCTAGATCTTTCTTCTATATAATAGTAGCAACCTTGTTAACTCTATTATGTATTGTTTGCATATAGTGTTTCCTGAACTAACTCTGTACTCTTTACAGTCAAATACATTAACCTATTTTGCTAGTAATTAATTCACTTTTCATTTTAGTTTCTTACCTGCTTAGAGTAACAAACATATACTAATTAGGTGTGTTTTAAATTTACCAATTTAGTCACACTTTTTTTCTATTTTGAACACACTTCTAAATCACTTTACATAAGAAAATATTAAACATTTTTCTTCCCAAGGTCTACGTACTTAGATTTCATCACCAAGGGGGAGCCAACTTGGTATTTTAGCCAAGTATAAATATTTGGTTGATGATATATATTTTAAAATCACCTCACACCCTTATCACTATGGTATTATGAAGTGAGTGGGTAGTCCCCAATACCAAGCTAATACCATCACCAATACAGATCCTTTTTAGCCTAAACTACCTAAAACTATCTATAGATTAATTTCTAGTTCCTTATTATAGGCAAATCCCTATCACATTAATTTAAAATTAAAACTATTAAATAATGACCAATTAATTATCATTCACATTCAAGTTTTGTTGTTTTTTCTTTGATCATTGTATTTTGTATTGAAAAATTTACACTAGCTAGTATTAATGAAAGCCTTGTGATGTGTGATATACTTAGATCAAATATATTGATCTAATTACTTATGTGCTTCATTATATTTGCTTACAATATCATCTATGTTGATATAGTCTCTTACAGATTGTTAGTCCTACTTACCTTCAATACATTATCATTCTATAAGACTATGTATATTTTTTATCTTGTTCAGTTTCTCCCTCTGGAGTACATAGTTGATTTGTGTGATTGTGTATATTTTCATCTTGTTTTATTTCCTATCTTATAGAGCACAGTCAAATTGTATAGTTGTGTCCTCTTTTCATCATGTTATATTTACAATATTTTAGTACATAATCAACCTATTTGATTGTGTCCTTTAATCCCAATTCTATTTCCTATTTTATAGAATACTATCAATTGGTTTGATTCTATATCTTATCCATTGATCCTTATTTCTATCAAATTTTTAGCCTTTTTCCTTCATCATGAATTTACTTCTTGAGTATAATACAAATTTAAATAAGATAAACATGATGAGTTTTACCAATCCTAATAGGTTTTCCAAGACACATCTTGTAATGCCCACCTTGGATGAAATCAATGTCCATGTTGCCACTCGCACTGCCAATTATGGGACTCCTCCCCATTCATCCTTAGTTCTTAATACTTTGTTCTCATTAGAAGATGATTATGATTTAAAAAACACAATTTAAATTCTCTTTTTGATCAATAAGTTTCCTTAACATATAGGAAAAGACCCTTCAACCATTTATAGTCCTATGATAGGTCATCAAGTATAACAACCTCCTTCACCTTCCCCTACATTCTATCACATATTTTTGGGAACCATTTTATTTGCATCTAAATATTCCTTATATTATGTCTCCTTCACACACCATGACATATTATTATATGACTTCTTCAACCTCCATTCCAAGTATCTCTACGAACATGGTAGGTTTAACTTATAATGGGCCTCTTCAAAAGACCTTTCCCCTTAACCATGCTACCAGTGCATCTTTTGCTACCAATGATTCTCATGATACTAGAATATTTTACTACCAATGATTTGCATGCCACTAGTGTGGTGCATGCTAATACTCATAGTGAAACTCAAGACATTAATACTAATACTAATGCATCACATATTGTGTACACTAGTCAAAATGCTACCCAAACTAAACAAATCTTATTAAAAACACTTAATCAAATACATGCCTTTCAAAAAAATAAATCAAATTAGATAATACAGATGAAAAACCATCTCATTAATATTCAAAACCAACCACAATAGGTTTCATGGGGAGCACAAAATTTGACTGCCCCCCCACCCCCATTAAGGATTCCTATGGTAAATATTATCACCAAATATTCCACCCTAGAAGAGGTTGTTTAGGCCTCTTCTAGATTTGGGTAACATGGGAACATTTATAGGTATGTGGGTGTACCTATATTGGAAATGAGCCTCTAGATTTAAATGCTAGCTCCCTAAATATATCATGCAATGTTTGTCACTTAAGCTACTACTTACTTATGGGGTAAAAGAGTTAGAAAATACATAAATTGAACCTACTCTAAAGAAGGTGATGCACCAAAAATGTCTTCCACATGACCATCATAATTCTACCACAACAAAATAAAGCATACAAACTAGTCTCTAAGCTTTAATAGATTCTAATATGGATATTTTAATATAGAGGTGAGATGTGAGTAAAAACATAAGGTAAATAAACCAGAGGGTAGATTGCACACTTTAAGGACAATTTTACACTTGAGAAATATTTACACACTCTATATGACCTATTAGACTAGAACTCTTTCTGAAACATGAAAAGATAAGGGAAGGAAGGATAGAGAATTATCACTTTTCATCACCATACATTACTTACAGACTTAGACAATTATTCAAAACTGAGAAACATACTTGTATTAATGTTCAAAAGTAGAGTATAACATCAATCTAGTAGGGCTTTCCCATACATGATGTGGTTATTTTTACAATAACTCAAGATCTATATTTATAGAAAAGGCTAGCAAGAGAGAGGGATACGAGAATCCCTAAAAGGGAATCAAATTAGTTCAACCCCCTTTGAACTATAGTTGCAACTACTTATATAAATATGCTTATTTAAGCTTCCTAATTGATCTAGGATACTTCAAGTGGTTGCATAGTTACATTTTTCTTTCATTTATGCTCCCTGATGGTTGCAACAGTAGGATCAAGTTATTTTGAGCTAAGTTTTAGAATCAATGTAGTTGAAATCCCTGGATCAATCTATTATGGATTTGTCCTAATGCTAAACTGCTCTAAATTAGTTTGTCATGATGTATACAGTGGAGAGAAGAGGTCCCTTTCATGAAGTTGGTCTTGAAGATGAAACTATTGAAGCCTATGTGTATGCCTTCATAGCATCCATCAAAAGCCAGATCTTATTCTGAATAGATCATGTTCAAATTGATCTCCATGCTCATGGGTCTAATATAGATGGAAAACCAATCTAAATTCATTGGTTTTCCTATAGTACTTATATGAAAATTTACCCACAGACCATATAGCACCTTCTAGACTCCATCAAGTCTAAAAAGACCAATTTTATCCCTGCAAGATCTGAGAGTTCATTGTACATGGATCCTTCTTTATAAATGGTGAACTAGTCATGAGAAAGAACCTTGCACATTACAAATTATCAAACCAAAGATCAATATTAGCTCTAAAGTTGATCCCCTTATGTTTTGACTATATCAGTTAGATCACTCCATGGTGTTTGAACAAGCTTCAATGGTATCAATAAAACCCTATAGAACCTTTATTTTTCATGGTTAAAATGCATTCTCAACCTCTATCAAAAATCCTAGGCTCATATCTACTCTAATTGGTTATCGAAATAAGACTAAGCTCATTGACACATTGACCATCTTACTCCATCAATTTTAATTGGTATGAATGCCTGAGAAGCATCAATCCTCTACCAGTTAAATGCATCATTGACACATGCCATTCACACATTCACCCTTGAGATTCATTAACCCTTTGACCTCCACTCACCATTAGATCCAAAAGTATGATTGAATATGGACCATTAGATCAAATAGGACCCACTATTTGAAATCTAATGGCTAGTTCATGATCTTAAAATTGACATCCTTGCTCCCATCAAATGACATTTGCATGACCATCATTGACATTCACATGACCATCAAATTTAAGTTGAAAAGGATCTATTTTTCTATGTCTAAAACTTGATGTTAGTGTAAAAATCATTTATTTTTTGGCTAATTTTGAAGTCTTGGATCTTAAAGCACAAGAATCATGGAAGCACCAAATTTTTAGAAGTTTTTGAGGCCAAAAAGAACAAACCCATTTGATCTGTTGATCTTGATAGAATTTTAGGTGAAGATATTAAATGTTTTAGTTGGCTAATCCATATTTACTCTTGTGATGTCTTGGTGATGGTCTAGCTCATTTGGCTAAGTAGGGAAAACTTGGAAAAATCTGATTGAGGAGCCAACTTTGATCATCGATAACTTCTACTATGTTTTGGTGAATGATCATAAACTTATCACATAGTAACTATGGACCAAACTAAACAAACCCATGTTGTCGTTTTCCTTTAAAAATACTACACGTGTGAGATATGGCCTTGTCAAGATGCTCACTTGGATCTATTTGAACTTCTTACAAAATGGCTAAGTATGGGAAACCAAGCAGAAAGTGATTGAGGAGCCAACTTTGGACCTTTGTAACTTTTGATGTGCTTTAGTAGGGAACCTAAAACTCATTACATATGATCTTGGCACAAATGTGAACAAACACATATGACTAATTTTACCTGACTCATCCACATGTGGCAATGGTGATGTCAACAAAGTACCTACTAAAAGTTTTTGCCCCTAGACTCAAGATGCCTAGAGAACATAATGAAGGACTAGATGGATCTCTTGCATTTTTGCACTTATTCCAAGCACCTTTGACATCCCATAGGATCTATACAACCCTTAAGACCTATCCCAAAATCATTTTGATCCATTATCAACCTAATACATTCTCTAACTGCATTGATCACCATGAAGACCTGCCAATTGCATATATGACCTTAAAAAGACCCCCAAAACACCAAAAGGCACAAGGATTAAACTGGACCATGAGCAAGACTAAAATGGCATACGAAGTGACATAATATGAGCTAAAACATACCCCATGACATTATAAAAGGCCCCTATATAGATTCTGATTATAGTGGGGTTGACCCATCTTGGCCTATTGGGAAAAATGGTCAACATCTTTGGTGATTTCCAAGGGGTGGTATGCTTGTTATGCCATGACGAGTTGCTTAACCCTATCCATTGGGATATGGAGTCACAAGTATATAGGCTAGATATATAAATTACCTTGAACAAAACACAAAACATAGAAAATAATAGGGATAAAACACAAAGTAACTTAAGAAAAATATGTTGTGCTTCAAAAGAACTTATTAGGACATAACAGAATAATAAGGGAAACACATGCCTAACCTAATATTTATAAGATATACCTTTATCTCTCAATAGAAAGGTTTTAAATGTATCTCATTCATAGGGATAAGTAGTTCTTCTCCATTCATCCTAGATAACTGAAAGGAGTTTCTTTGCTTACACTTATTGATGACATACGATCCACTCTATAGGGCATAAAATTTAGTATGCCTCCCTAATTTTTCTCTATCTTCATCCCATTTCAAGACTATGTCACCTTATTGAAATTATCTTAGAGTTGCCTTCTTCTCAAAATACATCTTCATCAGTACTTGGTGATGTTTCATGGCTTGATGATTTTTACCTCTAGTCTCTTACAACTCCATTAATTTTTTCAATCTCACTTTCATTGGAGTGTTCTCAATCAAATCTAGTTGGTGTGCTAACCCTAAGGTGGGTGTTTATTGATAGATAGATAATTTGACTTCCCTTCCATATACAAGCACAAAAGGAGAATTCCTTGTTGACCTATTGGGAGTTATCCTATCATCCCATAAGTTTGTCTTCAGCTTGGTATGCCAAGCTCTTTGGTTATGCTCTAGGGTTCTCTTGATGATTCTGATCAGGTTCTTGTTATTAGATTCAGCCAACCCATTACCTTGAGGGTAATAGTTGGATGAAGTGATTAATAATATGTCATTATTACTTGCCCAATCATTTGTTTTAGTACCCATAAAGCTAGAGCATTATTTGAAATGATAGTAAAAAGGGTGCCAAACCTAGTTATGATGTTTTCATAGAACTCCAAGATAGCACTCTCATTATCCTCCTTCAATGCTACTACCTCAACCCATCTAGTAAAATAGTCAGTTCTTGTGAGTATCCATTTGTGACCATCAATTGATGGGGAGTTTATCATGCCCATGAAATTAAGACCCCATTGCATGAAATATTGGTCTACTTGGATAGGCTTTAGAGGAAAAACTACAAGCTTTTTCTTTCCTAAAAATAAAACACATTGTCCACATCTTCTAACCCAAGTGTGGCAATCCTTGAAGAGGTTTGGCCAATAATAGCTAGCCCTCATGATCTTGGAAGATGTGGTCCTTGAAAAGAAATGACCACCTATTGTCCCATCATGAAACTTCTCAAGAAACACTCCAAACTGATCATTTTCAATACATATTAGTAGCACACCATTGATGTCCCTCCTAAATAGTACACCATCCACAAGACAAAAGGAAATAGATTGTAATATAAAATATCTCTTCTGTGATCTATTCATATTATCAAGATACTCACCACTTTGGAGAAATATGATCATATCCTATGTCTAACTTTATGAAGGCAATGGACCAGCTAGTTGGGCACACTCATGGTTAACTAGAGCTTTTTCTTTTGACTCATGAATATCTGAAGCTAGATGTTCATAATGGCCTTTACCCCTTACTAGTTTTGTAACTTTGATATCAACATCATACTCCATCACCTTAGTGATCCACCCTGTTCTCTTTTCACTAAGGTCTTTACTCAAAATAAACTCCTTGGTGTTGGGATGAGAGACCATAACATGAATCTTGTTATTTGACACCATATGTCTAAACTTATTTAGTCCTCTTATAATGTCAAGGACCTATTTCTCCATAAAGGTGTACTTAACATCATAATCTTCTAAACCTTGACTAAAGAATGCAATTAGTTGTTCCATACCCTCATCATTATTTTGCATCAACATGGTTGAGATATAACATGAATTCCTTAGTAAAATTAGGATTCACAAGGGTAGGAGCTTTTGAAATTTCTTTCTTTATGGCTTCAAAATTGTTCTTACCCTCTTTGGTCCAGGAAAAGACTTGGTTCTTCTTGAGCATAGTTGTGATAGGTTTTACTAAAGATGCAACACTAGGTATGAACCTCCTTACAAAATTTATCTTGCCCAAGAAACTTTGAAGACCTTTTTTATGCAAGGGTAATGATAAGCCTAGATATCCTCTATTCCCTTAGGAAAAATAGTCAGACCATCC
The DNA here is from genome assembly GCA_037957365.1 of Torreya grandis. Taxonomy (NCBI): domain Eukaryota; kingdom Viridiplantae; phylum Streptophyta; class Pinopsida; order Cupressales; family Taxaceae; genus Torreya; species Torreya grandis. Next base: position 648,045 of record JARHVA010001619.1, on the reverse strand, counting down.
TTGAAAATAATATGTCCTAAGAGCTTACCTTTATGAAAACCAAAGATGTACTTCTTTGGATTAAGAGATAATCCATATTGTTTGCATATTTCAAACACTTTCTTTAAGTGTTGCATATGTTCATCAACATCCTTAGAAAATATTGTTATATCATCTAGATAAACCTCTAGCATCTTATTGATCAAACCTTTGAAGGCCATGTCCATTACTCTTTGAAAAGTGGCACTGGCATTAGACAGACCAAAAGGCATCTTATAAGCAAAGGTTCCCCATTTGGTAGTGAAGTTTGTCTTGAACTGATCATCTTCATTGATTAAAATTTGATTGTAGCCTGAATAGCCATATAGAAGAGAGAAATGTTGAGAACCTGAAACCATCTACAAAATCTACTCTGTTGAGGGTAGAGGATATTGATCTTTGAGTGACACTCTATTAATATCTCTAAAGTCTACACAAGCCTTATCTCCCCATTCTTCTTTCTAATCGTCATAAAGTTAGCTACCCACATTGAATTCTTGATGGGAAATATTATCTCAGATTTAAGGAGCTTGGTAAGCTCTATCCTCATGAGTTGTTCAACCTTGGGGGGTTGATGGGTCTTTACTTCTGTTTAGTCAATTTAACTCTCGGTTCTAACTTGATGGTATGGTATGCTAGGCTAAGATCAATTCATTTAAGGTATTTGTATTCCCAAGCAAAGATATCATGAAACTCTCTACATAGATCAATGAATGCTTGATTCTATATTGTAGAACATACCTTGCCTAGTTTGAGGAGTTTGTCTTTGAAAATAAAGACCCTTTCATAATTATTCTCCTTTGCAGACACAATCATTTTCTCCTTACTCCTCTGATTATTCTCATTTAAGATACTTTCTAAGGTAACCAAAACCTTAGGTATCGTATTGGTTATTAGTTGCCCAATCTAATCACCCAATTACTCTTGGAGCATCCTTTGATTCTTTAAAGAAAACTCAGCCTCATTGTGTAAGAAGCATGCAATGTGTTTGTCATTGTCAAACACTTGACAAGATACTTCATTATTAGGTACAGAAGGTCTGATAATGATATTAATATGAGACTAGTTTCCTTCTTATTTTATGGTAGTTGGAGCATCAAATTGAGCTCCTTTGGTAGCTAGTCTATCAACATAACTATTATGTTCCCTTGGGACTAAGTGAATATTGAATGCATTAAAGTCTTCAATCATATCCCATACCTTATGCCTAAAGCAAAGGGTTATTGGTAGTAACCACACTCCTCATTTGGTGTACAACCAACCAACTCATTGTCCCATACACTTACAAGTTATTGATTCCTTTCCTCCTTGCCCATTAAAGGTCTTGAATCAAACCTTCATACTCAGCCACATTACAAGTGCAACTAAAATGAAACTTGTATGAAGCATAATAATATTGTTTATATGGAGATACCAACATAACACCAACCCCTAAACTGACTTTACTTCTTGACCCATTAAAAAACATCCTCCATAGTTCATCATCTTCACCCTCTTCTTTGGTCAGTAGAGGTGTTAGTATTCCTTCCTCATGTATACAATATGTTCCTAGATCAGTTTTCTCCATGAGAGCATAAGGATTTTGATCATAAGTATTAGTACCATATTCATCAAAAAACAAATCTGCAATGCCCTCAATCTTGGAATAAGTGCCATCATCTAGAATAGAATCATTTTCTTCATGAACCACATAATTCAAATTAGAACTTGTCTCAATGTAAGGCTCAATATGAAACCTTACAAGAGGCTATGTCATAATTATCACCCTAGTCCTATACCTTGTCATGAAGGCCAAGAAAGACTAGTTAGCTAAGATATATCCACCTATCTTGGCTATGAATTCCCCTGATAGGTAGATTGTAAAGTGGGTTAAGAGATCAACCACAACTATGTCTTGTAAGATAGGAAAACTAGGAAAATCGTGCAATAAAACCTTCAAGCCTTTTATTATTCCTATCATCTTTGTAGGTGTACCATCTAATTTAAGGACCCCTTTGATATGTGGCTCATATTTTAGGCCCATCTTGTCAGCCATAATTTTGGGCATGACAGAAGTAGAAGCTCCACTATCCACTAAGCAATTATGGACCAACTTGTCACCTATAATGAGGGTGAGCTGAAATAGTGGAGCTTTTTCAGTCTTAGTGGATAGTTAAACAATAGTACTAAGAGCATTTTCAAGAGCAAAATGGCCATGAATTTTATTTTAAGTTGAGACACTAGTAGGGATAATAGATAACTGCTTTTATAGGAGTTCTTTTTGACCAAGCATGTGAATAACATCCCAAAGAGAAATGGTTGTTTTAGTGTTCTTCAAATAATCTGCAATGTTTAAAGAATCCATACCTACTTTATCTTGGGATTTTGTAGGTAGATAATTACTTGGAACTTGAGGAATGGGGTAGACCTTACCATATTTTGACTTGTTAGAGGCGTAGAAGCCTTAAAAACTACCACAAAAGTTATTGGAACTATCACACTTGTAGTTATGTCTTGTTTCCTTGTAGGAAGATTTTGAGAGCTTGTAGGCATGATGTTGCCACCTCCTAGAGCCTTCCTCTTGGCCCTTGTACTATTTTCAATAAAGGCTCCTTGATTTATCACAAAAGTGTCTTCAACTAGAAAATTAGTGAAGATCTTTCCTTGAGGTTGCCAACCCTCATTAAATTGCATCATCACCTCATCCTAATTTCATAAGAGAGGATTAACTACCCCTTGAGCCACCAAATATTTTTCTTCATTATGATTGGCATCCATGAATTGGTCTTGCTGCCAATCTTCCCCCTATACCAAATTGTTATGAACTGGTACCATCTCCTATGCATTGGTGGTAGAGCTAGGATTGTATGTATTAGTGGTCCTATTGGGATTAGGCTACCATTGGCCTCTCCCTCTTACATATTGTTGACCATATTATTGATGAGAGGGGTAAGATTTCTGATAAGCACCCTATTGCATATTATCTTGTCTATTTTGAGCCTCTAAGGCTAGGAACTTTGCTTTTTAATCAACATTATTTTTTACCTGCTTAGGAGCCACCTTAGTTTTGGTATTGGCATTAGAAACTTGGGCTATATCTAGTGTACTAGAAGAATCATGAGACAAAGGATGCATAGAAAATTTAGGTGGTGTTGATGATTAAAATTGCACTATTTCTAACACCAAAAATGGGAGGTTTTAGGAATGTGGGACTTGCAACCTGAAACGACCCCCAGATTTTAAAGAAGCTAGCTCTTCTTTATATCAAGTGTGTAATGGGAAAAGGAATAGGAATCAAATAGAAACACAAGTGCAATTTGAAAGAAAATCAGACTATGGTGATGCACCTAAATTTAATTCAACCCTTGATTCTAAGCACAGTGAAGCTATATGTAAGATTCAATTACATTAAAGAGTGAACAAGGCATGATCAATGTAAAAGATGAAAAATAATAGAAACAGAGGCTCACAACTTAGACTAATTTTGCAGTGACACAAAAAAATATCAACAAAGGCACATAACTTAGTTTTCTTATTAATTCTCCAGTCATATAAAAGGCACAAAAACATGCATAGTTACATAAACTTTTTAACTCAAGAAAATAGAACAAAGGCAAATGATATTCCTGATCACAGCTAAAAAAGTCTAAAAACTCTTGACAATAATCTCTTGTAAAAAATTCTCTCTGTCTTCTGATCATCCTTCTGGTGATCTCTGCACCCCTATTTATAGCATTGGATTAGCTCTAGATTTTCTTCACATTCCCAATCTAACGGCCTAACTAAACTCTAACTGAACTGGAAGTGTCTAACACAGGCTATTTCTTAGATCTAAAACATTATGTCTTCTTGCGAGTTCATTGGCCAAAATAGATACCCAGGACATTTCCCACTTTCAAATGGGAGAGGAAACTTGGCCTTTTTTCTTACTCCACTTGAAAACCTTCTTATTATTTAGGAGGCACCGAAAAATTACACTTGGCATGTTTCACAGCACTTACCAAATGCACACGACACTTTTTGCATAACTTATACTCTTTTTGTGTCTTTGCTCAAGAGTGTTCCATCTTTGACATCTGTCACTGCTCGCTTCTCCAAAACTTTAAAAACTTAACAAAAATTGAGACCCACAGTAGTTCTCACCTGAGCAACTTCAAAAAAGGAATAGGGATAGGTGGCACTTTCTGTGTAAGTTATCAAGGGACATGTGGTAATCTCCACTGCTTTTAGCTACCCTTTGAGAATCCTGCAAAAGGTGACACTTGTTGGTCTCCACATCACTCTATCTATACTATAGAAACATTCAAGCCTCATTTCATATTTACATGGATGATGACACTTGGCAGCTTCCACTTGCCTTAGAAACAAAACATGGGACCCTCCACAGTCTTTACTTGTCAATGAAACAAAATGAAGATAATTCAGATGTTGACACATGGCAGCTTCCACTTTCTTTAGCTAGGGATATGTGGCATCTTTCGTTGCTTTTAGAAAAACATATTGAAACCTTTCTTGATTGCCACTTGGCACCTTCTGCTTGATCCTAAGAAAAACTTATTGAAAAGAAGCTTTCGAGATGTATAAGAAACATGAGATGTGGATGCCGACACTTGGTGCGCTCCACTGAGTTACTATGGGATACGTGGCATGTGTTGACCAACTTATAAAAAATATGAAATGTGATTTAGTTGATGACACTTGGTAGTTTTTGCTTGATTTTGACACTTAGACAAAATTGAGGCAAAAATAAATTCGAGCCCACGTTTTGAGTCAAAAACTTCACTGTCTCAAACTAAAGTATGCAGGGATAAAATTTTGGATCGCGTAACTAAAAATCAAAAATAAAATGTAGAGTATTTTTTACTCTATAGTTATTGGTGACCCCAAGGATGTTTGAACCTGCTAAAAAAGAATCCACAACTCTTGCATGATCAAAATGTGACAAAAACAAATCATAGCTTCAGTAAGGCTATCTAATAAGTAGACCACTCATCATCAGATAATCCCTTCTTATTTTACAATTCATGAAAGGCTAAATCAAGATTGATAATATCTTTGTGTGAATTTTTTTTCAAAATCTAAATGGTAGCCTTCAATTTAAATTCAAGATGGGAAATAGGAATTAAAATGGCTTCTACATCAGGTATTGATGAATCATCCTTTAAATCTTAAAAAATTGTCTGATCATTCTGCCTGGCTAACAACAAAGGTTTAATTTCTTCAATCATCAACATAGTGTTGTCATCAGGAAAAGGAGAAGGAAGACCTAATTACACCAGATCTTTGATGTGGTGTTTCATTTCATTGATTCTTTTTTTCATCACATCTAGAAGCTCTCTGCAATTAATTACTACAAAGTTGCAATTGAGAACCTTATTCACTTATTTAGTAGTGACCATTCTGTCATTAATCCCTATTGTTTACAACATTCTATCAGTTGCATCATATAGCTTTTATAGCAGTGTTTAAGATTCCAACACTCTCATAGAGACAGTCGACAGAGTGTCTTCTACTGAAGTCTCCACATTTTCACATAATTTCTATGCATTTAGCAGAAAAGTTAGAGAAGGTTTGAGCTGAGTAATCTCCTAAGAGATTCTTTTCCATATTGATTAATAAATCTCCTTCACTAGATTTAGCACCCCTCCATTATGTGGCCTATTAGCCAACTCAAGTGTCAATTATTCTGCCCTTTGTCACTCAGCTTGAAGTTGGGCCTGTATAGCTGTGGTATTATTTTGCTCATTCAACAACTTCTGTTGAAGTTGAGTAACCTGTAGCAGGCTTTCCTCACATTTTTCTTGAAATGCTGCCTTTTCCCACCTTAAGATTGTCACTGCATCCTTTACCTAAATTATCCCTACTTTCAAAGAATCATTTTGGGCCTGGATAGCCTGGTGAGTTTGAAGAGAAACAATATCTTGCAACTATTTATTAAGACTCTCTATTTCAATATTCTTAGTATTGATCTTTGTGTTCAAACTGCTACAGTTTGCCTTCTCTTTGGCTAGATCAGCCTCCATCTTCTATAGCTTCCTTGACATTTTTAAATAATCTTCAGCTACTACAGTAGTAGATTCATTTAGCAGCTCGACCCTATCTTGTGGTTTGAAAAGGGACATGTCTATAGCTATTACATTCATTGTGTAATCTTTTAGCTGCATCTACTAATTTGGCTTGACTATATTCAGTGACAAATGGGTCACCGTCAGTTGTTGTTGGATTGGGTAAAATTGTGACCTTAGATGTGGTGTCACCAAGGCTTTATTCTCTTTGATCCTCTTTTTCTCCCTTCAGGCTTCCCTCACCTTCTTAGTAGCATCTGCTTGAGTTTGGAAGGTAGAAGGAGAGGAAATGTGCCCACCCACAAAAGGATAACCTTGTGGCAAGCCATATGGAATAGCCAATTTTTGACTAAGGTGAGTTTGAGGAGGTACTTTCTTGGGGATAGAGGGAGAAAAGTGACGTAATGATATGGCCTGAGTTTGGATAGATGGGGCAAAATGAGAAATATACATAGCAGAGGTGGCAAGGGATGTCATTAGGCCAAATGGAATCATCACCCCTAAAGGGGAAGAGAGAGATTGAGAAGAAGAAAGAGAAACAATACTTACCTTAGGAGCAACCAAAGTACTTTGTGATTGGTGTTGTGAGGGTTCTGCCCTCTCCTCTAAATCAAGTTGGAACCTCAGCCTTTTATGTCTCTTTGGTGTTTCTTCTTCTGGTTGTGCTCCCTTCTCTTCAATACTTATCACTATTGCTAGTGGTGCTTGTGTATAACTTAGAATCTCAAGGACTGACGCTGATGGAGAAGATTTTGGTGGTGAAGATACCACACCCTTTTGTTTTTTGATGGTACTAAGAGATTGGGTCCAAATAGTTATAGTGACTACTGTTGAAGTTTGCACTGGGGCTTTCGATGTTTGACTAGACTCTGCTCTGGCTTCTAGCTCTCCACCCTATGTCTTTAAATTACTTGTATCAAGGCTAGACATAGGAGATGGATGACATTCATCTTAGAGTTCCTCCCATTTCTCATCTATATCCACTTTTCCAAAAGAGTGGATTGTCTCACAAATCTCTTGCCTATATTTCCAATAGGCTTTTATTTTTTTAGCGTTCCAGTCTTTATTATTTAATGCTCTTCTTAAAGCATAAGTCATTCTAATTTTAGGGTCAAAATATCTTTGCTTAACATAAAAAATTTCCCATGGTCTATTTTTTTGAAGAGGCAAATCCGTCAATTCAACATAAAACTCAGAAATATCTTCCCTACGATTTTTCCTATTTTCCCAAAAGGGGTGGCCCTCATGTGAATTTTTGGCAACAACCCTATTAGTCCTGATCCATGATGTTATGCAACCATTTGGGTCATATACCCATTTATCTTCAATTAGAAGGAAACCTAGGAAGGATAGTTTTCGAAGCAACACAATCTCAACATCTCTGGTCTCTAGTGCCATGTTGTTTGTCATCCATGGGACATCATACATTTTCCTCTTCTTATTCTTAGAGCCATATTCATTATCTAGCATAGACACCTTCCTAGTGACCTCTAAGAATGCTAACCTAAGGGTCAAAATCTTAGGTAGCAACACTGGTTCCCCATTAAAACCATGAACTCTAATAATAGTGTGATGGGATCCAAAAAAGTAATCACAAGGGATAGGGAAATTGGTCATAAGGTTTGATACACTTGGAAATAGTCTATTTATAACTGGTTCTAGGCTCAGATGACAAAAATCAAGGGCAACAAAGAGTTCCCAGAATTCATATGGATCGCTAGTTTTGGACAAAATATGGGTCCATGCAGACATAAGAGTGGTCCTATGTAGACTAAAGTTTGGATCATACATGTTTAGATGCATGTGTTGGGAAAATATGCCAGAGTTTTGATACAACATAAGGTGAAACAAATAAGAGGAATACCTAAAAATCCCTTTAGATCTGAACTAGGCAAATTGTTCCACCATTGAATATGCAATCTGCTCAGAGAAATTGAGTTGATACTCCTGAGTCTTGTCAACAATTTTCAATCTGAAGAGGATAGCCATTTATTCCTCATAAACGGTTATATCATCTTTCATTCCAAAAATGAAAGCCATCATGGAAAGTGCATCTTGACTAGCTTGGGAAAATTATGCTCTTGTTGTTGGCAGTGTTGGCACAGTAGTATCATCATCACCTAATTATAGCTCTATTTTCAGAAGCCTCAATTGAGTATTGATGTTTGCCCACATTTTCTGCATCTTGGCAATGGTGGGAAACATGGCTGTCTTGTCGTGGTATAGGGCTAACATGTCTCTGATAGCCTTTGGTGTAATTTGCACTATGAATGGACCCAATTATATGGTATTTAAAGGTGCATGAAACAATCTATCACATATTTCAACCAAGTTAGGACATGGATGCACATCTGGGACAATGAGTTGTGCCAGTTGGGAAGTCCATATCCTCATTGTGAATGTCTCGTATTGTCCAACCTTGGCCCTTTGAAGACACCTTTGATGTGCCCCTTCTCTGAGAGTTTTGCTACTATTTATTTGAAGAATTGGGTCCATGATTCCATCTACATAATATTTTACCTTTGCTGGGTCATTTGCTTGACCAACTTTAGGGACTCTAGTCCGCGGGTAGGTCTTTAATGGTTGTGCAAGGGCTGAAGCATATGATTTGATTGTAAGAAACTTATCAAGGGATTCATAAATCCCAGACCCTTGTTGTGAAGACTGTGCTCCCTCCATATCTATATCTATTCTAAAAAATAGTGAACTGCGGTAACATGTATGAAGCTTTTGCAATAAGGAAGCACTTTCACTTAAGAAGGTGTGTTATGAGCTAAAAATGCAAGTAGCAAGGGTTTTCTAGTAGACGCAAGAATGTTTGAGAAGCTGTAAGCTTTAACTCTTGCTATAAGGTATTTATTGACCCATTAAGTCTCAAAATGGCATTAAACCCAGATAACCGTTATCAAATCTTACTAAATCTTCATGGAACAGCGAGTTAGACATGTCATGCAAGTGGCTACATAAAGTACCTTGGGGAATTTAAGATTTGGGAGATATTTAAAGTGTCGGGAGTTTCTAAATTTTTTGAAAAAGGCTCTGAGCTATGGCTACGTGTTTAAAGAACACTTATTTAAAAGAAAGAGCAGGAAAGAAAATGGGAAAACAAGTAACTAGGAAAGGGAAACTATAATACATTAGAGACACAACTTAACTAAAATGATTCAAGTAGATCCCATTCATAAGAATCTCTTCAGGTTTGCCTTCCATTGTTTCCAGCTCAAATGAATTCTTCTATTTACATGCATGAATTTTATAGGGGCCAGTCCATAATGCTTCAAATTTAGTATGTTGACTCAGCTTGGCGGCTCTTGCATCCCATTTCAAAACAATTGAACCTACTTCAAAATGAGGATTTGAAGTCCTTTTATCAAATCAGTCTTTAATTATTTTTTAATGCTTAATTAATGAATCATGTGCCACATCCCTCTTTTCCTAAACTTCTAAAAGTTTGGCAAGTCTAACCTACATGGGGCCATTTTCTTCAATTTCAATCTATTTTATCAGTTGGAGAGTAGGAATTTCCAAGCTTAGAGGTATTACGGCAGGCTTGCCATAGACCAGTTCATATGGGGACATTTTTTTCACCTACTTAGGTGTAATTCTATAAGCCCATAGTGTTATATTCAACTCTTTGTGCCACTCTCTGTGATGATCAGCCCCTATTCTCTTGATGAGTCTAATCAGGTTCTTATTAGTTGATTCTGCCAAACCATTACTCTAAGGGTAATAATTAGAGGAAGTTTTCAAATATATTCCATGATTTAATGCAAATTCAGATACTTTAAACCCTAAAAATGCTTTAGCATTATCTAAAATTATGGTGTGAGGAGCCCCAAAGCGAGTAGTGATACTCCATAGAAAGTCTAAGATCACATTTTCTATTGCTTCCTTAAGTGGCACTACCTCAGTCCATCTAGTGAAATAATCTGTGGCAGTTAAAATCTATTTGTGACCATACTAGACACTAGATTTATCATTCAAATAAAGTCAAGACCCCATTGAGCAAAAGGTTCATCAACAATTATAGGACTAAGAGGCATTACTGCATTCATTCTCATCCCCACATAATATTGACAAGATTGACATTTTTTTAACCAATTGATAAAAGTCTATAAATAAAGTAGGCCAAAAATAACCTACCTCACTTATCTTTATGGATGTGGTCTTTGCAAAAAAATGTCCACCTGAGACTCCATGATGCATTTCATGCAGTATTTTATTAGCCTCATCCTTCTCTACGCATCTTAAAAGTTTGCCATCAAAATTTCTTATAAAAATAACTTGTTTAATTAAAACAAAATGGACCCCTTGCATCCTATAGTATCTCTTCTTATTTTTAGGGAGTTTTCTTGGGTAAATCCCATATTTCATAAAATGAATCCTATTTGTGACCTAAGAGTTCTGATCAACCTCTTGTATCCTCAATACAGTTTCCTTTTCTATTTATGAATCTGTTTCCATAGGTATCATCTTTTCAAGCTCTTGAGTCATGTATTGGCATAACCCCCTACCTCTAACTAACTTAGTGGGTTTGACCTCTACATCATATTCAAGAATATTTGTTATCTAGTTTGTTCTTTTTTCAGTAATTTCACCCTCCATAATGTATTCTCTGACACTTGGGTGAGCCACAAGTATCAGAATCTTACTTCCTGATACTATATGCCTAAATTTATTGAGGGCTTTTACCATAACATATGCTTGCTTTTCAACAAAGTTGTATCTATTTTCATATTCCCTAAGATTCCTTGAGAAAAAAGGCTATTGGATGCTCTCCCTCCTATCTATCATCTTTCTGTGTTAAAACAACAGTAATACTGAGCTCTCCTCCATAGACATACATTAAAAAAGGCTTAGAAAAATTTGGGTTTCTAAGTACTGGGTTGTGGAGATAGCTTTCTTGACCTCTTCAAAGGCTTGCCTTCCTTCCGTAGTCCACTTGAAAATCAGGTCTTTTTTCAGAAAGAGTGTCACTGGTCTTACTAAGCCTGCAAAGTCAGATATGAACCGAGTGATGAAATTATTCGTCCCTAAGAAAGATTGAATTACTTTCTTATTTAATGGAAGAGATAAGTTCATTATAGCTTCCACTCTCTCTGGATCTATGGAGACTCCTTCTTTAGATACTATATGTCCCAATAATTTACCTTGAGGTACGGCGAAGATGCATTTCTTAGGATTCAAGGATATTCCAAATTCTTGACATTTAAAAAAAATAGATTCTAAATGATCAAAATAATCAATAGCATTCTTGGAGAAAATATTAAGATTATCAAGATAAATCAAGATTATTTTATTTATAAGTTCCCCAAATGCTACATCCATAGCTCTTTGAAAAGTGGCTCCAGCATTTGATAGGCCAAATGTCATCTTAGCATATGTAAATGTTCCCCATTTAGTAGTAAAAGCAGTCTTATATTGGTCTTCATCAACCAACCAAATCTGATTATATCTAGAGAAACCATCTAGCAAGGAAAATCTCTTTGATCTAGCCACAGTCTGTAAAATTTGTTCCATAGATGGCAAGGGATAGTGATCTTTCAAAGATGCTCTATTCAAGTCTCTGAAATCTACATAGAGTCTTATGTCACCATTCTTTTTCCTGACTGGTACTAGATTTGATACCCAGGTTGAGTGCTTGATTGAAAAAATTATTTTGGAATCTAAAAGTTTCTACAACTCATCTACCATTAGAGATTCAATCCTTGGATTTACTAGCCTCTGCTTTTATCTGACTGACTTAGATCCTTCAGTCAGTTCTATTGTGTGCTGAATGATGTCTCTATTATATCTATGAAGGTCTTTGTAGCTCCAGGCTATGACTCTAGCATATCTTTTGCACAATTCAATTAGTCTTTCTCTTTCCTCTTGAGTTGCAAAATTTCCAATTTTTAATTTTCTCCCTTCACTCACCTCTATTTTAGAATAATCTACTTTGTTTACCTGGAACCTTTTCTTCTCTAGGCCTACATCTTCTGGATCAAATAGATTTTCTAAAGTGATTAAGCCTTTGAGAACTTTATTATTCTTTAATTGTATAATTTGATCCCCATATGCCTCTTCAATTTTTGGTTGCAATTGATCAGCAGACTCCCCTGATTGTTGCAAGAATGAGAGTACCTGAGAATCATTTTCAAATACTTGCCAATTCTCATCATTGTCTAGGATAGTTGGCCTTACTATAACCTTTACTAACGCATTGTTAACTATTAGGCCAGTTGCTAGATCAAACTACGAGCCAATCTGTGCCATCCTATCAGCTTCAAAATTTTAGGTTCTTAGAACTACTTCAATATTGAAATATTCAAAATCTTCTATTAAGTCCCAAATTCTATCTATAGGATCTCATCCTTACATTTTTGGCTATTTCCTTTTCCCTAATTTGCTTCACCACTAATTCTGAATCTCCTTTTACTATTAAATTCTTTATTCCCTTTTTCTTGGCTAAAATGAGCCCATGAACTAAGGATTCATATTCAACATCATTATTGGTACAAGCAAATTAGAAACGAACAGCTCTCAAAATTTTCTCCCTATTTGGAGCAACAAGACAAATTCCTACTCCAGCACCACTTTTACTTCTAGCCCCATCAAAATTTAAGGTCCAGATTCTTGAATCTTTTTTAGATTCTTGAGTAGTTGGTGTCTCTTCCCTTAAAACATTTGGGATTTCATGATCTTCATCAAAAATGACATAAGTGCCCACACTAGCAGAGTCATAATTTCCATATGGATCACTATGCATCATAGCTAACAAATGGTTATTTTCCTCTTCTTGGTCTTGTTCAGTCTAGTCACCCAACTCTTCAACAAAAACCCTTCTTCTTTATTAATTATAGCATGATCTGCCTCTAATTTTGATGTTGGTTCATTGGTGATGTGATCCTTTGATAGTGGTTCAGATAGAATTTTCATCTTTGAACCATATTTGGTTCTTAGGATGAGGTGAGAACAATCAAGGGACATATATCCTCCTATTTTGGCTGTAAAGTCTCTGGATAAACATAAACAAAAAAAAGGAGGTATATCTATGACTACTACATCTTGATTGACAATTATATTGAGACAAGTATATAATTGCAATGGGAGTTGTTTAATTCTCCCTATTGTTTGTACTGATTTGCCATCTAGCTGCATAACTCCTTTAGTAAGTGGTTCATACTTTATTTTTAAAGCATCAACTATTTGCTTAGGCATTACTATAGTACTATCCCCTGAATCTATCAACACATTATGCAAGAGTTTCTTTCCAACTATTAGAGTCAAATAGAAAGGCTCTGGTTTGGATTTACTTACCTTTGTTGCATTGTTCACAAAGGCTGTTGTCTTTAGAGGAACTGTGTCCTTGAGCTTTTCTTTATCAGCAAGTCCTTTGGTGCCATTATGTTAGGATTTCTTGGCCTTATAGAGCCTCGTGTAACAACATCTTTTGTTTAGGAATAGCTAATATGTCCCATATTGATACTTGTGTTGGAGTCCTCTTCAACTGTTCCACCACATTCATTGGTCTTAATGCTTGAGTTCTTAGAAAATTAGGATACCTTTCTTTTTCTTGAACTTGTACAGGAATCACTTGGTTCTGCACTAGCTGAGGCATTTCCTATCTGACAGTTGTGTTTCTTTGACCTTGAAATGGAGGATTCTCCATAACTTGACTATTTGCAACTTTAGGCTGTTCCATCATTCTTCTCTTTGATCTAGTATAGTGGTCTGATTGCACCACTGGTTTCTTGGAAGCAGAAGCTTCATTCAAGAATACTGATTCCTCATTTTCAACCCATGAAAATAGAGCATGTTCAGGGGCTATTTCTTCTTCTTTTTATAGAGACATCCCTTGCATCTGAGCCATCAAGACTGAATTTTGTATACCAGGTGACTGATAAGTTTGTGCATTTGAAGTACTGGCAAATTGTCCATCCATTCCTCTTTGCTCTGCTACCTTTTGTTTTAGATTACCCATGGGACAATCTCTAGGTGTATGAGCATTATTACAAGGAAAACACTAGGCATTAGTGTTATCTACATAATTATTTTGCCCTTGAACAATTTCCCTATTTGGATTGGGGGAACAATCTGTGAGGGTGTAGAGACTGCCACTAATTGATTTGTTGGCTAAGGGTTATTTTGCCTTTGATCACCCTGATATTGGTTTGGCTGTGATAGAAATTTATTTCCTTAATAGCCTTGATATTGAGGTCTGGGGTAAGGATTTTGTTGTCTCTTTATGTTAATTAGCTCATTTGAAAATGTCCTTAAGATGTTTTTGATATTATCCATCTCAGATGACTGGGTAGGGACAAGCTTTTTAGCAGGTGGTTGAGGATATTTATACATAGACACAGGTGGGGCTATGGAATTAGGGGCTTCTTGAGGTAATGGCAAGGTAATTTATAGAAACATGAGCATGGGAGGCCTTGGGGGCAACTTTCTAGCATCTATTAAATTATTTTCAGCTCTGACTGCATAGTCATAAGCCTCTGGCAGAGTCTAACCTCCAAGTCACTGAATCATAACTGATATATCTAAATTTAGAGCCTTAAGATAAAACACTATATCCATACCTGGTAATGGTCTTACTGTAGCAGGAATCCTTTCCCAAGTCTTTTGAAATCTTGAATTGAAGTCAGTCATTGCTTCTTGTGGTGCTCTTTGAATACTAATCAATTGTTGCAATAGAGAAGATTTATCACCCTTTTCTTCAAATCTTTCAAAGAAAAGATCTCCATGTTGATCCCATGTAGATATTGTATTTGGAGTCAAGGATCGGTACCATTCCAGATCCTTCCCTTTAAAATAAGTTGCTAATAATCTTATAGCCACATTCTGTTGTGTGACCACATGTATAGCAATTCGACCCTTGATTCTAAGCTAGTGAAGCTATATGTAAGATTCAATTACATTAAAGAGCGAACAAGGCATGATCAATGTAAAAGATGAAAAACAATAGAAATAGAGGCTCATAACTTATACTAATTTTGCAGTGACACAAAAAATATCAACAAAGGTACAGAACTCAATTTTTTTATTAATTCTCCAAACATATAAAAGGCACAAAAACATGCACAGTTACATAAACTTTCTAACTCAAGAAAATAGAACAAAGGCAAATGATATTCCTGATCACAGCTAAAAAAGTCTAAAAACTCTTGACAATAATATCTTGCAAAAAATTCTCTCTATCTTCTGATCATCTTTCTAGTGATCTCTATACCCCTATTTATAGCATTGAATTAGCTCTAGATTGTCTGTACGTTCCCAATCTAACGGCCTAACTGTACTCTAACTAAACTGGAAGTGTCTAACACAAGATATTTCTTAGATATGAAACGTTCTGTCTTCCTGTGAGTTCATTGGCCGAAATAGATACCCAAGATGTTTCCCACTTTCAAATAGGAGAGGACACTTGGCCTTTTTTATTACTCCACTTGAAAACCTTCTTATTATTCAAGAGGCACCGAAAAATGACACTTGGCATGTTTCGCAACACTTACTGAATGCACATGGCACTTTCCGCATAACTTATACTCTTTTTGTGTCTTTTCTCAAGAGTGTTTCGTCTTTGACATATGTCACCACCCACTTCTCCAAAACTTTAACAACTTAACAAAAAATGAGACCCACAACACTTCTCACCCGAGCAACTTTAAAAAAGGAACAGGGACAGGTGGCGCTTTCCGTGTAACTTATCAAGGGACATGTGGCAGTCTCCACTGATTTTAGCTACCCTTTGAGAATCTTACTGAAGGTGACACTTGTTGGTCTTCGCATCTCTCTATCTATACTATAGAAATATTCAGGCCTCATTTCATATTTACACAGACGGCGACACTTGGTAGCTTTCGCTTGCCTCAGAAACAAAACCTGAGACCCTCCATAGTCTTTACTTGTCAATGAAACAAAATGAAGATAATTCAAATGTTGACACGTGGTGGCTTCCGCTTTCTTCAGCTAGGGATATGTGGTGTCTTTCATTGCTTTTAGAAAATAATATTGAAACCTTCAGTGATTTCCACCTGGCGCCTTCCACTTGATCCTGAGAAAAACTTATTGAAAAGAAGCTTTCGAGACGTATAAGAAACATGAGATGAGAATGCCGAAACTTGTTGCACTCCACTGAGTTATTATGGGATATGTGGCACGTGTCGACCAACTTATATAAAGTATGAAATGTGCCTCGGCCGATGACACTTGGCAGCTTCCACTCAATTTTGACACTTAGACAAAATTGAGGCGAAAAGAAATTCAAGCCTGCGTTCTGAGTCAAAAACTTCACTGTCTCGAACCAAAGTGTGCAAGGACAAAATTTTGGATCACGCAACTGAAAATCAAAAATAAAATGTAGAGTATTTTTTACTCTACAGGTGGCAACCTTCCATCTTGGATGAGATTATTTTAAGCTTTGATAGAAAGATCATATGCTTCAGGGAGGGTGTCTTATCCCATAGATTGAAGCATGACAGTAATTTCAATCCCAATGGCTCTTAAGTAAGAAACACAAAACTAGCAGGGGGTATCATTGTAGGAGGCAACCTATGCCAAGTCTTTTAAACCTTTCATTGAATTCATGCATTGTTTCTTTGGGTCCCCTCTTTATCAGGTTGAGTTGATATATGAGAGAAGCATGGTCACTTTCATTCCCAAATATGGAAGTCAACAACACTCCAAACTCATCCCATGTTATGATGTATCCACCTTATAAAGTCCTATACTAATCAAGATCCTTCCTTTTAAGGGACATGGCAAGGATCCTAATGGTAATGTTCTCTCAAAAAATATTGTGGAAACTACAAAACTTAGAAACATCTCTAAAATGTTCACTAGGTGTGATATGACTCTCACCATTGAATGTGGGCACACCTATTATGGCATTAGGAGGGATGGCATCATATGCATGAAGTTGGATTAGATTATTAGTTTTGAAGGTAGGGAAAACATGAGGCCTGACCATGTCTTCTTCTTCAATATCTTCAACTTCTTCAACCTCTTCCACTTCTTCGTCGCTATCAAAATCTACTCATTCTTCAAATGGAAGATTACGCTGTGGATATTGAATTGAAAGAGGGATCTTAGGGTAAATGGGAAGATTAATAGGATTGGATGGTCTAGAAAAGGATGACCTAGTGAGGACCATGAATTATGGGGGCCAAGTTTATAACAAAATAATGGTCTAAAACTAGATTTACTTTGAGGAGTTGACAAATCCTAAGTAGCACACCAATTTGTAGTTGATGTTGTCAAGACCAACATTCACCTTAACAAGTTGTCTTGAAGACAATGGGGTCCCACCAGGCATGCTATAACTATTGTTTCCAAATCTTACACCCTAGAAGGGTTTGTTAAGGCCTCTTCCAGATTTGGGCAACATGGGAACATTTTCAAGTATGTGGGTGTACCTATATTGGAAATGAGCCTCTAGGTTTAAGGGCTAGCTCCCTAAATACACCATGTAATGTTTGTCACTTAAGCTACTCCTTATTTATGGGGTAAAATAGTTAGACAATTCATAATTTGAACCTACTCTAAAGGAGGTGATGCACCAAAAATGTATTCCACATGACCATCATACTTATACCACAATGAAACGAAGCATACAGACTAGTCTCTAAGCTTTAATAGATTCTAACATGAGTATTTCAATATAGAGGTGAGATGTGAGTAGAAACACAAGGTAAATGAACCAGAGGGAAGATTACATACTTCAAGGATAATTGTACACTTGAGAAAGCTTTACACACTAGACTACACTCTATATGACCTGTTAGACTAGGAACTCTTGCTCAAACATGACAAGATAAGGGAAGGATAGAGAATTATCACTTCTCATCACCATACATCACTTGATGAGATCTATAATGGAGGGATATTGAGAGAAATATATAAGCACCTTTCCTACTCTCTAGCCCCAGTTGCCACTGCCACTGCTTTTAACTGTGGGAAATAAGTCTTCAGTGAATGACTCCATCTCTTCCCACGCAGCCAAGAATTTAAATCTGCATGTCCTTGGCTCGATCCTATAGGATCCATCCCTACTGATAGCTCCAATGGAATATTCCCATCTCCCACATGTTATTCCTACCTTCTCTATGGTGGGAGGGTCAAACCAACGATCGTTCGCTCCCCTACAACTAGCATATGACACCCCTTCAGTTCACGTAGGCACTAGTGGGGCACAACCTGCTACATCAACACTGATAGGTACCACTAATTTCAAGACTTATATCAAGCCTTCATCTCCACATCCATATTCAATGCCCAACTATCAGCAGTAAGGATTTGTTCCTCCTATTGGGAAAAAGACTCCAATAACTTCATCAGTCTCAAACCCTAGTAGCTGAGCCCAACCCAGTTGGGATGTTATGGCGATGGAGGTAGAGGTCAAAATAGAATGTAGGCCCACCTCTTTCATTGATGTGGTCTCTCACTCGGCTTCTAAATTGGATCTTGAACCTCTCACCTCTGCTTCTTTTGCCCTTGTGGTAACTTTTGGTGAAGAGGAAACCAGGGAGGTTCTCAAATTGAATGAATATTTCTATACCAGGAGTTTAATATGAAGATTTGTGGATTACTAGCCAAAGCTCCAAGATCTTAATAGGTGGATCTCACAGTAATGAAAACCCCTTCTCTCAAGTAAAATTGATTTTTACCCTTGTGCTAAAGGCTACTTTATTCTTGTTTTTCATAATATTGAGGATAAGGAAGAGATTGAGGATCAATTCTAGAGCTTGAATCACCACTCCTTACTGATGAAACCTTGGTCCCCCACTTTCAATCTCCTCAATGAACCTATGTATATTAAACCTATATGGGTTCGACTACCCAATCTTTTGCTTCAATTTTAGATGGAATCTAGCCTAGGGTTATTGGTAATTCTCTGGGTAGGTTTCTGCATATGCATCTAGATACCGATCAATTATCCCTCACTACTTTTGCTAAGATTTTGGTGAACATAGATACTTCCAATAATCTTCCAGAAAAAATGAAAGATCCCAAACTAGGATTGAAAGCAAATAAATTTGATTTCCACTAATTACAGCATTCAATCAATTGGACAAAGATATAAAACCGAATGTAACTGATACTATAGCCCAGATGTCATAAAATTATTACAGATTGGTCTCAAAACCCAATTATTATAATAACTACTAAACTGGAAATAAAAAACCTGGGATTGCGTGCTCTCGGCCTGCTATGTCCAGAAAACACAGTCGCCGACGTCGGTCGCTGAGGATGCCGACGTCGATCAATACCCTGCCGCCGTCAGTTGTCTGAGGGCGACCTCTGCCTGCCTGTCTGACTGCCTGACTGCCGGCGTCGGTAGATAATCGGCTGATGTCGGTCTATATGCCAATGCCGGTCTCTGTATAACCCTGCGGCCGAACTGTGCCCTTTCCTTTCTCTGACCCTGCTGGTACGGCCTAGTGCCGATCTATCTATCCGTACGGATTCCGTACCCAAACCTGATATGCAAATAAAATATATAAATCTGGAACCTAAACAATGAATAAATACCTGGAACCCATTTGCATAGGCTGAACCCTGGTATACTCCGTGAATGGCCTCTGAAGCTCTCGATCTGACCAATATGCACAATCTGGATTCCGTCTCGAATCCACCTCTGACAAAGCGCTGGGTTTTCGTCCAACTCTTCGCCAATCTACTGAAGGGTTTCGTCCTCAGAGATTCCAGCTGAATCACCGATTCAAGCTTCTCAGAATAATTTTTTTTTGCAAAAGAAGATATTAGATAATGCAAATTCTTTGTTTTTCCCTTCTTTTAAAGCCTTCCCAGGAAACTTCTAGAAGAAGTCAATTTTATTTTAATTAATTAATTAAACCATTATAATAGAAAATTGGGGACATTACAGTCCTCCCTTCCCGGAGATTGCTTGTCCTCAAGCAATTCTTTCCAACACCAACTTCCTGGATCCCATGTTATTCTCGAAAACTTGCAAATTCTTCTGTCAAAAACACCAGGTGGGAAAATATCTATGACTACATTCACCTTGTTTCTCCTAGAGAGTAGTGTGATAATCCTCAATATGTAATTAGTAAATTCACCATCACATACCTTAGACTTAGAAAATGGCCGCTGCGGTACTCTGATTAACGAACTCTCACAATCCCCATAAGGATGTTGACTAATAATTGGAAAGGAAAATGCCCAGCAACAAATAGAATTAGTTACCACATCCCCTGTAAAATGAGACTCCATCCTGTGAGATGACCCCTCCTTAGGTCCCCCATCCGGTGCTGCCTTCAAGATAATATTCCTTCCCCCAGAAAGGAATTCTAATTGCATACGGCGGTGATCAATAATGTAGCGCCCAATACCCTGTAACCACTGCATGCCCAAGACCGCATCATAATCCTCTAAAGGAAAGACATAAAAATCATCGGTCAAAGTGTAATTCCCCATCTGAATGCTGAGCTGTGGAATCCGTTTGGTACAACCCAATACTGCACCATCTGCCACCTTTACCCCGAAACCACCAAACTTCTCATACTGTAATCCACGCCTTCCCACTAACTTCCGGTCAATGAAGTTATGTGTAGCACCTGTATCTACCAAGCTCACTACCCACTTACCCTCAAGTGTACCTTTCAACCGAAAGGCATGAAAGTTAGGATAACTGGAGAGAGTAGCCATAATTGCTTTGGCTGATGCCAAAGGCTCTGGGGTGTCTAACTCCAACTGTATCTGATCCTGCTCAATATTATCCTCAATGTCCGTATCAGGTACCTCCTCATCTCCACACTCAGAAGTCACCTCAATCAAATGAACCTTTCCTTTACCCATGCAATGGTGGCCTGGTTCCCATGGGTCTTTGCAGGAAAAACATAACTTTTTCCTCCTCAAGTCATTCCTAGTCTCCTGATTCATCCAAGGATTTGTAGAGGATGGCCCTTCTTTAATTTGTGGTGTATTGGCCTTCTGTATAGGCCGAGATTCCACAGCTATTTTCTTATCACCCTGATAAGAAGTGGGAACAGTATCCAGTCTCAATGTCACATCAATGGCATCCTTAAGAGTTGCTGGTTGGAAAGCACGTACTAGTCCCTTAAGTCTATCCTGTAACCCCTCAATAAATAACATCACACTCCGTCTCTGAGGCATATCAGGTACCATAACCGCAATACGCTGAAACTCATTAATATAATTTTCTGCGTGTCCACTCTGTCTAAGATGAGCTAACTCCCTGTAGTAAAGTTCTGTATCCTTACGGTCAAACAGTGCAATAAGTCTCTCAGTGAACTCAGCATAGGAGTGAACTAAGGCGTGATCCTGGGTGACCAATCCATGGTGCCACCAATCATATGCAATCCCCTCTAGATGTAACACTGCAAACTGAATGGCCTCACGCTCAGGCATGGGCCTCAAAGAAAGATATATGTCCAGCTTGTGGACCCAAGCTCTTGCACTAGTCTCTCCAGAGCCATTATATGAAGCCAATGTAATCTTCCCCGTAGCTCTATTGAGGTCATGATTATGCTGCTGCTGTGGTGGTCTATTACCCCGATCCCCCCTAAGTCTCGCTGTGTCTCTACGCTGTGCACAATACTGGGGAAGAGGAAAAACCTCCCTCACCTCTGGGGGTAAAGCTCTCCACTCTGCTGTGGCTGCCAAAACGGACTCTTGGAACCCCATCTCTGGTGGTTCCACCTGTGCTGGTTGTCCACCTGGTACAAATTGAGGCAGTAATGGTCTATTAGGAGTAGGAGTATGATGATGATGTCGCCTAGAGGAATGACGGGAACTCCCCACTGAAGAACGGGAATGGTGACTATGCTGACTGGAGTGATGGGTATGATCACTACTAGTCACTGAAGCTGATCTATTCCTTCTACCTTTGTGTCTATCCACCTCTAAACGTTCCATGGTATCCTGTAATTGGTCTAGACCCTGAACAATCCTGGGCTGGGTAGTGATGAGAGTCCTCATCATCTCCCTTTCTTCTTCATCCTAGTTTCTATGGGCATTCCTCTGTTCTTCGGCCATGATAGGTGGCTGTCCTAAACCCAACTCTCGCTCGTACTGAGCTCTACTACGTGTAAAATATCTATGGCTTCTATCAAATCTTCCAGGATGCATAGAAATAAATCAGTTTTACCCCTACAGGCTGGCAAGATGCATGGCTCTGATACCACTGAAAGATCCCAAACTAGGATTGAAAGCAAATAAATTTGATTTCCACTAATTACAGCATTCAATCAATTGGACAAAGATATAAAACTGAATGTAACTGATACTATAGCCCAGATGTTATAAAATTATTACAGATTGGTCTCAAAACCCAATTATTATAATAACTACTAAACTGGAAATAAAAAACTTGGGATTGCGTGCTCTCGGCCTGCTGTGTCCAAAAAACACAGTCGCCGACGTCGGTCGCTGAGGATGCCAACGTCGGTCAATACCCTGCCGCCGTCGATTGTCTGAGGGCGACCTCTGCCTGCCTGTCTGACTGCCTGACTACCGGTGTCGGTAGATAATCGGCCGATGTCGGTCTATATGCCGATGCCGGTCTCTGTATAACCCTGCGGCCGAACTGTGCCCTTTCCTTTCTCTGACCCTGCTGGTACGGCCTGGTGCCGATCTATCTATCCGTACGAATTCCGTACCCGAACCTGATATGCAAATAAAATATATAAATCTGGAACCTAAACAATGAATAAATCCCTGGAACCCATTTGCATAGGCTGAACCCTGGTATACTCCGTGAATGGCCTCTGAAGCTCTCGATCTGACCAATATGCACAATCTGGATTCCGTCTCGAATCCACCTCTGACAAAACGCTGGGTTTTCGTCCAACTCTTCGCCAATCTACTGAAGGGTTTCGTCCTCAGAGATTCCAGCTGAATCACCGATTCAAGCTTCTCAGAATAATTTTTTTTTTGCAAAAGAAGATATTAGATAATGCAAATGCTTTGTTTTTCCCTTCTTTTAAAGCCTTCCCAGGAAACTTCTAGAAGAAGTCAATTTTATTTTAATTAATTAATTAAACCATTATAATAGAAAATTGGGGACATTACAAAAAATCACCCTGAAGATTGGAGATCGCCCCTGGTCTCAAGCCATTGACTATGACGGATTACCGTTTCGCTGTTGTAGCTATTTTGGCACTAGACACTTGACCAAAAAATGCAACCTCCTTAGGAATAAGAAAGACTCTACTTGGTGGAAAGACTTCATCCGCAAAAACCTCATGGTGTTGGCCGCAGATGAAGAGTGGGACATTGATAGTGCAGACTCTGCGTCTTCTTCTTTTGAAGCCCCTAGTTCACCTGCTTCAAATAAGGATCCCAAAAGCTCGTTACACTCCGAAGATGAATTGTTGGTTGATTTTATCTCTCCAAAGAACGTTGTACTAATCCTAGCATCCCCCTCGAAGGAGATCTCAGAATTGAACTCATCAAGGGTAGATATTATTCTAGGGACAACAACGGAAGACAAATCACAGCATTGCACCCTAATTGAGAAGGTCTCTCTAGGCCTTCAGCCTAAAAACAAGGAAGGATGGTCAGTGGTTCAAAAAAAGAAAAAAAGGAAGAAAAGTAAAGGTCCAACCTTCTTGTATGTTTCTTCGTTCAGGGGGACCCCGTGACAATCTTCAAAATATCAGTGAAAAAAGGGTCAGGTCACCTGGATAAGTTTGGCAGAAACTTCACATAAGTTTTCTAGTAAGTGTGTGATTCAATTTATTTCGGTTTGGTTTTGGTGGAAGATCTTGCTGAATGGAGATCTTACCACCCATTTCGCTACCGCTGGTAGAGGCATCCCACTAAAACTTAAATGTTTGATTTTTAGATCCTTCCATTATATAAGGCCACGAAGCCTTTCAAAACTTGTTTTTTAACCAATTTAATTAAAAAAAAATTACAAATTACTTCCACAAAATGTTCATAAATTCTAAAAATAACCTTTATGAACAGATGATAAATAGCTTTTAAAACATTATTTATTCCAAATAATACTGTGCTCGGGATGTAAGGATCGACATACTTGAAGTATTCTTCTTAAAGACAACAAAAATATTATAAAATTAAAAAATGATTTTGGCATGCTTTTTCAAAGTTCAAATGAACTCGTGATTTTATTTTATTTTTTTAATAAACTTCCGGTGCATTCCATGGAAAGTTTGGCAAAACCAATGCATTGTCATCATTTGATGTAATATGTGGTGGAAAACAAGTTAAATTAAAACTGAAAATGCAACACCATCGTCATCGTAACTCATTAAAACTGAAAATGACAGGTCACTTTAGCTTTCGATTGATTTTATTGCCTCAAAGACTTCTTTCAAACACTTTAAAAACTGACATCATGTGCCACTTTGGTCGTGAATTTAATTTTTTCAATCAATTTATAATGAAATAAATGACTAATTTTAGTGCCTTCAAAGTGATCACATATCAAATGCATTAAAAATATTAAAAAAATCTTACCCGTTGATTATGTGTCATCAAAATATGATTTTAATTAACAAGAAAAATGAATCACAAAATAGACCTTATAATAACTAAAAGATTGTGAAAATATTATATTATTGTCAATTTATTTATCAACATTTTATTTTTATATGGATTAATACACTGATTTATTAACATTCTATTTTTATATCTAATTTTTCAAATCAAATTAATTTTTATATTATTTAATAATTAATTTGTTAATTAACCTTTAAAAAAAATTGAGTGTTGGATCCAAACTAACTATTTATTGATTAAGCATAGAAAATTCAATCTTTTTAAATATTAAAAAATGGTTTGGATAAATTTAAAATGAAAAATATGATTATTTTGAAAAGATATGATGAAAATTTATGTAATAACATAGGTGGCCTTTTTAATTATCTTGGAGATGAGATAGAGCTATAATGAATATATTTCTAAGTTTACTTAAAAATAAAACTAGGTCAATTATTTCTTAGATAGCTAAGCATGAACCCACTAATAATTAATGTAATTATGGATGAATTTCCTAACTAACATGGCGTGAAGAATTGGAGAAAATGAGAAAATTGAAAATTCTAGATTGAAAAGCTTGCCCAATAAAATGAATGTACAAAACCTAAAGGTTAATAATTTATCTTAATATTAACATTTAATTTTTATTATCTAATAAACTTTTATTGAAAACAATTTTCCATACCATCTAGATGAAACAAAATAATTACACAAATATATTTACTCATAATTTTACATTTTCTCTTAAGAAATTAACTTCAAACCAACAAACATAATAAACTAAAATCCTCAAAAACTTTATCAAAATTAAAACTCAAACAAACAAACCAAAACAAATTAAAAATAAAAAATGAAAATAAAAAATATATGAAAACAATACAATGAAACCAAAAAAATTATATACTTGCAAAAGGAAACAAATACTTGCCAATTCATCCATTCTTGAAAGTTTATCAATGTGAAGTGAAGCAAAGAATAAAAACTAATATATAAAGTGCACGTGCAACGAATGGTGGGTATACGCGAGGCACTTCATTACCTTTAAAAAGATACTATTATTAAGGAATAAATAATATTATAGTATAAGATAATTTTAAATATTCTAAATTAGGATTCACATTTTTAATGGTTTTTAAAGCTTCCACAATCTCTTCAATATTATTATATGAAATAAAATTAGGAGTTTTAATTAAGAAAAAAAAAGTTATCAATAAATGAATGAATTAATGATAATGATTTTTTTTTAAAAAGTTTATTAGGTGAATTAAATGTTTTTTTTTTCATTATATAATTATGATAAAAAATATAAATTTCATTAGTTTTTGATATATTGAAAAAATTGAATTTTTATCTAAATTAAGGTGTCTAAAATTTTGATAAAATAAAAAATTTAAAAATTGATCTAATTTTTAATAAATAAAAATTTTAGTATCATATACCATAATTTTATCTTTAAAAAATATAAATTTTAAGGAAATTTTCTTTCAAACTCTAACATCAAATTAAAAACAATTCTACATTTAAACATGTCTTGATCAAATAAATAAAATTGAAAAAAATTGATTTTGTCTTTATATATGAGAAAATATTAAAGATGAGTTAAAATTATAATTATTTCAAGCATCTTTATTGTAGTAGATAATAAAAATCACCTCTTGATCTCAAGGAACGGGGAATTTCATAATATTTCAAAATGAAATGCAACATATATTTTCTAATGGATTCATTTTATTTTAGAGAGAACATGAATTCTGTTATAAAACTTAGGTCAAATTTATTTTTGATTAAAATGCTTGATGTAAAACCATTCTCAATTGAAGTCATTTTTTTAAGTTGAGATAAAAGAATCATCCATAGGGCAAAAAAAAATTAGACTTAGCCTATGAATTTGTAATAATTCCTTCATTGAAATTTAAGTTTTATATTTCAAAGCAACATACTTATAATATTGAGGGTATAGTTTCATCCATAAAATGAAATCAAAATATTTTTTTGGCATACACAAAAGAGGGATTTCAAGATAATCTAAAAAATGATGTTGTGAAAAATAATTCAAAGCTTGGCCTTCTTTCCAAATAGAGTTATGCCACTTTCATAATACAATTTATATTATAACTAAATAAATATATTACATATAACAGGTCATTAAAAAGGTAATTGAAATTTAGGTGATTATTGAATATTTAAATAAAAATAGGAATGAAATTTAGTGATTAGTTATGGTTATCATTTAAAACTTTTTAAAATAATTTTAGATATGGGAGTTGAAATCCACTTGAAATAAATATTGATTCAAATTAATCTTTTAGTGAAGTTACACAATTTGTTGATGTTACAAAATGTAATGGCCAACTAATCAACACTTTTGCCTATTACAAAAATCAAATAAAATCGTACTTGATTAATCATATAATTTCTAATAACTAAGAGAATATCTTAAATGTGAATAAATATGATTAAATTATTAACTATATAAAATTTCATAAAGAATCAGACGAACATAACTTGTCTTGAAAAAATTGAATCAAAAAAAAAAAAAAAAAAACACTTCTTAAAAGTAAATACACATCAATAAAATTCCTCTAGATATATATCAACTTAGTCAAATCACACTTCAACGTTATTTTGTATTTACCACAACCTAATTCATATTTCAATCTTACAATTCAAACATCTCACTTTCATATTCAATGTTGTTATTGACTCAATAATAGGGTGAGGCCTATGCAATCACCTCTTGAATAATTAAATTAAATTAAAATTAAATATTTAAATACTTTTTCATATATGTTATCACCTTTATCAATTTTTATATAAATCTATTTATTTATTATATATGATATATTTATCTTATGAAACATTATTAAAATTTGAAAATCAATTGTAATTAATTAAGTAAAAAATATTGTTGTAATACTTAACAACAAAAGGAAAGGCAGGAAATAAAATAAAATAAACATAAATAAAACTAAAAAAATATATGAATGAAAGGATTAAAAATTAATGAATATAAACAAACTAAAAATGAAACTAAACTAGATATAAAATACTAGTGGTAAATTATAAGGTAAAGGTGTGCGTATATATTTAAATAAAAGTATGAAAGAGAAATTACATGAGACAAAATATAGATATAATTTTTTGTATTGAAATAATATAATTGAACAAAATTTTGTAATAAAATGATTGATATGAATAAGAATAAAGAGTCTATTATAGTTTTCAAAAAATAAAGGTCTATCATGTGATTTTGGTATGAAATATTCATTAATAGATGGTAAGTAGTAGATTATCCTCAAATATGTAATTATAGATATCATCCAATCAATAGATGGTTAAAATAAAAATATCTATTAGGTTAACAATTTGAATGAATAATAAACTTGGATATACTTTAATATTTTGAGCATTGTTTATTGTCCATAAAATAAAACTTTATTTGATTTTCCTGTAATCAAACTCAATTAAAAAATGTTTGTATAAAATTTGAGAAAATTAAAAGAAAATATAAAGCTTTGAATACTATAGAAATTTTTATACTTGTCTTTGAACTCACTTATAATGAATCCATATAATCTTTTTAATGTCTCCAAATTGATTAAACATTAATAATTAATTGAACCTTAATTTAATAATATAAAATTATTTTTTATTTACAAAGTATAATTAATTAAAAGAATTATATAAATAAATTATTTTATTTAAAAATTAATAAAAATTACTCCAAAAAAGTGTTTATAAGACTTTTAGTAGTTCATAGGTAAAAGTCAACTTAATCAAGACTTAATAAATTAAAGAAAATTAAAACAAAGTTCTTCTTCATCAAAATGTAACAAATTCAATTCATATGAAAGTGAATGTAATAAAGTCACTTTAACATCTCCACAAAACAATACTTATCTTTAAGACATTTATCTTCGCATAAAACTTAAATTATACATTATTTGGAATATTTATGAAACTTAAATTATACATTATTTGGAATATTACCATTCAATTCGAAATTGATATTTTACTGATGAAATTAGTAATTAATATCCTTTTCAACTAAAAAAGTTAAATTCTAAAAAAATGTGGCCTTTTGTAAATATAACAAAAATTATTATTATTTTTATTTTTTAAAAATTAAAATATTTTATCAAAATGATGTAAAAATAAAAGAATTATCAAACAATAGATATATGTATTTCAAAATAAATATACTTAAAAATCATGAAGTCAAGAATAACTGAATCAATTTATTATTTCGAATATTTCCATCAAAATTAAAATTTATTTTAATGGTGAAATTAGTAATTTGTATGTTTTTTAATCAGTAAAGTTAAAACTCTAAAAATTTTTATAATATTTTCTAAATATGCCAAAGATTATAAATAAAATTATCATTTCTCTTGTCTTCTTAAAATATTTTTAACTCTAAAATATTTCATTAAAAAGATGTAAAAATAAGTGTGTATATATATATATATAAAATCAAAACTCATGAAGCCAAGGGTATTTGAAACATCCTACTATCTGAAATATTTCCACCTAAATTAAAATTGATTTTCATGGTGAAAGCATCAATTTATGTATTTTTCAATTAATAAAGTCAAAGTCTAAAAATGTGATGCTTTTTTATAAATATGCCAAAAATTATAAATAAAATCATCATTTCTCTTATCTTCTTAAAACATTTATAATATTGAAATATTTTATTAAAATAATAAAAAAAATATTATTATCAAATAATAAATATTTGTACCTCAACATTAATATACTCAAAAATCATGAAGTCTAGAGTAACTTAATCAACCTACCATACTTAGTAAATTTTCAAATAGATCACTAACAAACTTTAAACTTTCCTTCAAGAATCTATTATGAAAGTAGTTCAAAGAGAATACTTTTTAAAAATATTGGACTTCAAAAGAGAGAGAAATAGTGTAAAAAAACCAAGACTTGTAACTAAAAATTTGAGCAGAAAGTGATTTAATTTCATCAATGAAAAGTTCTAAAATGACAATCTTTTCTATGAGAAATTTATAATTTAAAAATAAAAAATCATTCAATTTCCATTGGATAATTCTTTACTTCTAAAAGAATGGGTTCAAAATCATTTCTATGGATGGCTTATATTTATATATAATCAAAGGCTATAAACCAATCTTGGGTAAAAATATTATCTAAGAACCAGAAAAATGACTCAACATTATTTTAATAAAGTAAAAATAGGTAAAAATAATGCAAAATTTGTTCTAAAATATTAAACATATCACTTATCTTTTTTTAATAAAAACTTTAGCACTATCTAAAAAATTTACATATGTTTATAATACCAAATAGCTAGACTAATGCCTTTCTATAACCATATTTTATAGCATACAAATTCAAAGTCACTCTCATATATAAATCACATACAAAAAAAAAGACAAGGGCTATGTAGTCCATGAAAATGTTAAGACTTATCAATATTTATTTATTTCTTTAATTTCAAATGGATTTATTTGAAACTTATTTATAAATTGTTTGAAATTAATATGACATTTCGTAAAAATAAAGATAAATTTCATATTTTTTGAACCTAAAACAACAAAAGCATCATTCATATTTATAGTTATACCTCAAAATAAATCTTTCGACTCAAAAAACTTCTACATTTTTTACATTATATCCTTATATAAAAATAGAATCCATACAATAATTTTTTTAAATGACACTTAAAAGTTATGTAATCCATAAAATAAATAAAAAGAGGTATATATTACCTTTATTTAACAATTCAAAACTAGATTTATGAGTGCCATTGCCTTTGGAAATCTATAGGTGTGAGAAAATTACTTCACATGGAAAAAGGATTTGAAAGTAAACCCACTCCAAGATAAATATATTAAAATTAAATACCCATTAAAAATAAAAAAATAATGATTTAATTCCATAAAATCTAACAATAACCTTAATAAATATATGATAAATAGCTAAAATTCATTATTTACTTCATATAACTCCAATCATGGATAGATAGACCAACACACTCAGAGTAACCTACTTGAAGACAAAAAAAAATATTGTAAACTTAAAAAGTCAACATATTTAGAATAACCTATTTGATAATAAAAAAAAATTTTGTAAACTTCAAAATTAATTTTAGTAGGGCTCCACTAAAATTTAATTGACCTCATACAAATTAAAAAAAAAGTTGTTTATATGTAAGTTTATTGTGGTTTCCACATCACAAAATCAATAATTGTCTAATATATTATCGTAATTTAGTTTAATTAAACTCACAAAATTTAAAAAAAAACTTGTCTATATAAATTTATTGTGGCTTCCACATCACAAAACCAATAATTATCCAATACACTATCATAATTTAATGTAATTAAATTAAATATATAATGAAAAATAAGTTAAATAAATTTCATGCCCTTAAAAGACATCAACATCCTTAAAAAAAAAAACTCACATTAAACTTGAAAAATGACAATCTACTCTATTCTTCACTTTATTTTCTTTCCTCAAAGACTCGTTTCAAATTATTATTAATGCCAATGTTTGCCTCTAGCCAAAATACCATGGTGAAATGTCAATAAATATTATTTACCAAACTATCCAAAAATAACATCATGGACCAATTTGGTTTTGAATAATTATCTATTTTAGTAAATTTCTAAGGAAATAAATTACTAAGTTTATTACTTTTAAGGTGATCAAATCTAAAATGTATTGAAAATATTAACAATTCTTACTCATTGAATACGTATCGTTAAAACATCATCACAAGTAGAAAATAAAATGAATCATTAAATAGACCCAATGGTAACCAAATGACCTTGACAATATTACATTGTTTTCAATTTATTTACTAAAATTTTATATTTATATCTATTAAACTCATTACAAGATAGTTCAGGTCATTACTCTTTAAAACTTTCAGACAAAAT
Source organism: Torreya grandis (assembly GCA_037957365.1). Taxonomy (NCBI): domain Eukaryota; kingdom Viridiplantae; phylum Streptophyta; class Pinopsida; order Cupressales; family Taxaceae; genus Torreya; species Torreya grandis. The sequence goes on along the minus strand of JARHVA010001619.1, from coordinate 616,592 downwards.
TTATGAAAGTTTTAAAAAAGGATAGTGCAAATTTGAGAAATAATAGAAAAAATATATCTTGCAAAGGTTTATTCTCTTCATATAGGTGTCTAATGGAGGTAATATTTATTATAAATATATTTCATAGAATTTTTTTTAAATTGGTTTTACTATTGATTCTAAACAATGTTAAGGGACATATGTATGTTTAAAATTGACCATGCGATTTTGATTTTTAACATTTTTGAGATAAAAATAAAGTGAAGGTAGCCAAGTTATATATATATATATATATATAACTTGGCTACCTTCACTTTATTTTTATCTCAAAAATGTTAAAAATCAAAATCGCATGGTCAATTTTAAACATACATATGTCCCTTAACATTGTTTAGAATCAATAGTAAAACCAATTTAACATTTTATTATTGATTCTAAACAATGTTAAGGGACATATGTATGTTTAAAATTGACCATGCGATTTTGATTTTTAACATTTTTGAGATAAAAATAAAGTGAAGGTAGCCAAGTTAGTTATATATATATATATATATATATATATATATATATATATATATATATATATATATATATATATATATATATATATAGCTTATTTTATTATAAATATATTTTAAGAGATCTCTAAAAAGTGGTCATATTGAGGATTTTAAGGAATATTAAGGAAGATAGAGTTGTGCAATTTTATCCTTATAAATTTTATTTTTGAGGAATATTATTTTAAAATATAATGAGAAAACAATCAATCATATTTATATTTATTATTATTTTTTAATTTAGATGAATCCTACACTATTAGAAGGATTATTTTCATAGATTTTTAAAAAGTGGTCGCGATAACATTTTTGAACACTATTGAAGAAGTTTTCCATCTAAATTAGGCCTTTAGAATTATAGATCTATCACATTTTTAAAGTGCAATCCCAACCAAATTTTAATGTCTTTAATTTCAAATCTATAAAATAAAATGACGTCCAAGGAAGGTAAGTTTATTGAAGCCATAATTTTTATAAAGACACCTAAATTTAATAGGAAGGAAAGATGATGTTGATGATAAAGAATTGTGATATAAATTCAATGAAAAATATGATTATATGGATTTTTGTTGGAATTTTTTCACCAATAACACGATGGAAAGGCTTTTATTTTTTGGGAACACTTCATTCATAGATATTTAAACCTTATAAATTAGGAAAAATTGGAACATGATTTATTTATAAAATGGGAACAATCCATTTGTTTCCTTTTAACATATTAGTGAGTGTTGTCTTGTCATGTTTGATAAGTGTATTTTTACTACTCCCCCCTCCCCTCCCTTTCACATAGACATAATTTTTAGGTATCACCTATTTTGTATTTATAATATTTTGATAATGATTTTTTTTTTTTTTTTGTAGAAATTTTTAGTAACCACAAAATTTGTAAACTTTTTTTTCCAAAGTAATGGATTCAAAACACTTATGCAGTATTTTAGGGATTTATTGGCCACTTATTATGGATCAATATTGGAAATCATAACACGAGTGTATTTTTTTTTTCTGATTGTGTAATTTCAGAGTGATCCTTGTATTCAAAATTATTAACTTTTTGACTTGGAAACTAAACCAAATTAAAGCTTATGTAATATAGTAAGATGGAATGTAATCCATAAGGACATTTAATTTTTAAGTAGTTATCAATGTTGTGAATGGGTACTTAATAAGGCCTAGTTTCTAGGTGTCATATAAGATATTTTCATTGCTCAATTTATCTAAGTCACTCTTAATGGGTTGTTGGTAGATAAAACACATTTATTATTTAATTGTATAGTAAGTGTATGGAGTTAGGAGAAAATTCTATGGACATTTACCATAACATGTATGTGTTATAGACACTACACGTATGTAGAATATCCATAATATGTTTGCATTATTTCAAACTAAGCTCAAGATTAATAAACCTAAACACATACATATTTTTTTAGTAAACATAATGTATATGAATTATAATGCATACATGTTATGTTTTCTTGCAACAAAACAAAAAATCACCAAACCTATGAGCATCAAACCATTATCTCATGTTTTTCTCTTTACTCTGATTTTCTCTATGCCAAACAAAATTTACATTGTGCTTGGAGGAGGAAAAAACATGTTACAATCACCCATTAGCTCAAGGAATCAATAATACCACCATGGAGGGGAGGTAATCAATTAAAAATGAAACCTATTAACACTATATTTTAGAAATTTTTTTATTTGCATTTTTTATTTTTAAAACACATTTTTTTTAATAACCCATTCAAATACAAGAGAATATCCTACTAACCCTCATCCTAATTCTCCTTACCCTTATCCTAACCCTACTAACCCTCCTATAGTTCCACAAGACCCCCAGGAAGTCAGGAGGATTTGGCTACACACATAGTGGAAAAAAATATAAATAAAATAAATAATTAGGAGAAAGAGGGAACCCACTTTGATCAATACCCATTGCACCAATTTGGCTAGTACCCTAGAGTCAGTATTAGGTCAATTTGACTCGATAATGAGTCTAATTGATATATGAGAATCATAAAGGGATATATGTAAGGCTTAATATGATGAAAAAAATTTAGCATGTGAGGTGAAGGATATAAAAATATCAAAATACCTAATTTGTGCCTTATTCATCAACCCAACAACTAATGCACCCTTTTAATTATCCACAAAATACTTCCTGGTCCACTAATGCCAGCATAACTTGATTAGAAATAATTTTTTAGATCGATAGTGGATGGTGTTTTATTACCCACTATGTAATAACTATGAGGTCCCATTTTATTTTAAAGGAAAATCTAATGCCATTTTATCCTCAATGAGATTCCCAACTATTTTGACTACTTAGAGTTTCAGGGTTGAGGGAAAGGCTCTATGTAGTATAGATCAGGTGCATGTCATGTGCGCAATCAACTTATAAGGGTACCTACCCAAAATACACTTCAACTCAAGATTCCCTCAATAGCGAAGGAGGTCATGGAGATTGATTTTAGAGACACTACACACTCATTCAACATATAAGTAGGATTTATGACACTGATGCTAGAGATACTCCACCCAAGTGTGCATGTCAGTCCTCACCATTGAAAATATTATGGTGCTATATGCACTTGACCTTTGGGTGATGATGGTGGTTATTCTTATGGATTAGATCATATATTTTTGAGAAATGAGTTTTTGGCACATACATTTGGTGTGCACATGTCAGTCACTACATGTATATGCAAGTATCTTTTATATTTGACATGTTAAATTTTAGTTATATTTGTATTTAAAATATAAAAATTGATTTATACAAAAATTGAATAATAGATATGTATTTTTTATGTTGCATGAGGATATGGTACCATCATCTTCATGGTCCACTACTGAATTTTTGGGCTAGTTGATGTTTACATATGCACAACTAGTTTTTGGGACATATATTACTATATTTGTTGATGTTACTATGTCAATTCTCACATATACAAAGGTAATTTTGAGTTAATATTTATTATACATGTTTTTATTTATATATATCTATGATCTTGACTAAAAATCATACACGTTCAATTAAAATTTGAATGATAGTAATGTGAATGCAAATTATATATGTGATATGTGTTGAAAGATATAGAGAGAAAATTCCTAACATAAGAACTCTTAATTAAATATATACCTTATAAGGTGAATAATGTATCTTTGAATGCTTTTAGTAATGATTAACCTTCTAAAGAGTCTCTTTTAATGTCTAATGATGTCTTTATCTCATTTGTTAAAAATATATTCTTCCTCTTATTTATTCTAATTTCATATTATTGGTGTTCCTTCACCTTCTAAAACTTCTTTTAATGCTTCACAAGTTTCTTGATTATTATCTTTTCTTCATAGTGTCTCTTAAGTACTCAATATTTTCATTGCTACCTATAATACCACTACTTATATTCCAAATCCTTAAGTTAATTCCTTTGTGTGAATCATGTATGCTATACAATATCTTAAGTTAAATTTATCTATCAAAGATCTAAAAATTCAAGCATACTGCTATTAAATACTACGCTCTTGGCCTTTTTTATTCCTAGGTCCCTCTGACCATTTTCCCTTGATTTTGTACTTCTCTCTTTCATATTTTTATTCTCTTTGTGTGTCTACTTACATGCCAATAGGGTCATAACTTGAGATATAAAAGTTTAGAAACACATGTTGATGCCTCTATGTGTGCCACATATGTCCTTAGTGTTTAGGAACACTTCTCATTTTAGAATTCTAGGAATTTAGAGCATGAGTAGCAAGTTTTGGTAACTTATGTTACCTATGGTGAAATAGCAGCAAAGCAATGCTTATCTGTTCCACAAAATTTATATTAATTGATGGTTGGGGGCCATCGTGGACTAATTCTTTAAAAATTGTAAGTATCTATGCTAATAATAGTGAATTGTGATTGAAGCTAAAACTACAGACTAATCTAAATGGATATTTATAATGAAGTCTAAACTAAAAGTGATCTAGTTAAAAAGGGGGAAAAAGAGAAGGGTAAGTTAGAAAGAAAATAAGTGATTATTGACTCTTGACTCAAATATCATGACAAAGTTTCAAGTATAACTGAACCTGCATTCAACTAGTATATGATGAAAAATAGTATAAGCTCAAATCTCATCATACACCAGACAAATTTATAAGGATAATATGAAATTATACAAGTGAGAACTAGATTTTACTTTAAAGATTTGTTACCAAACTCGAATAGCATTAACACATCCGAATACCAAAAAAATGAAATGAAGCAAAATCAAGATCCTTCAACTAATCTAGCATAAACACAAATTAGCAACCCTGTATCACAAATGCAAATTTAGAATTCATGAAACTATTCAAATTCAAGCTTTAGAACTAACAATTGAGAAGAAGCCACATTAATAATTGACACATCAAATTTGGACAATCTACATAGAATTCCTTGATAGTAATAATTTCTCAAAGTATACAAATTTGCTCAAAATTCTCTCTTTACAATATGGTAATTCTACTTTTTATAGAAATATAAAGGTAGTATACCAGTAAGTTGTAAACTACAAATGTATAAAAATTAAGCACAACTATCCTTTTTCTACAACATTCTAGAATACAATTGGTTTTTTAAGCTAAACTGACCTAGAGGTAATATGCTAACAAACTAACATATGCCTTACAAAAGAATATTCTATTTCCAAAATGTTACAACACTTTTACAAAATAGAGTATTAACTAATTGGTGGGCCTTGTGACCTGAGAACCTGCTTGCTGCTATAGAAGCTCCATAGCTCTTTGATGTTGTTCTTTGACAAGATCCAAATCCATGGTCTCAAAAGACACTCTTTTGCATTGTCATCTAAAGCCTCTAATTCTCTATCATTTTTTATCATGGCCTCTTTGATTTTCTAGGCCTCGGCCACCCTTTCTCCAACATTAAGGATCATATCAAGGATCCTATTATTATTTACTCCTTACTGACCTTGACTTTTATTTCTAATTTACTGAACTATCAAAGTATCCCTATGATTGAATTCATCATCCTTGATGATGCTTAGGATAGTGGGCCATATAAGGTCTTTGAGAATTATTCCAAGGAGTTATTTAATTTTCCTTACCAGCTCTTCATCATCCTTGAGAAGTCTCTCCAATTCCTATGACCATGCGTTCAAACCTTGGATATTCTCAATAATAATTGGAATTCAAATGCTCCAAACTAATTGACTTGAATTGAAGAATTTGCTTTCCAACTCTGATGTTGATCAACCCTATAATTTTATCCACTAAGGCTTGCCATTGGGTTATTAGACCCTTGGCCACTATGTTCTATTGTGCCAATGCACTCTACCTCAGCTTGATTTATTTTAAATCCTCAAACATATCATATGATTCTTCAAGCATCTTGATCATTACTCCTGGCACTAATAAAATGGTATGTGTCTTTAAGTCCTCATTCTCTTTCTCTAGGTTGGATATCCTATGTTTTATCCCCTTGATTCCATCTCTGACCATAGCTAAATGAGCCTTATCTAGGCTTTCAACATCCTTTTCATGGATGGGTAGTTCACCAGGCTGATTCCCCATAACTGGAGTTAAACATATAAAAGGTTCAACCTTTTATAATGTGAATACCCTAGTTCCCATCATGGCTTTCTTTATTGTTACCCTCTCTAATCTAGTTGTCTCTAGATTGAATTGTATAGATGTAGCTAATTTAGTGAATTTTGGAGGTTCGAGAGCCTCCATCATTGTGTTATTTGATTCTCCTTGAGCATACATTTGTTTGTCACTTAGCCCTGTAGTGGTCACTATCCTTATTTCCTCTTTCATCAAAGCCTTTATCCAAGGCTTGATGTCATCATGCACATCAATGTTAAAAATACTTTGGGTCAAGGCCCAAGAATGAGATAAAGTGGGAATCTTCTACATTTTACCATAGATGAACCAATATAGGATGATTGGTCTATGAATAGGGTATTCCTTACTGAATAAGTTGATTTCACTATTGGGATCAGTGAAAGTCAACTTTGGCCTCTTTGACCCAACTAGGACCATGGCTAATTCATATTTTCTCTTATGTGGGGGAGATAATTGAACTAAATCCAAAGCAACCTTTTTTCCTTTATCCTTTTCAACCTCCTTTACCTAGGCTTGTGCCTATTTAACATGTTCCTCTTCTTCATCGGTGCCATATGCCTCAACAAGGACCTTGAGATCATCCTTTACTATTTTATCAGGTTCCAAGGAAATCATGTCCAAGTATTCCATTAGAGATGTAGGTCTATCAGGAGGAGCTGAAGATGATGGGACCTCACTAGGTCTCTCTTCTAAATTTTCCTTATAAGGACCCTATGTGATTTGTGATTGGGGTTGTGGCACTTCTAACTTATGTTTCTCCTAAGGGAGCCTTGGAGGTCCAGGTAGCAAGTGGTATTGTAAAGGTTCCATTTGCCATATATCCCCTAGTGACTTCTCATCACTAGATAGTCTATGCTCAAGATTAATGTTATGTCCCTTGAGTCTAGCCAATATTTCTTCAAAAGTGTTTGCTCTGATATAAATGGTGTCATGGATACCAAGTTAGTGCACATACACTAGTTTGGGCAACTACCTAGATTTCAAGTGTGTGGATACTGTGCCTTTTGGGTCCTACATCTTTAGCTCATCAAGCTAAAATTTGAAATAGTCCTTATGCTTGGCCATAATACTCACTTGGTCCCAATTATTTAGCATAGTTATACCAATGGTTATGGGAAAGGGATGGAGGAGACCCTTCCTCTTATCTTTGCATACTTTATCCACACCATTATGAATTTGGTATGTAATCTCCTAATTTTACAACTTGATTGGGACACGGTAGGTTGGATCATAATCCCCTCAATCCTAATCACTATACAATTTAAATACAACCAGATGTCTCCCATGAGCTCCACATATTTCTTGGTTAGAGGGCTTACCCTACGCATGGGAATACTTGTTATGGCTTCTACTAAAGCCATATAGATGCAATCACAAATTAATTTCATGTTGTACCTATACTTGAATATGTGTAGCTTAGAATAGTGTTGATAGACTATAAACCTACCTTTACATGATTAATTTTTTATATAAGGGATCTAGGTGGAGGCTAGTAAGGCATGCACCAGATAGGACATCATGAAAAATTAGGTGTTGGTCTTCTTCCTAATGGCTATAAATTGTCTTTCTAGGTATATGATAATCATCTCCCCAATGGGAGGAGTGAGCCCTTTTATACCATAAAGTAGACATAAGACACCAAAATTTTACTAACCAATGTGGTTGAAGGGGCTCCAAATATTTGGTTTAATAGGGTCATAATTACCCTAATTCCTTCCCTAAATTGGGAAACTGGGATGTTACTAGCAGGGTCTCAAATTGCATGGATCCATTGGAGCAATCATGGCCTAAGGATGATGTGAAGATCATTCTTCCCAGTCCATTCCTTAATAGTGGGTAAATCCACTTGGGGTTTTGGGAGCTTATAGTAACTTTCAAAGGCTAATGGGGAAATGAATGCAATTATTTTAAAGGACCTTTTATGGATAATCTAACCCTATTAAATACTAAAATCCTTGAAAATGGAATCAAGGATGTCAATACAATAGATTACCTCTAGTTTGGTAGCTATATGGTGAAGACTAGCCATTTGGACTACAACTAGGTCATAGTACCTCCTGGTCACAATATCAATCCTCTATTCCTCTTTAGTGATAGCCTGCATCTCTTCAATGGTCTAGAAGAGCTCAAACCAATTATTATTGCCTATGTTCTATGCAATAATGTATAGGTTTGTATCCTTAAAAACCTTCCCTTCATTATTCATAGATAAATATAGCTTTGTCTCATCCTTGTATTACTACCTTCGAACTGCCATGGCTTCCAAACCTTGAAAATTTCTCTCAATTATATTGTAAATGGTCTCTAGGTTAGCTCATTCATGCTCAAAACACAATTAAACCTATTTTAAATTCACTGCAATCAACCTGAGTCCACTTAAGGCCTTTTTATGCGAGTTTAGGGTTTTAAATCTTTAATGGTGGTAACTCATTTTGAGTTTGGCTCATACATGCTTCAGATATGATTTAGACCTTTACATTTATATGTTTTCATTATTGAGCACCCAAGATCTCTTATTTTGTCATTTGGTGCTTATGTGGTGCTTATCTGACATCTATCTATAACCTTTCACAAAAAAATGAATAAATGACTTTGAAGCACTAGCCATTGGCATTTAAAAAATGCCTTTTGTTTCATATCATTAGATCAAGATCCTTGGATCAACATGGGTCATTGATTGTGATCTGGGCCCTTACTTGTCATTGGTTCCTTTTGGTCCCAAAACCTATGGTTGTCCCACTTGGCACCTCCAAAATATTCCTACAATCTAGTACCTTTTTTAGTTGTATATTGGATATGTATTTTCCATGTGTTGAACCTACAGGATCTCAATGGATCCATTAAAAAGTCATTGATGATTTCATGTCATTGGATCATCTGCCACGATGAAGCATGAACCATTAAATCCTGCAAGGTGCATGATATTTAAGTTAGTGCATAGACATAAAAGAAATTAGGCTCAAATACTTTTACCTAAGTCTATTTCATATTAATAAACACAAAAAGACTTAGGTTAAAGCATTTTATGCTAAGTTTTAAAACAAAATGACCCCTTTAATGACATAAAACATGCCCCCTTTGGTGTAAGTAAAATGTTAGATGATCTTAATTTTAATGGTATCATAGACATAAAAGGAAGCCTCTTGGACATTTAAATGATGTTCACAAGGATGTTAATTTTAAGCTCATCAAGTTCCTGTGTTTCAATATGAGAATGCCATATGGTGATTCCACAGGGCTTCCTAGGATCTCTGAGTCAATTTGTGTCATCCAATCAAAAGCCACAATGGAGCGAGAGCCATCTTATTGTGATCTAAGAGATTTCTCATGATTGGTCCCTTCTGACATGCAAGACCCTTTGATTTTAATATTTGAATGTGAGTGTGCTACATGGCAACTCTATAGGCCTCATGAGGCTTTGACTTTTCAATGATGTCTTCGCTCCATCCAATATTTAGTCCACAATGAAGTGAAAGCTATAGATCATGATCTAGATGCTTGAACATGATTGGTTTGAAAGACTAAGTGCTCAATTTATTGGGATTTTCCTCACTTTGTTGGATCAAAGGGCATGAGTTAGCATGGATTGTTAGATCCTGTAAGATGCATACTAATTAAGTTAGGACTTAGGATAAAATAAACTTAGGCTAAGGCATTTAGACTAAGGTTTCATTTGTGTTAATAAACATGAATGGGGCCTTAACATTAAAGCTTTAGGATAAGTAGGTTATTAAAGGGACCATACTAAAGAATACGAAGGGACCCTAATAGGAAAATTAGAAGGGATCCTTGGCATAAAATTATACCATGTTAGAAAATAAATATGACCCTACCAACATAGCATTAGACCACATTAGAGATATAATAAAAATATGGGGGAAATAAAAGGGACCAAGGCATAATTTTAGGCTAAGGTTTGGTTGTGTTAAAAAACATGACCAAGCCTTAACATAAAAATTGGGCTTGAGTCCAAAAAAAATTTAGAATGTTCCTACCAATTTAATCCTACCAAATTCAAATTCAAACTTGAACAAAAGGTTTATTTCATGGTTTTGGAACATGAATCCATTAGCAAGGGTTCCATGAAACCTATAACTAAAATACATGAAGACCAATAATTAGCAATATTAGGCAAGCTCAAAGAAAAACCATAAACTAGTGAACCAACCTCATTAAAGTGAATGATCTTCAAATTCTAAATAATGATAAAAACACGCCATGTTTTTAGGGTTAAGCTTAAAAATAAATCAAGGGTCCCAATTTTCAAAAAATAGGAGTATGTTGACCTCAAAAAATGGTAACTTCCAGGGGAACATAGCAATATGTTAGAACTTAGAGACTTTGGTTCAGACAAACAACTAATTCATCCACTCCACTTAATCAATACTATTATCTAGATCATTTTATGGTTGAAAAAAACCTTGCACTTGTATAATTAGGATCAAACATTAAGACATAACCATGTTATGTGTGTTCTTTGATTCCACTTACTATTTGCCATGGGATTTAGGAGAAAACTTCCAGGCTTCATATCCTTAATCATTAACTTGAAGCATATTTATATATTCATTAAGATCTATGCTCCTAGTTTAGGGAAGGCTTGGGCATTGATTTACTACTAGATAGGCATCCATATCCCTAACAGAGATGCCTTTGGATCCACTCATGGCCTTGGTCCACTACTAGCTAGGTGTCCATAGCCCTGATGGAGATCACTAGAATCACCTATGCTTGAAAAGCTTTTGATTTTGCACTGCATTCTTAAATTTTGTATTTTTAGATCTTTTATGCTTTCATCAAGGTTGGGGACTAGGGTAGCTAGGTTTAAGGATTTTCTTAGGTGTTTGATCCTCAGAGAATCACGTATGGTTGAAACCATTATCCTAGGTAAGGATGTTTGTTAAGTGCAAGCATGAATGTGTTTCAATGGATTAAAATTTCTTCCTATAAGTGCAAATCTTCTTAAAACCAAATTTAGGTCAAGACAATGTTCAATTATTCATGGAATACTTGGCCTCTTCAATTAGTCTTTACTAGTTTCTTCAAATAATAACATTAGTCTCACATTTTAGTTTCATGGTCAACATATGTATTAGGTTCATACCCACATTCTTGAAATTGGAATTTCAAAAAAGCTAAATAGACTTTGAGCTAAGGGTTATCCAAAGGACTTATTGGAGACAAGGAACAAGGAAACCAAAGCAAACACACAATAAAAGTAACAAATAAAAAAACAAAAGGTAAAAAATAAATATATACATGCTTATATACAAACAAGGGACAGGAGGGAAAGAGGTAAAAGAAACTAACTAGCCTACCTACATGAAGTCTAACCATCTTATAGTTCACTCCATAAAGACCCCAAGAGGAGTAATAGAGAAGTAATGCTTGAGGTATTGTCCATTGGTGGGCAGTGTGAACTCTACTCCTTATAGATCTTTGATATTGAAGGTGTTATTTCCTAATATGTCTTAAATCTAATATGGCACAATCCACAAAGGTGTGAGTTTTACATGCTTGCCTTTAGGCTCAGATAATTTGTCCCAAAGGAGAACTAAGTCCCCTTGTCTAAACACCTTAATATTTGATCTTTTATCAAACCACCTCTTTACTACGGTCTAATGTCTACTAAAATCAACAAAGGCTTTTTCCTTTGCATCTTCCATCTAAATGATGTCTATAAATCTTGACTCTGCAAGCTCCTGGCTTTCTTCCATGTATTATTGCATAACATTATATGTAGACAAATTGAGAGTGATAGGGAAGATAGGTTCTTAGCCATACACCAAAAAAAATGGTGATGCCTTTAAGGCTTGCTTGATCCTTATCCTATCTACCCATAAGGCATATTTGAGAAGTTTGTGCCAACTCTTGGGCTTGTCTATAGTAGACTTCTTGATTTATTTTATTAAGTTCTTATTGGTAAATTTAGACACTCCATTCCTTGGGGATAATTATTGGATGAAAAATTAATCCAAATGCCATTGTCATATGCCCATTCAGTCATCTCTATGGATGTAAATGCAGAACCATTGTCACACTCTAAAGAGACTGGAGTTCTAAATCTAGTACAAATGTTTTCCTCCAAGAGACTAATCACTTCTTCAATCCTGCATTATTTGGTGGCTACAATGTTAGCTCACCTTATGCAATAATCTATAGCAGTTAAGATGAATTTGTGACCTTTAGATGAATTGGGGTTAATCACCCCTATAAAGTCCAACCCCCATTATGCAAAAAGGTTTATCAATCATAACTAGTTGTAAAGGCATTGCTACCTTAGGTTGTTTGGTGCTAAATATTTACCAAGAGTGACATTCCCTCATGTGCTTGTGAGCATCTTTGAAAATAGTTGGCTAATAGTAGCCATCTCTGAGAATCTTGTGGGGTGTAGTCTTCCTAGATGGGTGTCCATTACCAAAATTCTCATGGAAGGTGCTCATGATTTTGGTAGCTTCTTATTTTTAGACACATCTCAGGTAGACCCCTTCAAAGTTTTTCCTATATAATACCCTATTCTTGATCAGATAATGGATTGATTTGATTCATAAGGCCCTTTTTTTCTCCCTTGTCAGTCTTTCATGATAAAAAGTATTAATTAGTAAATGGATAATAGAATCATACCACTCACTATCTTGAAATTTCTACTAATCAACTTGCATAATACTTAACTTAGGGCTAGTATTAGTAATCATTTGGATCAAGCCTTGGCACCTTACCAGTTTTGTCATTTTCATTTCTATGTCATACTCTTGAAAAATTGACATCCATTTACCTCTATGTTCCCAAGTTCATTCTAGCTTAGCATAAGCTTTTGTGGTAGGGTTAGGTAGAATAGTATGCGCCTTATTTCAAAGGATAGAATGCCTAAATTTATTTACTACCTTAATTAATGCATATTCTTGTTTATCAATCAATGAATAATTTAATTCAATGTTCTTAAAGTTATTACTCATGAAATTTATTGGGTGATCACACCCTTCAACATTCTGAGTTAAAAATACAGCCATAATATGGTCAAATGCAAAAGAATAGAGAAAGAATTCTTTTAAAAAGTCATGAATTATTAAGACTAGAGCTTGGTTAATTGATTCTTTGATGTCATTGAATGCCCTCAAGGATTATTCATTCCATGAGACCATGGCATCCTTATTTAGCATGTCATTCAATGGCTTGACAATCTTTGTAAAGCCAAAAATGAGATTTATTATAAAGTTTATCTTACCAAAAAAATATTTTAGCTCTTTCTTACTATTTAGAGGTTCTATCCTAGATATACCTTCACCCTTTTAGGATCTATAAAGATCCAATATTTAGTTATGACATGACCCAATAATTTACCTTTAGTAACACAAAAAATGTTTTTTTAGGGTTTAAGGAGATTCCATACCTTCTACATCTCTCAAAGACTTGTTGTAAATGCATAAAGTGATCTTCCTTGTTTTTAGAAAAAATGATTAGATCATCCATATATATAATGATACACTTACCAATCAAACCTTGGAAGGCATGGTCCATGGCCTTTTGAAAAGTAGCTCCTACATTGATTAGCCCAAAAGGCATTATTTTGTAGGTGAAGGTTACCCATTTTGTTGTAAAGGTTGTTTTCATCCCCTCCTCCTTGTCAACCAACACCTGGTTATAACCTGATAATCCATCAAGAAAAGACATCATAATTGATCCTAAAAAAACTTATATCACTTGGATAAGAGAGGGAAGAGGATAGTTATCCTTTTTATATGCTTTGTTTAAATTCCTAAAGTCAATACATAGCCTAATCTCACCATTCTTTTTTCTGACTGACACCAAATTGGCCAACTAAGTAGAATGCCTGATGGGAAACATAATTCTAACATCTAGTAATATTTTGACCTCTTCAAAGATCATTATTTCTAGGACATGGTTCAGAAACCTTTACTTTTGTCTAAAGGGCTTACAACTTTCTTTAATGGGTATAGTATGGATGATGACCCTTGGATCAAAGATATTTAAGTCATCATAAGACCAAGCTATACCATCTATATACCTAGTTAGAAACTCTTTGGCCTTCTTGTTCTCAATATTAGTTCAAGTTTTTCCCATGTTAACCAACTGGGGTTGATATTGGGGTCCAATCTCAATAGCATTTTAGTCCTTCCCACTTACCTTAGGAATGTTAGAAACCTTAGCCAATTTGTCCTCAGAAAATAGTCTCTCTAAGGAAATCATGCCTTTAGGTATTTTATTATCATTAAATTAAATGACCTTACCATCAAAATTGTCCTTTTCAAATGCATTTTCATCAATCCCATCAATGATCTAAGCCTCAAATGCTCTATAATTAGTTATGAAATCTAATATCTATTGAGAATCACTAAAGACATATAAATGATTCACATTGTTAGGGATTGAAGGATAAGGTATCACCTCAATGCTGAAGTTGGGTGAGTCTTGGTTGGGCATGAGGTTGGTTACAATAGATGCCAACTCATCAGTAGCTTGGTTCTCCTCTCTAGGGATGGAGATAATGTTAAAGTCATCAAAAGACTCAATGAGATCCCAGACCCTAAACTTATACCTCTTAAGGTATGAGTTATTACATTGATATTTTATTCTCACTTGGTTGACTAGTAATTATGAATCTCCATAAACTATTAGTTCTTTGACCTTATTTTTTATAGAAAATTTCAAACCTAGTATAAGTGCTTCATATTCAGCTAGATTGTTAGTGCAAGTGAATTGGAGCATATAAGATGCATTATATTTCTTATTGATAGGGTTATTAATGACAATACCAAACTTAGATCTAGCCTTATACCTAACAACATCAAAATGTAGCTTCCATAGCCTATGAATAACATGATTACTCTGAAGATCACATACCTTTGCACTCTCTAGGGTGAAAACCCCTAAGTCTGAGTTAATTATGTTGACCCTTTCATTCACAACATTATACTCAATGATCATGTGCTTCATCCTTATCTCTCTTTCAACCTTGATCTAGTTTGGAACTCCTTTCCAAGGTAGCCATAAGTGCGAACAATCCATGGACATGTAGCCATTCAAAGCTTTGATCTATTCCCTGCTTAATAAGATTCCATATACATTAGGAATTTCAACAACTTGGATATAAATAAACAATTATACTCTAGGCTTAGAGGCCAATTACATATAAACATTTAATAATTCCCCAATTACCTTGACTATAGATTTGTCTAATTAAGTAACAATTCTATTAGACTTAATAGGGGTCAAGCCAAGTTGTTTGAAAATACTTGCTGGCATGATATAGGTAGATGCACCAAAATCCAATAAAAAATTATGCAAATTTTTACCAAACATCCTGATAGTGAGCAGGAAAGGAAGAGACTCTACCTTAACTTTGTGTATAGCCATATTAGCATTGTCAACCGTGGGTGGTTTGTTATATTTCTTTGATAATGAATCTATTAAGAAGTCCATTTATTTTATAATCTATGTCAATTCATGTAATGTGATGTTACATTTTATCTTCTCCATGTTATCAACAATATTATAACCAATCTTATTTGAAGAACTAAGAACATCAACATTATGCTTGGAGATAATCCCTTTGGGTGGTTTTGGATCATTGCTTGAAGAAGTGTCTGGAGGAGTTTCAAAGCTATTTAGAGGCATTGATGTATTCAAGGGCTACCTCTTCTCTCTATTCCTCAAGGGATAAGTCTTCTTAAATAATTATTGAAAGGCTTGAATCTCCTTAGGGACATCATTAGGTTCATTGTCCTTTTGAAAGGGGAAATAAAAAGCCTCCCCCATGAAAGTTTGATAAACAAGCTTGGATCCTGAAGAACTTGTACAACTATCCTTCTTAGAGACCACTTTAAATTTATCTAACTCCTCTTGGAAAGATTCAAAAGCCTTGTAAAACTCTATATAATCAATTTTGTTATGTTTGGCTATACAATGCACTCTACAATAATTAGGCAAAGTAATATCTATAAGATTAATGTCCATAGTCTTCTTTTCAAAAGGTGGTTCATTATTCTTATTATTATGGAAACTATCATTTTGAAACCTATTATTTGGCCTATTAAACCTTTAGAATGAGAAGTTCATACCAGAGTTTTCTCTAGTATTTTTAACTTGCTTTTGCAGTTGAAGGAATTCAGTGTTTAACTTTTGGACCATTTTAAGGATAAATTCATTCTCATTCTTGGGAGTTTTAGAATTATGCACTTGGTTATTGTTAGTACCAACAGTTGGTACTAAAGCTCTTTGATCATTTGCATTAAATGCATTAGTAGGATGACTCAAGAATCTTATGTTCTGGTAGGAAGTTACATGACTCAAGGGCAATTGATTTATATTTGGGATTTGATTCAAGGTTAGAATATTCTAGTTGTTGTTGGGTAAAATGTTTAGAATGGGCATACGTGGGTTAACATTTGGGACATAGTAGGTCATTTTTCCCTGGGGCTGCATTTGATCATTGATGATCATTACTTCAGAATAAGCCCTGGCTAATGAAGTTATAGTTGGAATAGACCTTTTCAAAAATATAGAAGTCATGGGATCTATTGCATCCTTGTATATTTATAGAGTTAAAACATCATAAAGTTTATGAGGTTCTATGGTCCTACTATACATTTTATAAAAACCAACCATTAAAGGACCTTATGGGCTTGATTTCATCCCTCTTGATGGTGGTGAACTGGTGGTATATGAAACATGGACTAACAATTTTTCCAAATTAGTCTATGAAAACATTAGTAAAACCATCCCAACTAGTAATATAATTATCAAGCAAATTGAGAAACCGTTCATAAGCAACATATTTTACATTAAAGGGGAAATTTTTTTAAGCTACATATTCATGTGTGACATTTAACAACCTTAAATCAAATTAAAAGATTTAATATGCTCTTTAGCAATTACAATACCAGTTGGACTAAATGTTGACAAGTAATTTTTAGGATTACATGGGAGATCATGTACCACACCTAACACATTGATTAAAGAATATCCCAACCAAGCCATACCTAGATGAAGGTTGAAGGTAAAAGTACCTTGAAGAGGTGAGGTTGGAAAATATTTGGAACATCTATGCCTACCTTTACCTTGCCTACTTTTCCTATGGACTTCAAGCTCGAGCAAAGGCTCTCTTGTCTCTGAATGTGATTTTTTTCATATCCTTGGTAAATACAACTTGAAGATTAAATATATTATTTTAAATATGATGTATCAAGTTAATATTTAGAAAGGATAAGGACTAAACCTACTCATTATGCTCATTTTGAAAAGATTGTGTAAATAATAGTAAAGGATGTAAATTTTGGACTAAGGTAGCTCAAAGATGTGCCCAATTATGCAAGCATTATCTATATTTATAAGTCTAAGCTCAAATAAACTTAGATATATGAAATATGTGCCAACGTTTGATCAAAACAAGCTATTCTAACCTCAAATACTATGGATTTTTAAATCTTAAGCTATCTTTACCAAAATGAAGCATCAACCTCAAAGAGCTTTGATCTTTGTCTAAAGGAAGACAAAAATACATCAAATACCAAAAATATCAATGATATTTACACTTATAAGGAAAGAATTATGAAAAATCACAAAGATAACACCAATCTTAGATAAAAACACACTAAGATCAACAAAGATTCAACCAATTTATAGAGATTGACCCTCCTAGTGCTAGCGAGGACTTGTTGATGCCTGTATGTGTACCATAGATGTCCTTAGTGTTTAGGAACACATATCATTTTAGAATTATGGGAATCTACAGCATGAGTAATAGGTTTTGGAAACTTATGTTACCTATGGTGAGATAGTGACAAAGCAAAGTTTATCTGTTCCACAAAATTTATATTAATTGATGGTTGGGAGCCATCATGGACCAATTATTTGTAATTTGTAAGTATTTATGCTAATAATAATGAATTATGATTGAAGCTTAAATTAAAGAATAATCTAAATGGATATATATAATGAAGTGTAAACTAAAGTGATCTAGTTAAAAAGGGGGAAAAAGAGAAGGGTAAGGCAAAAATAAAATAAGTGATTATTGATTCTTGACTCAAATATCATGACAAAGTTTTAATTATAACTGAACCTGCATTCAACTAGTATATGATGAAAAATAACATAAGCTCAAATCTCACCATACACCAAGAAAATTTCTAAGGATAATATGAAATTATAAAAGTAAGAACTATATTTTACTTTAAATATTTATTACCAATCTCAAATAGCATTAGCACATCTGAATACAGAACAAATGAAATGAATAAAAATCAAGATCCTTCAACTAATCTAACATAATCACAAATTAAAAACCTTGTATCACAAATGCAAATTTAGAATTCATGAAACCATTCAAATTCAAGATTTAGAACCAACAATTGAGAGAAAGCCACATTAACAATTGACACATCAAATTTGGACAATCTTCATAAAATTCCTTGATAGTATTAATTACTCAAATTATACAAATTTGCTCAAAATTCTCTC
This sequence comes from Torreya grandis, assembly GCA_037957365.1. NCBI lineage: Eukaryota > Viridiplantae > Streptophyta > Pinopsida > Cupressales > Taxaceae > Torreya > Torreya grandis. Next base: position 597,972 of record JARHVA010001619.1, on the reverse strand, counting down.
TTTACAAGATTGTAATACTAACTTTATAGAAAGACAAGACAATATATTGATTAGTTGTAAAATACAAATGTATAAAAAGTAAGGACAATTGTCCTTTTTTTACAACATTCTAGAATACATTTGATTTTCCAAAGCTAAACTGACCTAAAAGCAATATGATAACAAAATAACATATGCCTTATAAAATAATATTTTATTTTCAAAATGTTATAACACTTTTACAAAATATAATATTAACTAATTGGTGGGCCCTGTGCCCTGAGAACCCACTTACTATTGTAAAAGCTCCATAGCTCTTTGATGTTGTTCTTTGACAAGCTCTAAATCCATAAGTGGTCTCAAAAGATAGTCTTCTTTGTTGTCAGCTAAAGCCTCCACTTCTCTATCATTTTTGATCATGCCCTCTTTTATTTTCTAGGCCTTAACTACCCTTTCTCTAACATTAAGGATCATATCAAGGATCCTAGTATTTTCTACTCTTAACTGACCTTGATCTTTATTTATAATTTCCTAGACTATTAAAGTAGCCCTATGCTTGAATTCATCATCCTTAATGATGCTTATGATAGTGGGTTGTGTAGGGTCTTTGAGCATTATTCCAAGGAGATGTTCATTTCTCCTTACCAGCTCCTCATCATCCTTGAGAAGTCTCTCTAATTATTATGACCATGCATTCAAACCTTAGATCTTCTCAATAAAAATCCCAAGAATGACATTCAAATGCCCCAAGCTAATTAACTTGAATCCAAGAATTTACTTTCCAACTCTGATGTTGATCAACCCTATTATTTGATCCACTAAGGCTTTCCATTAGGTTATTATACCCTTGGCCATTATGTTATGTTGTGCTAATGCACTTTGCCTTAGCTTGATTGATTTTAAAGCCTCAAACATATCATAAAAATATTCCTCAATCATCTTGATCATTACTCCTGACATTGATAAGATGGCCTATATCTTTAAGGCCTATACTTGAATATGTGTAGCTTGGAATAGTGGTGAGAGACTGTAAACTTGCCCTTACGTGACCAGTTTTTGATATAGGGGATTTGGGTAGAGGCTAGTCAGGCATCCAATATATAAGAAATCATGAAAAATTGGGTGTTGGTATTATTCCTAATGGATATAAATTGTCTTTTTGGGTATATGCTGATCATCTCCCCAATGGGAGGAGTGAACCCCTTTTCTACCATAAAGTAGACATAAAACACCCAATTCTTACTGACCAATGTGGTTGAAGGGGTTATAGATATTTGATTCAATAGGGTCATATTACCCTCATTACTTACCTAAATTAGGAAATTGGTATGTTGCTATCAAGGTCTCAGATCACATGGCTCCCTTAGAGCAACATGACTTAAGGATGGTGCCAAGATCATTCTTCGTGATCTATTTCTTAATAGTGGGTAAATCCACTTGGGGTTTTGGGAGCTTATAGTAACTTTAAAAGGCCAATGGGGAAATGAATACAACTCTTTTAAAGGACCTTTCATGGGTAATCCAATCCTGTTCAATCCTAAAATCCTTAAAAATAAGAGAAAGGATGTTAATATAGTGGGTTACCTCCTATTTGGTGACTGCATGATGAAGACTAGCCATCTAGATTATAACTAGGTCATAATACCTCCTGATCACAGTAGCAATCCTCTATTCTTATTTGGTGATAGCATGTATCTCTTCAATGGTCTATAAGAGCTCAAACTAATTCTTATTTCTTGTGTTTAGTGCAACAAAATCTAGGTTTGTATCCTTGAAAACCCTCCATTATTTGTAGATAAATATAGTTTTGTCACTTCCTTGTATTGCTGCTTGCAAGATGTCATCTCTTCTAAAACTTATAAATTGATATCATTTAAATTAAAATTATTCTCTAGGATAGCTCTTTCATGCTTAAAATATAATTTAAATTCTTCTAAATTCACTATAATTAACCTAAGTCCACCTTAAGGCCTTTTTATACAAGTTTTAGGGTTTTGAAGATTTAATGGTGGTAGCTCATTTGGAGTTTGGCTCATACATGCTTTGGATATGATTTATACCTTTAATTTTATATGTTTTCATTATTGAGCACCCAATATCTCTTATTTTGTCATTTTATGCTTGCGTGGCACTTATCTATTGTCTATCTGGAACCTTTCATGATATTTTTTGTAAATGCCTTTGAAACACTAGCCATTAGAATTTAAAGAATGCCTTTTGTTTTAATCCATTAGATCAAGATCCTCAAATTAGTGCAGGCTGTTGATTATGATATGGGCTCTTACTTGTCATTAGTTTATTTGGGTCTTGAGCCCTCTGGTTATGCCACTCGGCACCTCTATGAGCTTCCTAAGCTCTGGTACCTTTATCAGTCGCATATTAGATGCATGTTTGCCATGTTTCAAACCTATGGGCTTTCGATGGATCCATTAAAAACTCATCGATGATTTCACACCATTGGATCATCTACCATAATGAAGCATGAACTATTAGATCGTACAAGGTGTATGAGCTTTAAGTCAATGCATAAACATAAAATAACTTACACTAAAATACTTTTACCTAAGTCTATTTAATATTAATAAACACAACAAGAATTAAGTTAAAGTATTTTACACTAAGTTTTAAAACAAAATGACCCCTTGGATGACATAAAACATGCCCGCTTTGGTCTAAGTAAAAGGTTATATGATCTTAATTTTGATGACCTTATGGATGTCAAAAGAAGCCTCTTGGATGTTTAAATGACATTCACAAGGATGTCAATTTTAATCTTGTCATGTTCTTATGTTCCAATACAAGAATGACACATGGTGACTCCATGGGGATTCTTGGGATCTTGGAGTCAATTCTCATCATGTGATCAAAGCTGTGATGGATTGAGAGATGTCTGATCATGATTTGGGAGCTTTCTTGTGATTGGTCCCTTCTAACATGTGGGACCCTTTAATTTTTATCTTGGAATATGAGAGTGCCACATGGTAAATCCATGGGCCTCTAGAGGTTTTGACTTTTCAATGATGTCTTCACTCCATTTTATCTTTGGTCCATGATGAACTATGAGTCATTGATCATGATCCAGATGCTTAAACATGATTAGTCTAAAGGACTAAGTGCTCAGTTTGTCGAGATTTTCATCACTTTTTTAGATCAAAGGGCATAAGGAAGCATGGATCGTATAAGATGAAAGATAATTAAGTTAGGACCCAAGATGAAAGAAACTTAGGCTAAGGCATTTAGACTAATGTCTCGTTTGTGTTAATAAACATGAATGGAGACTTAGCATTAAATATTTAGGCTAAGTAGGTAATTAAATGGACCATGATAGAGAATACGAAGGGACCGTACTAGTAAAATTAAAAGGAACCCTTGGCATAAAATTGGACCATGTTATAAAATAAAGAGGACCCTATCAACATAACATTGGACCACGTTAGAGATATAGGAAACATAGGGAGGAAACTAAAAGGGACCAAGGCATAATTTTAGGCTAAGGTTTGGTTATGTTAAAAAACAAAAGTAAAACTTAACATAAAAATTAGGCTTGAGTCCAAAATAAATTTAGAATGTTCCCACCAATTTTTTCTATCAAATTCAAATTCAAACTTGAACCAAGGGTTTATGCTAGGGTTTTAAAACATGAATCCACCAGCAAGGGTTCCATGACACCTATAACTAAAAGACATGAAAACCAATTATTAGAAACATTAGGAAAACTCAAATCAAAACCATAAACTAGTGAATCAACCTCATTAAATTGGATGATATTCAAATTCTAAATAATGATCAAAACATGCCAAGTTTTTTGGGTTAAGCTTCAAAATATCTCAAGGGTCTCAATTTTCAAAAAATGTGAGTATGTTGACCTTAACAACACACAAGTGCACAATGCATGTATATAGTATAAGGATTAAATCAAGAAAGTGAGTAGAGTTTCAGAGGTTAAGAGTGGTAAATTTTAAGTATAAAACCTGAATTGAAGTGGCTAGGGAAAATTATTTTCTTGATTCCTCAAATTACATTATTTTCATTTGATTATGCAAGTGAAAATTAATATAAGGATTAGGTCTTACATCACCATGAAATATTTTTTAGCTAAATTATTTCTTGGTTTCCATTTTTTATAGAGAGAAAAGGGTTTTTAAATTTATTTTAACTAATTATGTGTTTAATAAAGGAGATAAATTTACCATATATCTTCAACATTTTCTAGAAAACTATGTGAATTTGTTTGTTCAATTGATGACCACAATGGAGACTCCTCCACCTCTATGAGTTGATACAAACATATGAATTGATACAACAATGTCATCTACATAGTAAATCACCAAGGTACATGCTAACTTATAATTTTGAATTGTAAATATAAATTTCTTTTAAAATTTAAACTAGATAGTTGAGAAAATATAACTTATGGAAATGTATTGTGTATGCAGGGTTCTCTAATGACATCTAATAGTTCCAGTCAGATAAATATCAAGGTAACTTATCAAGTTTTATCCATATTTCACATGCTTATTCATGTAACTCAACCTATCACTAACCCTATTGAGTATCAGATGTAGATTGAGCATGATGACAATATTGCAATAAGTGTATGTTTAAATTATTTTTATATTCTAGTTTAAAATTAATTTTTGAACTTGGTTGCATGTATAGTATGTAAATTTTATAATAATATTTTTATTTTAATAGGTTTAGATATCGGTGAGCTATGATTGTAGAAGGACCCATTATCAAATTTTTGAGGAATCTAATGCATCTGAGGGATCTCCATATAAGAGCAGGACATCCTAGGGAGAGTCTTTTTATAGGAAGGAAAAGAAAGGAAGACTATTTGATGATTAAGATATCTTAGATTATGTACTTTTTTGTATTCCTATATGGTAATGTACATGTTTTTATCATTACATGTGTATATGACATTCACCTGACATTTTATTATGTTGTTAGATGATGTATTTGTTTTTGTATCCCTGTATGTAAATGTATACATTATTGGAATTGAATGCCTATATAGCATTCACTTGACATTATATTATTTTATTAGTTTGTATGTCTTTATGGTTTTTATGGTTACATAAACATACATACATGCATGCATACATACATACATATACATATATATGTATATATACATATATGTATATACATGTATGTATACACACACATACATACATATGCACACACACACACACATACATACATATATGTTTTCACATTTTGTGGTGACCATCTTTATGAGTAAAATTTGGCTCACATTATTATTTCAAAAATAAATCTGATGGTTGTATGGTCATATTTAAATATGATCATCTTTAATATTTTCTTTGTGTAATTTATTAAAACTAACTTACCATATTTCAATATGTGTTGTAGTTAAAAATATATGGGAGAAAATAGTATAATGTTTGAGATAGAGATATTTATTACTATGAAGTGCCTCTCATGATTTGGGTACACCATTTAGGATACACCTAAATATCACTATTATAATGTGGATACCCTTAATACACTACTTTAATATCATTTGGGATTTGATATTCAATTTTTGTATTCATTAAATTTATAGACATTATGCATTTATATTGTAATTATAATTGAAAAAAAATAATGGAATACTCATCTCTTGCATACCTTAATTAGATGATCTTATAAATTTTAATTGTGAAAGTTTAATGAAATGGTTATGTTCTACCTATTCCTTATGGATGTTATCTCTTTGGAGATGCTTTGCATTCTTATTTTATGATTCCACCTTTATTAAAAGGTTTTCCAATGTAATCATGAATTGATTTTGAGTTATATCCTTCTCTGTAGTGTTGTTTTCCTTATTTTTTAGACTCTTATTTGGCCCTTTGAAGTAATTCAAGATTTTAATTCTCATATATCTTGAGGCCTTGGAATATTTTAGGGTTATAGATATTTTTTTTTGCTTTATAATTTTTTCCTCTCCCTCTCTATTGCACTCATCTTGGCCATTTATTATCTTATCATCATATATCCACTCAAATCTCTCTCTCTCTCTCTCTCTCACACACACACACACACACACACACACACACACACACACACACACACACACACACACACACACACACACACACACACACACACACACACACACACACACACACACACACATGAATATAGAGGATATTTAACTCTATATCATCTTGATGTAACCTTTGATACCAATCTATGGCATAAGTTGTAGTAACATGGCCTAAAATGCAACTTTTTATACTGAAGAGACAAGTTCTTGAGCTCCAATTAGAATTTATGCCATATGATTTCTAGGTGTAAACTCACTAATTAAATCACATATAGATAGGAATATTACATGTTATCCCATGACCTTGACATCCAAATTCACCTAGAAGTATGCTTTCACTACTATTTAGGAGTGTGAAAATACTAAAAACACACGTTATCAAAGTTGAAGTAGTAGTTGAACTCTACCTTCAGTGCTTCATGGTTAGAAATTGGCATTGAAAACATGTCTGGGGTGGTATATAATGTCTATGACTAGATTATTTTCCTCTGATCATGCCCAGTTGAGAGACCTACCACCTGCTTTGGCCTCAAGAATGCCTTTCCCAATACAATAATAATGCAATTTTAGCCTAACTTTAGACTGTAAAAAATAAAAACCATAATTCAATTAGATGAAATATAAAAACCTTTGAATGAATTTAAAATCCATATAATTTCATATTGGATCATATTGATGGAAATTTCAAGACTAATTTATGGCACAAGTTGTAGTATCGGGTCCTAAAATATAACTTTTTTGTAGTGAAGAGACAAGTTATTGAGCTCTAATTGCCATTTATGCCTCCAAGACCTCTAGGTGAAAATAAAAAAATTAAAACACATATGCATTTAATAAAATTACACATGATTATATGATCTTGATGTCCAAATCCACCCAGAGTGTGTTTTCACTACTATTTAGGAGTGCGAAAACATTGACAACAAATGTTATCAAAGTTGAAGTGGTAGTTGGATAATTCTACTTCTAGTGCTTCATGGATAGAAAATCACACTAATAACATACTTTGGGAAGTAGATAAAATATAGTACCAAGTTTTTATCCTTTTATCATGCCTAGTTGATATACCCACCACTCATTTTGGCCTTGAGAACACCATTCCCAATACATGAAAAATGTAGTTTTTAGCCTAACTTTAGACATGCATAAAATATAAATTATAAGTCATTAAGATGAAATGGAATAAAATTTATTTGCATGTAAAAACCTATAATTTCAACTTATATAATGTTAATGTAACCTTTAACCAATATGTGGCACAATTTTTAGTAACAAGTCCTAAAATGCAACATTTTTATAGTGAAGAGACAAGTTCTTAAGATCCAACTACCATTTATGCCTCTAGGATATATAGGTGAAAATACATTACTTTAATAATATATATATATATATATATATATATATATATATATATATATATATATATATATATATATATATATGTCTTCCCATGACCTTGATGTATAAGGCCACCTAGAAGTGTGTTTTCACTATTGTTCAAGAGCGCATAAACACTAACAAAAAATGTTGTCAAAGTTGAAGCAATAGTTGGAGAATTTAACTTATGGTGCTTCATGGATATAAATTGGTAATGTCAACATGCCTAAGGTGGTAGATAAAACATATTAATAGGTTATTTTCCTTTTATCATTCCCATTTGAGAGGCCCACCACCCATTCCATCCTCAAGAATGTCCTTCCTAATATAATAAAAATGCATTTTTAGCCTAATTTTAGACATGCATAAAACATAAATCGTAAGTCATTTGGATGAACTAGAAGAACCCTAATGTTCATGTTGAATCCTTATAATTTCAAATTGAATCATGTTAATGGAATGTTCAAGACTAATATGTGGCACAAGTTGTAGTAATGGGTCTTAAAATGTAATTATTTTACAGTGAAGAGAAAAGTTCTTGAGCTTCAATTGACCTTTATGCCTATAGGACATCTAAGTGTAAATAAATCACTTTAAACACACACACACACACACACACACACACACACACACACACACACACACACACACACACACACACACACACACACACACACACACACACACACACACACATGAAAAATAAACATTATTCCATGATATATATGTTCAAATCCACTTAGAATCATGTTTTCACTACTATTCAGAAGCACGAAAACACTAATAATAAATGTTATTAAAGTTGAAGCAGTAGTTGGATAACTTTGCTTTCAGTACTTCATGGCTATAAATTGGCATTGCCAACACATCCAAGATATATTATAACATCCAATACCAAGTTCTTGGCATCTGATGATGCCTAGTCAAGAGACCCACCACCCATCTTGACCTTAAGAATTCCCTTCTCAATATAGGAAAAATGTAGTTTTTAAGCCTAACTTAAGACGTGTGTAAAATGAAAGACGTAAGTTATTTTGATGAAATGAAAGACCCTTTGAATAAATTTAGAATCCATATAATTCCATCATGGATTAGGTCAATGAAAAATTCAATACCAATCTATGCCATAAGTTTTAGTACTGGGTCTTAAAATGCAACTTTTTGGTAGTGAAGAGATAAGTTCTTGATTTCGAACTAATATTTATGCCTCTATGACCTCCAGGTGGAAATACATAACTTTGAGAAAATATATATAGTAAAATTACATATTATACCATGACCTCTATGCAAAAATACACATGGAATCATGTTTTCACTATTGTTTAGGAGTTTAGAAACACTAAAAATAAATGTTGTCAAAGTTAAAGTGGCAGTTAGGGAACTCTACTTATGATGATTCATGGATGGAAACTAGAACTAAAAACACATATAGGATGGAATAGAACATATAGTACCATGTTATTATCCTATAATCATATCTATTTAATAGACTCACCACCCATTTTGACCTCAAGAATGCCCTTCTCAATATAAAAAAAATGTAAAATTTTAGCCTAAGTTCAGATGTGGGTGAAATGAAAACCATAAGTTTTTTGGTTGAAAAATAATAAAAATCATGTTCATGTTTAATCTATATAACTTCACCTCAAATAATTTCATTGAACCTTCAATACCAATCTGTGGAATAAGTTGCAGTAATGGGACCTAAAATGCAACATTTTTGCTATGAAGAGACAATTTATTGAGTTGCAATTGACATTTATGCCTCAAAGACGTCCAAGTGAAAATAAATTAGTTTGATCATGTTTAGATAGGAAAATTACATGTTTTCCCATGAATTCAATGTTCAAATCCACCCAGAAGTATTGTTTTCACTACTATTCAGGCTTGTGGAAACACTAACAATAAATGTTTTAAAGTTAAAATGATAGTTGGATAACTCCACTTTTGGTGCTTCATGGATATAACCTAACACTACCAACACATATGAGGTGGTGTATAACATACAATACTAAGTTATTAACCTCTGATCACACCTGGTTAAGAGACACACCACCCATTTTGGCCTCAAGAATGCCCTTCCCAATACAATAAAAATGTAAATTTTAAGCCTAAGTTCAAATGTGCCTAAAATTAAAATCATAAGTCATTTGGATGAACTAAAAGAACCCTCACATGTATGTTGATTACCTCTAATTTCACCCTATATCACATTGATTTAAACTTCAATACCAAAAAGTGACACAAATTACAGTATAGGGTACTAAAATGCATGTTTTTGTAATGAAGAGATAAGTTCTAAAGCTCTAACCAACACTTATGCCTCTAAGACCTCCATGTGAAAATTTATCACTTTAAACACATATATATGAAAATTACATGTGATCCCATGACCATGATGTCTAATTCCATCCAAATGCATATTTTCACAAACATTTAAGAGTTTAGAAACACTAATAATAAAATGTTGTCAAAGTTGGAGTGAAAGTTGTAGAACTCCACATATGGTGCTTCATGGAAGGAAATTAGTGTTGCCAATAGATCCAGGGTGGTGGATAACATCAATAGACAAGTTCTTGGCCTCCCATCATGCTTGGTTGAGAAACCCACTTCCTTTTTTGGCCTCAACAACACTTGAAATCTATAATAGTTCTATGAAATTTTATTAATCTTCTCTTAGATTCAAAAATATGAAATTATTTACTAAAAGTGCCAACCATGTGAAGGTGGAAGCTTATTTAACACCACCAACCTAAAAAAAATTGTTCAAAAGTAATTAAAAATGAAAATTATATGTATGACCTAAAAAATAAAAATCATTTGATAAAATTGATTACATCTACATTTGACAAGTCAACATACTTTCTAATTTCAATACAACAAAGAATCATGATCTACTCTAATCTTGAGAGTAGAAAGAATATATTCATGGTTTAACTCACTAAATTTCCATAGATTAATGTTTAATGGTGTTTTTTGATATTTGAGAAATTGAATATTTATTATAAGAACTAAATTTGAATAATGAAGTATCTTCCTATGCATTTCAAAGTCTTCAAATAACCATACATCTTAATTTTTGATAGGATATCATCGAAGCCAAGTTTCAGTGACTACCATAGATCTAGTGGGATAGTCAATGTTTTCTCCACCTATAATTTGGGAATTCAATTTATATATTTTCCTTTACACATTGACATAAGTAATAATATGTTCCTTCTTTGTTGTACTCATTTATAATAACTACCAAAGTATGCCCTGTATCACAAAATAAAAATTTAATAACACTATTAAGATATAAAATGAGAATAAATAGTACATAATGATTAATATTCTATTTGGTTGCACTATATTAGATACATGGTCAAAATCATGTGACAATGTCATATCTTTAAGTTGTAATGTTGGTAGAACATAATTTATGTTAATTAAAATCAAATGTCTATAACTCTAGTCATACACACATTCTTATGAATCACACTCATTCCAAATAGAGTATATGCATGTAAAATAGAAACATTCCAAGTGTATCATATGAATAATCCAAGAACCTAATTTGAGATAGGAAATGAGTGGATCTCAATTGATCTCATTATAGTCATATAATCCTCATACTTTTCCAATTATTCTTCCTCCATCAACCAAAACTTTATATGAGTAGTATAATTTTCTCGAGCACCATGGCACATGTTGTCATTACACCATTAAAAAATGGTTCTTGCACCAGTAAAATCAACAACATCTTTAGATTTTAACTCCTCACTTTCAATGACTCTTTTTACACATGCTACAACATTGTCATGTTCCCATTTTCAATAACCATCCTCAATGAAACTCCAAATATGTTTTATGCTAGAGGTAAGGTGCATCTTGCTCAACCAGTAAGACATCTGTGAATTCTTGAATTATGATGTTTAATTGTTACATTTTTTCAACTATATATATAAAATTCAAAACAATTTTTTATGTCTTTTGTATAATGTGATCAGTCATCACTGACATAAAAATGGTATTCCATTAATATTTTTCAATTTTGCTCTATATTATTAGGTGCATGTATGAATGCTATAAACATGAATATGGAAACCTTTATTGAATTTTAATAGTATTAATACACTTATATTGTGGTTTTAATGTGTAATTATATATTTTTTTAACTTTTAAAATAATAGAACCAAGTGGGAATGTGTCCTTTATTAGCTTTAAATGTTCATCCAACCATCTAGCCCTAGGCATGTGCCTTGCATACTCAAAAATAATTTCCTCCCTAAATTTAGCCATACATTCTAAAACAAGTATCTATTTTGTAACAAACTCACACCTTTTATATTATTTATGATATTTTAATTGATAAGTCACATATATGTGTGAACTAGGAATTTGATTAAGAAGAGGAGATTAGTATTGTGTTAGTGATAAAATGAACAAAGCAAATTTGAAAAAAAAAACACTAAACTAACACCTTCACACCTAGTTACTAGGGTGAGATTAATAACAAAAAAAAAATGATAAACACAACTAAAAAATAAGGAAAAAAAGGAATCCTTCACCTTCCTTGGATGCTCCAAATGTTTTTGTAGTAGTGGCTTGCTCGGTTTGTGCTATCCTCCACCTCCTCTTGGCACCTTTGGTTTTGGATTGGATTGAAATAAATTTGTAATGGTAACACTAATTTAAATAGCTTTTGGAATAATTTATGCATTATAACTTTGCATTCTGAAGACTTAAAATTCATGTGGCAAGGCCTCCTATTTATAGATTTTTACATCACGCTTTCCATCATAAAATGGAACTTAGGTTAAACAAAACCAATTGGTAAATTTTGAAAAGATATCTTAAGTGAAATTGGCTTATGCAACACATCTTGGGAATCAATAGCATGAGGAGACTTTAAATCCTTTTGTTCAATGTTTGTAACCTTCTCCTCCAAATAATTTATAACTTGAAGAAGTGTTTGAAATTTAAATCCATTGGGGTTTAAATTAAAAAGTTGAGTAGTCTCCAATGGAGAAGTGAAAATGTTTTGAGTAGTTATAGGCATTGAAACTAGTATTTGAGTTGCAACATTTGTTATCACCATGGTAGTTGTATGAATAGTAGTTTGAAAAAATAAAGGTTGGAAGATATAATCTATGCCTCCACTAGATATAGGATTGAGATTTGTGGATAAGGATTAATCCAATTTTTTAATTAAAATTCATAAATAATATCATCAATATTTGGGATATAGGATCAATTAAGAGGCATAGAGGGATTTGATGAGGCATGGCAGGCATGAATCTTGATATTTATGGCATTTATGGCTTAGGGATGTCTTTCCAAGAAATGAGATCACCTGATGATACAAATATTCAATATTCATTTCTAAAAATAAGTATTCAACAAGTTTCCATTGAATTATTAATTAAGATCTAATTTGGTTTTATTAGCTCTTAAGCATGATTAAGCACTTTGTGCACAAATTACTCAAATTGATCAAAATGTCTTGTATTGGTCTAAAATTTGATTGGATTGGAATTGGAAGTCAATGTTGGATGAATTATAACCTTATTACCATTTAGGATGTTTCTAACATAAATTAATAAATACATGCATCTCATACAATAAAGTTGATAGAAAAGAGCAATCTAGAGCACCTAGGTGCAAAATTGGCATTTTGACTTGAAATGATCTAATAAAAGTTAGTTGGCCCATAGATTACATTGCCCCATTTAATGACACCCTAGACAAAATTAAAACTTGAATATATAAATTTAACTCATTTAATGTGTTTTAGTATTTTAAAGCCAAAGTGCATTTTGGTAGAAATTAGTCAAAAGACTGGCTAGAGGTTATCAATGGCCAGATTTAGGTGTCTATAGTTTTCCCCTATTTGGGAAGGTGTTGCAAGCGATAAGCATAGAAACATATTCTCAAAGAATGAAAAGGTCTTATATGATTAAAATTGTAACAATGATAAACTAACTATATGATGCCCCCTTGAGGGAATGATTGGCACAAAGAAAGGTCGACAAATGGTCCCTCAAAAGAAAGAATGGAGATGAGGGGACCAAAGAAAAAAAAGATGATGTGGTGAAAATACAATGATATTGAAAAAGTAGTCAAAATCACTGAGAATGCAAGTGTGATGGTATAGAATGGTTTGCCTAAAGGTAGTTATAAACATTGTACCCTGATAGTGGCAACATGGTATGAAAACACAATGATTTGCCCAAAGATGGTTATAATAATTGAGAAGATGGAGCTTCCCTAGCTAGGATAGACAAACAAGATAATGCTACCCCAATTAAGGTAGACAAACAAGATAACAACATACCCCTATTTGGGTATGAAAATTCTATTTGGTGAGAACACAATGATTTGCCCAAAGACAGTTGTAATCATTGAGAAATGTAGGTGGGATGGTGTACAATGATTTGCCCATATGCAGTTATAATCATGGGACCTAGATTATGGAAAACATGATAAACTTGGTTGAGTATGATGATAAATTAACACAGAAGGTAATGATGAATTGGAACAACCTACTAGTAGGGAGATGCTCATCCAAACTAATAAAGGTTTAAATTATTTTATGGTTAATTAATCTATTTGGGATATGATTGGGATTGAATCAGGATGTCAGTACCAAAGAGATGTTGATGCCACCATTTCTGAATAGACTTCTTGAAGCTAAGGTTTGTTGTAGCACATGTTGGTAAACATCATGGTATAACATCATGAGGACTTGGCTAAAATATGCATGAGGACTGACTCTCAAAATCCAATACTTAATAGAACACAATGCACCAATGATATAAACTGTGATGATAATGTAAACATATGAATATGGATGGATTCAAGTATAGGTATGGGCAAGGAATCACCCAATGAACACAAATAAATTGAATCAAGCCAATAGTGCTAAAAGCAAATAAACATGCAAAGAAATAAACAAAAATAAGTAAAAAAAACAAACAATGTAATAGAAACCCTACAAACATTGCCCTAGAAAATAGGTGAAAACTTAATAAATGAACAAAATGGGGAATAAAAGAAAATGAAGAGGGTGGCTGAGTTATTTCCATATGCACTAGGCAAGTGGACACTACCTACATAGTTCCATGGATATAATATCCAATAAAAACTTTAGGCCAAATGTAGTTCTCCCAGGGGATGGGAAGAAAATGATAATTGAGGAAAAAAATTGAGTGGATATGATAGAAGAAGAGGAATGGTCTTGAAAAATGTCAAGTGCATGAGAGAAAAAGGACAAAAAGGATGGGGAAACTAAGTGATAAGTGGTTTCCTTGCAACTTAGTAAGGGTTCTTAGAATCCTTAAGGCAAAGAAGTGGTCAAATGTTTTTGGTTTTTTCTAATGATTTTATAAATGTTTTTGGAATTTTGGAAGTATCTCAACTCAATCAAGAATGATGAGACACTGATGGTTCAAGCTCAAAAAATGGTGAGAGTGTTTAAACTTAGGTTTCTCATAAAACAATAAGAGCGTTCAAACTTAGGTTGCTCTCAAAATGGTGAAAGCATTCAAACTTAAGTTATTCATAAAATGGTGAGAGCATGGTGGAAAGGATGACTGAGCTAACCTCAACAAGTATTGAGCACTGCCTATATATTCCTGGAGTAGGACCTCAAGTCACTATAGGTCCCTCCTATAGTAGAGGAATTTTACTAGTATAGCAATCATTTCAAATAATATAGGAATAGTTGGTAAAAAGCCATAGTATGGCATATGAAGTGGTAAGTTGGTATGTCAAGGCTCAATAAACAAATGTTTCCCCTAGTTTTCCCATAGGTGATTATAACTAGGAAAAAATAACATGGATTAATGGTACTAATTTTCCCAAAGGCAATTATAATTAGTAGCAAGACCGGTGATAAGAAAGGAATAACAAATGAAGGATGAAACTTCCAAAACTTCTATCATATTGCTCCAAAATATGATCTCTATCTGAAGTACTTAAAATAACTAATGAAATTGATCAGATTCCTCGATGTTAAAATGTGTAACAAATGGAAAAAACCAAGGTCAAACAAGCTGGGTGGATAGGATTTAGAACATGTTTGGTTGATAGAACAAGATGGTAAAGTAGATGGAATGGGCTAAAAGGAATGATAAGCATGATATTTGTACAAAGAAAAATAGTGATAAAATGACACAATATGAAATAGTCCTTACGGACAATACACCTTAGCACTCAAGCATAGTACTACTTGAGGTGAATAATATTCATCAGCTCAAGAAGTTTATATCTATCTAGTGTGGTGAGCCTATATGCCCTTAATCCATAATATATAGTAATGATGAAAGGCCCTATCCAATTTGGTTTTAATTTACATTTATGCTTCTTCTCAACCATGGTTTTATTTTGGTTTTCTTTAAGAACAAGATCACCAAGTTCAAATGTTCTATACTTGACACACTGATTGTAGTGGCATTTGAGTCAGTTTTGATATTCCTAAATATTATTGAGTGCAATTGTGTATTTTTCATCAAGTAGGTCTAGCTCTTGCAAATGAGCTTCTCGATAGTCATGATCATCTAGGACATGTTTGAAAGATATGCATAGTGAAGGCAACTTAACCTCAATGGGAAGGATGGATTCTATCCCATAAATAAGTGAATATGGAGTGGCTCCTATGGAGGTATAGTGATTGGTACAATATGCCCAAAGGGTAGGGAATATCTATAGGTACCAATCATGATCAACATGATTGAAAATATTTTTGAGAATATTTATAATGGTTTTTTTTATGTTTCAGCCTGACCATTACCTTGAGGGTAATATGTTATAGAAAAATGTTGTGTGATGTTATATTTGGTACATAACTTGCCAACATCCTTGTTTTTAAATCATCCTCTATTATCCGATATAATTTTAAAGGGGATACCATAGTGGCAAATGAGATGGTTGAAGATGAATTTAGAAATTTACTTTCCAGTCACATAAGTGAGGGCTATAACTTCAATCCACTTAGTGAAATACTCAGTGACAATAAAGATATGTTTATGGATATCAAATGAAGTGGGGTTGATATTCATAATGAGGTAAATTCCCCATGTAAAAAATGGCCATGGTGTCAACATCAGTTTTAGAGTTTGTGATGGGGCATGAATCAGATTAGCATGCTGTTGACGTTTGCCACACTTCTTTACATATGTAGTTACATATATGTCCATCATGGGCCAATAATAACTAGTACGTATGAAATTTTTGGATAGGACCACCCTGTTAGATTGAACTCCACATACTCCTTCATGAACTTCTCTTAACACTAGTGTAGACTCTACCAAAGTTAAATAATGAAGCAGAGTTCCATCAAAACTGTGATGGTAAAGGGTGAATCCAAGTAGAGTTAGTGAGTAGAATGATGGATAAAGGCTTTGGTTTGTTTTTGAGATAGGTTAGGTGGTAGAAATTGGTCATGAAGGTAGTTGTAATGGTTTGAGTACTAGATAGAATTAGGACCAATAATATCACAAATCATTACAATGGTTCATAGTTCATGGGCTGGTGTGATCAAATTCTCAATAAAAATTTGATACTCTCTAGCTTGGTCTATTCATTGAATCAAAGAGCTGATAGTATCCATGGCATCTAAAATTCTATTACTAGCCCTTGGTATATGCTCAAATTGGATATTTTTAATTTTCTACTTTAGGGTATCGACCATAACTTTATATGGAATTAAATTGTCATCTTTGGTTTGGAAATGGTTTGTGACCTAATTGATGATTAACTAAGAATCACCATAAACTTGAAGATGAGATATGTTCTAGTATACTGCCTATCGAAGTCTTGTGACAAGTGATTCATACTTGGCCATGTTGTTTGTATAAGGAAAATTGATTTTGAATGATTAAGGGATTAGATCCCCTTGTGGTGTAATAAATAAGAGGCCTACCCCAAATCCATGTGCAATAAATGAACCATCAAAATACAACTTCCAGTGATACTCCTCAAGAGGTGTGTCAATGATGGTAATTATGGATTCATCAAGAAAATTAAATGTGAGTGGCTTTGTATCTATAAGGGATGCTTTAGAAAGTTGATCTGCAAGAACCTATCCTTAGATTAACTTTTGATTGACATACTTTATATCAAAATCACTAAGAAGCATGATCTATTTGGCCATTCTACCTTGCAAAGTTGTTTTAGCTAGTAGATACTTGAGTGGATCTACTTTTGAAAAGACCATGGTCTAATTATTCAACATGTAATGGCACAGTTTCTGAGCTATAAAGACCATGGCTAGACAAGAATTTTTAATAGGTACATAGTTGTGTTCATATGTGACCAAGGTATGACTTAAGTAGTATACTGCATGCTCTTTTCCATTATTATCATGTTGAGCCAAAAGTGGCCCCAAGGCATTGCTAATAGCTAATAGATACAACAAGAATGACCTTCTTGGCATAGGAGTTAACAAAACAGGTGGATTAACTAGATAGTCTTTTAGTTGTTGAAAAGATGTTTGGCAGTGATCATCCTAGTGAAATTCAACTCCCTTCTTTAGAAGATGTGTAAATAGATGAAACTTGTCTGATAATTGAGAGATGAAGTGCCAAATTGACTGGATCTTATCATATAAACTATGGAGTTGCTTTAAATTGGTCAGTGGTGATATCTCAATTATAACATAGACTTTGGCCAGATCGACTTCAATACCCCTACGAGACACAATAAATCCAAGTAAATTTCCTAAGGTTACTCCAAACACACATTTATTTGGATTGAGTCTAAATTTGTACTCCTGCAATATTTCAAATATCCTATGTAGCACTACTAGATGGTTGACCTTAGTTTTGGATTTCCCTAATATGTCATCGACATAGTCTTCAATAATATCATGCATCATATCATGGAATATGATAGTCATGGCCCTTTGACATGTAGCTATATCATTCCTAAGATGAAATGACATTACATGATAGCAAAATGTTTCCCATGGAGTGGTGAATGCTATTTTATGTTGGTCTTCTAGTGCTATTTTGATCTGGTTGTATCCTGAAAAGCCATCCATGAGTGAAATCGTTTCATAACCTACCATGGAGTTGAAAATCTTGTAAATATTAGGTAATGAAAATTCATCCTTAAGAAAATCCTTGTTTATGTCTCAAAAATTAGTATAGATTTTGATTCCTTTAGGCTTTTTGCTAATAGGTACAACATTAGATACCCATTCTAAATAGTCAATAGATCAGATACATCTTGCTTCTAAGATTTTTTCCAACTCTTTTTTTACCAAGATAGAAATGCAAAGATGCATCTTATGTAGCTTTTGTTTCATCAGTTTGGCATCAAGATTGACCATAAGGTGGTGTAGAACTAAGGCCAGGTCCAAACCTGACATGTCAAAATAAGTCCATGCAAATATATCTACAAATTCTCTCAATAGAGATGTAAGGACTTCATGTTCTTCCTTAGTGAGGGACATGCCTAATTTTATACATTTTAGGTCTGATGAATTCCTAATGTTTACCTCTATTTTATCTTTGACTAGAAGGGTCAAACCATCTTCTAGGATAGTAGGCAAAGGCTTGAACTATTGTACTATATCAAGGTCCTCTGTTAAAACTTAATCTTCAACATCTCCTAGGCATGATGAATCTAAGTCCCCCAATGGGAGATCTAGCCATGTGATAAAAATATTGAAAAATTCTTGAATAATTTGATCAAATACTTATTGTTACACAAAATTAAACTCATATCCATAGGCAAGTTCATCATTGGTGGTCTCTTGGTTTATATTCAAAGAAGAATGAACACCCCCATCTAATGGAATCTAAAATAGGTTTTCACCACTAGATTAGCCTTTATCTTCACTTTTTCCTTGGTCAAAAAGTGCCTCAAAGAGGTTTTCACTTCAGGACCTTAATGTTTTATTTATTTGATTTTGGCTAAGGGTGTTCACCCGCTCTCCAAATGAGGCTTCAGGATCCAATGTAATTGAGAATCCTAATTTATGATCTCCCAATGAAATGTTGTCTCTAAGGCCTAAAAAATCATAAAATGCCTCATCATTTTGAAACTTATCAATAAGTAAACTGGATTCTTGTTGGTCCCAATCTATAGTTGAGGATAGTATAATGGTAATGGGTTGTGACAAATGATTTGGGTAAGAGTACATATGGAATTATTATCGAACATGTTAGTCTCATCTAGGTCAGCAAAGGTGAGACTATGATTAGACTCTACTTCACTATCAACATCATCATCACTAGCCACCGGTGATGGAACTCAAATAAGATATGTGGGGTCACCCTCAGATAGTTTAAATCCAAGTCCATAGGGTCTTTTGTACTTAGTCATGGAAATTAGCTAAATGGTCCCTTATTGATTCAGTCTGAGGCCTCTTCCTTCATAATCTTGATGCTCCATGGTCCTATTGGGAATATGATACTTTGCACTTTTATAACAATCAACTTGGTTATCATTTTACAACTATGATTCATCCCCTTCAAGAAGGTCTAGTTCTAGGCCAGATACTGGTACAAACATGGTAGGTCCCTTATCTTTGTTATTTTGTTACCAATGAATGCATGGGGTAAATTTAGGTCATCTAAAGTTATTTGGATTTAGAGGAAGATTGGTTATATGGAAGGTATCATGGGTCACATACTCGCCTAGGACATTATCTGAAATGGTGAAATGATTGGAAGCTTCAGGAGGTAACATGTGGGAAAGGGAATCTAAGGTATTAGGATCTATGTAATTATCCTATGGAGGATCAATAAGTATGGCCTTTCTTTTATCATGCTTAGAAATTGGATTCATGTCATATTGGTAATTGTAGCTTTAAAACTTGGCCTTGAGATGTTTACAGTACTTGTATAGGTGTAAATCTCCTAGAATATTCACTTCTGTCCCTGAGTAGGAGAACTTGATACATTGGTATAACGTTGATGGGACTATATGAATCTCATGTAACCAAGGCCTACCTAGAAGCATATTATATGACAATTCAAGATCAAGCACATGGAAAAGTGTATCATGTGTCAAAGGCCCTATGATAACTGGTAAGCTAATGGTGCCTTGTGATTCTATTTCCTGATTATCATAGGCTTTGATAGTTATCATTTTTGGCTGGAGATCTACGATTGTGTACCCAAGAAGCTTGATGAGGCTTAGAAACACTATGATGAGGCTTGATACATTGTATATAAGGACATATTTCACTTAATGCCACTTTATATAAACTTTTATGTATAATGGATTATTATGGAGTGGACCAAGGGAAGACATATCACTTTGGTTGAATGTGATTTGTTGGGCTAGAGCTAGGTGTCCAACCAAAACTTGAAATTTATTAGGGGATATGTCACTAGAAATAATGGATTGGGTTAAAAACTCATTCAAAATGTTCTTTTAGATTGTTAAAGTTCACAATAAATCTAAAATAGAAATTTGTGTTGGTGTCTTTTGTAATTGTTCCAAACTATTAAACTTCTTATCTTGGTCAATGGTAAATAGTTTATTCTGAGGCTGAATAGTTGGTTTGATAATAGGCAAAGTGGTATATGGTTATGGACCTGGGATAGTAATCTTTGACCTTAAAGTTATGATTTCACAATCAAGATTAGATGTTGGACCATAATTTCTAACAAATGATGGGAATGGTGTGGGACTAGATAGGATAAGTCTCGATTGCTGATGCACTTATATGTGGTCATGTGGTAAGGGTGAGTTATTGGTATATGGTCCAAAAGTGGGAGTCCTAATTTGATAGTTTGCCTATATGTAGTCCCAAGTCAAAGAAGGACTATCCATATAATTTGGTTGAGTGGTTTTGTTTATAAATGGTCTAGATTGATTAGTGCTTAGTCTAGGATTAATGGAGATGGTGTTAATGATGCCCCCTATAATATGACCTACAACCCTATTGTCGTCATGTGTAATTACATGGTAGGTTTGTTGGTTGTTATCATTCTAACCTTGGTTTTGTCCATTGTTCTAACATTGTGGTTTTCATTGTTGATTCTACTGGTTTGACCTTTGATTTTGATACTATTGATTTTTTTGTTGCACTAGTTGGTGTTGTTGTTGTTATTGCTGATTTTTATACTACTGATGTGTGTTATGTTGGGGAAAGGGGTTTTGATAAATCTTAAGAGTTTAATTGGAGGTAGAAGCACCATTATCTAAGGTTATCTCCCCATTATCCAACATATTCTCAATCAAATGCTTGATTTTCACACATATTCATAGAATTCATTTTCATGGTACCAATCAGGATAAGGAGTGCCTTGTGGATAATGCTTTAGTGTAGACCAAATAATCAGATTAGCAGTGGTAAGTTTGTGAAATATAGACTCAATAGGCTCTCCTAGGTCACTAAAGACATGATGAGTAGGCACAATTCTTCTCAGAGGAGGGGTTTACAAAGGTAAAAGTTATTGCATTTATTGTGTAGGTCTTATTTGTTGTGCTTGCGACATTATTTAGAAGGGTTATTGGGTAAGACTAAGTTGAAAAAGTGGTGTAGATAATGTTTTCACTATTTGGACATGACATGGCTCGGTTTCTCCATTACCCACAATCTTCCTATTGTAGTTGAATTACTTTGGTCTATCTTGGTTATTGGCCTGTGCTGATTATGATGCTTACACTTAGATTGGATATTGGTTTTGGCCACTTCCCTAATTGGTACCTTGATTCTAATTAGTTAAAGTAAGCTTGATGATACCCTTATTAATAAGGGCTCACTCAATTAACAAACCTTTATTGATGATCTCCTTGAAAGTATCTACACATTGTAGTTCCAAATGATAAGCTATCTCACTATGCAAATTTTTAGTAAACACAATAACTAATTTTTTATCTATTAAAATATGGGTGAATCAGATTGCAAGAGCTCTCCATCACTATAGATAACATAAAAAACTCTCACCAAATTTTTGTTTTTATTATGTCAAGTCAACCAATAAAATCTCATGTTTGATATTATAGGAAAAGTGTTGCACAAACCTTTCAGAAAGATCATCAAAATATGTTACTGAATTCTTGGGCAACTTTAAAAACCACTCCAAGGATTGTCTAGCCAATCTCTTTGGAAAAAATAACAAAAAGTATAGATCACTATATGCTACTAGTTAACATGTGATAAAGAACTCGGTTAATTAGGCCTTAAGGTCACCTTTCCCTTTATATTTGTCAAATTTTGGTGGTTCCTATCTTGGAGGAAATGGTATCTACAAGTAATCTATGTTGAATGGATAAGAACACACATCATCCAAATTAAAATTTTTAGTATATTTCTTAGCCTAAATGATAGTAATTGCATCCTTCATCTGTTGTAATTCTTTGGATAGGAAACTAGAAAAAACATGGGTTTGATGGAGAACATTAGTTTGGGTAGATGGTTGGGAGGTCACAAGTGGGACACTTTGACTAGGGTATGATGGAGATATCTATTGGAGTATATTAGTTTGGTTGGGAAATAAACCAGGAATATGCATACATGGATTAGGATGTACTTGAAATTTCACATTTGGTTGTGTGATATTCTGGTTTGGGTTGGTTATGAAGGTTTGAATTGGAATATTTTGTGGTTGGGATGGAGGGATTTAAATATACTATGCCTATTATGGTTGAAAAGGGACATGTTACTGACTAATCAAACCTAGCTGTTGAGTGGGAACTTATGAACCAAGACCCTATCTCTAAACTTGTGGCACATTTTGAACCTATTGTTATTTAGTAGGTACTTGAGAAACATCAAAGCCTCCTTATTTCATGAATCCCTATTGGGAAGTGGATGCACATGGAAGATTTGGCATCTATAGCTAACTAATATTTATACATTATATGCTAGTCCATGCTTGGTTTTGGATTGGTACACTGATCTATGACTGAGGAGGTGTATTTGTCACTACCTAGTGAGGTGGAACATTAGTTGCCCCTTATTGAGGTGGTAATACATTTGGACTCTTTTAAATTGGTATACTAGATAGTGTTTACTATTGTGGAATACTACTCGTCACTTGTTCAAGAAGAGTATGATTCATCACATTTGGTTGTTGAGGCATGACATTGGTTATCGGTTGACTACCTAATTCTATTGGTTGCATGGTTGATGAAGCAACTGGTTGAGTTTAGGATGTAGAAACTCCTACTCCTTGGTATGATGGTCCTCTCATGGTATTAACTATAGGCACATGTTTTTGACTAGTTTTTTGTACATTAGTACCACTTTGATTTGGATTAGATGTTATTTGCACATTGTCCACTATATTTTGCTCATTATTCTATGTAGAAGTAGAAGACACTTCTTCAATAATTAGCATATACAACAAGTTGTCTATCAAAGTGTTTTGTGTGAATGGGTCTAAATTTTGATTGTCTTGACCAATTAACTCTATCAAAAATCTTGTTGAAGGAACTAAGCCAATAAGAGGTTTATTCACCATGGTCATCTAATTGAAGTTACATGTTAGATTTAGGTAGGTTTGATATGTTGTCTACATTTGGTTAAAGTGATCTTCCATGATGTTTTTGCCTCTGTTAGAAATATGAGGGTCCTGATACATTGTTTGGACTATAGCCAAATGATTGATAGAAGAAGATTATTGATCATAAATTATGTTGTGGGGAATTCTTACTAGGCTTGGAAAATTCTCATGGGGGAAGTCTTTTGGAAGATTGGCCCCTAACTCTATGGCTCTAACTAAAATCTCATCTTTATTCTCTAATAAATGATGCTCAAGTAAAAATGGATCATACATGGAAAGTATATTAGTAGAGAATGACTATTGAAGAACTAGTTCATTAGCTATGGGTATTATAGCTAGGTATTGTGCAGTTTGTTCTTGGTCTTATTCTAAATAAGTTTGTGTATTAACCAAATAGTTATCCATTGGATCTTGGCTTTGTGCCCCTAATTGAGTATTATAAGAGGGATAAGGATCCATCTCATAAGCAATATTATCCACGTAGGGGTTTGGCACCATTTTTTCATACGCAACCACATTACTAATCCCTAGATTGTACATGAGTCCACTAAAAGTATAAGAATACATGTTGGCATCCTTAGTAAATGTTTTTTCAATAAAGGTTAAAGACTTCTACAAACTCTAAAAATACAATGTCTAAAATTTGATGTTCAAACTTGGTCTAGATTCATCAAAAGGATCAAAAAGTTTTATGCAAAGATTTGTGATAACACAAGCTAATGTTAAGTGTCTAAAATTACACATCTTACACAAAAATATTAAGTAACTGAACCAAAAATTGAAATACCAAAATCTAAGGTCAAAGTGTTTCAAATCAGTCTAATCTAGGAAATTAAAATTTTCTAGGTCTTTTGGCCAAAACATGGCATTAAAAGCTAGGCTCAAACAAGGCATGTGCTAGAACTCTTAGCCAAACAACATCAAAAGCTAGAATTTAAAATAGATGAAAGTTTCAATCTAATAGATTTGAAACACTTATAAAAAACACTAGGCATTTGATTCTTAGACATGGACTCGATCAAATAGGTATAAGGCATGAAACAAAAGGAAATTTAGAGATAGTTTGTTTTCTCACAAATAATGGTATAAAACTTGGTTATTTTGACAAATAAGCTAGATAAAAAGTGAAAAACATAACTGTGATAGATAAAGGTTCACAAAGGTATACTCAGATTGGTTTGAAAATATAGGAACAAATTTGAACTCTATGCAAGAGGGCCTATGAAACAATATCTAAAATGTTTTGTGTAGCATAACAACACTAGACTACCCAAAAGAAGTGATAAAATGATTGTTTCAAAAACTCTCTAGGGCAAAGATAACACAAATTTGACAACATAACACTACCTTTATTGACTTAAAATGTTGTGGTGCATAGACTCAAAGTAAAAGTGTTTAACACAAAATGACTTAAGTCTATCAAGTGGTGATAACGATCATGAGTCTTTAAACGACCTTCAACTCAAATTGGTAATTGAACCTAAGTTCCCTCAAGTTTAGTGAAAACGGTTAACCCACTTAACACATCAACCCTATGAACTTATAAAGGTCCAATTTGGAATTTATATTATAAATGAAGGACATAAAAAATATTGGCAAAGGTCTATACTTAATTTGGGTAGCATAACTGCACCAAAGTGGATGATATGACTCCAAGTTTTAATGAATTTTGAACAACTAAAATTGATGATTTCACGTGGGCATCATAATGCCTCTTTGTTCAAAGGAAAATGAGGACCATGTGTTTGGTTTGCATAATTTGTTTACACCAAGTTTTGACTCCAAACAAGACTTTAATCTAGGACAAAACCAACTAATTAATCTTTCTTAGATCCTAAGCTGACAAGGTTGCTTGGTATTGTTGGAATCTATCAATATACATTATTTGATAGGATTTTAAGTGTTCATCCAAAAGTAAATTCACATTATATAGTAGGGTTTTTACACCCCCTCTCTTAATTGACAGTACTATGACATGGACCTTGAGGTGCACCTTGCACCAATAATACTTCCATGGTAAGTGGGGATTTGTCTAAGATCTAAGAGTTTATGAATGTTCTATGGGAATAAATTACACAATGAATTTCACATCAAAAAATGCAAAATAAAATCATGGATTTTGGGTCCGTATCACTTGGCTTGTTGCAAAAATGTCTTATCTTTTTTACAACCACTACATCTTGCTATTCATTTAGTATATTGTGATGTACAAAGTGACACTATGTCCCATGTGCAACTCTAATATGGATCCAAATTAAGTAAATGTTTGGAGATGAAACCCCAATTCAAAGCTTCCCTAAAGAACTCGTGGGAGGTAATGGTGTCCCCCTCATAAGCCAAGTTTGCATGAAATAAAAGACTAATAGAAAGACTTTAGGGTCATTTTCAAGGTCACCCAAACCTTGATGAGTCTTTGGGGAGTGATTTAGATGATGTTATTTATATGCATTGGGTTAGGCAATTTGAAAATAAGGAAAGTGCTTTTGATTCCAAGGGTTACCTAAAGGGGATAAATGGAAGAGCATACATGTAACATCCTTGTATTTTGCAAAAATAAAGTGCTAATTGTGAAAAAAAAATTGACAAGTGTGTTCAATTTTAAGCCTAAATGAAAGATTTGGTGGTGTTCATTTGACCCCTTGGTTTTAATTTGTAACTTTGAAAGCTAACTACAAGATTTAGGCAATAGCACTCTAAATGATTTTCCTTTAAGCACTAAACTAAGAAGTTTAATTCATTTTAAAACACCCTAAAAGAAGTTTAAAATGATCTATTTAAGCATGATTTGATGATTTTTCAAGTAAAAACTAAAAAAAAAAATGTTATCAAGATGTTTATCTTAGAATCACTTTTGAAGATGAAATAACAAACTTAGAAAAATAAGCTTTCGAGTTTGTGTAAAAAAAAATACAATGACCGTCAATGGTTATACTAGCCAGCGACGGTGATGGTTATGTAGACCAGTGATGGTTTTACTAACCAATGATGGTTATGTAGACTGATGATGGTTTTAATAACTTAACCGATGATGGTTATACTTAACTGACAATGATTCATTGGCAGTTTATGCAACTGGTGATAGTTACTGTGTAAACTTGTGACAAAGAAAAATGGCAAAACAAAGTTATAAAATCAAATTGTAAAAGTTTAATAATCCACATAAAGATTTTAAATTTGTATAATGATATTCTTCATGTTTTGGATGCATTGGGTCCCCTCGGTCATGCCATTATGTGAACTAGGAATTTGACTAAGAAAAGGAGATTAGTATTATTTTAGTGACAAAATGAACAAAGAAAATTGACAAACAACATACTAAACTAACACCTTCATGACTAGTTACTAGGGTGAGATTAATAGTAAAAAATAAATGACAAACACAACCAAAAATTAAGGAAAAAAAATAATCCTTCACCTTCCTTGGATGCTCTAAATGATTTTTGTAGTAGTGGCTTGCTCAGTTTGTGCTCATGAAGTCTGTTGCAATGGAGCTTGACTATCCTCCACTTCCTCTTGGCACCTTTAGCTTTGGATTGGCTTGGAATCATTATAATAATAGCTTTTGGAATCATTTTTGCATTATAACTTTACATTTTAAAGACTTAAAATTCATGTGGTAAGGCCTCCGATTTATAGATTTTTGCAAATGGGTAAAACCAACCTAAACCATCCATCTCAAGATTGAGATGTGTGGATAAGGACTAATCCAACTGTTCAATCAAGATTATAAATAGGCTCATCAATATTTGAGATAAAGGATAAATTAAGAGGCATGGAGGGCTTTGATGAAGCATGGGAGGCATGAAACCTGATATTTATGGCATTTATGGCCTAACGATGTCTTCTTGAGAAATGAGATCACTAGATGATACATATATTAAATATTCATTTCTAAAAATAAGTATTCAACAAGTTTCCATGGAATTATTAATTAGGCTCTATTTTGGTTTTATTAGCTCTTAAGAATGATTAAGCACTTTGTGCACAAATTACTCAAATTGATCAGAATGCCTTATTGGTCCAAAATTTGATTGGATTAGAATTGGAAGTTAACGTCAGATGCATTGGAACCATATTCCCATTTAGGATGTTGTCAAAATAAAATAACAAATACATGCTTCTCATACAAGAAATTTGATAGAAAAGAACAATCTAGAGCACTTAGGTGTAAGATTAGCATTTTGACTCAAAATGATATGATCAAAGTTAGATGGCCCATAAATTGTATTACCCCATTTAATGATACCCTGGCTAAAATCAGCACTTGCATATATCAATTTCAACTCATTAAATGTGTTTTAGTGTTTTTAAGCCAAATTATGCATTTTGGTAGAAATTAGTCAAAATCCTGACTAAAGGTTATTAGTGGCCAAATTTAGGTGTCTACAATATGTATTTTCTCAAACCAACTAATTCTTGTCCAAGTGTACTATCCTCAAGGATACAATTTTTTAATTTTGGTAATCCACCATAAAAGATACAATTTCCATCCAAATATATTTTGCTATAAAAGAACTATCCATTTTGTCTTTCACAAAAAAAATTGAATAAATTCCCTAGCTGATTTTAGTGGAACTTTTATGCCACACTCTTGAAAAATGTTGTCAGTATGCAAGGTACAATGTATATGGTGAAAAACATCATAGTGTATTATAAATTCAACATGTTGCCTACAATAATAAGTGGTTTTGTATGATTCATTTTTACGTAAAATGGTTTGGACATTTTAAAAATATATTTGTCTAATATAAATTTGTGGATATTTTTCCAAAAAAATAGAGTATAATTATGTTTGGTTCATATCCAATAACTGTTTCAGATATGGTTCATTGTTACAAGAATCAAATCTTATTTTCTACATCTCTTGTATTGGGTAAAACTCTTTTATTGTATTTCCAAAAAAAATTTAGTAAATATTTGAGAACATTAGCTATAGCCTTGTCCTTTCATGGAAGTCTACAAGAGAATTCATAGAGCTTAGTGGTATTGGCATCATTAATTTTGGATTCTTCCAATTGCTTTTATTAATGTTTTTCTTTTTATGTCCAATGCTCAGCTAGTTTTTGAAATCAATTATTTTTCTCTATTTGACCACTTACTTCACAAGTTTTAAATTATACATCAGGTAGAATTACAATCTTTGTTGCATGATTTTGAGCCTATAGTATGATATTCATCATTTATATTTTCAACAATTTCATTGTTTTCATCATAATTGTTAGATGTTATTAGTCCTATGGTGTACATTATAGGTATTGTCTTAATCAATTTCATCAATGAAATAAATAATTAACATTTTTGACTATCAAATTCTAATTTATCAAATAAATTATCCCATTTTTTAATCTAATCTTATTGAATGGAGGTTAGACATTTTTTTACGCATTGGTTTTAAAATGTTTTCATAAACTTCAATGAAGTATTTATCTTTTATACGCATAATTCTTGGAGGTATTTTTAATGGTGGAATTTTTTGAGAGGGTGTTTCAAAACTATATTATTCACTAATAATTTCCTCATTATTAGTTTCATTTATTTAGTCATGGGATGGAATTTTATTCATTGTTACTTTCATCATTATGTGTGTTTACATGAAATTGTCGTGATTGATAGGGGATAATCATCATGCATAGATTCATTATCAACTAGAACTATATATATATATATATATATATATATATATATATATATATATATATATATATATATATATATATATATATATATATATATATATATATAATTTGAATGTGGAATTGAAACATAATATGGAATTTTAGGTAAATATTCATCATCATCATTGTCAATTTCATAATTATTTATGACATTTGGCTCTTAGGATAGTACATGTACCTTGTCTCGAGCAAAATGATTGCATTCATACCTTTTTTCCCTCTCAACTCTTTTAATTGCTCTAGTATTTTGTGCTTTAAATTATTCCACTTATTTAAATGAGATCCATCACCCATTACTAGACAAATAAAAAATTGATTCTTTTTTATGGTGGGGACCCAAAGAATAATTTAATTCCTTTTGATGGTGGGGGACCTAAAGAACAATTTGATTCCTCTTATCTTCACCATGGAAAGAATAGAATGATGCAAAGAATTTATGTGGGGTTAGAATTCTTGAAATACCATAGTATAAATGTTGGAAAAAGACTTGTTGTCTATTTAAATAATAATGTGTTTGCATTATAATGTATATGCATTACAGTGTGTATGATTTATAATGCATATATTTTATATATATTATGCCTATGTGATCATATATAATATTTTTATGATATATGATTATATTATGTGATGAAAAACTATGTTATATTGTGATGTTATATGATTATGTGATGCAATCCAAACTATGCAATATTATTATGTCAATCAATCCTATATAATTACCTTCATATTTGCATGTATGATACAATTCTAGGGTCTATTTGCCCATATGTTTCATCTTATATAATTAATTGAGACATAGTTTAGGTTCATGGGGATCAATTTGGCCCAAATCACATGTATTTACCCCAATTGACTAATTGTATTAATTCATAACTAATTTAGGTACTAATCATGTCTCTAATTGCACAAATAAATTAATTAGATGAATTTATGACTAATTTAGCACTACCATATTGTATATCATGACACACTATGCTTTAAAATAAAATTATAAAAATTATAAATGTGAAATAAATAAGTATAAACATGAATAAATGTGAATTAAACAAGTATAAACGTGAAATAATAAGTATAAATAAGTGTATAGATAATTATAAACACGTATGAATAGAATAAATTTATTGTTTTGATGCTATGTCAACATAACATGTACACATTATAGTGTGTGTGTGTGTGCTATTGTTTGTTTGAATTCAAAAATCAAGCCTTTTGGCTTGGAAATGGCTTGGATTCTTGAACAAAGGCTTGAACCTATCAACACATAGACGAATCTAAGAGTTTTGATTAAAAAAAATTAACTTCCATTTTCAAATACAATACAAATTTCAATGAGAAAATTCTTAAAATTATTACCAAAATAATGAGCATGCTCTCTCTTTCCAAATATATGATTTTATAAATTTTGGATTATTTTAAAGTTTCAATCTATGTTCATTTTTAATTATAGATTTTTTAGGCCACTACATGTCATAAATATACATGGCTATATATTTTTATGTATATTTTTTTTTTTTGATAAAAATGAAAAAAATTATATGGTTACAAACTAGGCATAATTGTACATGCTTTAAAAAAAAAACCAGTTTTTTTTTTTGAGGTAGTTATGGGGGACCGCATGAGTGGCTATCCATATTTTTGTCAATTTTCAATATTTATTTACTTTTAAAATTATATAAAAAATATTCATTTAAAAATTATAAAAAAATATAGGTTATAAACTACATGATCTTATCTAAAGTTTCACCATATGGTTTTAAACAATACTAAACAATGCTAAAAAATGAGGGGCTACATGGCTGGCTATCTACTCTATTTAAAAAAAAATAAGAGTTACTATTAAAATTTTAGATGTTTTACCTAGTTATATTTAATGATTTTTTTTAAAAAAATAGTGTTTTGGAAACTAGACTCAAAATTATACAATTCATGTTCTTACACCATCCTCAAATTTTGAGTGTAGCCATCTCAAATTATCTACATAAGTTCAGATTTTTCAATTTTTAGGAAAAACATGTCCATGGGTAGGTCCCCTTTTATCCCCCAACTTTATGAACTTAGCCTTTACTTATATTATTTAATTTTAAAATACCTCACTTAATTTATCTAAGCTGATTTTAAGGGGGTGTTTCTGCATATAACACCTTTCTTATTTAAGTTTACTTAGTTTAGTGTAATTTTTTGATTTCTTTCCCTTATAAGAGTACATATTAAGGGGTATGTTAGTCTATATTTAAATTTATATGCTTTTGAATGGTATAATGTGAACTTTATATTTTTATATTATGTATACATATTTATTCATAACTTATTTATAAATTAGAATGTCTATTTAGTGATTATACTAAAATTAAATTTTTTCTAATTTGAGATGATTCTATAAAAGATAGAGATCATTTCCAAATCCTAAACCTCCTTACTTATCTATATAATAATTTATAGGGTATGGGTTAAAAAAGTTTTATTTTTCTCTATATTGTATTATTTATATGAGGAGATCCATCAATTAATCCAAGAGGATCCTCACATTTGACACATTTAGATGGTCTGTAATCTTTCTAAAACTACCTGCACATCAAATATCTTGTTGAGATCTTTCCAATGTAATTTTAATGGAGTCAATATGACACCATATTTAGAATTTATGGCCTAAAAAATTTAAATACAAAAAAGTAAAAAAATATGCACATGATATAGAGATGACATCATCATGTTGATTAGACTATATGACATTGCCTAATGGACCAATTAGGGCCTAACACATGGATCAATCAGATGGTGACATCTGATGGAGAGAGAATAAATGGGTTTGTTTGGTTTTTTCCTCCACTATTCAATAAACATACTTATTTTGATGTGGCTCTCATGTTATCTACCAACTAGAGGCCCACTAGCCAGAGGGGTTCACTTTTTGTAATGAGGGGGACTTTGTTGCCTATATTCACTTAAAAATGGAAGTAATTTTCCTTATAAACAACTTTATAGGCATTTCCATAACTAATGTGGGACTAAACCCTTTAACATATGTAAATAAAATCACCTAATAAAAGTGGAATCCAAATAAGCCACCATGTGGAAACCTTCCAAGCATCTAAAAATAAGATTAATGCATATGCCACTAAGTCCAAGTTCTAAGACACAAGCCATGGTTTGTGTTCTGATCAATAATACATGGTATAATTAACCAATTCATAAGGGACATGGAATGTTATTTAATGCATTATTTTATCCTTATCCCAATTCATGTGGGTAAAAATCCACATATAAATTCACTTAGCTCATCCAAAAATATAACATGGAAATAAAGGATTAAATCTTGAAGATCCCATGCCTATTTTTGGGCCTTTACCAACAAGCCATGCCCCATTTTTAGTAAATG
Organism: Torreya grandis; assembly: GCA_037957365.1. Classification (NCBI taxonomy): domain Eukaryota; kingdom Viridiplantae; phylum Streptophyta; class Pinopsida; order Cupressales; family Taxaceae; genus Torreya; species Torreya grandis. Next base: position 565,056 of record JARHVA010001619.1, on the reverse strand, counting down.
GATCATAATATATTATACATATCCATTAATTTTAGGATTTATTTTATATAAAAAAGTATAAGAAGGAATTATAAGGGGGATTCAAACCCCTCCTTCCATGAAAAAAAATAAGTTTTGACTAATAAATCGAAGGAGCCCAAAACAATATAAGGGAGTAATTTGTATTTTGAAGGGGTCAAATTTTTAGCCATTTGTAAAGGAAAACAAACAAGATTCATGTATTTTATTGTAGGAGAAGCAAATTAAAGGCCAATATCCCATTGCATAGACCTCCTAGAGATAATATAAAGAACATTTGAATCCCATTATATGGAGAGATATCCCCCTATTATGAAAAAATTGATGTAAGAAAGTGTATTTTCATCATTTTAATTGATCGATTCATATTTTGAGAAGATCTAGAGATGTAGTCCAAATTGGATGAACTCCATTATCAATTTTATAAGTATTATTATCTATTCCTTCATTTTATTATTTTAATTTTAGTTTATAAATTCTTAGTTTTAATTAATTGAGCCAATTTTTTCATGCAAAGAGGATAAATTGAGAAAATTATTAAGGTATTAGAAATTGGATAAATTGAGTCAGTTTGCATAAACACCCATTTTTAAATCAAGTTTTCTATTAGAGTGGTTTTATAAAGAGTTTGATAACACATTTTCTACTTTGTGTTAGATTCTTCTATTTTTCTAATTTACAGTTTGTAAGTGCAGGTCTGTTGGTTGGAAAAGTATAGCCATGGGAGAAACTCTAAAGAGAGAAAGGCTTTAGGATCTTGAAATCATAAAATGATATATTCATTAGGAAAATTATGATTTAAGACAAAAATTTCAGCCCTTTGAGGATGATAAGCAAGATATTTAGGATTGATTGATGTTACATGGAGAATTTCTCATGGGAATCATTCAGAAGTTACAATTTAAGTTGCAAACCAAGAAATAGATTATGGAAAAATTCTAGAATGGTGTAGGAGTGGAGAATAAATAAAAATGTACCATGCAAAGGAGATGATATTATATGATAGATACACAAACCATGACTGAGGTACCACATTAATTAATTTAACGTGTTCTCTTTCTTTGCATCAAGATGTATATGCTTCTTTTGGTGAATTTCAGATGCATAATCAAGGTATTAACTCTAAGTTGCTAACCAATGTGGGTTTTCATGGAAAGGTCCTTGAAATAAATGGTTAGGGAATTAATAATCCCATAAATTTTTAGTAAATACATCATTATGGAGTTTTGGGATATGCTAGTGGCAAAGGAGAAGTTGAAGAATACTCTAAGATAACTGAAGCAAGAAAAGATTCTAAAAGAAAAGGGTCCATACAGGGTAATGGAAAAATTTGTTTTGTAAAAAATAATTATGATATTGTTTCCTTAAATAATAGGCATGCCTCTTATGCATAATAAGGTAGAATTAATCAACTAATAAGGGCCAAGGAATAGTTTCCAAAAAGAGGACAACAACTCCAAAAAGAAGAGATGGTACACTATCAGTCCATGATGGTGAGAGTGAATGCAAACTAGAATCTAGAATGGGATAACCTTTAAATCATGGGAAAATAATTCAAATCATATCAAAAGAGAGATAAACATTTGAGTATGAGGTAACACATTTTTACCTCATCAAACTTGCACAAAGGACAACCCTAAAAGGTAGGGACAGTATAATTATGCCAATGTTTACATTGATTATGAGAATAATGGCCATGTAACACAAAATTTTTGGTATGCATATCCATGTTAATTTTATGAAATGAATAACCATTGTGTGTCCATGAATTGGAAGAAAAATTCCATCCAAATGAATCATATGTCCTTTAAGAGGAATGAGGCAAGTTGAAAATACCACTTTCCAAGTCAAAATGTGGAGAATGGAAAGAAGGGATTATTGTCCAAGAAAATGGGTAAGAATTATTAGTCTCATTGTAATATGAGTGGCCATTGGGTTAACAAGTGTTGAAATCTTCATCCAAATCTTCATCTAAATACTTATAAAGATTCATAATAGAAGGAAGCTATGTAAGCACCTATAAGCAAGGAGGTTGTTCAAACCCATATAAAGTAAGAGGTAGCACATGAAGGAGGTTGTAAATCACCAATAGTCCAAGAGGTATCCCATGAAGAATACCACCTATCCAAAGAAGATACCATCAGGAGGGAGCAATTCAAAGAGTATTATCCATTAGATTGGATTGGTAATAAATTATTTGGTTTTAAAGGATATCATACTTTCATAGATGAGTTTAGTTTAACATTCTTATGTATCACATCCAAATCACTTATTGGGTTTTTGTTGATGAATAAGAAATAATGAATCTAACCCCATTTTTATGAGAAAGTTCAAAGGTATATCACACATTGAGGGTGAAATATGGAGTATCCATCCAAGTTGAGAAGCATGTTAATTTAGAAAAAAGGGCGAAGAGGCACTCCATTAAGAGAGAACTCCAAACAAAGGTTATCCAAGATAGAGAAAAATTGAGAGTCTTGTTTTTAGGTTGAAGTGTTAATCCAAGAGGGAGATTAAGTGACATGAAATCAACATGATAATTTCTTCCATTGTGAGTAACACTCATAAGAGCATTATTTTTTTATGGATGTATGTTGGCATCCATTTTATTTCATCAAAATATGTTATTTCAATGTATGTGAAACTATTTGTATGAAAATTTTGTAAAGACCTAAATTTAGGCAATGTTTGTAAATGGAATTATGTTTACAATCCATGTATGTTACATTCGATTTTAAGAACCCAAGAAGGGAAAAGTGTACAATTGGAATTATGCTATAACACTACTTATTATGCAATGTAATTTTATTCCTTTGTTTATAATATATTACATCAAGGAGAATTCAAAAAACATCTCTTAATGGGAGATTTTTAATCTAGCCTACAAAAAATGCATTGGAGTGGCTAAGAGAATTCACCAAGAAGAATTCCAAGACACCAAGAGTGTAAGAAGGTAATTTAGTTGATATGGGATAAAGTCATGAACTCTCTTTATAACCTAGGTTTTAAGTTTTTCATTTTGAATAGTCAGTTTCCATGAGAGAGAAACAAAATCACCTACCTATATGCAAATATATTTTGTGGTAAACTTGAAACTATATGAGCCTCCTACGATCATGGATCAAGATGAGAATGTTTAATCTCCTTTTATTGATGATTTTTCTCCTAAATTACTTCATGAGTTGCAGAAAGAGGTTTTTATTGATATAAGAGAGAGGACTTAATGAATGGGTACCTTCATGTGAGTTGAAAAGGAATACATCTAAGTAAATAATGATGCATAGAAACTAGAAAGTGAAGGACCCATACCTTCATTTATTTTCTAAATGAAATAGACTTTTGCTGGTCCAAAATATTTTTCATGGTGTGGAGTGATCTAGGAGGATCCCCACATTCAAAACATTTATATGGTCTATAATTTTTATGAAACTACTTACACAATGAATATCTTGTCGAGAAATTTCCAACACAATTTGAATGGATTCAATCCAACACCATATGAAAAAGTTATGGTATACTGAAGGTAAAGACAAATAGGTTAAAAAAATACACAGGGTACAAATATGAAATCATCATGGTAACTAGATTATATGTCCTAACACATGGACCAATTATATGGTGACATGTGATAAAGGTATAATAAATAGGCTTGTTTGGTTTTCACCTCCAATCTTCGATAAACATGCATATTTACATTAGGGCCCACCGTATTTACCAGATGGGGGCCCATTGGATAGAGAAGTCCACTTTTTATAAGGAGGGAGACCTTGATACCTATATTCACATTAAAATGGATTCAATTTTCCTTATAAACCACTTTTCATACTTTCCCACAACCAATGTAGGACTAAATACTTCAATGTATGTAGATAAAAGTGCCTAAAACAAGTGGCACATAGTTAAGTCACCATGTGGAAACCTTCCAAGAATCTAAGACCAATATAAACACATATGCCACTAAGGCCAAGTTATAAGACACATGCCATGGACCAAGTTTCAAGCAATAATACATGGTTTAATTGACCTATTCACAAGGGATAAGGAATGATATTTAAAGCATTGTTTTATCCTTATCCCAATCCATGTGGGGTAAAACTCCACATAAAAATACACTTGGATCATCAAAAAGGCTAATGTGTAAGTAAAATATTGAACCTCTAACATCCCATGCCTATTTTTGAGCCTTTACTAATAAGTTATGCCCAATTTTTGGTAAATGGATCACACAATATTATATATATCCATTAATTTTGAGATTTATTTGCTAAAAAATAAAGGATAGGAAGGAGTTACAAGGGGGATTCAAACCCCTCCTTGCATGTAAAATAGATTAATATTTTAACAATAGACCAAAGTATGTTGAAACCTTATAAAGGGAGTAATTTTTATTTTGAAGGGGTCATTTGTAAAGGAGAACAAGCAAGTTTTATGTATTTTATTGCAGGAAAAACAAATTGAAGGCCAACATCCCACTGGATAGACCTTCTAAAGAAATTATAGAGAATGTTTGAAGCCTATTATTAGGAGAGATAGCCCCTAATTGGGAGAAAATTTATGTAATAAATTGTATTTTGTATCATTTTAATCAATCAGTTCATACTTTGAGTGGACCCATATATGTAGTCTAAATTAGACAAACTATGTTATCAATTTATTGAGTATTATTATTTATTCTTTTAGTTTCTTTCTTTAATTTTAGTTTTAAATGTTGAATTATAATCAATTAAGATAATTTTTCACATAAAGATGAAAATTGAGAATTTTTTTAAGTTATTCAAAATTCGATAAATAAAGTCAGTTTGCATAAACACCCATTTTAAGATCTTGGCCCTTTTAGACATTTGATATTTTATTTCAAATAGGTAATTACTATACCAAAGTCATATTTGTCTCTATTATTTTAATATTTTATAAGTATGCACATAAAATTATGGGTGTATGTACTCAGGTTTATTATTCACTTATCCTAGGCTCATTCCATAATTTTAAAAAATACAATGGGTGGATACATTATACTTCAATGTGGGTGATATGTGTGTTGCGATTAAAAATCTAGCTCAATCTTGATCTTTAGCTTTAGATATATCTTTAAATTCATTTTTAGATCTAACTCTAACTCCATTTATTATTTTTAAATTGGGTTAAATCTAAGGAAAAAGGTGATTGAGGATCTAAATGAACCAGGTGTTAACCTTGTGTAGTCATCTAAAATGTCATTTAATGAAATGCATGTCACTTGAGACCACTCTATCCTCAACAAGGCCCTCGACCTATCTTAGGGATTATTTTTATCCTTTCCTAGTTTATATGTGCACTCAGTCCATGCCTAGATATATCAAATGCCATATTAATTTGTCTCTTAGGCATCCCAGATCCTTTCACACACATGCCAACAACCTAGAAAATATCATGGTTACTTTGGTCTATAGTGTAGTACACTATTGGAAAAGTGGTAACACTATCATTTGTTATATTTTTTTACCCCAATGGATATATTTCCATTCCCTAAAGCATCCTAGGGCAGCCTAAATTAATTTCATAGCTTGACTAACATCAGAACACTATATAAATATGACTCTCATTAATTCATATTTTAGATGGAAATCCTCATGAACACGCTTACAAACAGTTATGTAAACTAAGGTAATTGATCCCTATTTACCACTATTTATGCATACATCCATATAAAGAATCCTAGAGATTAGTTTTACTCATATATTTAGTTTCATGTCACATTCAAAGCATTCAAATTGGCATTCATACTCAAGTATAGTATCATCACTTTCACTTACACTAGTACTTAGATTAGAAGAACTACATTGGGATTGATCCCGTTCTGAGGTATTGGTATGTAGGCAATGCTCATTACATGGTGTGTTGAGGTCATACCCGACCTACCCTATTAACATCACTCTTCTTACACTTGTGTTCATTAAAACCATAGAAAGCATGGAGGCCTATGATTCCATAATGAAATCAATCAAAATGAAGCACAAATAATGATCTAGGTCTCGATCATGCAAGCATAGGCTTCTTAGAACAAGGTGAAGGTCTACCCCAAGTTTCACTATATTATCTATACATGGTCAATAACATAGTATAAAAGGTCAGTAGTGCAGTGTGCTATTGTCAAAGAGGGTTGTGCTACTATCCAAGGAGGGTTTTAACACATGATTTTAGCTAAAGATACTTTTCTTTATTCTTTCATCAATTTATAGCTTGCCACTTATTTGTTTTAGTCACATTTTCTAGCTAAGTACCTCCTTTGTAATTCATTGCTATCTATAGGCTAAGCAAAAAAATTAATTATTATAAAAATTAGTGGTTGTTGATACCGTAGTATTTTATTCCATAATTTATATACTTAGATATTTTATCTAATTAATGTTTTACATTAAATCCAAAAATAGTTAAATTTTATACCCAAGGCATACTATCTAGCTTCACTCAATAGTAAGGCAATGAAGATTCTAGTGAACATCATGCATCTACAGAGATTATATATAAGAACAACTCATAATTTAATTATACATAGTTTCTCTTATATTAATCCTTGTATATAGTTTCATTTTCATGTTGCTTTTACATAGCTAAGACTCAAAAAACATAAAAAAATATAATATGTTCAAAAATACAAAAACATTCAAATATTTGCTCAGAAAATACAAATTTTAGATTGTATGCATTTCCATGTTTACATTCCTTCTATTTTCTAGGAACTTCATATGTTATTTATTCTACTATAGTATATTTTATCATACATGTACATGCTTCACTTGTTCTTTTCAAGTGTTTGAAGATTACTATAGGATCTTGGTCCTCTACAAAGATCCAAATTTGCTACTATCTACCCATTAGGGGCACATACACATATACATAGATTCAACATTGCTATATTATCCCATTAGGTGCATAATACTCAAAATTATATATTTATATACTCCACATCATAGATTTAACATTGATTATATCTTGATATTGATCATCCTATACTACACTATTTTTTTGCCAACTAATACTACTATAGATTTAATGTATGTACATATTTTATTTTATATGGATTCATACCACATGATTATGCATACTTTCATTTATATCTTTACTAGTTTAGATTTGATGGTGTCTATTTTCATCTACATCTACTTTAGGGCATTTGAATATGTCACTATTCTATAGCTCTAAGACAATTCCTTTCATTATGTGTATGTTTTAGACATGTTCCCATCTACTTACGTATGCTTCTTGATTGTGTATGTGGACATTTAAACATGTCCTTCCATGTAGATATAGGCTAATATTGCTTGATATTTTGTGTATGTGGACATTTAAACATGTCTTTATATTTGTTCTTTTTATCAGACTTAGTGACATGTGCCCAAGTCCCTTGTATTATGTCCCCTTGGCATAATTTATATGCATCATGTTTTTTTATGTATGTTTTCATGTATGTGTCATGGCCATGACACTTGTATCTTCCTTTTTAAATTCACATCTAGTTTGTGATGCCATGTGGGACCTCATGAATCTCCCCTCCCTCTTTGGGTGCCTTAATAGACATCATGCCTCATCTCCATAGGTAGTTTATTGAGATTATATTTAGTATTATTGTTCATATACATGTTTACATTTTTATATATATCTTGGCAGCTTTGTGAATGCTATATCTAACATACATTGTACAATACCAACTTATGATCAGACTCTTTTACATTCTGATGTCATGTATACATAACATATTGGTTAGTATTGTAGATGTCATATATTTTTTAGTATAATACACATGATGCATCAATTTTATTTTAAGGATAGTTATTACAGAGGTTCAACAACTCCCCTCAAAAGAGGGGGCATTCATAGGGCTTTTTAACAAAGATAAAGTCATCCTAGTGCACTCAGAATATAGTATTTAACTCATAAACATAGATTATAGAGCTTGAAATCTATAAAATATAGTGAAAATTAGTCACAAATTAGTTTCAATTTGCGTTATAGTCCACCCACTATTTTATTGTCTAGTAGCCTCAAAAATAGAAGATTTTGAAATTGTCATAAAGGTATAATAGTTAAAACTTATATTTGTATAGTTTCATTCATATATTATCATATATGATTAGTATATACTCAAATTTTACATAGGTTTGATTAGATTAGGGACATCATTTATGACATGATCACTCTCATTTCATTTTTAGATATACATAGACATAGATTAATATGACTTGGTTCAGAATCTATATACATAGATATCAAAATTGGGGGCATGTGAATGACACATTTTCCCCATATGTTTAGTTTTGCACTAGTTCTCTAATATGAAATGATAACTCCATGTCATTCTCCAAATTGTATAATAAAAAAACCATATGCACCTATTTTCACCATTTTAAAACTAAGATCACACCATATTGATGCCTCATTCCATCTATAATGATTGGCATTCTCGAGTGGCCCAAAGCTATTTTTACATTTTAGAGTTTTTGTGTGGCCCAGACCCATCTTACATAGTTTAAATTACATCATGAAATTTAGGTTTTAGATGCATCTAATACACATGGATAGGAAATGATGGAGTCATATCCTACTTGAGTTCTTGAACTACCTACATGAGAGGGTTGGATAACTCATTAGTCTAATCTAATTTATTGATAGATTATGATCCACTAAATAGGTGTGGGAAATGATAGATTCAAGGCCAACCTGAGTTCCTGATCCACCCACACATGGGGATTAGATAAGCCACCAGCCTAGTCCAAGCTATTTACCATTTGATCACCATCTACACATGTAATGGAGCACAATTTGTAGATTTTGACCCACATCCATAGGCTTTAACTCTTAAGTATGTCTAGTTAGATCTCTCTTTCCTTTATCCTAGTGATTTAACTATTGAGGTATGTTCCTATTTTTGGTATTATGGCATTAATGTTGTCATTGATGTCAAATGTTTGTGAGTATCATTGATGTCTTAGAGATGTTCTTGTGAAGATGTATGGTATGTGACAAGGAAACCAAGTGACAAAGTGACAAGAGAGAATTTGAAGGAAACCTATTGTATCTCTAATGAGAGAGAATTTTAAGTCAACCTAGTAATTCTTTTGAGGTTTATGACATGTATATGTCAAGATCAAGACACAAGGTAAGCATACTTTTGATCACTAGTCTTAAAAAGCATTGTCATATCATGAGCATCTATGTCAATATGGTGGTATGGTAAGATGGATACACATAGGTATGACTGGATTTTTAATAATGTACAATAATGCATATGAATTGTTGAAACACTCAAGAAATTTTTAAGGTAAACATTCAAAGGTATGGTCTTAAGCCTAAGCATGCAACTATACTAGTTTTAGACTCTAAATGACCTAATAAGGAGTCTTTAGATGTTATCAAGAATAAAAATAATTGGTAGAGCATGTGAGGATATTTTTTACATTTTATAAACATGTGTATAAGGTATATAATATTTCAAAGGAGGTTTATAGATTAGTTCTTGGCTTAGTCTTTGCATGAGGATAGCTAGTAAGAAGGCACATGATTGGTTGCATGATGAGGTAAGTAGTCTAAGGCTTGTGATAAGAATTTTAGAATAATATGAGCATGGTATGAGGTTGTATTAAATAATAATTAGGTTTTTATATTAATACAAGAGGTTTCAAGGTGTGTTCAAGGTCTAAGTGTGACTGATAGTTCAAGACCTAATGTGCAAAGAGACCTAGTGTCATCTAATGAGGGGTCAAGTTAATTTAACAAGGTGAAATAGATATTAAGATAATTAAAAAAGGTTTTATAGGTTGTCTAAAGTTTTTATACCAATTATGAGGTCAAATTATGAAGGAGAAACCATGAAAATTGGTGTTGAGGTTTTTTATGTGCACAAAATGAGGTATTACAGACCTGAGAAGGATTTTATTATGCTCTTTGGCATGTAAAATATTTTCATGGGGATGAAATAAGATCATGATATTTGGGTAAGGGTCATATATTAAATTTCCTTCCTTTTTTTTTCTGAGTTGAGGGGCAATCCTTTATGAATGATTATTAAGAATGGAAGGCAATCTAAACCCTCTTAAAACCCTCATAATGACTCGCTAGGGAAGATATTATTGTAATGACTAAAAATGTATTGTATGAATTATTTTGGTGATTATATCATGTATAATACTCTTCCAGGTCTCTCTAGGTGGCATTTTTCTATCAGAAAAGTGAATGGAAGATATATGAAACCTCTTGTTTCTCAAATTTTTTATGTAGCAGGTAGGGTTGACTAGGTCAAAACATGAAAATAATTGGAGGGTGATGTGTGATAATTTTAGTTTTTGATAATTATTATTTTTTATCAGGTTTAATACCTTAAATATTTTAAATTTGTCATGAAAGTTGGCCTATCACTAAGAAGGCCTAATGAGGAAGACAATGAGAAAAACAGATAGAAGTGAGAATGAGATTAGGGATGGGTTGTAGTGGATTAGGGATGAATTCAAATGCATGGGTTCATTATAAAATACCTATATAAAATATATCCCTTTAATAATATTTGGAAATTATCATATACAAGTATAATTTTCTCTCAAAGTGACCTGTCTAACATAGTAAGGTCTATGTAGAGTGAAGAAATGGGATTGGTCTATAAGACTATTATTGATATTAAATCATGTAATATATATATATATATATATATATATATATATGTTATAAGTATAATTAAGGATCACTTAAAATAATTTTAATTTCATAAAAGTGTTCACATAGGTGTTTTAAATCTTGCTTTCCATGATTGTGTTTTTGAAGCTACAAGCAATTTTCTATGTATGAATGAGAATGATGTTCCTAAGTCATTATGAATAGAGTTGAATAATACAATTCACATTAATATATTATACAAGACTCATAAATTAATTTTAATTTATTTTTATTCATGATAAAATCATATGAATGTGTGAAAAGTCAAAGGTTCTTGACAAGGTTTTGAAGCCTGTGTACAATTTTGAGTGAGCATAAAAAAGTGATTAGTTTGAGGTCTTTTGACCTGTATGGTGAATTATAATGAAAATAATGATTAATTTTAGGTAATTAAAGTTACATAAATGTGAATTTTTATTGTTTTATTGTCAAAGTTGAGTGTATACTTCATATATTCAAGGTAAACTTTATGGCAGTGCGAAGGCCTAATTACGAGTAGACCTAATGGTGTGGTTCAAGGAGTGAAATAAGATAAATGGTGTTAGGGACATAAGGTAATATTATAAGGATTATAATTTAAGTTTGTTTGAAGTGTTTCATTAATTTTTGGAGGCTCAAGTTGTTCCAAGGTGGCCAAGGTGAAACATGTGCTTTGAGAAGGCCTAATTGCTTTAGGTCTCTATTAGGCCTAATGGTGGTATTGGTCCTTATGGGTGGTGACCAAAATATGTAATGTGTTTTTCACATTTTAAACATGTTTTTTGATATATTCCAAATATTATCCAATTATATAAATTTTTATGGCTGATGAATATGGGTGAGAGCAATATTCAAGTATAAAAAGAAGGTTTAATAGGCCTAATTTGACTAGTTAGAATATTGAGGAGTTGAGAGTATGGAATAAAAGTATAGAAAATATTTAAAGGGTTTTAAGACCATAATATCAGTTTTTTATTCATGTGATGATGTTATAATAGTTTTTTCAATATTATAAACAAGGTCATTTGACCTAATTCTGCCAAGAAGTGGGCTAGTTGAGCAACGAGGCCTAATAGGTTGTTTGAGGGAGATAAAAGAGTGAGAAGAGAAAAAGAAGCTGACAATAACCAATTGAGTGAGAAAACATGTGTTTAAAATTTATTAGATATTCTAGGTAGTTGATTTGGTTCTGAGTTACCTAGGGGGTTAGTGCCTCCTTGGAAGTTGGTGTATGCTAAAGAACTAGTTGAGTTGGTGCATGAATAGTAAAAAGTTGGTACTCCTTCTGGGGTGGTGCCTCAAAAATATTGATGCATTAACTATAGGAATGTATTCCAAGATATGTTTTAGTGGGTTTTATCCCCCAATAGAGTTTTACACATATCTCCTATGTTCTTTGTTAGAGATACAATCACTGAAAGGCAGGGGGTGAATTAGTGAGGCCAAACAATCTAACTTAAAATATTGATATTTTCAAACACTTAATAAATTACCATAATAAATATTTATGAATACACAACATTCACATCAATGAGTAAGAGAGACGATGCAAGATCAATCACATAACATATGACATATGTGTGAAACCCTCTTGGGGGAGAAAACCCACTAGAACCTACAATTGGACTACTATCTTATAGTAATAAGATCCAATTTATAAAATATACAAATTATCAAAGAGATATAATACCTATTTAGTGAGAATCTAATTTAACAAGGTGCTACCACCCCTGTCTAGTTGAGTTACAATAATAACTAGACCTTTTATCAAGTTTCACCTTGTAAGGAGGAAGTAACCACCTTAGATGCTGAGCTAATACAACACCTATAAACATATCCACCTTTGAACTAATGTCAACAACACTTTATGATGGAACTCTACTTATCACTCTTCTCCTTTACTCACACTCAATCTTTAAGATCACTATTTTTCCAATAGAATCATGACCATTAGGTCATATAAATAATATTGAAACTAATCTATTCTTCAACACATCCTTAGGGAACTTTCCCCCTCTTTCAATCCACAAAAAACACACACAAGCCTCTCTTATTTATCCTTAGTCTCTTATACCAAGTCTGGAACCCATCAACTTTCATTCCACTATTTATAGATTAATCTTTATAATTACTACCTTGGTTGGCCATCAGTCATGCCTTATACCATACGGCATCTCTCACATGAAGACACAACTCAATATAATATTCATTCGTTGGCCATAGTATCTATGGTTCAACCTTAAGGAACTACACCTTTTAATAAGGCCCTTGTAGCCCTTATAGGTCTCATGTGAACCCATTCTCTCCTTTAACACTCCCTTGAGCAAAAAAAGAACATAAGACAACTTTCAAATACATGGTTCCATTACTTATGTCCCCTATGACATCTTAAAATGATCATAATTACCTTAGCTCACCTATGTGTATGCTCAAATAACTCAAACACTGACCTGATGCACATAGTCATCATGAACGAACACATAGTCAACTTCTTAATCATTGTTCATACTCAAGATAGATTGATCACACCTCAAAAATTCACACAGAGCATCCTCATAGAGTCTACAACACTCCTAAATAGACAATTCATCATGAGACATCAAAAAAAAATTAATACAAGCTCAAATATCCTTATTGACTCACTTGTAGAATAAGAATGAACACACAATCAAATTCTAGGATCAATATCTTTGACTATACTCACTTCTAGATCTTTAAATCTATATATCCAAATGAACCTTAGAGTCCTCTACCATTCTAATTTTTATATCACCATAAAATTTGACTTCTATTATAATATATGGATGAAATATAGAGCTCTAGTTTTTCTTATGTTAAATTCAAATATTTGAATAACAATGATCACAGTTAACATTTAAACACAATGATTGAATCTTGTGATCTCTTAGCTCAAATCAAATATGCTTCATTTGATCTTGATCGATATTTAACATAGAGGCATCGAATCCAAATGTTAAACCTCTATCAATTTGACCTGATCTCATGTAATCTCAAAAAGTTGACTCAATGCAATCCATTAATATTTATAGATCAACCAGATCAATAATGATCAATTCTCACTATTTATCAATATGTATGAACACCCACTCACCATTAGATCCTTATCCTATAACTTTACTCAATCATTAAACATCATGCACCTATCCTCATCTCGATACCTCCTTACTTCTTGCAGAAACATGCACCATTGATCTTGCTCAAGCTTTAACTTATTCAAAAATGAGTAAGTATGGGGACCCTTTCAATATGCTTGAGTATCTATTTTTTCACCTCAATAACTTCTTTTTCACTTACTTTCATGATCTCAAATTTAGACCAAATGATTTACTCTCAAAGGAGAATCCAACCATGTGACACACTACTCCTCAAGCCTTCTCATGTGTGAGACATATCACCATTAAAATTCCTTATCAAAATCTTCTATCACAGAGCTAACCATGTCAAAACATGCTTGAGAGGCCAACTTTAAGCATCCATAACATTTTTCATGATTTAGTTCTTGATCTTAAATTTAGTGCAAATCAACTATGCTTAAAAATAAAAAAAACCCATATGATCAATTTCTCTTGACACACTCACATGTGCAAGATATAAACCCATCAAAATGCTCACTTGACTCTTTCTACCACACTATAAAATTGACTATGGGAAAACACAATCAAACTACCTGGGATCCCAACTTTGCATACATATATCTTTTGATGTATTACATCACATAATCTAAAATTAAACAAAAAAAAGCTAGGTCCAAAACTAATCAAACCCATACGATAATTTTGTCTTGACACCTCCACATGTGTGAATGTTGATCTCATCAACATGATCACTTAGTTCTTTCTAGTCATATTGCAAATTTGGCTAAGTATGGGAAAATAATGAATTATGATTGAGAAGCCAACTTTGTACCCTCATATATTTAATCACACTTCAATGCATGACTTGAGATTTGGTAAATAAAAACTAGGGACTAATGTGATCAAAACCATATGACTCACTCCCTTGACTCCTTTCCATGTGGCAATGGTGATGACATCAAACTACCAACTCATATTTTCTGCCACTAGACCCAAAGTGTCGAGATGAAAACTATGGTCAACCATATGAATTCTACTTGTACAAACAAAATATCAAAGTATAGATAAAATCTTAGGGACCTATTTCATATGATCCAATAACCATACTGAACCATGAACACCTCTTATTAGTTAATACTAAAGATTGATTAGTCATACTTTAAGCATACAAGAACAAGCACCTTACATACTTTGTCATTGTCACTTAGGCTATTAGATTACTTCATCCACTCACAAGAGCATATCCATGACACCAACATGACATCATCATGACAACTCTCCAATAATATCCCCCTTTGTCATTGATGTCAACACCCATCATACATAACAATATATGTCTCACCTTCTCTCTCTTCAAAGAATTTTCATAATAGGAACTTTCTCACCAACATAAACTTTCTCCCCCTTTGACACAATGATAAAGTGGTCACAAACTGATCTTGAGGACCTAACAAGACTATCAAATAGGAAAGGACCATCTTAAAAATATGATACAAATTCCCCCTTACTTTGAGCCTACCTCTTCTTATGTTGGTAACTTCCTCTTGCTCCAAGCCAACATTCTTCAATCAAGCATAGTAACCAAGAAAGAAATAACATACAAAAGAACTAAAATATGATGCCACTCACAAAGAAACATCTGAGAGGGACTCCCCCTAAGAAATCTAAGTAATTGCACCTTCTAAGAATCTTAAGATCTCCACACACCTTGAATAACCATCACACATGATAACTAGCCTCTTCTCTCATATAACTATGAGGACCATAAATTAGAATTTCATGCCACTCACAAAAAAGGAACATGCTCTCAATCAACTTGAAAAAAAACCCATTTTAACCCTCTATTTTAGCTTCTTTAAAAACCTCTGGATCAAGTCTTAATAACATGTTGCTCCCCCTTAACCAAAGACCTTCTATTGATTCATAGAGAAAGAAATGACACCCAAGATTTACCTTAGATACTCAAAAGTATATTTTGACAATGGTTTGGTCATAATATCTATAATTTAATCTTTTATAGGCACATGATCCAACTTGACACATTAATCAATCACTTGTTCTCACAATAAATGATATATAATATGAATCTATTTATTTTTTTAGTGCACAAAAATATTCTTTGAGATACTAATTGCACAAGTATTGTCACAAAAAATAAGACAAGGTCCATTTTATCTTACCTTGTAATCCTCTAAAGTTTGTTTCATCTACATGACTTGTGTGCAACAAGGGGAAAATACTATATACTTGACTTCTATAGTTGATATAGATACTGGGGATTCTTTCTTACTTAGCCAAGACACCAAATATTCTCCCATGAAAAATACCCCACCATTGGTACTCCTCCTATCATCCACACAACCTACCTAGTTAGCATCAATACATGATTTCAAATAAAATTTTTTACTCTTGGGATACTATACACCATAATTTATGGCACCTTTGAGATATCTTAAGATCCTTTAACATCCTTTCAAGTGATATTCTCTAATATCATCTTGAAACCTTTATACAAGACCTAATTCTTGCATGATGTTAGGTATAGATGTAGTAGAGTATAAAATACTTCCAATCATGGATCTATACAAAGTTTTATTAACTTTTAGTGAGTCGTCTAGTTTGTTTAATTTGCATCCTATGATCATTAGAGTACCCATTGGCTTACACTCCATCGTGTCAAAATTATTTATCATATCCTTAATGTATTTATCTTGACAAATGAAAATTCCTACATCTTTTTGATTAATCTATAATCCTAAAAAGTAAGATAGTTCTCCTAACATTGACATTTCAAACTCAGTCTTCATAGTATCTACAAAATCTCAACTCATTTTATCATTGTCAGAGCCAAAAACTATGCCATCAACATATACAACTATAAATTGATGATTACCTTCTATCTTAATGTATAAATTACTATCATCTACCCCCTTTTAAATCCTTGACTCAAAAGATACTTATCTAGCCTATCATACCAAGCTCTAGGAGCTTGTTTAAGACCATACAAAGCCTTCTTCAATTACACACAAAATCTTGATTAATTGACATGAAGTATCCTTCAAGTAACTCAATGTAGACTTCTTATTATAAGTTTCCATTCATGTATGTAGATTTCAAATCCATTTGATATACCTTAAAACCTTTGAAACTCACATAAGTCAAAAAGAGTCTAATTGCTTCCATCCTTGCCACAAGAGTAAAAATCTCATCAAAATATATTCCTTCAACTTAAGCATATACTTACACACCAATCTAGCCTTATTTTTTGTGACTGATCTTTTTTCATTCATCTTGTTTTTAAAACCCCATTTGGTACCTATCACATTTTTATCTTTTGGTGTAGGAACTAAATTTCAAATTTTATTCCTTTCTATTTGATCAATTTCTCCATCCATTGCATTATTCCAACTTTCATATTTGATATCTTACATAAAAGTTTTGGGTTTAGTCATGGATAATAATGTTGTGTCTTGTTGATTTTGACTGATCAACATTCTTCTTCGAGTCTACAACCTTGCACCAACAATTCCAATAATATAAGAGACTGGATGATTTTTCTGAATTCTTCTAGATGGAGCTTTAGTATCTTGTATTTATTTCTCTTCTTCATCTTCATCCTCTATTTGAAGAGATAACTTATCATTTTTTACAACAACATTTTGAGTTGAATCACTTACCTATGATTTTTTTCTTCTTAACTCTACTTGTCTCACCTACTTTTACATTTGAACTTTCAATAATCTTATGAAATCTCTTATTGAAGCATTTATATGTAGTAGTGATAGAAGAATATCCTAAGAAGATGGCTCATAATATCTTGAATCAAATTTACCAAGATTATCTTCATCTTTTTTGATTAATCATCTGATCCCAAATACTCTACAATGTTTAACATTAGCCACTATATTCTTCAATAACTCATAAGGTGTCTTATTACCATTTACTCTAATTTGACATCTATTTAGGATGTACATTGAAGTCTTGGCTACCTCTTCCCAATAGACATATGATATTTTTGTATCTTGAAGCATGGTTCTACCCATCTCAACCATAATCTTATTCTTCCTTTCAACCACACCATTATGTTATGGTGTTCTAGTAGTAGAGTATTGTCTTTTTATCCCATGTTCATCACATAAATTATCAAAATTATGAGACCAAAACTCACCTCCTCTATCTAATCTCACACACTTGATATTTGAACCTTTATGATTTTCCATAAAAGCTTTAAATTCCACAAGTTTTACAAAATCTTATGATAAGAAAGAATATCCAAGTCATCATAGTAAAATCATCAATGAGAAGCGTGAAGTAACTATTACCTTGAATACTTTGAGTTCTCATAGGTCTAAATAGATAAATGTGGATAAAATCCAATGGATTTGTAGTGGATAATTACTTGTTCTTGTATCTTTTATTGGTTTGCTTCCCATGAGACATACATTGCAAAGAGAATGCAGAATCCTAGAAATCTTGCGCATTTGCCTTACCAACTCTTTTGAACTAATTTTTATCATATTATAAAAATTTATATGTCCAATCCTCCTATGAGAAATCTATCTTTCTTCTATTTGACTTATGAATCACTCTTCCTTCTTGGATTCATGGAATACATACATGTTATCTATTTTATAAAAATTTGAAATTAACCTAGCATATTTTGCCTTTCTTATTTCACATACATCATCATGAAAAGTAATAAAATTTCCTTTCTTACACATTTGGCTCACACTTAAAAGGTTATGTTTTAAACCTTATACATATAATACATTTTTAGTCTTAGTATGACCACTATCCAAACTTACATTACCTTTACCGACTATATTAGCAGACTTGTTGTCACCAAATCTAACTACACATGGGTTGGTATTTTTGAGAGAGATAAACTTGATATTGTCTCCTATCATATGATTTTATCATCCACTATCTATGAACCATCTCTTTTTCTCATCTTCTTTAGTGTATAAAGCTATTTGAATAAACAATTAATCTTCTTTTTGTGATCTTCTTAGATTTTTCTTCTTTTCTTATTTAAACTTGGTCTCCTTAAACCATTTGATAGTGTCAATGACATATTTATCCTCTTTACAAAAAGATATATTGTAGTTCTTGGATATGTGACCATGTTGGTTATAGTTGTAACATATAAGATCCCTTTTGATATTTGGAGAGAGAGCACAATCCTTATATCTATGACCAAATTGATTTTATGATAACCCATCGAAGACTTTGTTCATGTTTGATCCTCTTTTCTCTTGATAATTACCTCTCATTGGATTCATTCTTGATCCTTTTGATGTAGTTGAAATCATTTTTGTCTTTGGATAAGAACACATCTAAGTAAGTCAAGACCTTATTTTCACATTGTTCCATCCTTTGATTAAGACCTATATTCACCATGACCTGTAGGTTTTTGATAGTTGCTCCTAGATTTTGTACTACATTATTAATTTCTAATAAATTAGAAACTAGATTGTCTTGAATCCAAGCCATAAAATTTTTGTCAATGATTATATCTTTGATCAACTTTGAGGTGTTAATACTTTACCAAGGGTCTAGCTCTGATACCAATTGTTAGAGGTACAATCATTAAGAGGGGGTGAATCAATGAGCCCAAATAATCTAACTTGAAATACTAAACTTTACAAACACTTAATTAGTTACCATAATAAATCATGAATCATACACAATATTCACATAAATGAGTAAGAGAGATAATGTAAGATCAATCACATAACACATGACATATGTGGAAAACCCTCTTGGGGGAGAAAACCCAATAGAACCTTCAATTGGACTACTATCCTATAATAATAAGATCTAATTTAGACCATCTATAAATGATCAAGGAAATACAATCCCTATTTGGTGAGACTCTAATCCTACAAGGTACTACCACACCTATCTAATTGAGCTACAACAACAACTAGACCTTTTAGCAAGTTTCACCTTGTAAGAAGGATGCAACCACCTTAGATGTTGAGATGATACAATAACACTTATAAACACATCCACCTCTAAACTATTATTAACAACACCTGATGATAGACCTCTACTTATCACTCTTCTCCTTCACTCAAACTCAATCTATAAGAGCACTATTCTACCAATAGAATCATAACCATTAGGTCATACAAATAGTCTTAAAAATGATCTGTTCTTCAACACATATTTAGATCACTCTTACCCTCCTTCACTCCACAAAACACACATAAAATCCTCTCTCCAATCACTCCTTAGTCTCTCATACCAAGTATAGAACCAATAAAGTTTGGTTCCATTATTTATAGAGTAATATTTATAATCCCTACCTTGGTTAACCATTAGGAATGCCTTAGCACTTAAGGCATATTTCACATGAATATATGGCTCAATATAATCTTTATTTGTTGGCTATGGTATCTGTGGGGTACCCTTAAGAAACTACACCTTTTAATAAGGCCTTTATAACCCTTATAGGTCTCACATGAACCCATTCACTCCTTTATCATTCCCTCAATAAAAAAAATAACACAAGACCAATTTAAAATACATGGTTATACTCCTTATGTCCCCTTAGACATCCTTAAGTGATCATGGTTACCTTAGCTCACCTCTGTATATGATTACACAACTCAAAAACTAATCTGATGCACACAACCATCATGCATGAACACATAGTCAACTTCTTAAGCATTTTTCATACTCTAGATAGATTTATCACACCTCCAAAATTCACAAAAAGCATCCTCATGGAGTTTAAAACACTCTCAAATATCCAATTCATCATGAGACATCAAAATAACATCAATGTAATCTCGAATATCCTTTTCAAGTCACTTGAATAACAAGCACAAACACATAGTGAAATTTTATGCTCAATATCTTTGATTTTACTCACTTTCAGATCTTTAAATCTATATATCCATATGTGCCTTGGAGTCCTCTACCACTTTACTTTTTACATCACCATCAAATGCAACTTCTATTGAAAGATATGGATGAAATATAGAGCTTTGGTTTTTCCTATATTAAATTCAAATATTTGAATAACAATGGTCACATTTAACCTTTGAACATAATGCTCAAATCTCATGATCTCTTAACTTAGATCAAATATGATCCATTTGATCTTGATCGATCTTTAATACACAGGCATCAAAGCCAAATATTAAAACTCTCAGTTTGACCTCATCTCATGCAATCTCAAAAAGTTGACTCAATGTGCTCTATTGATTTCTTTAAATCAACCAAATCAATAAAAATCAATGCTCATTATTGATAAATCTGTAAGAACATTCGCTCATCATTGGATCCTTATCCTGTACCTTTTCTCAATCATTAAACATCATTCACCTATCCTCATCTCATTGCCTCCTAACTTCTTGGAGCAACATGCACCATTGATCTTTCTTGAGATTTATATTATTCAAAAATGACCATGGGGACCCTTTAAATATGCTTGAGTAGCCATTTTTTCACCTCAATAACTTCTTTTGCACTAACTCGCATGATCTCAAATTTGGACTAGATGATATCCTCTCAAAGGAAAATCCAACCATGTGACACACTACTCCTAAATACTTTACACATGAAAAATATATTACCATTAAATTTACTTCTAAAAATCTTCTATCATAGAGCCAACCATGTCAAAACCTACCTTAGAGGTCAACTTTGAATATCCATAACTTTTACTGCACTTCAGTGCTTGATCTCAAATTTAGTGAAAATTAACTAAGCTCGAAATTGAATAAATTCATATGATTAGTTTCTCTTGACACATTCACATGTGCAATATATAACACCATCAAAATTCTCACTCAAATTTTTCTACCACACTACAAAATTGACTATGTATGGAAAAACACAATCAAACTGCTTGGGAGCCCAACTTTGCATATGCATATCTTTTGATGTGCTACATTACATGATCTAAAATTAAGCAAAAATAAATTAATTCCAAAACCAAACAAATCCATATAATCATTTTTATCCTAAAAACTCCATGTGTTTTAATTTTGACCTCATCAACATGCTTACTCATCTCTTTCTAGCCATATTGAAAATTTGGATAAGTATTAGAAAATAATGAATTCTGATTGAGAAGCTAACTTTGTACCCTCATATATTTAACTATAATTTGATTCATAACTTGAGATTTGGTATATAAAAACTATGGAATAATTTTATCACAACCATATGACCCACTCCCTTTGAATCCTTTCCACATGACAATGGTGATCTCATCAAATTACTAACTCAAATTTTCTACCACTAGACCCAAAGTGTCTAAATGAAAACTATGATTAACCAAATGAATTCAACTTATGAACACAAGATCTCAAAGCATATATAACATCTTAGGGAAATATTACACATAATCCAATCACCATACTCAACCTTGAACACATCTGATTAGTCAATATTGAAGATCAACCAATCATACTTTAAGCATACAAGAACAATCACCTTACACACTTTGTCATTGTCACTTAGGCTATCATAGCACTTCATCCACTCACCAAAGCATCTCCATGAAAACACCATGAAATCATCATGAAAAATATCTAACATTATTATGCTGTTTACTTTTATAGATGCTTGTTTATGCTTTGGTTAATGTATGTATGTGAATGAATGCTTCATGGATGATAAGGTAAATTAAAGGATTGTTTTAAGGAAATTGATTCCCCCTATCAATAGATATAATTATAAATTTTTTTATAAGATCAGGTCTTTTGAAGGAGGCTTAATAGCCTAAAGGAGATCCTAATCAAGCAAATATGGCTAGTCAAGCACAAGGTGGTTTCTCTACAAGTAAGGATTTGATGTTCAATGGATCCAATTATGTTTTTTGGAGTATCAAGATGAGGACATATTTGATGTATAAAGGTCATGATGTTTGGCAATCAATTTTGGATGGATATATTTCAACTACTATTCCTCTTATATATGCAATAGGTAAGAAGGATAGTGATAACAATTCAAAAGCAATGAATGGTATTATGTGTGGCTTAATAAAGGTAGAAATTGTGAAGGTGATGAATTATATGTCTAATAAATAAATGTGGGACAAGTTGAACACTACCCATGAGGGAGAATCTAAGCTCAAATTGTTTAAGTTGCAAACCCATATAAGATAGTTTGAAATCTTAAGGATGAATCTAGATTAGGACCATTGTAGCCTACTTTTTGAGGGTTGATGATGTGATAAAAATAATAAGAGGCCTAGGTGAATAATTTAAAGAGTCTACTATTATTCAAAAGGGTTTGATATCTCTAATTCCTAAGTTTGATTATAAAGTGTGTATTTTTTAAGAGATGCAAGATCTTGACAAGCTAGAGATGGATGGACTTCATGGCACCCTAATAGCCTATGAGATGAGCATAAGTGAAGGAAGACCTAAAAAGAAGAAATCTACATTTAAGGCATAAAATAAGTAAAAGGAGAAGCAAAAAAAAGGTAATAAGGTTAAAGACAATGATGATTCTAATATTTATGATGATGAGTTGATATCTATTTTTGAAAGAAAATTGAAAAAAAGTTCAAGTAAATACAAGGGTAAATTTCTCTTTAAATTCTTTAATTATGGACAACTTGGACACTTTAATAACAAGTGCCCTCATAAGCATAAGGAAAAATATGATGAATATAATGATGATAATAAGAAGTCCTATAGGTCTGATAAGAACAAGAAAAGATTTAAAAATTATGAGGACAAGAAGAATATTTTCAAGAACAAAAGAAGCTTTTACACCAAGCTTCTTTGTAGATCTTTTGATGAGAGTGAGAGAAGTGATTATAAGAGTGATCATGAAGGTGATGGTCATAATGTTAATGAATTTATATTCATAGATGAATAAGTAATTTATTCAAATCAATAAGAGTCCATATGGATTGGAGGTACTATTGGTGATTCAGATGAATAAGAAGATGAGGTGGACTTTGAGGTTGAGTTGATGAATGCTCTAGAAGAAATAAAGATGGTGAATAAGAAGAATAAGGTGATGAGGTCTATGATCAAATACTATGAGGACCAATTTAATTTTTTTTTTAAGATAGACTGAGAAACAATTCCAAGGAGCAAGAGGAAATAGTTAAATAGGTGGACACTCAAATTGAGATTATGACTACAAGCCTAAAGACAAAAGAAGAGGAATGTACAAGGTATGTAACTAAAGTGGATTACTTGAGAGCTAAGTTGGATCAAGCATCAAGTAATTTGAAGTATTTTTTAAAGTTTTAAAGTAGTATCGATGATATAGACAAAATTTTGAGTAGTCAAAAGACTGCTAGTGATAAAATAGGTCTTGGTTTCAATGGAGACCAAAAGAAGAATGCTAATGTGATCAAGGAGAATCAGACCTTAAAGGTCAATGGTCAATAAAGGAATCATGGTTATAGAAGAATGAATACTAATCCTATTAGGTATCTTAATACTATAAGATATGTTATTCCTTTCAATGGTTAATGTTATTTATGTAACTAATTTGGTTATAGAACAAGGCATTGTAGAAGGCCCTCCAAGATTGAATATGATTGGAACTATGAGGAGAGTCATCAGTCAAGAGGTATGGGTCATGGTATGTTTCCATAAAAAAGGATAGTGTGTTTGAATTGTGAAAAGGTTGGTCATATTACAAATATATGTAAGCATGGATTCTCAAGTGAAAACAAGAAAGTTGAGGCCCTAGAGTGCAATAAAGAAGACAAGGCATTGAGTAGAAACCAAAGATAGGTAAGGTGAATGATGACTAGTAAGTAAGTTTAAGTGGACTATTTACCATGTTAGAGTATATTTTAGATGCAAAGGAGTGCAAATAATTCTCCCTATAAGCTCAGATTATGGATGAAGAAGTCAAGACAAATAAACCTAGATATAATATTGTTCAAATGAAGATTGAATAATTCAAGCCTAAGAGGATCATGAAGAAATTTTAGTCTAGTAAGGACATGGATATCTAGGAATCTCTTGAGTTTATGTTATTTTAGTACCAAACAGAGAAGAGGTGACTCCATTAGGCTTCATGGAGGCACTTAGCTAGTGATTATAAACATGAAGGATGCTTGGTCTTAGGGGGAGATTTATACTCTTTGGTTCAGATCCAAAGTTTGGTCAATAGTCTGATTAGAGGTGTGATTGTAAGAGATGATTTACAAAGCATTTGTATGATGACTTGATAAAATCAAGTCACACTCATGATAATATTTGAAAACCTCATGAAGATAAGGGGAGCTAATCATGATCTAAGAGTAGGTGTATTTACCAAGAAGATCTATAATAGTTAGTTATGTTGAGTTGTTGATAAAAAGAGAGAGAATGATATTTTTTGGAGAGAATAAGGTGTATTGTTCTAGGTCCAAGGATCAGTTAGTTATCAATAGTTGACCTTTTATCATTAATGTCAAAGGGGGAGAAAGTTCCACTTGGGGAGATGAGAATGATTATCTTTGTTTGAGTTTTTACCATCAATGACAAAGGGGGATATTGTTGAGGTATGTTCCTATTATTAGTATTTTGGAACTGATGTCATCATTGATGTCAAAGGTTTGTATCATTGATGTCTTAAAGATGTTCTTGTGAATATGCATGGTATGTGACAAGAAAATCAAGTGATAAAGTGATAAGAGAGAATTTGAAGGCAACCTATTGTCTCTTTGTTGAGAGAGAATTCTAAGGCAACCTATTAATTATTTTGAGGTTGATGACATGTCAATTTTAAGATCAAGACACAAGGTAAGCATACTTTTGAACACTAGTCTTCAAAAGCATTTTCATATCATGAGCATGTGTGTGAAGATGGTGGTCTGATAAGATGGATAAACATAGGTATGAGTGGATGTTTAATAATTCCCAATCATGCATATGAAGTGTTTAAACACTAAGTAAATTTTCATGGTAAATATTCAAGGGTATGGTCTTACACCTAAGCATGTGACTAGACTAGACCTAGACTCTGCCTAACTTAATAAGGAGTCTTAAAGTGATATAAAGAATGAAAATAATTAGTATATAATGTGGGGATATGTTTGACACTATGTAAACATGTGTATAATGTATATAAGCTTTCAAAAGAGGTTTCTAGGTCATTTTTTGGCTTAATCCTTACATGAGGATGCCTAGTGAAAAGGCATAGGCTTGGTTGCATGATGAAGTAAGTAATTTGAGGATTGTGATAAGAATTTTGGTATCATGTGATCATGTTATTAGGTTTTATGAAATAATAATAAGGTTTTTAGAGTAGTGCAAGAGGTTTCAAGGTGTGTTCAAGGTCTACGTTGACTAACAGTTCAAGACCTAATGTGTAAAGAGACCTAGTGTGGCCTACTGAGGGGTAAATATAATTTCCCAAGGTTAAATATATATTAAGATAATTAACATAGGTGTGATAGGGTGTATCAATTTTTTTTACCAAGTCTGAGGTCAAAGTGTGAAGGAAAAATCATGAAAATTGGTGTTGAGGTTTTTTGTGTGCATAAAATGAGGTATTATAGACCCAAGAAGGATTTTATTATGCTCATTGGCATGTGCAACATTTACATGAGGATCAAAAAATCTAATTATAGTTTGGTAAGGATCCTATCTTAAATTTCTTGGCATTGGTTTTTTATTTGAGGGGCAATCCTTTATGAATAATTGTTAAGAATAAAAGGTAATATAAACCCTCCTAAAACCCTCATAATGACCTGATAGGGAAGGTGTTGTTGGAAATGACTCAGAATGGATTAGATGACCTATTTTGGTGATTTTATCATGTATATTACTCTCCCATGTTTCTCTATTTGGATTGGTTTGTTAGAAGAGTGAATGGAAGTTCTAAAAAATCCCTTGTTTCTCATATTTTTTATGTAGAAGGTAGGGTTGACTAGGTCAAAGCATGAAAAAAAGGGAGGATTATGTGTGATAATTTTAGTTTTTTATAATGTAATTTTATAATAATGTTTAAGGCCTTAAATATGATAAACTAGTCATGGAGGTTGGCCTATCACTAAAAAAACCTATTGAGGAAGACAATGAGAAAACCAAGCAAAAGTGAGAATGAGATTAGGGATGGGTTGAAATGGATTAGGGATGGATAAAAATGAATGGGGTAACTTTTAAATACCTATATAACATTTACCCATTGAATATAATATTTTAATATGCTCATATACATGTAGAAGTTGCTCTGGAAGTGACCTGCCTAACACAGTAAGGTCTTTGTAGAGTGAAGAAATGAGTTTAGTTTGTAAGACTAATATTGATATTAAATAATGTAATATATATATTTAAATATGTTATAATTATATTTAAGGATCATATAAACCCATTTTAAGTTCATAAAAGTGTTCTAAA
The DNA here is from genome assembly GCA_037957365.1 of Torreya grandis. Classification (NCBI taxonomy): domain Eukaryota; kingdom Viridiplantae; phylum Streptophyta; class Pinopsida; order Cupressales; family Taxaceae; genus Torreya; species Torreya grandis. The sequence goes on along the minus strand of JARHVA010001619.1, from coordinate 537,962 downwards.
TCTTGGTTTTCATGACTATGTTTTTGGAGCTACAATTAGTTCTGTATATGAGTGAGAATGATGTTCTTGAGTCATTATGCATAGAGTTGAATAATCCAAAGAACACAAATTGTATATATATATATATTATAGGTTAATTTTAATTTATTTTTATTCATGATAAAATCCTATGAAGATGCGAAAATTCAAAGGTTATTGATTGGGTTTTGAAACCTGTGTACAGTTCTAAGTGAGCATATAAAAGTGATCAGTTTAAGGTATTTTTACATATATGGTTAATTATAATGAATATTATGATGAAATTAAGTTCATGGAGATTATATCCACCTAATTTTTGGATTGGGTTATATGTAAAATTTGAGTGTATACTTCATATATTCAAGGCACACTTTATGGTAGTGAGAAGGACTAATTGCAAGTAGACCTAATGGTGTGATTTAAGGAGCGAAATGAGATAAATGGTGTTGAGGACATAAGGTAATATTATAATGTATATAATTTAATAATTTTTGAAGTGTTTGATTCATTATTTTAGGCTCAAGTTGTTCCAAGGTGGCCAAAGTGAAATGTGTGCTTTGAGAAGGCCTAATTGCATTAGGTCTCTATTAGGCCTAATGGTGGTCTTGGTCCTTATGGGTGGTGAAAGACATATGTAATGGGTGTTAAAATTATGAAACATGTTTTTTATATATTAAAATGATTATAAAATTATGGAAAGGTTTATGGCTGATCAATATGGGTGAGATCAAGAGTCAAGTATAAAAAGAAGGTCTAATAGGCCTAATTTGACTAGTTAGAATATTGAGGATTTGGGCAAATGGAATATAATTTTGGAAACTAGGTATAGGGTTTTAATACCATCATATATGTGTGTTAGGAATGGAATTATTTTATAATAGTATTGATATAGATGATGAACAATGTCATTTGACCTAATTCTACTAAGAAGTGGGCTAATTGAGTGAAGAGGCCTAATAGGCTAATTGAGAGAGATAAAAGAGTGAAAAGAGAAAAATAAGGTGGTAAGAATCAGTTTATTGAGAAGTAGGTGTTAAAAGGTGATCAAATATTCTAGGTATCTAAGTTGGTGTTGATTAACCTAGGGCTTGATGCCTCCTAGTAAGTTGGTGCTTGCTAAAGGACAAGCTGAGTTGGTGCTTGATGAGTAAGGAGTTGGTGCTCTTTGTGGGGTTGGTTCCTCACTAAATATTGATTAATTTATTATAATAATATATTAAAAGATGTATTTTAATGTTTTTTATCCCCCAATAGGGTTTCTCACATATCTCTTATGTTTTTATGTTGTTTACTTTTATAGATGCTTGTTTATGCATTAGTTAATGTATGTATGTGAATGAATGCTTCATGGATGATAAGTGACATCCGATTCATAGCACCATTTGTGTTGAAATTTTAAATCTTACTCGAATTGCACTCAAATGCACATTTTAGGTCAAAATCTATAAAATACCTTAAATGGTTTGAACTTGTCACTTACAAGTGCTAGTTTAGGTCAAAGTATCCCTAAATAGGGAAATGAATTTTATGGGCTAGCTAACTTTGATAAGATCATTTCAAGTCAAAATGACCATTTTTCCATTTAGTGCTCTAGATTATTCTTTTCTTCTAATTCATTGGTACACATCACGTACCTTTGTTGTTTGGTGTTGGAAACATCCTAAATGGGAATACAACTCCAACGCATCTAACATCGCTTTCTAGTTCCTCTCTAGTCAAATTATGACCTAGTAATATGAATTTCTAACCATTTTGATTAATTGAGGGCCAATTTTCAAATAATTTCAAAAAAATTTAACCTTGTTTAAGGCTAATTAATCCAATTCAAGAGCTTAAGTGGATTTTCCATGAGATTTGTTGAATATTTATTTTTAAAAATTGATTCTTATTAATTGCATCATCAGGGGACATCATTTCTTAGGAAGACATCCCTAGGCCATAAAAGCCATAAATATCAAGATTATGGGTCAGCCATGCCTAGTTAATGCCTCCCATGCCTCTTCAATGCCCCTTCTTCCAAGGTCATGATGAAGATAATTATGGATGTAATTACAAATATTATGATTATCAATGACCACACATCTCAATCTTGAGATGGATAGTCATGGTTGATCCTAACCAATCTCAAAAATATATAAATAGAGAGGCCATGAACATAATTTCTAAGATATTTTGGTGCAAGTTTATTATGCTCAAATATCTTAAATGGATTTAATTATACAAAGTTATAATGTAAATTGATTCCAATCCAAGCCAAGCCACAAGCCAAAAGTACCAAGGAGAGATGGAGGTATCCAATCTTCCATTGCTAAAGACTTCATGAGCACGAGTCGAGCAAGCCACCACTACAAAGGCATTTGGAGAATCCAAGGAAGGTAAAGGAATTCTTGTGTTTTATTCCTTGATTTTTAGTTATGTTTGTCATTTCTTTTTGTTAACTAAGCTCTCCTTAGTGTCTAGGACTAGATATTTTATGCTATTAGTGTGTTTATTTCATTTTGTTTTCATTTTAGAAATAACACCATACTAACCATCCTCTCTTGAGTCAAATTCTTAGATCACATAATGGCATGCCTAGTGGGATTAGATGCATCTCACACCTAAAGGAGATCCTTTTGTAACTCTAAAATACATCTCCAATGCATCTAAAACCACCTTTTAATTCCTCTCTAGTTAAATATGACCCAATAATATGACTTTATAACCATTTTGATTAATTGAGGGCCAATTTTCAAATAATTGCACAAATTTTGATTAACCTTGTTTAAGGCTAATTAATCCAAATAAAGAGCTTAAGTGGATTTTCAATGAGAGTTGTTGAATATTTCTTTTTAAAAATTAATTCCTATTAACTACATCATTAGGTGACATCATTTCTTGAGAAGACATCCCTAGGCCATAAATGCCAAAAATATCAAGATTATGGGTCACCCATGCCTAGTTAATGCCTCTCATGCCTCTTCAATTCCCCTTCTTCCAAGGTCATGATGAACATAATTATGGATTTAGTTCCAAATATTAGGATTATCCATGGCCACACATCTCAATCTTGAGATGGATGGTCATGGTTGATCCTGACCGATCCAAAAAACCTATAAATAGAGAGGCCATGAACATCATTTATAAGCTATTTTTGGTGCAAGGTTATTATGCTCAAATATCTTCAAAGGATTTGATTATGAAAATTTATAATGCTAAATTGTTTTCACAAGGCTCTGTATTTGATCATAGTTTTTGTTTAAAATCTTCATTGATAGGCTAGTTTAGTGATTTGGAATCATGAGCCTAGGTTTTGTGGAGTGTTCTTGAGGCATTGGAGGAGCTTACCACCATTTTTGACAAAGACAAAGATTCTTGATCAAGGGAGAACATGTTTTTGAGCCACATGGGTATGGTGAATCCATTTGGGAAGGTAATATGGTGTTGATTTCTTTCATTTGTTTCTTTTTATCCTTTATAATTCCATAGGAATAGATATGCTTAGTTATTTCGTTCTTTATGCATGTTTCATTATTTATGGACTAATGCTTGACTAACTTGCTTTGTAATCCTTTCTACAGTTTTAAGGCAATTGATTCACCCCCTTAATCAATATTTTTACCTCAAAAATTCACTTTTTTGCATTTATATAATAAAGGGTGGGAATGTAGTCATCTAAAATGGCATTTAAAGCAATGAGTGTCACTTGATACCACTCTATCCTTATGTTATCCCTAGACCTATATTAGGGCCTCTTTTGATCCTTTCCTAGTGTATATACACACTCGACACTTTCCCAAATATACCAAAATCCACATTAATCCATTTCTTAGGCATCCCAAATCCTTTCACACATATTCCCTCCACCTAGACAATATCATGGCCATTTTGGTCTATACACAATACTCTATTATCAAAAGGGGCAATGTTATTATCCCTTAACTTATTCTACCCATAACAGATATATTTCCATTCCTCAAAGCATCCTAGGGCTTGGATATAATCAATTCATATCTCAATTAACATCAAAACACTATATAAATACTAGTCTCATTCATACTTTAGATGGAAATCCTCACAAATAAGCTCGAAAACAACTATGAAAATTATGGTCATTGATCCCTATTTGCACTTATTTCTACATATATCCATCTATAGTAGCCTAGAGCTCAATTTTTCTTAGTTTTATAGTTTCAAGTCACACTCAAATCATTCAAATTTGTATTCAGACTCAAGTATACCAACATCACTCTCACTTACACTGGCACTTAGATTGGGAGAACTACATCAGGCTTGATCCCATTTTGAGGTATTGGTATGTAGGCAATGCTTAACACATGGGGTGTTGAGGTCACATCCAAACTACCCTACTACCACCACTCTTACACTTATGTTCATCAAAACCATAGCAATCATGTATGCTTATGTTTCTATAGTGAAATTAATCAAAAGTAAACACATATGATGATCCAAGTCTTAGTCATGCAGGCACAATATTCCTAGAATAGGATGAAGGTCTACCCCAAGTTTCACTATTTTATCTATGTAGGGTCAATAACACAACAAAAAAAATCAGTAGTATAGTGTGCTATTGGAAAAGAGGGTCACACTAATTTCCAAGGAGGGTTATGACACTTATTTTTAGATGACACTTTTCCATGTTCCTGCATCACTTTACAACCTACCACTTATTTATTTTAGTCATATTTTCTAGCTAAATACCTCCTTTATAATTCATTGTTATTTATAGGCTAATCAAATAAATTAATTATTATACAAATTAGTGGTTGTTGATACCATAGTATTTTATTCCCTAATTTATATACTCAACTCTTTTATCTACTTATGGTTTTACATTAGTTCCTAAAATAGTTAAATCACCTTGGCATTTTAAGATTGGGAAATATGGGGTATATAGAAATAATCAAAGAGGGATAAAAATATAATACCTTATCAATGAGGGGGATACTTGATTCATTAGATAATATAGATAATTTTTAGATATGATACAACCAATTTAAAATAAAAATATAACTCCACATATGAGGCTTATATTGTAAGAGTGTCTAATAGTGCAGTGATAATAATGTGGTATTCCATCAAATTTTGAGTCTTTGTGTGCAAATTAAACCTAACTATCAGTATTTCATGATTGAAAGAGTAATAAATATTCCAAGCCAATAATTTTTTTCTTTGGGTGCCTTGAATCTATCCATCTACATGCATCACTATAAATTGGTAAGATATGGAGGTCTATTAGAGAAGACAATGGATCAAAACAAAAAAAAATGAGGATCAAAACATTAGAGATTATGTACATGATAAATAGTGAGGTTCATCATGGATGTCCTTAATGAGGACTAACTTGGTAAAATATCCTATGAGAACCAAAATTCTTAAGGTGGTGATCGAGAAAGTAGGGATAACATTAAAATGTAGCTAACGATAATACTAAGTATGACCTATGTAAAACTATTAGATAAGTAATGAATAATGAGGCCCTAATTTCTTAAATATGGATAGAAAACATATAACCACCATTAGGTATATCCACCATGTAGTTGAGATGAATGGGTTAGGAGAGATAATTATCCAAAATATGGATGTGTAGACACCCAAAATTAGCACAAAACTCTTGTTCACATGTTTTATTCCCATTTTAACTTGTTTTACATGAGTCTATATATGGTCCACATATCTACAAAGAATCTCAACACTTATCCAAAAGGTATCCATTGATACTTTTGGATTGTGTATTATCCATTAGGAATATTTACTTATGAATAGGCCTTGGCTTGTTTCCAGGATAAACTCATGGCTATACAAAATCATCCTAGATAAAATCATGCCCATATAGATTTTTTATTTTATCTTTGTGGCTCCATATATTTATTAATTTTTGTCATGAGAATTAACATTTCCCATTTTTATTTTTTAAATTTGGTTAGTGTACTCTAGTTATCCTAGATAATATTATTAATACAAAGTCTTATCAAACCATTTAAAAATTAATGGGATAGATTAGAGTCAAGAGAGAGGAATATAAAATTTGAAACTTCACTATTCCAAGGGTTAAGCTTAGAGCCATGATTTTCTATTCAAATGGTGCTTCATTGAGTGAAATAATATACACTTAAATAACACTTATCCATGTTATTCCTTTTTACAAATTACCTTGTACCAAAGGTGGTTAATTATACTTCAATAGTTACATTTATCTCTTCTATGAAAGAGGAGGTTGAAAAAATTACTTGATATATTCCATTCACACACCACAAGAGATATGTGAAGGTATGATTATGAGCATGTGGGATAATTAGTTTTCAATAATTCTTCATAATTTTCCCAAATGCATTATTTTTTTATTTTTTCTTTGAAAGTTACTAGGTCAAATTGAAATTCAACCATACATAATATTCTGCATTGCACTTCTATGAAGTGAAGGTATAGTTTAAATAAGGAGGACACAAAACATGGGGACATGAAACCCCATAATTTGAAACATTAAAAATATTCACTTAGGGCACAAATGCAAACTTGGAAACACAAAGATATGAATTAATCAAACATGATTAAATAGAATAGGTCCATAAGTATAGGTTCATCTTAGAGTAGAGAATAGGTCCAAAATGTTAGGATCAAATCAAACATTGTCACAATAGTTATATTAAATCCTCATATCTTTAGAACAATCAAGGTGTGATAATTTCTTAACATCTTTGCCAATTTATTTATTTAATTTATCTTTCATGTATGACACATGGGGTTATTTTTGTTACTTAACCTCTTAGATAGATATTAATTTATTGTTTTAGTTATATATACTTAGATCTATTTGATTGCATCTTATTTATACATATTATGTGTGAAAATTATAGAATTAAAGTAAACATAAATAGTGAAGCCTAAATCTTTCCAACACTCAACCTAGGGTTTCTTATGAACCTTGTTGTCTTATACTTTCATGGATGATTTCATATTTTATTTTTAAATATGGATTAGTTTCATTATTTTTTAATCTAAAACCATGATTTTATTTTCATATCTGAATCATTCCAATTTTTACTTACAAATTTATTTTTTGTTACATCCAACCTAGGATATTACAAACCCTCAACCTCTTAGGGATTAATCAATAATTTTTATACCTAATTTTTAGATTTACACTTTAGGTTTAGTCATCCCTTTCATCAATTAAGGACCTCATAACCTTTGAGTGTTTAATTTTAATTGTGGTGAAAAATTTGGAATTAGATCAAGGTGTTATGTCTTCCATAGATGATAAATTGTAAAATCACATTTTAGAGAACAAAAAGGTTTCATGATTGTGATGTTCAATATTTTAGAGAGATAAATATTGCAATCCCTAATTTAATACATGATATATTAGGAAAATTTAAAGTGGTATTTAATAAAAACACATTTCATAATAACATCCCTATGGTTTTCTCTTATAATCCTAAAATGTTTGTGTTATGTGAAAAATGTTTGCCTTGTATCTATGCAAGATAGTATGCCTATAATCATTATAAATGTTAAGGATCAATTTTTTATAAACATTAGGAACTCACCATGATGCATAATATAGGACACTTATAGAGGCAAGTTCATAATTTACAACTTTATCAAAAAACATATGAAACCAAACTTAGGGATAATATTATATATTCCACTACTATTCGGAAGGAAATTTTAGATATAACTCTTCCTAATGACTTGTTATTACAAATATATATATATTTTATAGACATAGGGATACTCAATTCCACATTCATTAGTTTTACCTATCTATACCTAATTGTGAAGATCATTCATTGGTCATACTTTAATTATTACCTAAAACATTAACATGTGAATCATTATATTCATTTAAGTATTTTCTTAATGTATATTTATACACAATGTGTGGATTGAAATAAGTTTTAATTGATATATAAATCACTAATAATTAACTAAGAGGTACATGGAAAAGCTCTCATTATCTAAAAAATTATAACAACAAGTATATACATTACATATTTTAACTATATTTTCATATAAAGTCTTCAATTTATCAACCATGTGATGTTCAAATGCAAATTTTTTTTTAATCAATAGATTTATAATGAATTTAAATTTTATTACTTGTAAATAATTCACCTACCTTATAAATACGACCTTCAATCTAGCAAAACACAAATAAGAGATAAAAAATTAACTATTAATTAATCAAGCAAAAAAATCACTCAAGAATTAGCTAAAGTCACATCTAATATTTTGGACAATAATAATTCATCCCTAATCATGAAACAAAATGAAACCAAATAACTTGGATTTTTAAAACTTAAGTACATCATACTTCAAGACCTAGTGGACAAGAATATGATCAATTTACCCTCTTGCATAATTCATTTGTAAATCATAAATGAAAATTTTATGGGAACATTTTTTTCCATAAAATTTAACATGAGGGCATTCAAAATTTAGATGATTTGATTTAAAATAAACAATTCAATAGCTGTTTGATCAAATAAAAATCATGTTCCCTCATAAAACATCCATTGGAAAGGGAAATTTTTATAAAGAAAAACAACCTTCTAATTATATAACAAATATCAATAGTAGTGATAAAAAACAATGTAATCAAGACTTGGATGAGGATGATCACTTATTTTATGATTAAAAATATTGGGTGAATACTTACCACCTACATGAAAATAAACATTAATGTCTTATGGAGCATCAAAGGCTTCCACATTTACATATTTTGAACCCTTATTTTAATATACATTCTTATTGCCTATTTTTATACATGATTCATATTTTTTTCAATTAAATTATAAAATTAAAAAAACATACATTAAAAATAAAATTGGTTAATAGGGTTGGCTCACAGAAACTTACTCTGTTAGGGTTGCATATTAGTCTTGTTTTTCCTTGTAAAATTACCTCCTAATATTGTCATAATGCTTATGTGGGATTTTATAGGTTAATCACTCATTTATTATGCATTAATCTCTTCCCTTAATTCTATTGGACCCATTTTTTATGGCCCTTAACCATGGTGTCACAACTATTGTTAAAGATAAAGAGAAGGATGGCACTAAAGAGGGTCATGAAATTCATTTTGAAGGTATTTGACAAGGTATAAATTTTTATACTCCCTCAACATGATGTATTATTTCAATATTGTGTTGTTAATATTATATTTAATTATAATGATAATAATTATTTAAATATTATTATGTTATCTATTTCCCTCACAAGATTCCCTTAATGCTTGGATCCATCTTCATTGGGAACCCTTAGGCTTTCAAGTCACTAGTGTTAAAAATATAACCAAGGGATTTTCCATTTTATACTTTAGGGAGGCCTCTCAATCCCAATCCCTCATTTCTAGGTTGAGTTGTTGTTTCTTAAGGAATACCCTTAGGATTGTGTCCCCTTAAACTTGTACCTTAATTTTTTTTGGCCAATGTTCCCTTAAAGTGCCAGTCTAGATCAAACTTATTAGCCTTATACTTCCTCTATGAGATTTTATTAAGGATACTATTAAACCCATTAGATGGGTGATTTTCCATGATAAACTAAAAATTTAATCTTCTCACCCCAACATTCAAGTTTGTGTTGAGTTCAAATTTACCAAGGACCTGAAAGAGTCTATCAACAATCAAACTAGGGCTAAACTATTGGGTACACAAGGTCACATATTTTAATATGAAAAATAATTTATTTTGGTGTTAATGACCTAAACATAGAATCCTAAAATTTCCTTTCATGGGTTAGCTAAAAACTAATATTAAATAGATACCACCTAAACATTAGAAGGTGGCTTAAAATTGTGATGTATGGGCACTGGTAGCAAAAAAAGGCCAACATTAAAAGAAAAGGTGCCAAACCAAATAACACACCCCCTTTGACTATTTAAAAATATTACCATGAGTGAAAGTAAAACATAATCCACCCTATTAACCCTCCTTATCCTCTTATGACCTATTTGAGCTGAGTTTCTCAAGCTTATAATTCATAGGTTAATTTTTCTCTTATTAGGACACCTTCTACAAGTGAGCCTACCCCTCAACATTCATATAACACACCTCATGATGGCACTGAATCTCCTATAGAGTAAAATTGGGGTTACAAAAAATCATATCACTTAGGGATTTTATGCCAAACCAATACACTTTGGTGGGAAAATGATTTGCAATGCTTGAGTCTAGATAAGACATTGAGGATGGTTAGGGATAACTACTCATAAAAGACTCCACCCAATAAATTTAATGTCAGGCAATGTTTGATGCCTCATATATTCCTCTCATAAATTATACTTGTTATTAGTTAAGGTATTTAGATATTATCTATTTGTAGGAAGTTAAGATTTTAGGGTTTCTTATACAAGTTACTTTGAAATGCATTTCACTTGATGCATATAATGTTTGCACATTGCATGAAGATGAAAATGGTGGTGTTAGTATTTTTGTTTCCATGAAAAATTTCCCCAATGGGTTTTTAATTGGGTGAATATCTATTACATTAGGTTATTTGGGTTCTGATAAACATTAATGGTTAATTCTTTGGGGTTATCAACATTTACACCCTAAATGATGCCCCTCATATATCAATGTTATGATAATGGTTTTCTTTATGATATCACTTTTTACACATGAATTATTTATGTATAATTTAATATTATTAGGAGACATTATGCAAAATTTGGTGCCATTATAATGTGATGGTGTGTGGGAGGACATTAAGCTTGGTTTTATTTCAAAAAATGTTGGGGTTTGGTATACCCACTTCTCCAAAAAGGTGCATTAAGTACTTCACCGTTGTTAAATTGGTCCAACTTCCATATTATCACTTATAGCATCAAAGAATGGATATTTTTACTTGTTTTTTGAGTGACATTTTGTTATATTTTACTCTCTTTGATGCATAAGATGTCACTGTCCATCTTTAATTTTTCCTATTAGACCAGAGCCCCATCACTCTCATAGTGGAGTGGAATGATTGTAGATTCAAGGTGTCAATAATAATTATTTTTTGAACACATCCCTCCTCTACCATAAAGGCACCATCTTATAATTTTTAGAGTGTGTAACCTTATTCCATGTTCACCTTATGCCACTAGTTGGATCAAGTGGGGGAATGAAGTGATCAATCGCATTGTGACCTTCCTTTATCACTATGAAAAACAAGATTAGAAAGTTTGGAAACATGTTATTAGTGTTGTGATCAAAGAGTACTAAATAAAACTACCTCATATTGAACATAGTCTCTATTATCTATATTTTTAATCCATGGTTGCCTCTCTAAATCATATGATAAAATTAACAAATAGCCCTCTATTAGAGTGGCTCAAATATGAGCTTGGCTACATTGGATTAAAGTTGGAGAAAGGGCCTAAAATTAGTTTTTCAAATCCATCTAGGCCAATTATGATAGGGATCAAATCAAATATATTAACCTTTCACATCAACATCTTATCAACTTCCTTAAAGTCTCCTAGCCTTTATTGATCACTACATGCTAGTATTCTTAGCCCAAATAGAGATAGTGGAAATGAAGCATACTCTATAGGAATTTATAGATGTGATGCCTAAAAATCTCAATAATGTTAACCAAATATCTATGATTCCCTATTAACTATTGATCACATATTTTGGGTAGTATAATACATGGCTTATGACAAAGACATGTGTATTGATGGTTTACCTTGTAAATTCTAAATGGTTTCTTGACACTTTGTAGGGACTGACCTATTACAAGTATATAAATAATCTATACAAAAATAATGTATAAATTATCTCATCAATAATGGAAATATCAAGTTCATTCCCAAGACTGAATACCCAAATCTCATCACTAGTTGGTGTCCCATCACCCTCATAAATGTGTCATGTAAAATCCTTTCCAAATCCATTGAAAATCATCTATATTTCATCTTACATACCACCATCAGATTATAACAGACTAGCTTCATTAAAAATAGATACAATATATATAATCTCATTTATATTTTGGAAGGAATGGAAAGGGTGTAGACATCTTAACAACACACCATATTCCTCAAATTATAATTTGATAAGGCCTATGATAGAATTGAGTAGCCATTTATTTTGTCCATGATTCAATCCTTAGGATTTGGTAATTTATTTATCTCAATAGTTCAAACTTTTTTTTATAAGCCTCAACCTAGCTCAATATAAATGGCATCAAATTAGATAGATTTGTATTATTCCAATCCATTATAAAAATTTTCCCCTTAGATCTGGATCTATATGTCTTGTCCACATAATCTATTGGTTATATTCTTGCTCATAATGTGGAGTGATGGATCATCAAGGGAATTTTTATTCATGGTTACTCTTCTCAACTCACCAATGAACACTTCAACACTAATACCTATTTTAACTCTTGATGAGCAATAATATTTTGTTAAAGAGGCATTAAAATACCTTGATACTTTCTACAAAACCTTATGCTCTTATTTGCAATGGGATAAAACCCAATGCTTTAGGAAAATCATGATGCCTATTCTAGAATGGATTAAGAAATTAATTTTTAAATGGTTCCAAAAATATGATAAATTTAAATTTCTTGGCATATCATGTTATTTTGATAGTTCTCCCTCTAAACTATGGCAATATGTCATTGATAGAGTCAATAAAAAGGTGAAGTATTGGGTCATGAAGCCTCTATAATTATCTAGAAAATTTTAGGTTTACTATAATATCCTAGTGGTCACCCATGTTTAATTTTATTCTTTTTGTGCCCCCTCTAAATCCTAATATGACAAGTTGGTCACAATTATTAGGGATTTCATATGGGCTAATGCTAAACAAACTCATGGCTACCATAAAATTTCTTGGGATATTTGTTAACTTTATCATGAGAAAGTTGGTATGGATATTATTGACATTTATAGAAAAATTATTGCCTAGTGCAATAAATGGGTGGTTTTATAAATAAAAGGAAACGAGGTCTATAAAAATATTTATCAGCACTACACTGCCTCTATCTTGACATATGGTAAAGTTATTTGGAAAAATGTTTGGTTTCATACCTTAATTATTACCATTACCCCAATCAATATTGAGGGATATTTTGTGGATAAAATCATTTGGAAAGATTTAAAATCTATCAAACCTTATTATAAATGAGTGGGTAGTGGTTTTTTATTTAAATTATCCTTAAATAAAAACATGTGGTGGTCTTCTATTATGATCAATTCTAATATTATGTTATCATAATTTGTAGGTATATAATCTTTGAGGCTTTTCAAAAAATGTATTCAAAAAGATAAATATTTAATTTTTTCCATTATTGGTATCCTTGGTCTCTATTAAAATAAAAATAAAATCTAATTAATTCTAAATTACCTTCCATTTTTCACATCTAAGAGATAATTCCTGATGTCATGTTACATAAGATGGGTTTACAGTCTCCATAAGATTGGTGGAAAGACTAAAGATGGAACTGTGATACTCAATTTAAGAATTACTCTTTGGGTATTCTATATGAAGTCATGAACCCTTTATCTCTAACACTAAATAAGTTAAATAGATTATGGAATTTTAATTCCTCACCTAGGAATTGGCTTGCTTGACTTAATAGAATTGGGAATGCAAAGCTTGAGTTGAAGCTTGCTCGCTTTCTTTGGTGGCTGATTTACCAAGGTATTTATCTCAAGGAGTGTCTCCTTAATATTTAGATTTATCAACCCAAGTGTCTTATTTTTCTAGACAAAAGTCTTCAAACATCTCTTTTGGTCTTGCCCCAAATCCTAATCTACTTGACACTAAATTCATATCCTCTTTTAGTGTTTTTTCCCAAACCCATTTTCTTAGTGAATGGTCATTTTTGGGATAATGTTGAGTGGCTAACATATATAACATTTTTATGGAATTTATTTAGGGTTATCATATTATTTTAATTATGAAAAGATAGAAATTCAAATTTGATTAACAATGAATAAACATCGTGTCTCTTTTATGTTATGACAAGGTAGTTATTATCTCTTAATATTTTATGCAAATACATGCATAATAAAATAAGATGTATCTATAATTTAAACACCTACATGAGTTACTAAAATGTTAAGAGAGTGCTGCTTTCACTATGGGTCATTTCCCCTCAAACCACCTAGCACACAGATTACTCCACTAGTGCCCTACATCTATTTCTTCACTCCTCTTCATCATCAATGGGTTGGAGTCTATTGAAGCTACATAGGGAGTTTTTATTGGTCTATATTGATGGATCTCTATTGTGTATGGGAGTGTTCCAATTGTAATTATTATTCAAACACCTATTATTTATGTATTATTATCATTATCTCCCCTATATCCTATTTAGGATGGTTGGGTGGTATTAAAGCCTCCTTTTATTGATATTTTCTCTTAGATTTACCAACCACTTAAGGATGTTATTCCACCTCTTAATTTTTGGGTAGAAACTTGTTCTTATTTATTTTCATTTTATGTTTTAGTTTTGTGTTTTTTAGTTCTCTCACTTTTGTGCCTTGTCCTAAGTTTATGTTGATGTGAGCTGATCTATTTTAACTAGCATAGAATTTGGCCATGACCTTATACTTGGCACTTGATTATTTTAACCCCTGTGTGTGTGTATTAATGATAGTTTCATTGATGAGTTCCAATTATAAAATAAAAAATATTGATAAAACATAAAAACCAAAAAAGTATTTGATCTTTATCATGGTTGTTATCCATATATATTTTTACATATTTACTGTATTATAATATTTTACATGTTTTACTGTTTCTTATTAGTACTAAATTTATCAAAATTTTAAACTCCAAAAAATTAACAAAAAAAAAATCCCTTTATCTTTGGTCATAAAATATGCATCATACCTATCACTAAATTTTTTGCATTCATGCTTTAACATCCACTTTATAATAGTATACCTTTATGTAGGTAAGAGGTGGGATAATCTAGCTATATATTATTAGGTTTATATTTATGGATACTTGGGGGTGGGGGTCACATTTTCTATATAGAACTACCTTTATATGCATCATATTTATTACTAATTACTTACTTGAGGTATGAATATATTAATTATGTACATGGATATGTTCATTATATTTTTATCATATTATTACATTAGAAGAATATAATTTATACATAACTATCCTCAAAGTAATGAATTTGTGTTAGATATCCTCCTTGATTTGATTGAATTCTTTTATTTTTTTGATTTCACATGGAATTTTCCTTCTATTTACATTAAACACTCTTCTACCCACTTATTTTTGTGTTTCATTGGTCTTTACCATTTGACAATTGGTCCCATTCTTAGAATTACAATAGACATATTAATGATGACAACATATTTATTGGGGAATTATGTCATTTCTTTTATTGACTTATAAGGGAAGCCTGTAAGTGTTTATAATCCTCCTCATATCATTATTCTATTTTGTGAACCTTATTCCTTATTCTACTAGTTTTTAATTTATTCTACCTATATAACTAAAAAATAAAGGACATGATTTCATACATGGTTATACCTATTTTACTATGGGATAATCATACCAAAGAATGATATTTATTTATTATATATATGTAAACATTTTTTTAATTTTGGGTGGTGTTTTACCTTTGCATGGGTCTCATTGACATTGATGAGTTTATTTAATCATGCCATTAACATAATATACCCATGGGGGTGTGACACTTTTAGTTTCATCTTACATATTGCATTTATGTATCACTTTAGTAGGCCATATTACTTAAATTTCTTACCTTATTTCATTAATTGGGGAATTTTAGGTCTTTAACACCTTTTTGTCTTTGAATTTATTGAAATTCATAAACATTATTCACTTGAATATATATAAAAAATTAGTATACATGACACATAATTTATTATGGGGGGTGGGACTATACCCACACATGAATTCTATATATAATTGGCACAAGATATTGTTAACTTTAAACTCTACTATTTACACACTAAATTGACATATGGTGGTTATCATTTATATATTTATCTTTCTTTTAGAATTTACATATTAGAGTTAAGATATATTAATAATGTACATAAATATAATTAAATTTTAATTAGATTTATTTTTATTATTATTATGTAATTGGCTATATCATATATCATGACATCTCTATTGTGTACTTCAGTTTTGGACTTGTATTACAAATTTAACTTGCATTATTACATGGATCATGATACTCAATACAATCTTTAAGAATTTTATCATTCTATAATTATCATTATTTATAAATATACAGCTCATATATTTATCATCATGGGGTGAAGAAATACCAACATTGGAAAATTTTCAAAACACTATATAAAACATTGCAAAAAAATTATTTTTCTTTGAAAAAAATGCAATATGTGTGTGTGTGTGTGTGTGTGTGTGTGTGTGTGTGTGTGTGGTATTTCTTAAGTTAGTGATATTTAGATTCATAGGTTACATAATGCTTCATTTCACACTATGCACCCACATCTGGTAGGAGCCAATTTCATAGACAACATGTCATAGCTTGGGGGTAATTCCATTATAATTTATTTTTTCATGGTTATTTTTATATTTACTTTTATTTTATCATATTTAGTTATATTACTACATATTATTATAGTATATTATACAAATCTTGTCTCATGGATATTTTATATTGTAATTTTTGCATCATTACATTGATTTTTGGTTTATGAATGATTATCTATGAGTGCATGTGTTTACATATTTATGTTTCATTTCCATATGTGATCTTATTATCATCATGTTTTATGAGTCACATCATGAGTTGATTAACTAACTTGGGTGTGGTCACTAACAATATGTGGTCCTAAATTAAGTACACTATATACATTATCAAAATGATATATACATACATACATATATATAATTATTTGGTACCTACATTTCCATTGTGGTTACCATGCATTTATGGGGACATATTAATTGATTATATTTTAATTTTTTTATATGGCCCATATAGGGTGTGTTTGTTAAATGGGATATACTATTTTATCCTATTTTCAAATTTAACTTTACATGATATCTTATGGAATGATTGGATGCTAATAAAAAAAATTTAATGATATAATAATTGAAAAAAAAATCAATTTATATGTGTATATAATAACACACTTTGGATAATTATTTTTTAGCATATAATGACAAAATTTTAATTACATATATTTTGAATAATAATACATGATGACTAAATTATTTTCCTATCATATGTTTATTTAAACGTGATATTATGAGATGAGTGATTACATAAATAGGGTATTCATCCCTCACCTAAAAATGGGGCATATATGAAGGAGTTTTATAAATTTAAGATTAAATTATATTATTAAAGATGAGATAAATTATCTAATTCATTGATTAATAAGTGGATTGGGTGATGGGGAATCCCAAATAAGTGTCTTGGATATATTTCAATTTTTTTTTTAAAGTATAGGACATGTGCATTGGGTGCAAGTGATTCTCATGAGAAAGTGTTGGGATATGTTTTCAACACCTATTAAGGTATAGATATGGAACAATTATATTTTAATTTAGGGTCAATACCAAATAGATTTATTATTCGTATGATTCATTTTAATTTTCAGAGATAATTCAAAATTCAATTTAAAAATATTCAAAAATTAGAAAAACATACATGTATATCTCGAGTAATTTAACTACATGTAACAATTGGCACCTATTTCAGGTAAATCAACTAATCAATTGTGAATGGAAACTTAATAAGATCAAGATCAAAAACCTTCATTCATCCCTAGGTAATTTAAGGGTGTATTTAAAATTATTGACATTTACACTTTTATTTACACATGCATTTCACTCACATACTCAAGTCAAAATGGGGGCATGAAGTGGATACCCAAATTTGGCACAAAACCCTTCTTACCATTTTGTATTCCCAATTTAACTTATTTGATAAAATTGTATATTTATCTTGTTTCTAATATGATCTAAACCTCACATAAGTCTATATTTTTTATATATATCTTAAAAACATATCAATACTTATCCAAAAGGTATTCATTAGTACATTTTGAATTAAATATTATCCATTAGCTATCTTTACCTAGAAACTAGAACCCAACTTGTGTCTTGGACAAACCCATGGTTATACAGGCCCAACTTAGATGAAACCATTCCATATGGGCTTGTATTTTATTTTTTTGGTTTGTATAAGCCTTAACCCTTCCCATTTTTATTTTCTCAAGCTGGTTGACACACTTTAGCTCTCTTAGATCATTCTATAAATACAAAATATTTCTAATCTAATTAATGACTACAGAGAGAGATTAAAATCAATAGAGAGGAGGATGAAATTTGACACTTCAATATTACAAGGATAAATATTAGAGCCAAGCTTCTCAATTAAAGTGGTGCTTCATTGAATTAAATCATATATACCTGTAAAACTTATCCTTATCGATATCTCTACAAATTTCCTTATGCCAAAGGAGAATAATTATATTTTAATAGTTTCATTAATCAAATTTATTTAATATTAGTTTTAAATCATTACTGAATCTATTACATTCATATACCACAAAATTTACGTTGAGTTTTTATTTCAATCGTGTGGGATACATAGTTTACAATGTTGCTTTGGTAGTTTCTCAAATTCATTACTTTACTTTTTATTTTGGAATGATCAAGATAGTTCAAAGTGAATATTTATTCATACAACATATTTTTATTTTCATATCAAAATTATTAATTAATAATAATGAATATATAATGCACATGCACCGGAAAACTCAGAGTTTGAAACATTATAAAAACACACCGCATAGCATAGAGATGTACTTAGAGGCATAAGAATAGGGAAAATATGGCCATGATTTTTTCATATAGGATTTCAATTTTTTTTTGGTATAAGTACAAGTTTAGTTAAAATTAGTTCATAAGTCCAAAAATATAGAATAAGTTAAAATAGGAATACAGAATAATATTTACATAGTAGTCAAGACATGATTGTTTATTAACCTCTTTTTCAAATTATTTATTTGATTTAGCTTTAATTTTATGACATATAGGATTTTTTTCATTAGTTAGCCTATTAAATAAATATTAATTTAATATTTCAGTTATATATACTTATTTTTATTTAATTATAACTTGTTTATATATATTTTGGGTAAAACAATAGATTTATGATAAACAAGGTGTTGATAAGCACAATCTACTAATAGACTAAGGAAAATTGAAGGAAATCCAAAAATAATTATATAAATAAAAAATATAAGTCCAAATGGGGATGATGAGGCTAAGGGAAAGGCTATTGTCCGAAAATAATAATAAATAAAATAAGTAAACGTAGCCCAAAAACTAGTCAAAGGGGACAAATAGGGACATGAGAAAAATGTAACATTGTGTAAAAGGGATCCATACATAGAATGTGAGATGTGGAAAAACCCATAGGTAGTAACACTTATTTAAAATATAAGAACAATAACATCAAAAAAAAAATTTCTAACAACCACTTCAATGAATTAACAAGTTAACATGTAAATAGATGTGAACTAGCCTTTTTTTCATCTTTATGTTTTGAAACTTTTCTAAAGAGACAACAAAAGATATTTGAAATATGGTTACCATATAAAAAGGACCATAATATGCACCAAAATCATTAGGATATATGAAAGTAAGATTATTAAAATTTAAAATTTAAAATTTCCAAGTTTTTAACTATATGATTTCCTACAAAATCAAGTTATATCAATTTTTATGAATGCTACTAATGTAATTCATTGAATTAAGACTAAAAAAAAATATTTGTGAAGATCTAATAATTTTTATATAAATATATCTTATTGATGTAGCATTTAGAGGATATTCTAGACAAAAATAGGGTTATTAGGCCATGAGGTTGAATCATTTAGTCAAACCATATAATTTCAAGACAATCCATGGTTAAGACCAAAGTATGACTATAAAAAATAAAGGAAAAGGTGGCAAGGCCATCATTTACTCTAAAATCCTTAAAATTCAAAGTATTTAATATTGTAATATTATTTTTTTCTTTTTAGTGGCTTCAAAAACTCTTATAATTTTTATTTGACATGTTTTTTTATAAATTTTCATAGAGCATGGTTGGGTGATTACCAATTTCCAAAGTCACCAATGCCATTGTGATTGTAATTTTGAGAATTTAGATTAAACTAACTAAATATGTCAATTTAAACCCCAAAGTGCATAATACATTTAATAGGAGAGATTATGGAAGCAAATCAAAATAGATGAAGAAACTCTTACCAATTCCTTGATTCAACTAGCCTCCCTTCAAGATCTTTAAACAAAATTTTTATATTTTTGATTGAAATTAGAGTCAAAATTATAACATGATGATATCTTGATTGATGTCTGTGATCAAGGATTTATGGACTAGTTGATCATGGATTTGGCATGGAGATTTCATGGATTCAATAGATTATTTCTAGTTGTTAGTTGCCTTGGCCATGAAAGAGTGGCTTGTATAAATAATCCAAGGGGAGGAAGATCAATGGATCTCATTCAAAGTTGAGCCTTGAGGATAAAGGGTAGAGGAATTTATAAGGAATTAAAAATTCCTTGGAAGCCTCTAGAATGGAGGCTTGTAGAGAGCAAAGGCTAGATAGAGGAGGTTATATAATTGGATAATTCTAGAATATCCTTTGGGATTAATTAAGATTAGTGAGGGATTAGGATAGGGATTAGGTTGGAAATTAGGGACCATAGGTGTAGGAGAGCCTAGGAATAGGCTAGTATAAGTGGGTAGATGAGTCATGGGATTTTTTAATTCCCAATTAAAGGATAAGATATATAAGGATGGGATAAGACATGATTTAAGGAGATTAATTGATTGGTGGGGTATAAATAAGATTAGTAAATGAATAAATGATGATGGGGGAATATTAGATAAATGACTAAGATTAGGATAAATAAGATAAATGATCAATATTAAATAGAATAATCAAGGTGAGTAGATTTAGGTTCATACATTTTCCCCCTCTTTGAAAGGGCATTGTGAGTGGATGAAGTGGAAGGAGTAATGGTTTTTCAAAGAAAAAATATTTCATGGATGAATGTTAGTAAATGACATTAGTGGATATTATTCCCCCTTGAGGGGACATGTGAGGAACAATGAGATGAATGGCCACTCGAAAGAGGAAATGAGGGGTGGGATGCGATGGATAGATGAGGGGATGGGATGCTATATGTGAGATAGATGATGAAGAAAATAAAATCAGCCTAAGAAGTGAGCTTCAAATGGATTATGACCTTGACAAAGACATATGCTTAGGGAGTGAAAATAATAGTGTGATGGTTATCAACACATCCCAAGGGGGAATCAATCATAACATGATGATGATAGTATAAAAGGCTGCAAGCTTTCGATATAACCCAAGCAAGGACACATGTAAGGGAGAGTTATAGGATAGTATAAGACTTGATTTGATAAGATTAATGATAAGTGTAGATCAAGGATGAATTAAAGCAATATGATTAAGGTGATTATAGAGAAAAAACAATATGATTGATTGACCAAAATACAAAAAGAGAAGAATTAGATGGCATTGCATTAAATCAATGAGCTATAATATGATTAGGAATAATGATTCCCCTAGCAAGGACATATGAAAAGTATTGATAAATGATAAATTAACTAATCAATGATGATGGATTACTGATGGATAAAAATATGTGTGTTATGATTTTCTAGGCACAATTGATAGGTGTGGATGATTGATGAAAAAGATTAGGGAGATGATTTTAAGGATGGTGATTGATCAATAGATTGATTGATGAATGATTGATATTATAACTCAAAGATTGAAATGATTTAGGAATTGAGGGTGATGAAAAATAAGATAAATGTGATGATGAATGATTAGGGAAGATGAAAGAATGGCCAAGCTGACCTCAGGCACACCATGTGACTGAGTATTGCTTACATAGTCTGAAAAGACATTAGGACAATGTAGTTCAGACTTAGGGATAAATGAAAATTGATGGAGTAGAATATGATGATGATGAGGATTAGTGATTTAGAGGATAAAATATTATATATTATTTAGATGAGTTGAGAGGATGAGATTAGTGAAAAATAAGGATGATTAGATGATTAAATAAATGATGAGGGTGTAGATCAAGCCATCACAACTTCTATAAGGCTCATCATAATATAAGAAATACATTAGATATGGAACTTGGTATTATGCTCCATGATATGAGTATGACCAAGAGGACATGGTGACAAAGTGTATAAAATTAATAAATAGTAAACTTTGCATCATCTAGGGCACCTAAAAGCATCGTGATAGCTTTTGATGTCATCATAACATCCTCATACATTGCCCAATAGTCAAACATAAACACGATGCAATACTATAGACAAATAGATAATCATATATATACATGATGCAAATAATTCAAAAAACATAGAGCATATAAGTATCTACATGTAATATCATAATGTCTTGTTTAATGATGGGATGAGTGATTAGGTGATGGGATGGACTAGGATGATCATGATGATGCAAATTTGGAGTAAGGTTATAGACTTTGGAAAAGGGTATATATTTTGAATAGATGAGTGACTTAGATGAGGATTAGTAAGCTATGGACTTAGGCTAGGAACTTTGACATGGAGTAGACTAGGGACTTGGATAGGATAGAGATTTGGACTAGACAAAGGACTAGTATTAGGAGAAGATTGCTAAAGACATAGGACAAGATGAATAGGATGTGGGGACAAGGCAAGATGATGAGATGGATAAGACTTAGATAGGATGAATAATATATATAGGACATAGGTCAAGATGACATATGATAAAATAATTGAAACATAAGACATGATAATAAAGAGATTGAGAGCATAAGACAAGGTGGGATGACAATTAGATGGATAACAAAAGGACTAGGATACTTAAGATAGATGAAAAGATGACATAAGATAAGACAATTGGGATATTTTTTGGGATTTTTAAATTTATGATTTGTAGGGTTTTGGGGATATCTCAATTTTTAGGTCTTTTTGTAATATGTATGTACATTATACAAATGGGGTTACTAGCAAAGGAAATACCAATCCTAGAAACTAGGATAAGGATGGATGGATGAAATAAGGGATGGGAAGATAAAAAGATGAGGATGAAGGTGAAAAGGGTTTGATGATATCAGCGTATAAGAACTAAATATCTATTAACCTGAGTGTGGATTAGAGGATATGCCATGATGATTCTAGAACATTTCTTAAGACATATTCCTCTCTTACAAAGGTCAAGATGTGAAAGAATGAGGGACATAATAAGATACATGATATGATGACAGATGATGGGTAGGTACAATGGATAGAGGGATAATATAAACATAAATGACATAGAGGGGATTGACAAGGGACATGAAATGGATGTATTTTGCCCCCAAGTGTTGAGGTACAATACATACAATAAATTATGTTACCATGACACTGGAGACTAGTTTTTATCATGGTACTTGCTCAAGGTGGAAAAAGATTTATTTTCACCATTAGATGAATGATTTTTAATTTTTTTTTGATTTTTTCGATTTTTTCAAAAAAATTTAATTTTTTAGATGGCATCTCAATTTATTAGATATGGGTATGAAATTAAAGATGAAAACATTTTGTGATCTTCAACCAACACTTGTTCTAGAGAGATATTGTGATACTAGGATCATGTTGTTATGTTTGGATGTATTGGGATCTATGTGACCTATGATGATTTTAATTGAGACCCCTCTAAACATCTAGACTAGGTGTCTTTATCTTCCATATGAGAGATGATGCTACTCATAAAGGTGATGGATTGGATTAGATATTGATTTTGATAAGGGGTATTAGACTTTAATGGATGATAAGATCATGATAGGATGGTTTAATGGGTGATTGGGGATTAATAATAGTAATCACAAACATTGTTGGAGATGTTGGACATTATATATTTGATTGGTACCATATGATAAAAGACTTTAAGAGATCCAATACACTTTGACTTTGTAGTAAATCTTTGATCTAATTATTTAAAGGATTATCAATCATAATAATAGTGATTTTAACATTAATTTGATCTTGATATTTTATTATATCTTAATTTCCCCTTAGTACCTAACTTTGGGCTTCACTAGAGGATATTAATTTTTAACTTGATAGATAATGATTATTTTGATAGTCCCTTAGTGCCTAATTTTGGGCTTGACTAGGGGAAGACACTTTTGAATTAGGTCAAGGATTTGAATTTTTTGGATTTTGACTTATGGGATCAAATGTGATATGGTCTTGGACCTTTGTATTTGGGGCACATATTATATTTCTCAAAGAAGGGTCCAATGATGTATGTTTTTTTCATCCCTATGGTAGGCGGTGATTAAATGATCATTGATGGGAAGAAATGGGTTTATGATGGATGAAGGTGGAAGAAATGAGATGATGACTCCAATGAGTGGTGATGGGGTAGAATAGTATTCATAGGGGTTCCTAGGAGACCCATTTTTGAGATCAAATAAAATCTCATTAAGATCAATAAAAGGATCACTAGGACTAGATGAAAGACATGCCTCCAATGTAGGATCAGATTCATTCTGACAATCCTTGATAGATAAATATTGTGAAAACTCTATTATGACTTTATCATTCTAATTGGGATCAAAATATATGCTTGGTGATTAATTTTCATCCAAATGAGAAGTATTTTTAAAAATGTAGGCATAGTCATCATCTACTTCAACATTTATGAGGGATGATGTTTCTAATGAGGAATTTAATTCAAATACTGGTATTGAATATGATCCTAATGTAGGCAATACTTGTATCAACTTTGATTCCAGATCTGATGTACAAAATGTAATGCTGCTAGTATAAGAATCATTATCCAAAAATGACCTCTCAACATGGGGTCTTTGATATAATGAATGAGGGGGAGATGATATAATAATAATGGATTTTCCAATTATAGGCCCATGAAATAAGGATTCATGGGGGATGGGAGGACTTGGTGCATGGGAAATAGACTCATATTTGATGGAGGATTTGTCAAAAATAGGGGAACCATGGAATATGGGTGTGGTGTCTTGACCTTGGCTCAAAAATGGAAGAGTTTGACCATTATCAAGATTGGAATCTTGACATTTATATTTTGTTCACCTATGGATGTAGACTCATCTGATTCATTCTTGATTTATATATCACCATGGTGAATGAGGTATTGGACATAATTTTGTAAATTATGACATAGATTAATGGTATACCCCCAGGTTTGGTGATATGCACAATATTAGTTAGCTTTATACTAAGAGGGATCATGCTTAGCATGATTAAGATGTTGTATGGGTGGATAAACCATCATGTTAGTGAAAATAAGTTTGTGGAAGAGGGCTTACAAGAATATAGGAAGATAAGTGTGGGACCTATCTTCACTTCATGACTTAGATGTGGAATCATTGGACTTTGGATCAGATGGTTGTTGACATGACTAGGTAGGTGGACTAGTAATAGATGAGGTGGCTAGGATTGGATTCACTTTACTAGTAGAGAAAGGGGTAGATGATTGGCTATGACTAGTGGATGGAGGATTTGAATGGGACTCATGTGGAAGTGTGAAAACTAGAGGTAAGGTTAGATGGATGGGGTTAAAGTTTGTAGGAGGTGTGGTATTCATCTCAAGGAGGTTTTAAAGGAACATATATATATTGGTAATGAGACATTGCTCAATTAGGGTGTTGATAAAATTTATTTTGGATGAAATGGATGAAGATGAGATAAATTATGAATGATTTGATTTTTTTAGCCCCAATCGGTAGGTGTGGGGGATTGAATGGAAATACTAAGGGATGAAGATGGATGTATGGAGAAAATTTAGACAAAGGATTTATTTATTATGATTTCAAGTTTGACTCGATGATATGAGATGTTGGATGGGATATGACAATATTTAAGTAAACCAATTAGGATGTGAGCTATACATTTTATGATTGTGATTGGATTTAACTAAGTGAGCTATAACAAGATTTAAGAATGGATGAGGGGCTAGAATAAACAGATGGACTAATTTTGACTGGATTGATTAGATTAAGATTAGCTTAAGACTAAGATGATTGACAAAAAAATATGCAATAATTTTATTAATAGGATTGTGATTATGATTCAAACTTGATTAGACACAAGAAAACTAATGATGAGGACTATAATAAGAATTCTTTTCCAATATGAATGAGGACCAAAGGATGATTATAAACCTGATGGGGGGATTAGTATAGATAATAAGATTAATTGGGCTGGACTATGATTGAGACTAGGTTGATAAGGTGACTAGGCAAGACAAGATCAAGACAAATGATTTATTATGGATAAAGTGGACTTATGAAAATATGTGATTAGGATATGTAGGTGATGTGGATGGATGAGACTAGACTAGGAGGTGATAAATATTGGTTATAAACAAGGTGGATTAAGTGATAAATATGATGTTAGGGATGATTAATGTTAAGGCTAAGTGAAGAATACGAGGTTGGAGATAAAAAGTGATGGAGGGATGAGAAGACTTGATTATAATATGTAAGTGATGGGGGTATGACCAATTATGGGTAGATATGACTAGACTAGGATGAGTTTAAGACAAGAGGGTGATGGAAGATAGGATGATATGAGTAAAAGGATGTACAAATATAATATGTATAAGAGGATGATGATAATGATGCATATAATGATATAATGATGATGTAATGACATACATGATGATGATGTGTACAAAATTATCTAGATATGTGTGTGTAGGTTTGGGTAAAGGCTGACTTGGCTCAAAAATAATATGGGTCTAGCACACCACTCACTAAATTAAGTAAACCATAAACCTGAGATTAGTAAACTAAATTTTGGTGTGTAACCTAATGACTGCATGATTTAACAACTTTGTAGGTGAGGTTGTAGGCCAGTGACCCATTATGGAATCTCTCAAACCCTCTTAATCCCATATACACATGATGGTCACTTGGGAGATGATACTAACTCTAGAAGCAAGTCACATGTTACAACTAAAAGGTCCTATGCTAGGCTAAATGAGCTCTCTAAGGGCGTCCCTGATATATTCTAGGTATAATGGGTCGCAAGTTTATGTAGGATATTATATAATTCCTATTTTAGACAATTAAATCTTCCCCTTCATGGAAGACCTATATGGGGTCAACTACTTAGCTTAATGACAATTTTACCTAATATTTATACTCTATAAGAATACAGAGTGTGGATTAGTGCATGGTGGTGAAATCCATGGTCACTATCCTCTTTAGACTATGAAAAGTACATGGGTGTCAATTCCACATCATGTTTCCCCTAGAAAATAAAAAAGGGAGGGTTTATTAGCAATTTTTTATCCTCCAATAATTGCCACAAGGATGTAAGGAGGAGAGCATACACCACTATATCCCTTGGGTGACAAACAAGTAGAACAAAAATAGATTAATTTGATGTGAGATATATACAAGAGTATAAAAGATATATATATATATATGTATATATATGTATATATATATATATATATATATATATATATATATATATATATATGTATGTATGTATGTATGTATATATATATATGTATGTATGTATGTATGTATATATATATGTATATATATATATATGTATATGTATATACATACATACATATATATATACATACATACATACATATATATATACATACATACATACATATATATATGTATGTATATACATATATGTATATATATATATACACACACACACATACATACATGTATGTATGTATGTATATATGTATATATATATATATATATATATATATATATATATATATATATATATATATATATATATGTATGTATGTATGTATATATATATATATGTATGTATATATATATATGTATGTGTGTGTGTGTGTGTGTGTGTGTGTGTGTGTGTGTGTGTGTGTATAAAACATGATTTAGTGATTAAAATGATTTTTAGACAAATGAAAATGAGTTTTAAGATGCCAAAATATCTTTGGCATGTGGCCTATAAGAAAATGATTAGTAGTTTGATTGGCACTCGTGAAAGGGAAACCTGTAAGACAAGACATTAGACAAAATATATGACCTACAAGAGAAGATGTTAGAAAGCCAAAATTACTTATAGATTCACCCCTAAAATAAAAAAAAATGTTTTTCTAATAAGTATTAATAAACACCATGAAAAAAATTATGATTTGGCTCTATAACTTCTTTGGGTGAGTAGGTCATGACGTTGGTATTTGGGAGTAGTAGCTCCCAGTGGGGTCAAAAGGCAACACCACTTACAAGGTTAAGGGGTAACACCACCTATATCATTAAGGGGAAGATCCCCTTATGGGGTACAGGGGCAATTTGGGCCTTTTTGAGATGCTTGGAATGACTCAAAAATCACTTTAAAAAATGCACTTAAAAAGGGCAATTTTGAAGGCAAAAATGAGTGCAAAAATGCAATTGTAGCAGACAAAACCATAGATACGTAGTTACAATAATAAAATACCACTTCTAAAAATTGTAATATCATGACTTTTATATAATATCCTAACTGCAAAGTCAAAATTTTATAGAAAGGAGATAACTACTAGTGGTTACCACATGATCTTCTATATAATCACAATATTTAAGGCAATATCAAAAAAATTATTACAAAATCACAATTTCGGGATTAACAATATTATAAAGGAGATGGAAAATGGAAGATTTTGGACCTATAACTTATTTACAAGACTAAAATGATGAAAATTTAAGATGATATGAATATTGACAATATGAAGGCAATAAATTCAACGCCTAGAGTTAACAAAAGTTATTACTATTTATGATTTCACAACAGGTGGTTGAGAGGGGGTTTGAAGATGTTTTTAGTTGATCTGGGATAAGGTCCCCCTATTTCCTAAAGATAAAAAATCATTAAATAAATAGAGACCAAGTAGTTAACAAGTTAGCAAGCCAATTTAATGGTTTTGACTAAAAACTCAAAATCACAACTTGTGAGGGTAATACCATGATTTTAAGGCAAGATCATGATTGTGAAGTTTCAATTTTTTCCTTCAATACCCAATAATTTTATAAAACTAAAGCCTATAAAATCATAAATATAAAGACAAAACCATAGATTTTAACACAAAATCATAATATATTGTGAAAAAGTCAAAAACCTGCAAAAGAGATAACTATTAGTGATCAATGTGCTAGTCAGGACAATATCGCTAATTTTTTAGAAAAAATATGAGTTTAATGGAAATATCATGATTCATGAATCTATAGTTTTGTAGTAGAGGGTTAACCTACAAAAAATTTGGTCATTAATGGTTAAAGTATCCAACACAAAACTATAACTCCCAAGGATAATATTGCAACTATGAATCAATGGTTTTACAAAACAAAACCATAATTCACTCGGGTGTGACTATTTTGCAAAATCTAGGACTTGTTCTCCACCTAGTCAACCTTGTAATTGATTCAAATGATTCTAACAATCAATAAAGTTAGATTAAAATGGATTAAACACACTATGGTCACCAAAATGTGATAGTAATTTTGAGCACTTGGATTAAACTAACTAAATATGTCAATTTAAACCCTAAAATGCATAATATAATTAATAAGAGAGATTATGGAAGAAAATCAAAATAGATGAAGAAACTCTTACCAATTCCTTGATTCATCTAGCCTCCCTCTAATATATTCAAACCAAATTGTTGGATTATTGATTATAATTAGACTTAGAATTATATCATGATGATAGCTTGATTAATGTTTATGATTAAGTTTTTATGGACTAGTTGATCATGGATTTGGCATGGAGATTTCATGGATTCAATAGATTGTTTCTAGTTTCTAGTTAGCTTGGCCATGGAAAATTAGATTGTATAAGTAATCCAAGTGTAGGAATATCAATGGATCTCATTCAAAATTGAACCTTGAGGATCAAGGTTGTAGGAATTTCCAAAGAATTAAAAACTCCTTGGAAGCCTCTAGAATGGAGGCTTTTAGAGAGGAAGGGACAAGATAGAGGAGGTTCTATAATTGGAAAATTCTAGAATATCCTTAGGGATTAATTAGGATTACTAAGGGATTAAGATAGGGATTATGTGGGTTATTAGGGACTATGGGTGTAAGAGATCCTCAAAACAAGCTAGTGTAGGTGGGTA
Organism: Torreya grandis; assembly: GCA_037957365.1. Taxonomy (NCBI): domain Eukaryota; kingdom Viridiplantae; phylum Streptophyta; class Pinopsida; order Cupressales; family Taxaceae; genus Torreya; species Torreya grandis. The sequence continues at coordinate 507,796 of JARHVA010001619.1, read as the reverse complement.
GATGAGCCATGGGAATTTTAAATTCCCAAATAATGGATAAGATAGATTAGGATGGGATAAGACATAATTTAGGGGGATTAATTGATTAGTGGGGTAGAAATAAGATTAGTAAATGAATAAATGATGAGAGGGAGATATTTGATAAATGACTAAGATTAGGGTAAATGAGATAAATTAGTGGGATTAACTAGAATAATTAAGGCAAGTAGATTCAGGTGCCTACAACCACTTCGACCACCTACATATATGAAAAAACCTCAATGTGAATTCCCCCAAGATGTGGGTATATGATCAAGAGACATGTATTGAGTAGATGGAGTAAAAGGTGTATTTTATAGCATAATTATACACTAAACATCTAAGGTCTACTAATCTCTTAATCTTATCCCATGTGGCTAGTATGTTATAGAGGGATTTTTTGAACAAACTTAGTGATATGGAATTCAGAAACCACATATTTATAATTAACACATAATAAAATGAGGTACTCAGTGTTAATTATGTTTAATGCCTAGATTTCATGAAAATATATGGGCAATGAGTAATTAAAGAATTGTTGATTGATCTATAAAATACTATGAGATATATAACAAGGAAAGAGCTAGGTCATTAATGACAGGATGACCTTTTAGAGGATAGTAGCTATGGTACCATAAATGAAGATAGTGATCATGGTTACCATGTTAAACCTATTTTATGGAGGATGGGTTATACTATTCAAGTAAAGCTAGGAAAAGGTAGAAATAGAGCAAGGGCATGTGATGAAATGTACCTCATATGTGATGGATGAGTTGTGAAGGTATGGCGATCACATTATGGATATGGGTAGTAAAGTATTGGACTAGAAAAATCCATCATGAGTGCATGTGTATGATAGGATTAACCCATGTGTATGTATGACTAGATTCAAGTGAATCCCAAACCCCATACTACCAATAAGTGTGGCATGGGCTAGAATATGACTAGGGCTTAGTCAATTAATATGCATCAATATTTTTACCTATATGAATGTAATATGCATAGGTAATGTGTATGTATTTTATTCATGAGAAAAAAAAATCCATGATGGATTGTTTGATCAATGTATCTGATTATTTTACCAAAATGTGACATTATGGTATAATGAGACTATTACAATGGTAAAATAAGATGTGCAAGATAGATATAGAATACAAGGTATTAAATGATAAATCAAATATATTATAATTAATAATAAGAGTAAAAAAGTAAACTTAAAACTTATTTTAAAAGCAATGGAAAATATGGAAAGCAAAAGAGATGGAATAGTTTCAACTTCAAAGAAATCTAGAATTATGGAAGTACAACCCTATCTTTAAGGGAATGAATGAGGTCTGTATGAATTATAGATTATGTATTATGTAGGGATAGATTAAATAGATGTTGTTTGAGAAATGAATATACATAGGGAATATTTAATGATGTTCTTTTATGATAAATTAAAATTTTCTTAGGTGATGAATGTGTATTGTGCACCTTTCTAGATTTTAGATTTTTTAGTGTAGGTTTACCTCCATATGTCACAGAGTCTTATATTTAGGTTTATATTAAGTAAAAGTTAGAATGGATGAAATGATGTATTATTTATATATTTTTATAATATTTTCCAACACATTAAAAGAATAAGGGATATAATTAGTTAGGTCAGTAAACCTAAAGGAGTTTCAATTATGTATCTTGCATGCTAGAATTAGACCACATGTAGTTATTTTTTAATGTAAAAAGAATATTGAGTAAAAGTTTCAACCTCCTCTTCCATAGAAGTGAGTATGAAACTACATAAAATTTTTCCTAACCCTAATTTAATATAATCTATAATTTTACTTTGAATATAAATGCTTAATATAAAATATATATTTATGTAGAGTGTGCCTAAACTTGAGATGAAAATTATTTCTTATTGATACTTCTCTTTGTATTTATTCTCATAATGTTTTATTGGTAATTTAAAAGGAATTATTTTTACATATATTTATATATAGTACATGAAACATTAAATTGTTGATGATATGAAATACTAATATTTAAAATCAAAGGTGTGGGAAATAAGAACAAGGTGCAATGACCCATAAAAGTAAAGGGACAAATTCAATGACACCAAATCTATAAGTGGTGTGGGGTTTGTGATATAGTATAAATATTATGTTTAATAATATATATTTGGTTTTAATAAAGTAAAATATCGTAATCATTTTGATTAAATAAATCTAGGATATAGTTTTACATTAAAATTTACATAGGCAGTTGGACTAAATAGTTAAGTCTAGAGCAAGTTTTGTTATATAAACTTGTAAATATATTTTGAAACTTAATACAATACATTTTTAAAAATTTATTGTGTGTTTGATTGAATAGAATTTGTATTCAACTATTTCATATTATTAATAGTGGTATCAAAGATTACATGAAAATGAGATATGAGAAAAATGGTAATGGAGGTTGAAGATTAAGTTGGAGTGTTGACATGTAACCATGAATATGATGAAGTATGAGGAAACTGAGTAAATTTTTTTATAATTATATTAATTTTTTTATTTTTTATATTAGATTATATATTATTTTACATGTGTGCATGTGTGATTTCACACATAGAGTTTATAGATTGTGAGAAGAAATGTGGAATATATATATATATATATATATATATATATATATATATATATATATATATATATATATATATATATATATACACTAAAAAAGAGAGGATATTTACATTGTTTTTACCTTATAAAATAATTTAAATAATAACTATACTGATGTTATTTTGTAAAACAATGAAAAGAGAATTGATTTAATAAAAAATAGGTGTTTTAAAATTTTAAAATTTCATAAAATATTTTCATCCTATCAAACATTCAAACTACTTCCAAAATGATATAATTATTACCTTTACCTAAAAGAGGCATTACATTTTTTTTTTTGGGAATTAAAACATTAATGATGGGATATTTTGGGTTGAATAATTAATTATTGAAATATTTTTGAAGGAAGGTTGTATTTTCTAGAAAGTTCATGGTAAATTTTCTTAAACCATTACATTCTCGATATATGAAAGTATTTCTAACAATGTGTTGCATATGCTATTGAAAAAGCATTGATTTATCTATTTATTGTGTTTGAATATTTTTTTCACTTTGATGCTTTCATAAATATGAAATATTTGGTTTATTTTCTATCTTTATAAAATATTTTTTTATTAATTTTTGTATGTGGCTTCCATACAATGGTATGGATATGAAAATATTTGCAAAAATATTTTATTTATGGAATGTTGATTATGATATTTTAAAAATAATTTCATTTTAATTTATTTAAATGATGATTTGTTAAATCGATATAGAACCCACATTAAGGAAGAAGACAATATTATATGATGTTACCTAGAAAATGACATTTTGAGTGAAATTTTAGAAGCTTTACTTTTTTTTGGCTTCTATAAAAAATGAGGCCTAACATATTTTGATGGAAGAATATTTTCATTATTTGAAATATTATAAAAAATATATTATTGTTGGATAGAGTGTGGAGACCACCTACATGAAAAAAAAATTGTTATTATGCACAAAACAACTATTGAGTAATTATTTATTATTATGTAATTTTATTTTTAATTTATAAATATAAATAAATATTTAATTAATAAAAAATATATTTTGATGAGCTTAGAATATGGGTCATTATTGACATGTTACTTCTCTCAATTCATCTCTCTAAGGATATTGTCTTATGCAAATAATAGATTGTTAGATAACTATTACATGGAAAGTAGATATTTGTCTTGTTTATATTGAACCAAAGACTAAACCTTTACTTTGTCATTATTGTCTAATACATAGCATGTTTTAGTGATTTTTGTTGTGAAGAATGCTCAAGAAGAAGAGACATGTGATGTATAGTGAAATTTCAATTTTGATCTCCATCCAACAGAACTATGAACTCACACAGACAACTTGGTTTTATGGACTCTACAGGCTTGTTTCTACGGACTCCGTAGGCTTGTTTCTACAAACTCTACAGGGTTATTTCTATGGACTCTATAGGCTTGTTTATACAGACTTTATAGGCTCATTTTTATCGACTCTACAGGGTTAATTCTATGGATTTTGTAAAAATAAAGCTACAAATGGGGAAGTTGGTGGTTGGATAAGATGAGAGAGAATCATTTCAGTTGGAGTCAAATGAGGAAAATACTTGAATGCTATTTTTTAGGATTTGATTTTGATAAAGTTGTATATATTTGGATCTTAGGACTATTTTTAGGATAGTGTATCTATTTCATTGGAATAATTAGATCTCTTGGAAATCTAATCTCCTATTTTTGGATGAGTTGATCAACCAAGGAATCCTATCTCTTTGCATTCTATTTTGAGTTAGTTATATTAGTATAAAATGTAAGACTTTTGTTATTTAAAATATATATAATAGATGAAAGATACGTATAGGCATATTACAGGTTTTAGACAGATTGTAATCATTTCAATTTTATGAATTATCACTTCAATTTCCAGCGTTGATTAATCTTTGTTCCTGAGTCTGAGAGGAGCAAGGGCCCACTCTCCTTAGAACTAGGAACTGTGTAAAGTATTTATATTATGTTATATTAACTCTCTGTTATAACTAATTAGAATCTTGTTAATATTTGCATTCATTCATAAAATATCAAAACAAATTCATAATTCAAAAGGCATTTCCTTATTCCAAAGTCATTTCCTTTCTAAGCAAAGTGTGTTTTCTTTTACAAAAAATGTGTGAAGCAAATTTCCTTTTTAAGTTAGGAGTGTGATTTTACTTTCCACGCGAGCATAAATAGGATTATGATTTTACTTTCAAGCAAAAGAGTGGATTTATTTTATTAAATAGTTACATCTTTTCCTTTTTAGAAAAAGAGTGAATCAAGTAGTTTAGGACACATTTATTTTATTAGTCAAAGTTAGAATAGGACTATGAAACACCCCTACAAGTAGACTTCTAGATCTACCATCCTACACCTTATTATAGATAGCTTTGGACACAAGCCCTGGTTGATAAGATATCAATTAAACATTGATTAAATGAAGAGTTAAATGACACTCATCATTTTTGGCACCATTGTTGGGGAAACAAGATGTTAGTAAGGTAGTAATTATTGGTCTAGAGTGAAAAATAGAAAAAAATGTAAAAACCATAAAGTCCCAAAAATAATTCAATAAATTAATGTACCATCCTAGAAAATCTAAAGGAAGATTCATCCCAAAATTTCTACCAAAAACACAAGTTGAAACTCCTTCAACATCTCTGAGTAGTGAACCAGAAGTTATGAGTGAAACCTAGCTATAAGAATATTTAAAAATTTGGATAGAAACCAGGACATTGCCACAAGCAAGCCCCATAGGACAAATTACTCAAGATCAATCTCTTGTAGGAAGACATTATTTAGAAATTTCTAAGGAATTATAAGAAGCATTTCAAAAACCCATAACTAAAGAAAATTTTGAGAACTTTGAACAACCCATAATTGGTACCACAAATATTCAGTGGGAAGATCATCCCATCTTTGAAACATCATTAGAAGAAGAAAATATGGCTCTCCAACAAAATCCATGAAATCAACAACTTGAAAAAATAGGAAGGAATTTTTCCTTTCCTATTGTTGCAAATACTAATGATCAAATCCCCATGAAAAATATTTCACCAACTAATTTTCCAAATTTCTAGGAAAGATCTACAAAATATCCTGATCAATTCCTGTTTGAGCTTAAGGTGCTATGTCAAACCTATGATTACATAACATAGAGCCAAAAATTAAAACTATTTCCCTCTATACTTAAATATGTAGCTATGAGATGGTTCATGGGTTTACCTAGTGATTATATTAGAACATGGAATGATATGAAGACAAAATTCTTAAACAAGTATCAAGATTACTGTCGAGTGCATGAAAGAAAAGAGGATTTCTTCAAAATCAAATAGAATGAGGATGAATCTTTAGAGAATTATTTGGATAGATTCATGTTCACTCATAAAAGAAGCAATTATCCACTCACTGAAGAAGTTCAAAAATTAGGTTTCTTAAAAGGGTTAGATGAAGATACTAGAGATGCTTTAAATATGATGGGAGGTGGAGATATAAATAAGTTGGATTTTGATCAAATTTTTGAGCTTTGTACCAACTAATCTCAAACAAAACTTGGAATTAGGAGAAGAAGGTTTGGGAAATCTAATTAAGTGGGTATGATAATGGAAGAATTTGCCAATCTAAAGATGGATATTCTAATTACACTAAATAGTACTTTGGATGGTCTTTAAGCTAAGGCAAATGCAACAAAACCCTTAGCAATCTATTGTCCTAAGTGAAGACATAAACATGCCATTAGAGACTGCCCCTAGATAAAACTAGTGTTTCATCATGTGGGATATGTGATGTAATAGATAATGATACTAAACATTGCATCCTTCTAACTATTTTAAAAAATTAAATGAAAACACAAATCCAGTCCACTGAAGAAGTAAATTATATATAGAGACAAAACTTTGCCCCACAAAACCAAGCTCAAGGACAGTTTAATGCAAGAAACCTAGTTAATCCATGGATGGCACCATAGAATGTTTTAGTTCCTTCACCTTTTTATAATCAAACCCAAATTACATTAATCCAAAATCCATGGGCAAGACAAGATTGGATGCCAACACCCCCATGGATGGTGCCATAGCCATAGCCACAATAATAATGGGTACCACAACACTAATGGATCCCACAACAATATCAATAATGGAATCCACAGTGGAACCCAAAAAAATAATTCACCCAACCAAGAAGACCAATTCAATAACAAACTATAATGCCACCCCTAGTTATTCAACAATAAGGACAAATTAATTAACCCTCAATGCTTGCACAACCAATAGAAAATCCAAAAAATAAACAACCAGCACCTGTTTATGTTAATGAATAGGAAGAGAGAATGAATGTTAGAGCTATTGATTGTTTGGACATACATTTAAGATCAGGGAAAACTATACAAAAACCTCTAGTTCTCATTTCTGAGATACTTGATGAAAAAGAAATAATAGAATCATCTCAATTAAACACTAGAAAAGCCAAAATTAAAATGAGCCCTGAAGCAAACAAAGGAAACACTACTACACTAGTAGTTCATTTTCCTAAAAGATTAAGAGAAATTGATATTAAATCAAAATCAAACTTGGTCCATGAGTTGTAAAAGATCAATATTGAGGTACCCCTACTACAAGTTATTAGGGATATACATGAATTGAATAAGATCATCAAAAACCTTTGTATCAAAACACCTAGGGAGGAAAGAAAAATATCCAGGAACCATTCATGTTGATGGAAAAGTTGTTGATTTATTAGTAGGAAAACTATTAGTTCTAAAATATGCAGATCTAGGAAGCCCAGTGATCACAGTCATAATCAGAGGTAAAGAAATTCCTAATGTCTTGGTAGATTTGGTAGCAACAATTAATGTTATGACAACTGATACTCTTCATACATATCTCTTATAAGAATGAAACCCACAACTACCATTATTCAAATGGTGGAACAATTTGTAACTAAACCAGAAGGGACTATAGAAAATGTTAAAGTATTAATAGAGTCTTGGGAATATCTAATAGATTTCATAGTCTTACAACTTATAATAAAGAATCTAGGATATTCCATAATCCTAGGTAGACCATGGTTAGCTACTATAGTTGCATTAATTGATTGTAGGTTAGGAGACATGACCATTTCTAGTAGATTAAAATCTAAATGCATCTCTTTGTATCCTCCTATAAAATCATCAACAAATCACATATAAGAACTTTGGGTGGACGAATCAGAAAACACATCAAACAACATTTTCTCCTTAGCTATGATCACATTTAAAAAACACTTGTAAGAATTGAATGGAGGCATATAATTAAAATCTATGGACTCTACCATTCTGAAAGCTATGAACTTTGCCAGTCTAAAAGCTACGAACTCTGCTAGTCTAAAATCTATGGACTCTACCAGTCTAGAAAGCTATAGACTCTGCCAGTCTAAAAGTTACGGACTCTACCAGTCTAGAAGCTATAGACTCTACCAATCCAAAAGTTATGGACTCTGCCAGTCTGAAATCTATGGACTCTACCAGTCTAGAAACTATGGACTGCCTCAGTTTAGGATTCTTGGGTCAGATAAAATATTATGAAACTACCACTTCTACTTCTTCTATTGTTTCCTCACCATATGATCATGGACTGATTTAGGAAAGTGTGTAGAAATTGGAAGAACAATAGTAAACTTATTTATTAGATGCATTCCATTATTCTTTAGCAAGACAAATTCCTCTTGGAGAAGAGTTTGTTGATAATGTAACCATGTTTCATAAACTACTTCCTCATTCATGTCCTCTGAACTCATTTATTAGTAAATTCAAGCAAATAGAATCCAACTACCCAGGCACAAAACTAATCATGGTATTACCTAGAAAGATTTTGAACATCAATAGTTGGTTAACAAATGAATAAGAAGATCAACTCTTTGAAGTACTGGAAAGACATACCAAGGATTTTTCTTAGGATTATATCAACATGAAGAGAATTCACCCTAGCATATGCACTCATCACATTTACACATAATCTATCAAACCGATCAGACAACCACAAAGAAGAATAAACCCAACATTAAAGGAGATAGTCAAAACTGAGATCCAAAAATTGCTAAAAGTTGGGTTTGTTTGCCCCATCTCACATAGCCAATGGGTTTCACCCCTAGTAATTATGCCCCAAAAAAATGGAAAATTAAGGGTATGTGTAGATTATAGAGAACTAAATAAAGCAACACTAAGAGATTATTTCCTCTACCTTTCATTGATCAAGTTCTTGACAACTTGGCAGGAAAAAGATATTTTTCTTTCCTGGATGGGTTTAGTGGGTATAACTAGATAATGGTAGCAGCTGAAGATCAAGATAAAACCATATTTACCTACCCTTGGGGAACTTTTGCTTATCAAGTACTACCATTTAGACTCTATAATTCTCCAACAACCTTCCAAAGAGTAGTTCTAGCAATATTCTTTGACCTTATAAATGATTGTGTTGAAGTATATATGGATGATTTCACCATTCATGGTGGAACTTATGAAGAGTCTCTTACTAACTTGGAAAGAGTATTGATCAGATGTGAAGAACATCAATTATCTTTGAGCCATGAGAAATATTTGTTGATGATGGATAAAGGAATAGTATTGGGACACCATATTTGTACAAAAGGCATTCAAGTAGATCTAAAGAAGGTTGATATAATCTCCAATTTACCCATCTCATAAACATAAACTAAAATTAAGAGTTTTTTGGGACATACTAGTTACTACAGATGCTTCATAGATAATTTTAGACAAATAAATGCCCTTATGTTTGCCTTGCTTACAAAAGATAATACATTCAAATGGAGTGATAGTTATCAGCAGGCCTTTGAGACCATCAAAGCTAAACTCATCACTACTCTAGTATTGAAAGGACTAGATTGGACTCAACCATTCCATATATACATAGATGCTTCCAATACAAAAATATGAGTAGTCCTTGGACAAAAGGATAAAAAGGATAAATGTATGATATATATTATATTAGCAAAAACATGACATCTTCTAAAAGAAACTACACCATATCTGAGAGGGAATTCCTAGCTATAGTCTATGCAATTAAAAAATTTAGACACTATATAATAGGCTACAAAGTATTTATCTATACATACCATTCAGCTATTAGATATCTTACCAACAAACCAATTGTGGGAGATAGGATTATTAGATAGTTGTTGCTCTTATAGGAATTTGATGTTACTATTATAGATAAACTAGGGAATCTAATGTGGTTGCTGATTTCTTGTCAAGAATAAACACTATAGGGGAGGAAGAACCAATGGAAGATGACTTTTTAGATGAACAACTATTTGCTATTTTATCAAAATCTCTATGGTTTTCTGATATAGCCAATTATCTCACCACAGGGAAGTTTCCTCTACAACTTTCATAAAAAGAAAAAAAATGTTTAATCAAAGAAAGTTCTTTTAAATGGATTAACAAAATGATATTCAAACTTGGACCTAACCATGTGTTTCACAGGTGTGTGACAAATGTTAAATCTTATGATATCATCAGAGCTTGTCATGATGAACTAGGAGGAGGTCATCACTTAGCTCAAAGAACCATACTCAAAATCCTAGGAGTAGGATACTATTAGCCTCACCTTCATTAGCAAGTAAAAATAGATGTCAGACACTGTGATGCTTATCAAATAATTAGACAAACTACTATTTCAATAGAGATGCCTCTACACCCTCATCCTCAATTATTTTTAGAACCATTTGAGAAATGGGGAATTGATTTTATAGGTCCTATGGATCCTCTTTCTAGAGGAAAAGAATATCTCCTAGTATGTACAGACTATGTGACCAAGTAGATAGAAGTGGAAATATTAATTCATGTAAGAGAAGAGATGGTAGCTAATTTCTTATATTTTAAAATGATGAAAATATTTAGTGCTCCAAGGGAGATAGTCTCAGATCAAGGACCGTAGTTCATATCAAACATGATAAAACACTTCATGCAAGTATATCAAACTCAACAAAGAAAAACATCTCCATACCATCCACAGGCTAATGGGAAAGTTGAAGTCACCAATAGAGAACTAGAAACCATTTTAACAAAGGTTATTAATTCTAGTAGAAAGGATTGGGCATATAAGGTACCAGAAGCTATTTGGGCCTATAATACTACTTGGAAAATAATAACTAGATTTTCACCTTATGAATTGGTTTATGGTAAGAATCCCTTATTCTATATTGAATTTAAATTACAAACTTTGAAAATAACTGTAGAATTAGGGATTAAATTAGAATAAATATAGAAAACAAGATTCTTACAGCTTAATCAACTTGATGAGATGAGGATGGAAGCACTACAAAGAACTGAATTGGTACAACATCAAAGAAAAGTTTGGCATGATTCACATATTAAGCAATGAAAGTTTTAGAAAGGAGATTGGGAACTGTTGTTTGATTTCAAATTTCAATAGTTTAAAGGAAAAATACAAATGAGGTGGTTGGTACCTTATTATATTGAGAAGGTTTTTGAAAATGGTTTTATTAAGCTAATACCCATTGATGATAGTAGAAGAGTTTTGTTAGTCAATGGACATAGATTGAAGGTTTATCAAAAACCTCTCAATAAAAAATAATTTGTTCAAAAGGTAAAAGATCAAGTAGCCTTTCTGGAAGACTCTACTTCTTCTAGAAAAACTACTCCAAATCAAGTAGCTATTCTGTAGGACTCTACTTCTTCTAAAGAACTTACTCCTTGATGATCCTATATATATATATATATATATATATATATATATATATATATATATATATATATATATTAAATAATTAAAAATATCACTAGTGAAAATCCTTCCAGGGACACTATTAACAATGCATGCCTAGAAAACTAGCTCGCTGGCTATGCATTGGAAAAAGGGCTTTGGCTAGAAAACTAGCAATACCTGGCCAAAGGGAATATATATATATATATATATATATATATATATATAATCAAAAAAAAAGAGAGATAATCTCATCATGACACTATTATTGGTCTTCTCCATGCAATAAAATTTATTCTTTCAACACCTATTGACTAATCTATGCAAACTTATTTATACAGGATAAATGGCAAGTAAAGGATAAATCTAAGGTCAAGAGTAAGTGAGATATATATTCTATTTATTTATGTTTAGTTAACTAATTATCTTTGATTCAATTAAGATTTATTCTATGAAGATTACCCAAACTTGAGCCTTTTGAAATGAAATGACATGACACATACCATAATGAATAAGCATGCAAATAAGCCACCAAAGGTGTAAGGATAAGTGTGCAATTTTGGTACAATCAATTGAATCATCAATAACTATAATGATGGGACATCATAAAGGGGTTCTAAATTAAATGATAAATCACTGTCATTTTCAAAGTTCCACATCATCATTTCATTCCATTTGTAATAAATTAACAAAATGGCTGGCACACTCCATAGAAATGTGCAGTGCTAAACTATATAAGTAGTCATATCAAACTACAGACTCATGCAGTTGTGGAATTTCAAAAAAACCATTTCATTCCTATATATTTTAATAGAATTTGGTCTACAGATCCTTAGTGATTATTTCCTATAGATTTCAATAGAAGACTGGTCTATACCCTAATCTAAGTTAAAGAAATAGAGTTGTCTATAAATTTGAGTAGAAATGGGACAAAAATGAGATCAGAGTTGAAGAATGCAGTAAAGTTTCACATAGATAAATCTTCTATAGAAGTATTTAGAGAAAATGTCTAGCTACCTATTGAACCATTGAACCGTTGAACCAATATTGGTTCAATGGATTGGTTCAATGGCTTGGTTCAAGGGGGTGTCCCAAAGCCAAAGGATAGTTGCCTTTGTAGAGGGCAGTATAGGGTTCAAGAGCCCTTTTGGAGGGTAAGATACTTTTCAAAGGCAGCTGGAGGGGTAAATTTTTTCATAAATTTCATTTAAAACCCACAAAAAAGCTAGCCAAAGGATCCAAAGGAATTTTCTAAGGACGGTGATGTCCTGAAAGCCATCAATTTTAAAAAAGATAGACTAGCTATTGGTTTTCAAGCTGTGATAGGCTCGTAAACGCTAATTTTCATAGGAAAAGGCCGAAGCAAAAAACCCACAAAAAAGCCCACCAAAGGAATTGAAGGAATTTTCCAAGGATGGTGACGTCCTAAAAGCTGTCAATTTTTAAAAATATAGGCTAGCCATTGGTTTTCAAGCTGCGATAGGCCCGCAAATGTCAATTTTCACAACAGAGGAATCATCAAAGGAAAAGAGTTAAGTGGACGCTGCCATGTGTCCTTGCCCATCTCAGAAAAATGTGAAAAGTGTCTTCATCTGAGGCTTTGGGTTTCTTCTAAGCTTCAAGGATAAGCCTCTCTCAAAATGTAGCAGAAGCTACCAAGTGTTAGTGTCTGTGAGAACTAAAAAGGATCCCAAAAGTTTTCTAAGGTAGCTAAAGGTTTTGCAAAAGTGGCCATGTGTCACCTCTCACAAAACCTCATAAAATTACTTTTGAAGCCTCTAAGTTAAGTGGAAAGAGTAAGCAGAAGTAGCCACGTGTCAACTTCCACTTGACTCTCAAAGGACCCTCTAATTCAAGTGAATGCTATCACATCCCATTATCAGCTCAACAAAATCCACCATTTGTCACCGTCTGCATTTTAAAGTGTCTCCTAAGTTTCAAAGTAGTGGACTGTGACACATGTTAGAAGTGGATGTGTTCTCAGCCAAAGAGTCAAAGGAGTAGAAAAAGATAGCCCGAGGGATGAAGGAAATAGAGGAGGCAAAATGGCCAAGCACAAAAGCAGATGAAGTGATCCAAGTGGCATAAGAAAGTGTTGATTCAAGGAGTTATTCTAGTGGTTGACATAATACTTACCATGTGATCATCAAGAGGCACAAATAGTGAATGGTGTGACCTATTTTTCTTCAATATACATTGATGAGTAGGCAAACGGTGCAACTCATAATTTTGAATCCTGACAGGAGCTGACACAGCATTATCTTTAGGCGGCTTCCTCCTCCCAATGCTCAGAAAGCACATGGGTCACTTGTAAAAAGGGCACCAAAAGGCCTCCTTTCTTCTTCTATATATTTTAGACTTGTCATTTGAAAAGGATCTTTTCACATTTGTAAGGTGAAGCCCTAGCAAATTTTCACTTGAAATCAATAAACACATTTTCACCTCCATGCTGGTTAAATATCTCTGTGTGTGTCTGAGTGTCAGTTTGTGTTTAGTCATTGCTTCTTAATGCTTCCACAAGTTTAACACCAACACATCTGGTGTCTATAAGGTGCCATTTTTGTAGGTAACAAAGAGAGTTGTATTTAGAAGTGTAGAGATAGAATAAGTCACTATATAGTGTGCCATTCTACAACAGCTTTGGTGAGTCTCTATTTTCTGTGTGTTCCATTAAAGCCTCCCTATTAAGCTTCCTTCAGTTTAGTCCTACCATTTTTAAGTGTACGTTCAACAGTTCAAAGGTGATAACTCTTAGAAAGATTATGTCATTGAACCACTCTTCCATCGTTAAGGAAAAGTGCCTTCTGAACCATTTAGCCTTCTTTCCTTATGAATTCCTTCAGATGAGTCTGAAGAAGCTTTGAAAAACTTGCACTCTCTAAACTGGTCCTTCATCTATTAAAGATTACACCTGTTAAGTCCATAGATTTCCACCTGCAGAGTCTATAGATTTAGACCTGCAGAGTCCGTAGAAATTCTTGGACCTGCGCAAAATCAAAAAATGAATTGGCCTAAAATAATAGAGGAAGAAGGGGACTAATTTTTGGCTTGCTACACCAAAAATGGTCAACAAATTGGTGACTCCTAGGGGAAGCATGCCTGCTATGCTTAGAAGCCAGTTGCCTCAAAATCCATTGGGCATGGGGTCAGATTGTACTTAAAGATCAACAAGATCTGATAAAATTAGAACTAAACATGAATATTTACCTCAAAAGGAAAAGGAAAACACACACAAAGCTAAGAAAACTACCAACATGTGCAGAAAGCACTTAGGGAAAATAGGAGAAGAGCAAGGGAAAATATATACAAGATGGAGAAGGGGCTCAGTGGTAATGCTTAAGATGTATCCCATTCACTGGGATATAGATTTCTTCACCATCCAACCTATAGAGTTGGAATGCATTATGCTACTTACACTGAGTGATTACGTATGGGCCACTCCATAAGGCATCAAACTTTGCATGCTTTCTAGGTTTAGCTCGGTCTTCATCCCATTTCAAGACAATGTCTCCTTCAGAGAAACCTTTTAATGAAGATTTCTTGTCGAAGTGTCTCTTCACTTGTTGTTGGTGGCTAGTCATAGAAGCCATAGCCTGGTCCCTTGTCTCTTAGAGTTCCATCAGCTCACATAATCTAACTTCCATGTTATTTCCTTCTTCTAATTGCAGCTGGTGAGCGAGATCGAAGGCTAGCAATTCAACTGAAATGGGGAGCCTAGCTTCCCTTCCATAGATGAGTGTGTATGGAGAGTTACTAATTGCCCTCTTCGGGGTGACCCTATCTACTCACAGGGCTATTTTCAGCTTGGCATGCCAAGTCCTCTGATTTTCCTCCATGGTCTGCTTGATGATCCTGACCAGGTTCTTATTTATAGACTCAGCCAGTCCATTCCCCTATGGGTAGTAATTAGATGAAGTGCTGAGATATATACCATATCTCAGTGCCCATTCACTTATTTTGGTTCCCAAAAAATCTAATACATTATCTGAGATTATGGTTGCTGGAACCTCAAACCTCACCACCAGGTCCTCATAAAAATCAAAGACTGCATTTTCGTTTGCCTCCTTCAAAGCAACAACCTCTACCCATCTTGTGAAATAATCCATGGCAGTTAGGACCCACTTGTGTCCAACACTAAAGGGAGGATTAATCATCCCTATGAAGTCTAGGCCCCATTACATGAATGGCTCCTCCACCTGAATAGGCTGTAAAGGCATGGCAACCAACTGTTGCTTCCCATCAAAAAGTGTGCAATTCTAGAACTTTCTTACCCAGGCATGGGTGTCCCTAAAAATAGCAGGCTAGAAATATCCAGCTCTCATTATTCTTGCTATAGTATCCCTAGGAGCAAAATGACCACTGGTTAGTCCATCATGGAACTCAGACAGCACTCTGTCAGCCTGACTTGAGTCTAAGCATCTTAAAAAGACTCCTAAGATATCCTTCCTAAATAACACTCCATCAATTAGGGCATAAAGGAGACACTGGAGTCTAAAATAACTTCTCTTGGTCTTGTCAAGTGAGCGCAGGCACTCACCAGTGAGAAGGAAATGCCTCACGTCTAATGTCTAATCCTTCATGATAACTGGTTCTTTTGCTATAGCTGCATCAAAGATTAGCAGACTGTCCTCCTTTTGTTGCTTAAAGTTTGCAGTGAGGTGTTCACACAGGCCTGTCCCTCTTACCAATTTGGTGATCTTAATATCTACATCATATTCCATCACCTTAGTGATCCACCTTGCTCTTTTCTCATTTAGATCTCGGTTGATCAAGAAATCCTTGATGCCGAGATGTGGAACCATGAGGTGGATTCTGCTATTGGACAACATGTGTCTAAATTTCTTCACACTCTGTATGACCGCTTGTTAAGCATAGAATATACTGAGAGGGGGGGTGAATCAGTATATTATATATCTTATAAATCTTTCCTTTAACCAAATTCCACTTAATCAAACATTCAAGATATGCAATAAAACTCAAAAAATAAACATCCACACAAGATAGAGAGAGACACCAGATATAACATGGAAATCCAATGTGGGAAAAAACCATGGAGAATCAATCTCAAATATATTCATGAGAACAACCCCACAAGAGCACCATACCCCTTTGCCAAGTACAAACTTTAGCTACAATTTGTGAGCACCAACCCACAAGAGCTTCAAACCCCTTTGCCGAGCACCAACCCAGCACCTATTTGTGAGCACCAACCCACAAGAGCACCGAATCCTTTGTCGAGCACCAACCCAACAACAATTCATGAGCACCAACCCACAGGAGCACCAACTCAGCAACAATTTGTGAGCAGTAACCCACAGGAGCACCAACCCCTTTGTGTATACCACACACCTATCTCTCAATGTTGCTATCTCCACAAATGATAGATAAATACAACATCTTCTTCCTCTCTCTCTCTCTCTCTCTCTCTCTCTCTCTCTCTCTCTCTCTCTCTCTCTCACCTTTGCTCTTCTAAGCTAGATATAACAAATTAAAATCATATTCATCTCTCACAATTGCTCTTCTAAGCTAGATATCACAATATCAAATCAACCTCTCACTTCCACATTACAAATGGCTACTCAAGCCTTTATTTATAGCTTTCCAAATGGCCTTTGGCCTTCCCCCTTTGTGACCTTTCAATTGTCATGGAAAAAGGCACCAATCTTGGATGACCCTTCATATCCAAGCATTTGAAAAGTCATGTGGTGACCCTTCATGACCAAAAACATCTTTCCCACTTTTGTCCTTATCTTTGGTGACTTTTCGTATTCTTCAAAGTGTCCCTTCATGAGAAATTTGCCCTTTACTCTTTTGTCTTCACTTAGTGACTCTTGGTATTCCCCAAGATGACTCTTCATGGGAAAATGCATCCCATCCTTCTTTTGTCTTTATCCCGTGACTCTTCGACTTCTCCATGGGCCCTTATTTTGTCTCATATGCAACCAAAAATATATTCGTTAATATTAAATAAATATTAACTCATATTAGCCAAGATAAACAACATTAAATGCAATGGGGCCTTTATCACCAATAATACTAAACCTTTGACATCAATGACAATATTTCCAACAATCTCCCCCTTTGTCATTGATGGCAACCTCAATCTTGAAATTTCCACATTCTGTCACCTACACATACCGTCATCTGAAAACATACAGTAACTCCCCCTTACTATAGCAACCTGTACCTATTTTTTGCACCTGTATCTGTACCTATTATTCTCCCCCTTTGACATCAATGGCAAAGGGCCTACCTAGAGCTAACACTTAGCTCCCCCTCACTTGATGATGAACATCAATGGCAAGAAGTAATAGAAATTACTCCCAACTCCTCTCACCGATCTTTGAATGTATCCTTTGATCGTGCCTTTGAGAATATATCTGACAATACATACACATTTTTCCTTATCCTTTGAGCATCTGCAATCAACTCATTTGAATTTTTTCTTCTAATCTCACAACCTTCAACATGAAACCTTAATATGTATCCTTGATCACAAATTTGACTAACACTTAACAGATTATGCTTAAGACCTTTTACATACAAAACATTTTTAGTCTTAGTTCTACCATAATCCAAACTCAAAGTACTTTTTTCAGATATCCTGGTAGTGGTTTTAGCTCCAAATCTCACTATGCCACCATTGATCTTCTTTAGAGATATGAATTTACTTTTATATCCTTTCATTTGCCTCGAACATCTGCTATCAATTAACCATGGCTGATCTTTACCTCCCACATGCAGAGCTGTCTGCACCATCATAGAATATTCATGATGTTTCTTCTACCATGAACATGTCTAAACCTTCTCCCTGATGAATGGAGCTTTGAAACTCTGATTCTTCTTCTTGATGAATGGAGCTTTGAAACTCTGATCCTTTTTGACTGACTCAAACACACTTCTGCAATACCAAGCTATGTGTCCAAAGTTGTTGCACTTGTAGCACACTATGGTCTCTTCATCAAATCTTGATAGAGGAGCAAAAGAGTTGTGGCTTCTCCTTAACTCTACTTGACTTTCCTTCTCCTTATTTCTGAAATTGTTAGCTCTTTTTCTACATTCTACTTTCTTGTGACCATATCCATTACAATAAAAACAATAGCCATAAAAATAAGACCGGTCTGTATATCTCTGACCTGATTGCCTTTTGTAACTTTGTTCCTTCCAGCCTTCTCTATTTGGAATGTTCTCTGTATTCTTCACTTCTCCCCTTTTTGTTTCCTCTTGTGTAAGAGCTTCAACATAGCTCTTTTTCTTTTTAAAATTGATGCCTGTCTTATCTAAATATGCTTTCTGACTTTCCAATATCTTATTCAGTATGTTAGTGCTATCTTCAAATTTTGAATCACTAATTACTTTATCACTAACTGCTTTATTAATATCTTCTTTTAAAGAGGCAATTTCAATAACATACCTTTCACAATCTTTTCTTGCTATTTCCAACTGTGCTGTGAGATCTTCTTCATTCTTCTTGGCTTCTTCAAAGTGTGCTTGTAGATCTTCAATCATTTCTTTTGACTCTTGTTCATTTTTATCGATCTGGCACTTTAATCTTGTATTCTTCTTCTAAACAGCTTCTAACTCTTCTAGGGCACAATTGAGTTCTCCTTCCATATCTACTTCAGCTTCTTCCTCTTCTTCTTCTTGATCATCATCATGTATGGCCATGAATAGAATCTCTTCTTCTTCTGAATTGCTGACTCCACTATCTTCACCTGAACTAGGATCTTTAGAATACAGGCTCTTCTTCTTGAATCCCTTTTTAGATTTGCCTTTGAAATTCTTCTTGTATGTAGGCTTTTCTTCTTCTTTATCATTAACCTTATATGGGCATCTAGCTAAAAAATTTCCAGTCTTTCCACAATTAAAACATTTAAAAGGTAATTTTCCTTGATATTTACCTGTTCCTCTTTTTGGCCTGCGAATGAAAAGTGCTTCATTGTCATCTTCATCATCACTAAAACTATCACTTGATTCTTGAATCCTAGATTTCTCCTTCTTTTATGTCTTGAAAGCCACTTCTCTCTTTGAGGGTTTATCTTGTTTTGTCTACATCTCATATGCCATGAGAATACCATGAAGCTCATCCATCTTCAGCTTGGCTAAATTCTTCATCTCCTTGATTGTTAAAACCTTTGCATCATATCTCATTGGTAGAGATCTCAAAACCTTTTGCACCACTGTTGACTCTTCCAATGTTTCTCCAAGACCTTGAATTTGATTTACTATCTGATCAACTCGCAAGAGATAACTTACTATATCTTCTTCTTCTTCTATCTTCAAACTTTCAAACTGCCTTCTAAAAGTCTGCAACTTAGCTTGCTAAACCTTTCCATCACCTTTGTAAATATTCTCAAGTTTTACCCAAGTTTCATGAGCAGATTTACATTGCATAACTTTAACAAATTCAGATTCACATAAACCACATAAAATAGCATTTAAAGCTTTAGCATTACATTCACTTGCCTTCTTTTCTGCTGGAGTAATTGTAGATGTCTGTGGCTCTTCATATTCCTCCACCACTGATTTCCATATGTCAAATCCAAGGGCCATCAAATAAACCTTCATTCTCATGCTCCAAAAAGCATAATTCATCCCATCAAACAAAGGTACCTTATTTGTATAAAATCCTTCCTGTGACCTCGCCATTGTGCTTTCCTGATCTACCTTCAAGCTGTAAAACTTTTCAAAAAGGAACCTACTCTAATACCAATTGTTAAGCACAGAATATACTGAGAGGGGGGGTGAATCAGTATATTATATATCTTATAAATCTTTTCTTTAACCAAATTCCACTTAATCAAACATTCAAGATATGAAATAAAACTCAAATAATAAACATCTACACAAGATAGAGAGAGACACCAGATATAATGTGGAAACCCAATGTGGGAAAAAACCATGGAGAATCAATCTCAAATATATTCATGAGAATAACCCCATAGGAGCACCATACCCCTTTGCCAAGTACAAACCTCAGCTGCACTTTGTGAGCACCAACCCACAGGAGCTTCAAACCCCTTTGCCGAGCACCAACCCAGCACCTATTCATGAGCACCAACCCCTTTTCTGAACACCAACCTAGCAACAATTTGTGAGCACCAACCCCTTTGCTAAGCACCAACTCAACAACAATTTGTGAGCACCAACCCATAAGAGCACCAACCCCTTTGTGTATACCACACACCTATCTCTCAATGTTGCTATCTCAACAAATGATAGATCAATACAACATCTTCTTCCTCTCTCTCTCTCTCTCACCTTTGCTCTTCTAAGCTAGATATAACAAATACAAATCATATTCATCTCTCACAATTGCTCTTCTAAGTTAGATATCACAATATCAAATCAACCTCTCACTTCCACATTATAAATGGCTACTCAAGCCTTTATTTATAGCTTTCCAAATGACCTTTGGCCTTCCCCCTTTGTGACCTTTCAATCCTCATGGAAAGTGGCACCAATCTTGGATGACCCTTCATATCCAAATATTTGAAAAGTCATGTGGTGACCCTTCATGACCAAAAATGTCTTTCCCACTTTTGTCCTTATCTTTGGTGACTTTTCGTATTCTTCAAAGTGTCCCTTCATGAGAATTTTTCCCTTTACTCTTTTGTCTTCACTTGGTGACTCTTGGTATTCCTCAAGATGACTCTTCATGGGAAAATGCATCCCATCCTTCTTTTGTCTTTATCCCGTGACTCTTCGACTTCTCCATGGGCCCTTATTTTGTCTCATATGCAACCAAAAATATATTCGTTAATATTAAATAAATATTAACTCATATTAGCCAAGATAAACAACATTAAATGCAATGGGGCCTTTATCACCAATAATACTAAACCTTTGACATCAATGACAATATTTCCAACACCGCCAAGACTTGCTTTTCCACATATGTGTATCTGACTTCAAAACCTTCCAGGCCTTAGCTAAAAAATGAAATTGGCTGCTCAAGGTTATCATCACTTTCTTGGGTAAGCATGGCAGAGATTACCTCTTCATTGCCAAAGGTGTAGAGGTTGAAATATTTGGTGAAGTCAAGGCTGATCAGAGTAGGAGCCTGGGCTATGGCCTACTTGATTTCTTCAAAACTGTATTTTCTCTATACTGTCCATGTGAACTCCTCACCCTATTATATATCTATATACCTATATTAGCACTTATTGGAACAACTCAGATGCATCAAAGGGATCTAGCCCTTACCTAGAGACTCTTCCCTCCAGCTTCACCAGTCCCACATGTGAGAGGGGAGTTTCCATTTTGACATGTGGAAGGCAAGAGCTTAGCCCCCTGTCTTGGGTGAAATCCACTGTGTCAACACTACCTTTCATTGAAAAGTTCTAGGGTTTCTATGAAAGAATGGTAAGATAATTCATCACTAATATCACCGCTGAGTTTTTACTTGTTAAAGGCATTGTTATTCCTATTTCAACTCAAATTATAAGTCAAATCATACAAGTTCTAGAAGAGGAAATGAGAGTGTCAGGAAGAATTCCATTTAGTGATTTAATTATTTAGTTTAATGGTAATGAGTAGACTAGGACTTCATGTCTAATAGATTCCAAGGGAAAATCAAAAGGTATTCTTAAAAATTCACTTCTTGAACCCTAGAAATTTGTAGTCAAGTGGGTACTCAAGTATATCATTTATGAGGGGCAACACAGTCTTTTAGGAAGAGACACCATAAAAATATTAATGGATCTTAAGTATGGGATGCAAAAACCTCATTATAAGATTAACCTCCCATCTTTCTTATATGGTGCCCTTCAAATTATGACTACAACTCCTAATGCTACTATTAGGCACCATGGCCTTATTCACCTAATTATCCAACATCACTTCCTTCAGCAAGGACAAGAGGTCTAGGAGGAATTTCAAGATAGTGTAACACAACAAATTCCAAATATGCCTTCATAAGAAACCTCAAATTTACCATAGGAACATTCATCTCCACCTACTGCATCAGTTGAGAAAATGACTCCAAAGAAGAAATCACATACTGTAGTCTTAAAAGAAATCCCTTCTTCTTCTTCAAGAAGAATCATAAGGTCTCAAATCCCTGTAGTTTTAAGGTCCCCATAAGAACCTCATGAATTTGTATTACAACCAATTCCCTTGTCAGGAAGAAGAAAATTGAAACAAAAGGTTGCTACAGAACTTGAGAAGATCGAGGATTTGATGGTTGAAAAAGAAAGATAACTGAGTGTAGCTCAGAGAGTGACCAAAATAAGGAGAAGGTTAATTCTGATAGAAGAAGATGAACAAGAGGCTACAAACATTATAAAGGTATATTCTTAAAAAGGTATCTCATTCCCCCATACATCAAAGTATCCCTAAAACTATATATGTTAAAGAAACTCCTTTCAAAAGGAACTCTCTAATCATAATAGAGGATCCAATTCCAGGAGAAGAGCCACTCATGGTAGAGGAATCAAGTATGGTAGGATAACCACATGTTTCAGTTGAAACTATAATGAATAAAGGAAAAACTATATGCATATATGAGAAAGAAGAGTCATCTGATCTAAATGACCATGTTATGTAGTTAACTTTGAAGCTTTCTCAGGCTCAATCTCTAAAGTAATAAAAAAAAATTGGCATTGCTAACTTGATCAGTCAATTGCAGAATAAGGATCATCTCAACTCATTATTGGTACAAAAATTGGACACATCATCTACCAATCATGCTATAGAAGTTCACAAATTAGAAGAAACAATAAAGAAAAATGAAAGTGAACAAATAGACCTCTAGATATTTGTAGAAAATATGAAGAAGGATAATAGGAGATTGTAGAGTTTGGTAAACTCTTCCAAAGCACCTTCTAATGTTGCACCTTCTCCTCCTAAGGTATTTGTTGACCAAAGTTGTCAAACAAGTTGTCCAGGTATTCCTACCTTATAAATGCTAAATCAAATTAAAGAAGAATATTCCATACTTAAATAGAAAAATAAAGTTACAACTTCTTCAAACAAAATATTGGAAAATGAAAAGAAAGAATTAGAAGCTAAATTCCAAAATTTAGAAGAAAATTTGTAGGATGCATGCAAATTAGGGGAATCTCTTTTGGCATGTAGGAATCCTTCTCCTACATATAGTTTGTTTTTATAAAAAAAAATTTATAGATGGAAACTTTTGAGGATCTCTTGTCATCTTCCTTACAATATTTTATAGCCAACAACATTTCTAAAAATTTTCTATAGTGTTGAACCTGATCAACATGATTTGCTTTGTGATTTTTATTTGCATGATTTGATCATAGGAAACCATGAGCACAATAAGTTCTTAATAAACCTTCATGTAGGATAAGTTAAACTAAGAGAATTGAATTCTACATTAAAAAATTAGTTAGCATGGAAAATCATATTTGAGGAGTGTACAAATCATGCTAAGACTATAGGATTGTGTACTAGACCAGCCTTTCCTATCCCCAGATTGATCAGATAGAATTTTAACTATGATTTTCTAAGTGATGAAGTTAAAACTCATTATTTACAAGCTTTATATGATTGTGCTATTTCTTTTAATTATTTTCAAGATAGAGTTTTGATTTAGTAGTGACTACAAGTGTGAAAAGGTGGGACCAAATTTCAGTGTCTCTTAGAAGATGAGAGGTCATGTCTCCAAATAACTTAAGATGGAGTATGAGGAGATCTACCTTAATTTTGGAAATATTAATAGAGGTAATAAACTCTAGGGGAGAAAATAAATGGATTGGAATGAGATATAGAGCCCCTTTGTTGATCATACCCATTCCAAGATGGCAAATTTGGGATCCACAATTAGAGGAGTAATTCAATATATGGAAACAAATGATTTAAGAACATCAAGGATTTACAAGAAATTTAGACAAGTATATAATAGATGAATTTGATGACTATGATTTGAGTCAAAGTGTGGAAAGTAGATGTCAAAGCTACAAATACCAATGAATGTTTGCAATGGGACTTGCAAAAGGTCAAGCCTATGGGAGATGATGAGCTCAGAATATGGCTCATTATTGACATGTTATTTCTCTCAATTCATCTGTCTAAGGATATTATCTTATGCAAATCATAGATTGTTAGATAGCTATTACATGGAAAGTAGATATTTGTCTTGTTTATATTGAACCAAAGACTAAACTTTTAATTTGTCATTAATTTCTAATACATATCATGTTTTAGTGATTTTTCTTGTGAAGAATACTTAGGAAGAAGACATAGGTGATGTATAGTGAAAGTTCAATTTTGATCTCGATCTAGTAGAACTACGAACTCACATAGACAGTTTGGTTCTATGGACTCTATAGGCTTGTTTCTATGGACTCCATAGGCTTGTTTCTATGGACTCTACAGGCTTATTTCTATGGAGTCCATAGGCTTATTTCTATGGACTTCGTAGGCTTGTTTCTATAGACTCCGCAGGCTCATTCCTACCGACTCTGTAGGGTCAATTCCATGGATTTTGTAAAGATAAAGCTATAAATGGGGAAGCTGGTCACCAAATAAGATGAGAGAGAATCATTCTAACTGGAGTCAAATGAGGAAAACACCCACCTAATATTTTTTAGGATTTTATTTTGATAAAGTTGTATGTATTTGGATCTTAGGACTATTTTTAGGATATTATATCTATTTTATCAGAATAATTGGATCTCTTGGAAATCCAATCTCCTATTTTTAGATGAGTGGATCAACCAAGGAATCTTATTTATTTGCATCCTATATTTAGTTAGTTACATTAGTATAAAATGCAAGACTTTTTTTATTAAAAAGATATATAATATATGAAAGATACGTACATGTATATTATAGGTTTTAGATAGATTGTAATCATTTTAATTTTATGAATTATCACTTCAGTTTTCAGCATTGATTAATCTTTGTTCCTGAGTCTGAGAGGAGCAAGGGCCCACTCTCCTTGAAACTAGAAAATGTGTACAATATTTATATTATGTTATATTAACTCTTTGTTATAACTAATCAAAATCTTGTTAATGTTTGCATTCATTCATAAGACATCAAAACAAATTCATAGTTTAAAAGGCATTTCCTTATTCCAAAGTCATTTCCTTTCTAAGAAAAGTGTGTTTTCTTTTACAGTAAACATGTGAAGCAAATTTCCTTTTTAAGTTAGGAGTGTGATTTTACTTTCCACACAAGCATAAATCGGAGTGTGATTTTACTTTCAAGTAAAAGAGTGGATTTATTTGATTAAATAGTTACATCTTTTTCTTTTCAGCAAAAGAGTGAATCAAGTAGTTTAGGACACATTTCTTTCATTAGTCAAAGTTATAATATGACCATTAAAGACCCCCACAATCAGACTTCTAGATCTACCATCCTAAACCTTACTATAGATAGCTTTGGACACCAGCCCTGGTTAATAAGACATCAATTGAACATTGATTAGATGAAGAGTTAAATGACACTCATCATATTTCAAATTTGATTGAAATTGAACTAAAGTTGAAGTGGTATAATCATGTGGTGAAGTCATTGAAAAATACATTTAGAGTTTGACACCCATTTATCTCTTAGCTCTCTACTTTTTTATGAAGTGAAAACATGAACATACATTAAAAAAATGAGTTATATTCAAGTCTAAAATATTATATATAAATACAAGTCTAAAATATTATATATAAAGTGATTATTTGAAGGAGTTGGTCAAATGTTTTCAATATTTTGAGAGTATATGAGATCAAAATGTCCATTCCATTGAATTGATAATTAAAATTTAAAATTCTATAATTTTAAGTGACTTAGACTATGCCTATTTTATTTTGTTTCATTTTACCTTTTTAAATGAAGGTAGGTATGTGACCACCCAGGTTTTACGATTTGGAACATTTTAAGTATGTAGAGTAATTTTTAGTCTTGGAGCCTTCCTTATAGGGTGTTTTGAAAAAAATATTGAAGAATGTATAAATAATTTGTTTTTAATATAAAATGATGCATTTTCAATTGTATTCAATAACCTATTATTTTTTTGATAAAGGGCAAATGTTAGTTTTTTAAATGGCCCAAACCTTTTTACATAGAAATCAAAATATATGATAATGAAAACCAATATAACATAATGAAACATAGCTACAAAATGGACCAAATAAAAAACAACTATAAACTTACGAACTAGAACACCAAGACTCTAAAAAAGGCATGATAGCATTAAAAGACTACCCTATGAGTTTATTGTGTTTACAATTTTTTTGGGATGGAATTCCTCATCCTCTAGAAATACAAGATGATAAAATTATTATAATTCAGACTTCTAAGAAATTATATTAGAGTTTCAATATAAAAAATTCTATTATTTTGTTACAAATTTTTTATCTCCAAGATGCTTGTAGTCTACTACCAATGATTGCTTATGAGAAGTCAAACTAACCTCATCCTTCTTTGGTAGACTCATTAATTGATCCTCTAAGGAAGGGAAGTTCCTCTACTAACTTGACTATAAAAATAAATGTGGTTATTCTTTAATTTGCATTGGATCTTCCTCATAATCACTAAGAATACCCATAATATTTGATGGATCATTGTTTAATTTATGTTTTGACTCTCCAATGACATGCCCATTTGGGTATTTCCTCTTTAAGTGACATGTTTTCTAACATCCATAATAATGTATGTTGATATTTTCATAGTCAATTGGTTGAATCCAATTATCTATGATTTACTAAAGAATTACACTTTGTGGGCCTAGAATGGTCACATTCATCAAGGCTTTTATTCAATTTTTACTCAAATTGGTTCTTTTTTCAAAATTTCTTTAGTTTAATCATCCATAAACATGTATTCCCCAATGGCATCCCATATTTTTGTGAATATTTCTCTCCCCAAAACTATGTAGGAAGAGCATAAATATTAACCAAACCAAGGATTTTGTTTATGTTTTTAGTATGAGGGTTACAACCTTTTGATGATGGTTTAATGAATAAACCCCTTTGATATATGAACCAAGTATATTTAAAATATCAAACAAATTTTCTAATTTTTGGACAAGAAAATCTTACTACAAATATTTTTTTTGGGTAAGAAAGTGACATGGAAATATTCATGAGTCTAAAGTTTCTTGATTTCTTTTCTTACCTCCTCCATAGTTAGCCTTCTTCCTATGACCCTATAAGTAATTGTTCAATATAAAAAATGGTCCATACTTAGATCAAAATCATCATTTTTTATTGTTATTATTTTTTTTGAAGTTGCATTAGCCTCATTCTCCCTAAAGGATGCATTTTCACCACCAAAGGTTGATTATTCACCCTTGAGAAACCCAAATTTGGATATGACTTGTATTTTTATACATATTCACTAAAACATTATTGGAGAGAGAACCTAGAAGGGCTAACATATATAAAAGCTACACATTTGGATTCCATAAGCTCACCATTCATTTTCCTCAGGTTTTGTTTTCCCAACTCTTTAAACCACCATACTATCACTCTAAATCTATAGTTATAACATTTTGATTCTACCAATATGTTATTATGAGTCTACCATTATGATGCTCAGAGACATCATATCCATTACTTTCCATCTACCCTTATGTCACACTAAAACTAACATTATGTTGTTTAATGAAAACCATTTTAATGCTCTATGTCCTCCATTTTATCATTATAAAATGACCTTTATATCACACAACAATAGTCAAACTGACACTATGGTTTTCATACCCATATCCTTATTCAAAATTTCCATCCACCTCCATATCTTACCAAAAAATAAAAAATTGATCATAAGATAATTTCCAATACCGTATTATTATGTTGCATTTGAAAATGGGAATTTTTTATGTGATCAAAATGGATTTAATACTTTACCTTTATACTGTCGATGTCATTGGAGTTTGAATATCATGTGGGACATAGGTCTATTAGGATCAATGAAGTTGATATGTCTAATAAACCCAACCATCTTAAGTTCATTGATAAATCTAATATAGGTAAAGTGATGTAGTGTAATTTTTGTTTACCCAAATAAATTGAGTTTTTTTTGCCCTTATTAGTAGTTTTCTCAAAATTTTAAGCTTTTGAAATGAGGATAAAACTAGTTATTTAGTGGGTTTTTCTACATAGACTTCTCATTTTTCATATGATGTGGGGAAATAAGGTTTTGATTTTTTATTAATCTATAAGTGATTTTACACACTTACAAGGGTTTTAAGCACCACTAATTTTTGTAAAATAGTCAAAGTTGTTGGGAATATTATAATATGTGCCATATAAAGGTACATAAATAGAGATCTATGTAGTTGAGTATTTCCATGATGATGGTCATATTATAATATATATATAAATGTTTAGAAGAATAGGTAATCCAAAGATGATGTTATTCTTCATTTCAGGTAGTGTCACTAAGCCCAAAGCACATGCAGTTAGGTCTATGTTTTAGTATACATATCGATAAAGAGTTAATTGGTATGTTGTAACAAGTGTTGTTGGATAGGTTTAGAATTATTGTCTCTAGATCATATTTTGATTCCTTTAGATAAAAGGGGAGTTTATTAGATTTATGATCTAATCTAACATATATTATAGTTTTGGTTACAATAAATTAAAATATCTCAATCACTTTTAATTAAAGATGTTTAAGAGGTAGTTATACACATATAGTCATAAGATAGTTAGGCCTAGTAGTCAACTCCATTTCAATTGAACTTTGAAACTTGATGCAATAAAATTTTATATTTTCATATCTATTTGATTGAATATATTATAGATTCAAATATTGTATTCTTTTGAATAAGAGTAATATTTGATAGTATACATGTGACTAAATAAATAATCTTAGGAGAGACAGATATTCAAGAAGGGTGAAACCATATCAAAAGATAAGTAGGTACATATTAAAATCTGAAATCAATGAATATTAAAGACACATATGTGGAAAAAGGCTAGAGATAGAATAATGTGGGTAGGAATTTACCTAAAAATAAATAAATCTATATAGATGGAGCAATTGTCTAACAATGGGTAAAATATGTTAGGGCAAAGGGACTTGTACAAAATCTTGGGGTCTATGTAATGCCCCTAATTTTGTGTGCTTATTTAAGTGAATTTATTTTTGTGTTAAAATGTAAAATAAATAATTGAATCATTTAACCTAAATTACCTAGGAAAGGAAGGATGAATTGAAGGATGATCATGATATGATCCATCTATTGGAAGTTCTAGGTTACACCCTAATTGAGCAAAGGATTGTTCAGGTGCTCTATGCAAACCTAGTCCAACATGAGAATGAACCTAAGCTATGGGTTACCTAATTTTAGGTTAGACCTCTACAATTTTTAATGAGGCTAGCTCCTTAGATATGGCAATTCAAATGTCTCTTCTTGAAACTTAATCTATTTGGATGAAAAGGAAAGCAAATGCATGAATTAAAACCCAATTTAAGTGTGGTGATGTACCAAATTTTCAATGATCCACTCTCAACTCAGACACTTTCATGACTAATAATGAATCCAATGGGGACAAGGTTTGATTAGATTCTATTATAGGGTTCCAAACATGAGTATTTTTCATGAAGGTTGAAAAGAGACCTTAAATTGAAGGATTGAAAAAAATAGGTCTATGTAAGACACTATGGACTTATGATGCTTCAAGATAAACCTCACTAGCTAAAAATTCACACAACCTGTAAGAAACAAACAATCTTAAAGCAAGGTACATGAAGGACCTATAAATGATGAAGACATAACATACATCCTATAAATCAAACTTCAATAAAGCACACTTAGCATTAAAATAAAATATGAACTTGTATTATATTTCTTCAAAGAGTTTACAAAGTGATTTTAGCAGAGCTTTGCTATACTTAGCCGAGTGATATGAATCAAGAGATAAAAGCTAGTATTTATAGGAATAAATAAGGTTAGAGAGAGAAAATTTGGCCTTGAAGGGGTCATTAATGAGCCTAATTACACTCAAAACAACTACCACCATAATCCTTCTTGATCATCCCTCTATGTTAATGTCATAATGTCTTTCACTGGTGTGATGGAGAATGTGAAGATCAAGACTAGTTGTAGGAAGCAATCCCCACCAAAACATGAATCCCTCTCAAGCTCTTCAACATTAATTCCCTTCACTATCTTCTTCAATCATGCTTGATGTTACTCACATTAATAGGTAGTTACCTGAGCTTGATCATGATGTTCTTTTTGACATTCCTTGCATAATCACCATTCTAACATTACTTTTAAATCTTGAATATGGATCTACTATGGATG
This sequence comes from Torreya grandis, assembly GCA_037957365.1. NCBI lineage: Eukaryota > Viridiplantae > Streptophyta > Pinopsida > Cupressales > Taxaceae > Torreya > Torreya grandis. The sequence continues at coordinate 477,222 of JARHVA010001619.1, read as the reverse complement.
AAAACAAATCACCCTATTAGTTTTCATATAGTCATGATAATAAATATAGATCTATAGGCTAGGGTATAGAGACATAAAAACTATGACTAGATCTCTCTAAAATATTTACAAGGCTTTAATGTTGTTAGACAGCTCTATAGAGTTGGATCTTGGTTATCTAGAGCATGTTTGATCTTGCATTTATGTATTTTACCTACTTAGGTTGGCAATATGCTTTTTATAATGTGTCTTCCTCTATGTCACCCTTTGGTTTGACCTTAGTCAAATTTTCTCTTCGTTGAAGTTCCTTAGTTTTTGACTTTTGATGTTGACCATCAATCCTAATCTAGGCTCCCCATATTTTGCTAATTATCATCTATGTATTCATCCTCAAGATCCTACTGTCAGCCCTTTGATTTCTTGACCTCTTATGCACCATAGATCTTTCTCTATATGAATGAACATGTACCATTTATCTTCTCCCATCCCAATACAATTGAGACACTTTTTGTATGTAATAAAAATTTCATGATGCACATGAATTAATCCTAGATCAAATAAGATAGAGCACACCTACACTTCTGATTGGGTATACACTTGCTAAGAAGGAACATGACCAATATGGGGATTTGCTAGACCTAATTAAGGGATCACTTGTATCACTTGTCACAACATATCATGATAGGAAGGATTGCAAATCCTAAAATCTAACATAATCACATAACAAATCTAAAAGATTCCCATGATTTGATATTTCACTTATGCTAATAAAAAAGAAAGTAAAATATTCTAATAATAAGAAAAGTAAACTAATCTAGTATGCACCAAAGATTTTGGCACAAAGTGGGGGTTAAAACAAAATAAATAAATAATAATTAAACTAAGCATGCATAAGATACATATACTCACATTAATGTATATTGAATCCTAATACATGGAAGAGAAGAATACATACTACATTATTTATCTACTCTTAAAAAGGAGAAATAAAATTAGGAATACTTACCTATGAAGATGAACCTACCAAGCCTCAATATCTCCCTTGGCCAAAGTTCTTCACAAGAGATTTTTTTGGTTGTAAGGATAACCAAGATAAATCAACTCTAGGGTACATGACCTACCTAAACATCCAAAATACTTCTCCACAAGATAAGATCAGAGCTTCAAAGAAAGTATTGAACCCTAAAGTTTTATTCCTCAAGTAGAATGGTCAATAAATAGATGTTTATTCATACTTCTTCACTTTCTTATCATCTTCTTTCAAATATTATGAAATGATGGTAAATTACCTTATATATATAGTGTTATCTTACCCTAAAATCATTTAGGAATCTTAGTTATGCTAGGTCAACTCGATCGACCTAGCATGCTTTTGGGCTAACTCACTAGGTCTATGCTAGGTCAACTAGGAGGTTAAGAAACCAAAAGAGCTAAAGTGTCCCCAAAACACACTAGGTCGACCAAGTTAACCTAGTTTATTTAGTAGGAAGCTTGAAAATCCATATGGCTGACCTAATTTGTTAAATAGGAATAAGGAAGATAAAACAAGGAAAAGAGGGATAAAGCATGAAAATGATAGGAATGATTAGGAAAGAGAGAAATAAGCTTAGGGTTCAAGGTTTTAGGAAATAAGTGTGTAGATGGAAAGTTTCAAAAATAACAACAATCTTATAAAGCATTGATGGTCTACCCACCCCTTTCTTGGTGCACCCCTTAAGGCATGTACTTATAGAGATTGAGACTCGATAGGTTCTTGAAAGATACAAAGTGTCAGTAATCAGTAAAAGTTTTGAAAATATTATGTGTACACACTTATCACCTTCTCATTTTCTCTTAAGATCCATTAACTTTTTGACTCACTACTTTCCATTGATCTAATTTGTATGTTTACACACATACCATCAATCTACCTGGACCCACTAACATTGTCAGTCACCATGTATCATTGGATCTCTATTCAGGTATTTTAGATCTTAACACTTGTCATCAATGCATTCATGCTTACCTTTTGACTTAATGTTCATCATTGATCTTTGATGTATGATCAAATATGCTCCATTGGATGTTTAGGACCCACTAACATTGTTAGGTCACCTGATCACCATTATATTTGATATTACATCTTGAGATTTGGACACTTGTCATCTCTGCATTCAACCTAGGAACATTTGAATTCAAATAGCTATTTCATGAAGCTTAAACTTGACATCTATGTGTTTTTTTCACTCTATAATTTTAAATTTAAAGCTTTATATATTGAGTTAACAAGCTCATCAAGACATGAAATTTGTAGAGCATGATCTAGGTAATAAAAGCATCATGTCCATATGACCCTTAAAATCAAAGAGGTTACCTAAGTAACCTTATTGAATTCATAATTAATATGACCTATTCATTTCTATGTGACCTAACATGATGGTCTAATTCTTTTAGACTTGTGCTTGAACTATTGTTTGATATTTTAAAGATTTAATGAGTCTTTGAGACCTATGTCGAGTCATTCCATGATCTTGACTACATTGATCACCATGAGAACTTGCTTCCTCAAAATTTGACAAGCTACACTTTAATTTTACTTAAAGTGTTTCAAAAGCTTTGCAAGATACATGTGATATTTGGACCATTCATTCCATCTAGAACTTTGTTCAACTCATCCATTTAGGTAGAAGCTTGGCATGTGGGAAAAATTGGCCAACATTTTTAGTGACTCAGATAGTTTGACCAACTTGTTGGTCATGGAGCCTAAAATTTTATCAAGCTTACTCATGATGACTAGAAAAATGAAGTATTACTTTAAAAAAGGATTCTTCTTGACTCCTGAAAACACTTTGAAGCAAATTAACACATGCAAATAATAAGAAATTAGAAAAACATAACCAAAGAGTATAAAAACAACAAATAGAGCAATGTGCAAGATCTCTTAGAGGTAAAGATAGACCTATCTACCTATGTACAAAGATCATGAATTAATACTAGTAGTATAATTTAAGATACCTCTCGTTGACAAGGATGGGATGGCTCTCTCCATTCAACCTAGGAAGCTCAAAGGCATTGATCTATTTTCAACCTATGATAACATAATGCCTACTCCAAAGACTTTCAAACCTGGAGTGTTTTCCTATTTTTGCATGGTCTTCATCCCATTTGAGGACTATATCACCTTGTTGGAATTCCCTTGAGGAATCTCTCTTGTCAAATGACCTCTTCACTTTGTGATAATTGGGCCACATAATGTGGATAACATTGTCCCTTGTCTCCTCCATTTTAGCTCATTTAACCTTACCTACATAACATCATCCTCTAGGAGTTCAAGTTGATGTGCAAGCTCTAATGTAGGAAGTTCAAGAGATATAATAAGTTTGGATTCTTTCCCATAGAAAAGAAGGTATAAGGAGTGTCTAGTAGATTTCTCAGGTGTCACTTTGTCTACCCATAGATAAATCCTCAATTTAGTATGCCACTCCTTTGACTATCTGCCATAGTTCTCATGGTAATCCTCAACAAGTTTATATTTATGGACTTTACTAGTCCATTTCTCCATGGATAATTGTTAGAGGATGCCTTGAGATAAATTACATGTGAAATATCCCACTCACATACGTTGTTACTACTAAAGGCCAATGTATTTTCAAAAATTATTATAGAAGGCACACCGAATCTGGTTATAAGGCCATCGTAAAAGTCCAAGACAACATCTTCATTAGCTCCCTTGAGGGTAGTCACTTCAACCCACCTTGTAAATTAGTCTATAGTTGTAACGATCCATTTATGTCCTTTACTTGAAGGGGGTGTATCATCCTTATGAAATCTAAGCCACATTGCATGAAAAGGTTGTTTTACTTGTATGGGTTACAAGGGAAGGGCAACTAATTTTTACTTTATAACAAACATTACACATTTTGGACACTTTCTTACCCAAGAGTGTGAATATTCAAACATTTTGGGATAAAATTATCTATATTTAATGGTCTTTGAGGCTATAGTCTTGACAACAAAGTTCCCACCAGCTGGACCATCATGGAACTACTCAAGTAACTTATCTATTTAGCATGATTCCACACACCTCAAAATCATGCCTCCTATGTCTCTCTTGAAAATTATTCCATCTATTAGGACATAAGGAACACTCTACAACCTAAAGTGACTTATCTTGGCTCTATCTAGTCCCATAAGACATTGGCTTGACTCAATAAATTTGAGTATATGATGTGTCCAATTGAAAGGTGTGTTGTCTGCAACTACCTATTATCTTTCATGGACTACCAACACTTGAGCTTTATCTTATTTTACCTTTGACATAAGGTTTTCACATAATCCTATAACCCTGACAAACTTTATAACTCTAAATTCAAGGTCATACTCCATACATTTTATCACCCATCTAACTCTTTTCTCATTGAGGTCTCTATTGAGTATAAAAATTTTAACACTTGGATGTACCACCATGAGTATGATATTACTATGGGAGAACATGTACCTAAATTTGTTCAAACCTCTCACTAATACAAGCACATGTTTATCTATAAATATATACCTCTCCTCATACCCCTCTACATCCTTAGTGAAGAAAGTAATAGGCTATTCTCAACCTTTCTCATTCTATTGCATCAACATGGTAGATATTGTATCTAATGTAGAGAAGGCATACAAGTAAAATTCTTTGTTAAAATTAGGATTAAAAAGCGTAGGGGCATGAGAGATGGCCTCCTTAATGGCCTCAAAACTCCTCTTACCTTATTTGGTCCATGTAAACTCCTTACCTTTTCTTAACATGTGAGTAAGAGGCTTGATCAACTCTAAAATCCTTGGGATACACCTTCTTATAAAATTAATCTTTCTAAAGAAGCTTTGCAGACCCTTCTTATGTTTAGGTAAGGGTAAGTATAAGATGGACTCAACTCTTTAAGGATATGTGGAAAGAACATCTTTGGAAACTACATGGCCTAATAACTTGCCCTCATGAACACCAAATATACATTTTTTAGGATTTAATGACACACCAAATTATTTACATCTTTCAAATACTGACCTCAAGTGAGCAACGTGATCAGATGGGTCCTTTGAGAAAACAATGATGTCATCTAGGTAGATGAGCACCATGTCATTGATTAATCCTTCAAAGGCAACATCTATTATGCTCTCAAAAGTTATTTCAGTATTGGATAGTCCAAAGGGCATTTTCATATATGCATAAGTGTGCCACTTTGTGGTGAAGGCACTCTTATGCCTATCTTCTTCCTTGACCATAATATGACTATAACCAAAGTAGCCATCAAGCAATGAGAATCTCTAAGAACCTACCAGCTTTTGAATAATCTAATCCATTGAGGGCAGTGGGTAATGGCCTTTTAGGGACACTTTGTTGAGGTCCCTAAAGTCAACATATAAACATATTTCCTCATTTTTATTCCTCACTGTCATAAGTTTTTCCACCCATGAGGAATTTTTAATGGGGAATATGATCTTTGATTTAATCAACTTAATCATACCCTTCTCATTAACTCTTCCACTTTTGGGTTGATAGGCCTTTTTTTCTACTTGAGTGGTCTTGCATTGTTATCTAATTTAATGGTATGTTGTACAAGTTTAGGATTAAAACCATTCAAATCCTTATATTCTCATGAATATACATCAAATAACTATTGTCATAAGGTAACAAATGTATCTCTCTCTTTTTCTATGTTGATCTTTCCTAATTTCAACAATTTATCCTTTAAGATATCTATCCTTTCATAATGTTCCTCCTTGGTTGAGATACATGCCTTGCCTCTTCTCACTTGGTCATATTCATTGAAGATGATTTCCAATGTCACAATCCCTTTAGGCATCTTTTTGGATCTCATCTACACTATCTGATCATCATACTGATGTTGGAATTTATTTTGATTCTTATGGTAAAATTCTACCTCCTACATCAAAAAACATATAATTTGGTCATCATTATCAAACACCTACCAACTCACATCATTTTTAGGTATAACTAGATTGTATATGACTTTGATATTGTCTTGAATCTAGATATATTTGACTCCTACAACCTCATAATGGGCCCCAAGGGTTGCAATCATATCTGCATGTTGATTTGCCTCTCTTGGTATAGATTGTATATGGAATGTTGAAAAGTCCTATATGATGTCTCATACATGATTCCTGTAAGATTTAAAATGATGGTTCTTGAATGCACTTATGAGTCTCACTTGTTTCAAAACAATCTCACTATCACTCTTGATTTGAATAAGTTTGACACCTCTTCTTCTTACCTCTTATAAACCATGTAAAAGAGCTTCATATTTACCTATGTTTGAAGTGCAAATGTATTTAAATCTTATAACTGAATAATACTTCTGACCTAAGGGTGAAACCAACATGTATCTAGCTCTACTACCATTCTTTGACCTTGAGCCATCAAATAATAAAGTCCATATACCATCTTCCTTTTGAGTGGTGTTATTTAAGCAAGGTATATCAACACCTTTTTCATGCATATAATACAGCTTACTTCTTCAATATTGGTGTAAGGATCAAATCTATGATTATTAGTTACCCATTAATCTAATTATAGGTTTGAAATGCCCTCAAAATGGTCATGAGGCTTTTGATCACTAGAATTTTCATCCTCTTCATATATGGTATAGTCGGCATTTGTAAGGTTAGGCATATAGGGCTCTAGATGGAACCTAAAGATAGGTTCTGACCTAATAGTGACCCTAGTCCCATATCTAGTCTTGAAAAAAATGTATGATTAGTTAGAGGATAAATAAACCCTATTTTTTGTAGTAAAGTACCTAGAAGGCATAAGTAAAAATATGAGGGTAGGTCTAAAACCATTACATCCTAGATGATGACATAATTTGGGCAAGATGTCAATGTGATCTTAATATCTTTAAATATACCTATTATTTTAGTGGGGGAAACATATAAATTGAGAACACCTTTTTTATTAGGCACATAATTAAGCTCAAGCTTATCTGCTATGGCTTTGGGCATAATTGAGGTTGAAGCTTTTTGAATCTATTGTGCAATTATGCACTAAAAATTCCCCTATGATGACTAACAAATAAAATGGAGGGGGTTTGATAACCTTAGGGTGATAAACAACATTATGAACTTGATCTTGACTAGTATATTGATTATGAACTTGATCTTGACTACTATTTATAAAAATAGTGTTCACCTTATCAGCTATCTCATTCACATGAGAAGGCTTGGAGAGAACTTGTTGAAGCATTTCCTTCTATCCTAAAATAGATAGAGCATCATACATATACATAGTGACATTAGAATTTTTCATATGATCCACAATATTGAAGGGAAGACTAGTACCTTTGAACTACACCTTAGAAGTAGAAGTATCACTTAACACTTAAGTGACATGAGGAACAAAAGGAGGCTTATATTTCTACCCATAATGTTGAGGTATTTATTGAGTTTTAGGAGATTTAGTAGATATATTTGAAGTGGTAGGATTTTGAATGAGTTGTGGAGATGTTGAATAAGCCTTAGGCTGCCTCAAATTATCATCCAACATCCTCTTCTTAGCCCTTGTATTAGTTGCAACTGGCTTATATACCTTTTAAGTAGTTTTACCCATGTTTACTTCTACATGCTCAAACATATGTTCCCCTTCTTGAAATTTTATGCATGTGGTGTTAGTTTTTTCCTTGCCCATGATTTTTGTTGTTGAATCTGAGCTTCTAATGGTGTCAAGGTAGGCATACTACCTTGATTCATTGGAGGGCCTTGTGGTGGAGGAGGCATTGAGTCATAGCCTTAGAATGAAAGAACATGATTCAAACTAGGATCCTAATACATTTCTCCACTTGTAACAATTGCCATCTCATTAGAATACCCTTTTGATTTCCATTGACCCTCTTGTGCAAGTTTATTTTGTGTGGGGACCAAGGCTCTTAAACTACTTTTAGTTGCAGGGTTGTAACTATTATAAGATCTACCTTAAGTAATTTGGCCATGGTTTTGTTAATTTTATGGATAAGGGGGTCTATTGTAAGATTGAGTAAAGTATTGGGTTTGGAAGGGTCCTTGGTATGGTCTATATGAAGTTTGTTACTATCTCTCTATAGCCACTATCTTACTATTTTGTGCCTTTAACAAGTTCTCAATCCTTGTAAAATTTTCCACTTGATTATCATTAGGTTAGGATTGATTATTTGGAGTGGGAAATGGAGAAATGGTAGGTGGGGTTAGCTAAATCTTAGGAAAAAGTGGTATGAGAGGTCTTGGCATGATTTTCCCTGATTGTATCAAATAGTTTTCTACCTTTATAAGTATCTCATAAGCCCCAGGTAGATTCGTCCCAACCATAGATTAGATCATGATGACAATGTTTGAATTCAATGATCTCAAATAGGAAAGGAAATCATAATTGGGTGTGGGTTTATTGATGACAGGAATACTATTCCAAGTCTTTTGGAATCTATAGTTAAAATCAACCATTGATTCTTGGGATGCTCTCTTGATTGAGGTGAGTTATTCAACAAGTGACACATGGTCACTTATATATTCAAAATGTTTACGTAGGCACTCACCAAACTCATCCCAAGTATTGATTGAGGTAGGAGCTAGACCTCTATATCATTTCAAGACTTTGCCTTTCAAAGATTTGGCTAGTAATCTGATGGCTACATTTTCTTATGTACTAAGAAAAGGTTTACAATGTCAATAATGTGCTCTACAAGGGTGGTGGATTTTTCTCCTATAAATTATGGTAGAATATTCAAAGAGGTAGTAGGGATATCATCATGTTGTTGAAGGTTAAGAGGGATGCCACCATTGAAGGGTAAAAAATCTTAAATTCTAGGCCTTGTCATTTTCATAGTAGGGGTTGTACTACTTAAAATAATAGGGTGACTAGGAGATGAATATTTATTTTTGGGATAATAACTTATCTTATTGAATATTGATCTTTTATATGGATTAGAAGGTATCTCAATGAATAAAAATAGAATACCCTTACTAGCTAACCTTCTAGTAGTTACTTGGTAAGAGGGGTTTATCTAGATGATGTTATGTGTTGGGTGAATATTTTGTCAGTCAACAGTATAATTGAGAAAAATAGGTCTTATCATCCACAACAAAGGAGATTGGTCAGCCCAGTGTGCAAGTTTACTACATTAGAGGTGGACAAATCTCTCCTCTCATTAAGGGGAGGTTCCCTATAAATATAAGGCAGTTATATACTATATATACAAGTAGAAAATAACACACAGGGGTAGGATACACCATCCATATCTCTTTTTTTAGAGATGATGTTAACAAACAGAGGAGGAAATCTTAGTGAAAACATTGAAGGCACTTCTCTTCTTTCAGAAGTGTTTTTATAGGAAACAATAGGATTTTATTTTAGGAAGGATAAGTGACTAGTAACACAGATGTAGTAACCAGTAGGATGAAATAGAATGCAAATTTTCCACCTCAACAGCCCAAAGAGTATAAAATAAAGGATAATGGGGGCACAAAGTCATCCTAGAATCCTCAACATAGAAATAAAAGAAAAACACACACTGAAAACAAATGTGAAAGTGCAAAGTTTTCCCATAGTTGGCTTCAGGACACCTTACTTATTACTTTCACTAATTCTGCTTTCCAAATTAAATAGATGAGAACACATTTAGAAGATAGACATAAGAATAATCTCCTAAAATGATACAAGCCAAAACAGCACAAAGTCTACAAACAACTTGCTTTCTCATTTAGATAAAATGGAATGAAATTACAATCTGAGCTCAAAGTCTTAGTATTCTCCTTTTAACTAGGTAGAGTTTCACTTCTATAAAAATGAAAAGTCTCTCTTTCTAATGAGAAAATTACAATCTTATAGCAAACTATGCAAGGCTTGGCATTCCTTCCCATGGGATAGCCCATGCTGCAGTCAACATCTTCAATGCACTTTCAGTTTTGTCTAGAGGGACCATGCTGGGAATAGTGTATTGCCATAACTATGGTGTGTCTATTCCTCTAATATGTCTCTTCTTAGTATGGACTATCTGGTCTTTTTCTTGATATCTACGTAGATGTCCAATTCATCATTACTTTATGGAAGAAAAATGGGCCTGCGTCCTTGATTTGGTGCGCTCAGAAGTCTAAGTCTACTTGATCCACTATTTCACCTACTAGAAATAACTCTTTTGTAAATATTTTTGGTCCTTTGGTCACGCTCCTCTCTCCCCTATAGTAATTTGAGTCTTTGGGCTCCCATTTTAGCCAGTCACTTGGTTATTTCTTTAAATTTTGTGCTCTATTTTAAGTTCCACATATTTTCCCTCACTTTAAATTTGACATCTAAGGGACCATCAATGGTCGCTATCTACTTGAACTGTGTTGAACTTTGAACCCATGAACCATTTGAAAGTTCATTGGTTCATCGCTTCATCAGTTCACTTTGTCTCTTTTGGTCCATCACTTCCCTGCTTAAGCACTTCTTTGCTCTTTGGTTAAACCATCACTTTCATTGAACTTGCCTTTGGAATCATCCATGCTGCTTCTCTCTTTTCTTGAGGCTACCTTTGAACTGCTTGAACCTGTGAACCATTAAACTTTGAACTCTTTTGGTTCAAGGTTCAATTGGTTCATTGGTTCTTCCTCTGCCTATCACTTCCTTGTTTTTCCTAAGCTCTTTAATCTTTATCGCACTTGGTTGAACCTTTGAACCTATGGACTTGTTGAACCATTTAGTTCAATGATTCAATGGTTCAACGGTTTTATGGTTCAATCGGTTCATTCTTTGAAGCTCTTTGTGTCTAAATTTTTGAGGATTCCTTTTTGTATCTTTGTTCAACCTTTGAAATATCCTGAAGGGAAGGTGTCCCTTTGGGTCCTTGGAAAAGGTCATTTTTATGACATCAAGTGTCCCCCACAAGGGTATCTACCCTTTGGGATTTTTCAGGTGGCCTTTGGGCTTTAAATTCCCTGGCAGGTTCTTGCCTCTTCAATGGGCTTTTGACTTTCAGGCTTTTTTCATCAGGATTTTCCTTCGGACAAAAAGCCTGAAAGAATTCCTTCAAACAAAAAGTTTGAAGGAATTTTGCCTTAAACTTTTTTTTGAGAAAAATCTTCCTGAAAGAATTCTTTCGACCTCTTTTACTTAGCCATTTTTCTGAGGGATTTCCAACTTTTGTCCACTTTTGCTTACTACCCTCCGCAAGGGCGCTTGTTCCTTTGGCTTTGGGGCAGCCCCTTGAACCTACCGATTGAACCAACTTTTGATTTAATGGTTCAATCAGTTCATTCTTCATTATTTGGCTAAGTCTTTATAATATTTTACACCAAGTGCATTGAACCAATTGGTTGTTGAACCCATTGAACCATTGAACCAAAATGGTTCAAGGTTCAATGGTTCAACAGTTCAAGCCTTTGTTCTTTGAAGCTTGCCGATGGACATTTTTGATTGAACCAAGGTGCTAAACCAATCCTAGAAATGACGAAGTGTTATAAACTTGTTATTTTGATTGAACTCACATACAAAATCCTTTGAACTTGCTAATTTAAAGCATGTTGAGTCTATAGATTTCTAGAAAAGCTTTGAAAAATGAAGAACCTGAATGCTAAGAACAATTTTTGAAAAAGGGAGAGATGATTTTGGTCTGATGAACCAAAATAGTTCATAGGTTGTCCCAAAAATGTCACTCATTTTTGGGGACAATAGCTAGCTCTAGTTGGGGAACTTCCTTTAGTTAAAAACTTGGAACAACTAAGGGGAGTTCAAACTAGAATCTCTGGTGCCTTGAAGTATGCCATTGGGCTATGGAGTCATGCTACCCAAAAAAAAAGATCCAAAAAATGAAAATGAAAATGAAAAGCACAAAATAGAACCAAAAACTATACAAATGTACATATGTATAGGTGTACTTATCTGATACTTCAAGAATTGAAGTGATTTAGATGCTGCCCATTGTGAGACAATGAAAATGGCATTCTGTCTTGATAAACCAGTAGGAAACCATTTTGTACCCAGAATCAATGATGGGCGAATGGAACTCTCCACCAGGAGTCACATTTTTTGTGCACTCCTTTTGGCTCTCTCCTCTTGCTCCATGGCAAGACATGGTCTTCTCTCCAAAAACTTTAACTCCTTGCTCCTCTCTGTGAAGAGTTCCTTATGCTGAATTTAGAGTATAGTAGTATGGTCCACTACCATAGCTTGTTGTTATATTGGTTTAGTCCATCACATGTTTTGATTATCAACATCAAACTCTTGAAAAACCATTAGATCAACATCTCCTTTGGTGTGAAGGAGTTTGACATCTTGGTCTTGAGCAGCCTTTAATCCAAGCAACAGAGATTCACATTCAGCTATGTTGTTGGTGTTGTTAAATTACAACTTGCATGAAGGAAAAATATCTTCTTGAGGAGATATCAACACAGTCTCAGCTCTAGCATTCATAGAAGAATTACTGCTATTGGATTCCAAGATCCAAGCATCATCAAAAACTAATATTCTATCAGATTTCTCTTCATTGTAGATGGAAGAACCTTCTTCATTTGTACTGCACCCTACCAATTCTTCTGATGTCTTGTTTGGATCAAATCTTGGATTTCTAACTACAGGACTATCATCAGTTGAGACATGAGCATCCTCTGTGGTCAAGAAGTAATTACCCCTACTTGAAGGCTCAAATAGAATTTGAGCTATAGGGGCTATCATTTAGGTGACCATAATTTTTGCCTCAGACAGGTCCACACTTAGTTTTCCACCAATGTTTAACTGCTTAGGATTGGCTTGCAGGAATTCAAATTCAGTCATTTGAATTTTAGATTTCTTGACATGATCAATTATATCAGATGATTGAAATGGACTTGGAAGAGGGGATGGGAGTTCATCCTTTTGGTTTTTGGGAGGGGGAGGACTAGTCTGTGAATTAGAAGGTGTAGGAATGTTTGATGTACTTACCTTTTTGTCAATCACTGGGTCCTTTGATTGGAAAGGAAGAGGGGTTCTCGACTTAGAAATTAAAATTGATGGTTGGGGTCACTCCTCTATCTTCTCTTTATTAGCTTACTGGGCTAACTAATTATTGGACTGGGTAAACATTGCAAATGATCCCTCATCTGCTTTACCTTCACTTCTAGGTTCATCCTGATAATTCAGGAAACTAATGTGGGAGTTACCAACTGATTCTTCTTGATCCTCCATGAAGAGACTAGCATAATTTTCTTGATCAAACTCAGGTTGGAAAGAGAAATCATGTTTTATTTCCAAATATCCAATTGCTGAGTTGGTTAGAGGTGCTTTGAGGGCAAGGCTCCTCTATGGGGGAGGAAGACGATTTGGTTGCCCTTGACTTCTAACAGTGTTGCCTTGATATGGCTGATTAGGGAATGTCCTCCTTAGTACATCTCTGTATGAAGGAGAAGAAGACATACCTTGTGCCATTTGCCTTTTCAAGGCTAGTAATTCATTTGTTAGCGTTTATACCATTTGATCAATGGTGGTTATGGGTGAGTATTCAAAATATGAAGAGGGTTTACCTCTATTAGGATCTCTCCTTATCTTTCCTGCCAAGATAAGGTCATCTTCAACCTCAGTAGCCAAGTCTTGAGCAGTAACAAGGTCTATGTGGCTAGCACACCTCAGTAGAAAACTCACTTTAGGTAGCTATGAGTTGATGAAGAAGCATTTGAGGTTTTCAAGCATTGGATAAGAAATTATAGGAATCTTATTTCTCAGCTTGTCAAACTTGGCAATGAAGTCCCTCATAGGTTCATGGGGATCCTTCTTCATCTATGTGAGCTAGGCCAACAAGGCATGCACATCTTTTATAAGTTTGAACCTTGCTTCAAACTTAGCTTTAAGTGTGTCCCAGTCAGTTACTGACCTAGCCTATAGATGGTAGAACCAGTCTATAATAGCACCTTGTAGTGTTTCCACGAAGAGCCTGACTACCACATCCTTGAATTCCACCCCTATTATGCCACAGGCTATGCTAAAAGCTGTAATGTGTTCATCAAGATGAAATTTCCCATAACCAAATAATTTGTGGAAATTTTGCCTTGAATTGCATGGAAGTTTATGTAGAGGTGGAGTCAGGTTGAGTGGGCCAAATGAGTTACCCCAGGGGCCTTGAACTTCCATGATTGGATTATGAAAAAGATGGATAACAAATTTGGGTGGCATGTGGATGCGCAAAGATTTGATAATAGTAGAAAAGGAAGCTCTACCTTGGGCTCTCTAGCTTCTTGTATAGCGTGGGGTCACCAAATTGCAGAACAAAAAATGGGAAAGAATAGGACCTACTTTAGCTTGAAGCTTGAGACTTCAAACTATGCGCTCTTCCCAATGGCTCTAGTTTTGTAGACTAGATAATATAATGGAGATGGAGGAAGATGGTAAGGCTATAATGATAATGGGTAAGACATAGAATGGAGTCACTAGAATATGTAATGGATAAGGGTAGGGACTGCTTTAATTTGAAACTTGAGGCTTCAAACTACATGTTCATCCCCAGGTGAGTCACCAAAAAGTTTTTGGGTGAATATTTTTTTAGTTAGTAGTCTAATTGAGCAAAATAGGTCTTATCATCCATAGCAAAGGAGATTGGTCAGTCTAATGTGCAGGTTTACTACATTAGAGGTGGACAAATCTCTTCTCTCATCAAGGGGAGGTTCCTTATAAATATAGGGCAGCTATATACTATATATATAAGCAAAAAATAACACATAGGGGTAGGATACACCATCCATCTCTCTTTTTTTAGAGATGATGTTAACAAATAGAGGAGGAAATCCTGGTGAAAACACTAAAGGCACTTCTCTTCTTTCAGAAGTGTTCTTATAGGGAATAGCAGGATTTTCTTTTAGGTAGGATAAGTGACTAGTAACATAGGTGCATTAACTAACAGGATGAAATAGAATGCAAAGTTTCCACCTCAACTACCCAAAGATTATAACACAAAGGATAATGGGGGCACAAAGTCATCCCAGAATCCTCAACATAGAAAGAAAGGAAAAACACACACTAAAAACAAATGTGAAAGTGCAAAGTTTTCCCACAGTTGGCTTCAGGACACCTTCCTTATTACTTTCACTAATTCTACTTGCCAAATTAAATAGATGAGAACACATTTAGAAGATAGACATAAGAATAATCTCCTAAAATGATACAATCCAAAACAACACAAAGTCTGCAAACAACTTGCTTTCTCATTCAGATAAAATGGAATGAAATTACAATCTGAGCTCAAAGTCTCAATATTCTCCTTTAAATTGGGCAAAGTTTCACTTCTATAAAAATGAAAAGTCTCTCTTTCTAATGAGATAAATTACAATATTATAGCAAACTATGCAAGGCTTGGCATTCCTTCCCATGGGATGGCCCATGCTGTAGTCAACATCTTCAATGCACTTTCAGTTTTGTCTAGAGGGACCATGCTGGGAATAGTGTATTGCCATAACTATGGTGTGTCTATTCCTCTAATATGTCTCTTCTTAGTATGGACTGTCTAGTCCTTTTCCCAATATCTACATCGCTATCCAATTCATCATTACTTAATGGAAGAAAAATGGGCCTACATCTTTGATTTGGTGTGCTTAAAAGTGTACATCTACTTGATCCATTGTTTCACCTACTAGAAATAACTCTTTTGAAAATATTTCTAGTCCTTTGGTCTCACTCTTCTCTCCCCTATAGCAATTTAAGTCTTTAGGCTCCCTTTTCAGCTAGTCCCTTGGTTCTTTCTTTAAATTTCATGCTCTATTTAAATTTTCATATATTTTCCCTCACATTTAATTTTGACATTTGAGGGACCGTCAAAGGTCGCTAGCTGCTTGAACCGTGTTGAAATTTGAACCCTAAACCATTTGAAATTTCATTAGTTCATCACTTCATCAGTTCACTTTGTCTCTTTTGGTCCATCGCTTCCCTACTTAAGCACTTCTTTGCTCTCTAGTTGAACCATCACTTTCATTGAACTTGCCTTTGGAATCATCCATGTTGCTTCTTTCTTTTCTTGAGGCCACCTTTGAACTGCTTGAACCTGTGAGCCATTGAAATTTGAACTCTTTTGGTTCAAGGTTCAATCGGTTCATTGGTTCTTCCTCTGCCTATTACTTCCTTGTTTTTCCTAAGCTCTTTGATCTTTATCGCATTTGGTTGAACCTTTGAACCTATGGACTCGTTGAACCATTTGGTTCAATGGTTGAATGGTTCAATCGGTTCATTCTTTGAAGCTCTTTGTGTCTAAGTCTTTGAGGATTCCTTTCTGCGTCTTTGTTCAACCTTTGGAATGTCCCAAAGGGAAGGTGTCCCTTCAGGTCCTTGGAATAGGTCCTTTTTTTGACGTCAAGTGTCCCTCACAAGGGTATCTACCCTTCAGGATTTTTCAGGCAGCCTTCGGGCTTTAACTTCCCTAGTGGGTTCTTGCCTCTTCGACGGGCTTTTGGATTTTAGGCTTTTTCTGTCGGGCTTTTCCTTCGAACAAAAATATTGAAAGAATTCCTTCAGACAAAAATTCTGAAGGAATTTTTCCTTAAACATTTTTCTGAGAAAAATCTTCCTGAAAGAATTCTTTCAGCCTCTTTTACTTGCCATTTCCTAAGGGATTTCCAACTTTTGTCCACTTTTGCTTATTACCCTCCATAAGGGAACTTGTTCCTTTAGCTTTGGGGCAACCCCTTGAACCAACTGATTGAACCAACTTTTGGTTCAATGGTTCAATTGGTTCATTCTTTGTTATTTGGCTAAGTCTTTTTAATATTTTACACCAAGGGCATTGAACCAATTGGTTGTTGAACTTGTTGAACCATTGAACCAAAATGGTTCAAGGTTTAACAGTTCAAGCCTTTGTTCTTTGAAGCTTGCCGATGGACATTTTTGATTGAACCAAGGTGTTGAACCAATCCTAGAAATGACTAAGTATTAGAAACTTGTTCTTTTGATTGATCTCACCTGTAGAAGCCTTTAAACCTGCTGAACCTGCTAATTTCAAGCATGTTGAGTCCATAGATTTCTAGAAAAGCTTTGAAAAATGAAGAACCCAAATGCTAAGAATTTTTTTTGAAAAAGGGAGAGATGATTTTGGTCTGATGAACCAAAATAGTTCATAGGTTGTCCCAAAAATGTCACTCATTTTTGGGGACAACACTATGAACTTTACAACATGGATAATCTTTAGCTTATGATGATGGTAGATGCTTCTTTCTACTACAAATACATTCTCCTCAACTCAAAACTTTAGATATGCTAAAGAGAATATTTCCCACCAGGCATGCTAAAATTGTTAGAGGTTATAGGTTTTACCCTAACTAAGCAAAGGATTGTTTAGGACCTATACCCAAACCTATTATAACATGGTAATGACCCTAGGCTATGAGTTACCTAATTCTAGGTCAGACCTATAGGATTTTTAATGAGGCTACTCCTCATATATGACAATTTGAATCTCTCTTATTTAAACTTAATCTATTGGGATGAAAAGGGGAGAGAATACATGAATTAAAACCTAATTTAAGTGTGGTGATGTATCAAATGTTCAATGATCCACTTTTAACTTAGACACTTTCATGACTACTAATGAATCTAATGGGGATAAGGTTTTATTAGATTCTATGACAGGGTTCCAAAAATGAGTATTTTTCATGAAGGTTGAAAAGATACCTAAAAATTGAAGTATAAAAATAAATAGGTGTATATAAGACAATATGGACTTATGATGATTCAAAATAAACCTCACTCGATAACACTTCACACAACCTACAAGAAACCAATAGTCTTAAATAAAGGTACATGAAGGACCTACAAATGATGAATAGACAACATACATTCTATAAATCAAACTTCAATAAAGAACACTTAGAATTAAATTAGAATTTGAACTTGTCTTATATTGATTCAAAGAGTTTACAAAGTTATTTTAGTAGAGGTTTGCTATACCCAACAAAGGGATACGAATCAAGAGCTCAAAGCTAGTATTTATAGGAAGAAAGAAGGTCAAAGAGAGAAAAGTTGACACTGAATAGGTCATTAATGAGCCCAATTCCACTCAAAATAACTACCACCATAATCCTTCTTGATCCTCCCTTTGCATTAATGTCACTATCTTTCACTAGCGTGATGGATAATGTGAAGATCAAGACTAGTTGTAGGAAGCAATCCCCACTGAAACATGAATCCCTCTCAATCTATTCAACATTAACACCCTTCACTATATTCTTCAATCATGTTTAATGTTACTCATATTACCAAGTAGTTACCTAAGCTTGCTCATGATGTTCTTTTTGACATTCCTTGCACAGTCACCATTCTTCCATTACTTCTAAATCTTGAATAGAGATCTACTATGTATAAAACCCAATCACCATATTGGTTTTCATATAGTCATGATTATAAATGTATATTTCTATGATAGGGTATTGAGATGTAAAACCTACATCTAAAATCTCTCAAAAATATTTACAGGGCTTTAATGGAATTAAATGGCTCTACAAAGTTTGCTCCTAGTTATCTAGATCACATTTAATCTTGCATTTATGTAATTTACCTACTCTTGGTGGTAATATCCTTTGTCTAATGTGTCTACCTCCATGGCACCCTCTAGTTTGACCTTAGTTGAATTTTCTCTCCATTAAATTTCTTTAGTTTTTGACTTTTGATGTTAATCATCGATCCTAATTTGGGCTTCCCATATTTTGTCAATAGTCATCTAGGCATTCATCCTCATGATCTTGTTATCAACTCTTTGACTTCTTGACCTCCTATGCACCATAGATATTTCTCTATATAAATGAATGCATATGATTGATCTTTTTCTAGCCTAATGTAGTTTAGACACTTATCACCTTCTTATTTTTTCTTAGGATCCATTGACCTTTTGACTAAATTTTCACCATTGACCTGCTTGGTACAATTGCATGTGTACCATTGATCTATCTAGACCCATTGACCTTATCAGTCACCACATACCATTGGATCTCTGTTCAAGTACTCAAGATATTGACACTTATCATCAACATATTCATGTTGACCTTTTTACTTGATGCTCACCATTTATCTTTGATGTATGATCAAATATCCTCCATTAGATCTTTGGGACCCACTGACATTATCAAGTCATCCACTTGTCATTAGATTTGATATTTGCTTTGAAGATTTGGATACTTATAAACTTTATGTTCAACTTGGGAACATTTAAATTCAAATGGTTATTTCATGAAGCTTAAACTTAATGTCCCCATGATCGTTTCACTCTGTATGTCTAAATTTTAAGCTTTATATCTTGAGATAGTAAGCTCATCAAGACATGTCCATATGATCTCTTGACTTTGAGAGGATTCTTGAGAAAACTTATTGAATGCATAATCAATAAAACCCATTAATTTATGTGTGGCATGCTATGATGATCTATTTCTTCTTATTTGTGATCGAACCATTGTTTGATCTTTAAAAGCTCTGATGAGTCTCTGAGACCTGTGTGGACTTGTTCCATGATCTTGACTACATTGATCACCATGATAACCTTCTTCTTCAAAATTTGACAAACTACACTTTAAGTTTACTTATAGTGTTTTAAAAGCTTTTCAAGCTACATGTGATCTTTGGACCACTCATTCCATCTATAACTTTGTTCAACTCATCCATTCAGGTAGAAGCTTGGCATGTGGGCCAAATTGGCCAACACCATCCACATGAATTTTTTGATATCTATAAAATGGACATACCTAAAAGACTATGACCAATTTTAAAAAGTAATCAATGTTAAATCAATGTGAAAAAAGTAGTAATGTGGAAATTTTAAATTGGAAAGGGGGAAATAGGTATGAATAAACTTGGTGGTAACAATGTATCTACTACTCAAAACAAAAACAAAAAAAACTAATTCAATGATAAAATTTCAATCGTTATTACAACCTAGTCCACTTCTTGGTCAAGGAAGTAGATAAATGAACCATTTTTGGTGCACTCATTTTATTCAATTTCACTCAATATTATTTTCTTAATACTTTTTCTTGATAATGTTTGTTCCATTATTTTACTCAATACTTTTGATTCATCATGGAAACTACTATTTTTGGATATATTCCCCCATTTTTAGTTGAGGGATTAATTTTTTTATTTCAATTACTTATCTACAAAGAAATAATCAAATTCATCATATATTATAAAATTTATATAGTCGAAGTGTCAAAATGTGTAAAAAATTATACAAATTACAAATGACCATAATATAATTATGAAAAAAAATCTATAAAATTTAATCATCATTTAAAGCTCAATATAAATGTGTAGTCCTTATATGTAGTGAAATATTGAAATAAATGGGGGGAAAACATGCTTGACCATAGTGGCCATAGGAGAGATGGATAAATAATATGTCCATATGAATAATGAAGTATATATATCTTTGTCTAATTCTCAAAATAAGAAATTTTATAAATAAATAGTATTCCCTAATGAATGCTCAATATGCATAAAATATGTATCATAGTATTAACTCAAGGAGAAGGGTGTGATTCCCCAAATGTAAAAGCAATGAAATGACAACTAGTATGCCCCAAATGTCACAAACATGACCTATTAGGGATAGATAAATAAATGAATCACATTTAAATAATATTCCCCTATATCTGCATGGGAAGGACCAATAAAATGTAAGCACCATGCCTAATAATACTAAAAATAGTAATGTACATGGTAAAGATCATGACATTAATCATATTAAATGCATGATATAAATCATTTCAAAAATCCCATTTTTTAATTTTGGATTTATGTGAAAGAAAAAATCTAAAACTATTGAAATTTATATTACATAATATAAACCATCTAAACTGAAATATTTATATGTAAATGAATATTAAAATTGCACTAGTATATTTGAAATTGACAAATCAAATAGGAGAGAGAAGATACTTTTATGTAACAAATTAAGATAGATATATAACTTATATGACTTAGTAAATAAAAAATTAGATAGGTAATAAACTAACATATATTGAAATAGTATTTATATTGAGAGCATGAAAAAATTGGATCCACTAGACCTAACCAAGGGATCTCTTACCACACAAAAACAAAGGAGATGGTTCCAAAGTATCTAGGAAAATGATACTATGAAATAAACCTAGATAGGCATGAGTACATAAAATAAAACTAATTTAGTTCTCACCAAATATTATGGAATAAAGGGAGATGGATAAACCTTAAAAACAAATCAAGGGATCGTGGTAGGAAAATGGGGGACTAGATCACCTAAAGTAGAATATGGAAAGCAAATACAACACTATATCTATACTAATTTTAAGCATAAAGGTGATATAATAAATGTTTTGTACATTCAACACATATTAATTATAAAATATATGTCTATCAAATGAAATAACAATAGTTAGGAATACTTACCATTGGGCAAACTTTTTGAGTTTCAATCTCTCCCTTGGACAATGGTGCTTTGCAAGAGGTTATTGGGGATTTGTAAGGATAACACTATAGAAATTATATTTAGGATAAAAAACTCATAATTTGCATCCAGGACTTGCCACAAGACAAATTATTTTCCCTCCAAGGCAAAACATTAACAATGGCTCTTTCAAATGTAAATTTAGTAGAATTATGAACTATAATGATGTGAAAATGAATGTTCCTCTCTATTGGATTTAAATGAGACTTGTATTTATATAAATGGATAATACTTAACTATTTTGTAAATTTATATAATGAGGTTGGATAACATGATCTAATTTTAAATAAATTTTTTATCATTAGGCCTCAAAATAAGTTAACTAAGCTAACTTAGTTCTGTAATGTGCACTTTAGATTTTATAATAGGGTTGACCTGACTGACTTAGTAGGAAATAGGGTATTTAATTAGTTAAGGTATATTTTAAAATATAATTTCTTAGTAGAATATATAAGAAGGATTTGTTTACTTGAGGAGTTATAAAAGTGGGATTTGTAATGGGTTTAGGTACTGATAGAGTTGAAAAACAATCTTGCAAAACACCAATGATCCATCCACCTCTTTCTTGATGCAAACTTTAAGGCATGAAATCAAAGATATAAAAAATTGATAGGTTCTTGGAAGAAACAAAGTGTAAATAAATGATAAAATTTAAAAATATTGTGTATACATATGCCCCACTCTAATCTCATCATGTGTCATGAATGTGTAATAAGGGATGGTGCTTCAAGAAATAACATAACAACACAGAATATTGAGCTAATAAATTATAGTGGAAAGTGGAAAATAAATTAAAGTAAATAATTGTAAATTCATACCTTCACTTACTTTGTTGATGTAGAATAGGATTTGTTTGAGAATTAAATGGAAGATGTATCTAGTGTGTAAAACAAAAGATGGGCCTGAAAATAACAAAAAATTCAAAACTTTTGCAAAAATATGTGGTTAGGACAAAACAAATTATTTACGTTGTCAATATTTTATAACTTATTCTTGTTTTTCAAAAGACTTTATAGAAAATCATTTATGTAAAAAAGAAATATTTTTTAAGTTAATAATTACAAGGTTAAAATTTTCAAAATTTAAGTATAAAAGGGTAATTATCTATCTATTTGTACATTTTCTAATTTTGGAAACCATATCTTTGAGTGAGCAACATTAGAGATGATAGACATGATGGCCCAAATGTGATAAGGAAGATTAGTGGGAGGATGTATTGTAGCTAATGTGAAAATAGTCCAGGTACAGGGTGAATATAATATAATCTTTTAGCATTTTGGGATTAAAATGAACTATGTTAGGAAATATAGGTGCTGGGAAAAATCCATGTAACATAATTTTACCCAAAAAAATATCAATAGGATAAAAAACACTAGGGGTATTGTTAGCAATCCAAGTTACACCCTATAAAGGAGAGTGTTCAATTCTTCTTTAAACTTGGACTAACATGGGACTGGCCTAAAGGTTGTGGGTGACCTTATCACTAGCCCAGACCTCTATATTATGGGGCTAGCTCCCCTGACACATCACTTCTATCTAAGTTCACTAAAACCTACTACTATTGGGATGAAAAGGGAAATAAAGTGCATAAAATGAATCTACTCTAAGGGATGGTGATGCACCTATATTGCATATCCACTCAAATTGAACTTCTAACAACACTAGTAGACAATGCATATAACTAAATCACTCTCTTCAATGGATTCTAAGAAATAATGTTTCATATAGAGGTTGGTTTTAATGACTAAATCATGAGGGTGATGAGAAGAAGTCCTGGTTTAAAGTGCTTACAATCAGACTTCCACTCCAAACTTGAGCCATCAACATCATAACACACTAGATGACCTGCATAGAAAGCTTGTTATCACCTAGGTGAGATTTAGACCTAAAAAGGGGAATATTACACCACTTGTAAATATTAAAAAAATAATGTACACACTAGATACTAATCATGAAAAAGTTGAAATATTCTATTCATTAGTCTAATAGAATTCCAAGTACAAAACTAGGTAGTGTTTCCTCATACCGAAGTAAGGGATACAAATCAAGGCCTTAAGGCCTGAATAAATTTAAAAAAATGGAAGATAAAGAGGGGGAGAATGGATTGGAGGAGAGAGTAAAATTTAATAAATGACCATAGACCATTCATTACTGCAATTATAATTAGTTACACAGTCCTCCAAAAGACTCTCCATGCATTAAGGTTCTTTAATGACCCCTTAAACATTGATGTAAGCTAGTAGAGGATGTGGTTAACTTGTTAAACTTATCTTAAAGCATGTATAATCCTATATTGGGTCAAATAAATTATATTATTGGTAGTTATAACATTAATGAGATGTTATTAAGTCATCATAAACATGCAATAGCCATCCTCCTTTTGAGCATATTGACCAAGTCAAGAAATTGACTCCTTCCTCCCTTATGACCATGGAATGTGCATTGATTTCCCATTAAATATTAGTTACTAGGTATAATATATTTGAATTAATTCCTTAAAAGGTATCTTTATGCCATTTTCATTCCTCTTGCTTGACTAAGTAGGTCCATTAGACCTATTAGGCCTAAGGGCTTGACTGTATGTGTTTGGAAGCCATGAAAACTATAAAATACCTTGTGATCATCTAAATAAGTGAGATTTAGGTATGAAACAATGTTACATACCATGATATAGGTATTCTTGAGCAGCTCACACATTCAAACTTTTCCAAACTAGGTGACTAAGTCACCTTTTCTCTCATATCTTCAGACTAACTATTTGGAGGAAGCTTATAGAGGTATTCTTAGACATATTTTTTAGAATATAAAGAATTTAGGAGACATAAAAAGTTCCAAACCTCCCCCTCCAAATATTTTTATCTCTCAAAATAGCTCTACACCCTACAAATCTCTCAAAACCTTTAAAAAATACATTTTTATAATAATTCCATACAATATCTGTAAAACATAGTACTATGTGTAGGGTCTCCTCTAAGTGTAATAGATTTTTAAAGTGTTTTTAGGGTCATTCATGAGTATCTAGTTTCCAAAATATCCATTTTTCCCATGCTTGGTTTGTAGTAGGGTTTAAGCAGGGTTTTGAAGGTTTACCATCTTAATGATGATTCATAAAGTGTGGACCTCCTAACCAAAAATTATTGTTATGGATATTAATTCCATTGAACCCTTAAATTTTTTTGAGTAGCTTGAGTTCCCATTAAAAAGGTGTGTTAAGATATGAATGTAAGTTTGTAGGCTTGTAGTATTTTGCATGAAGTTTAAACATGCTTATAGTCTTAAACTTTGTTCATAATCCTAAGCTCCTCAATATAGTTCAAAATTTCATGGATCTCAAGTATCTATGGGTCCTAAATTATCACTAAGTTAATCTACCCCAAGTACTTATGCTATGCAAGATCTAAACACTTGAAATGATGGCTTAAAGTGACTATCTGGACTATGTGACTTAAGGAGAGTATTAAGACTAATTTTATCCTCTCTTTACATTTACACTATTTTAAACCACCTTAATATGACCTATAACGACCTCTTATATCTTTTCATTATGTCCACTTATCTAGAAGGGTCTAAGCAATAGTTCCATGGTGATATAGGCCTTCTAGGTCTTACGACAGGGTCTTAAGCCTAATTGGTCTTTATTGAGTGTTAGGGGTCTAGATGGTATTTAGGTGTTTGGGATTGTAAAACCATAATAATACCCCATTTTTACCAATTAATATCTTTTATTTTTTTCTTTAAGTGTTAACTCTAACTCTTCTCCTTTTTCTTATGTAATTGGCTACAGGTCCCTATTTACAGTTAGTCTAAGTTGCTTGAGGCTAGAGTAGAAAACTTAGGAATTTAAATCTCCAATATAGAGTTGATATAGTTTGATGTTATAAATTTTTTTATTAGGGTGGAAAATACCCTTTCAACTTATATTTTCCCACTACTGCTTTATGTATACCTCATCTCCCTTACCTAGTGTAGACACCAATATCGTGTCAACCCCCCTTGGTCCCCTTCTAAATGTTAACACTCCTAACCCACACTTTCACACCTTATTAATTTAAAAAAAACTACTTATTTTAAATTAATTACCTCACCTTGGACACCTCACCTAGACACCTCACCCTAAGACCGTTTCTTAGCCTATGAGTCAGCCTGAGACTAGGTCCTCCAAACCCTAACTACCCATGACCTATTCTCACCCCATATTAACTCCCTAACCAACTCCCATGCATCATAAGCCCTTATTTTGACTATTATCCAATGGAAAAGGCACTTGGCAGGTGGAAAAATGGGCAAAGAGCTAAAAATAACCCTTTTACCTATTATCTCTTTACCGACGTCGATCAATTTGTGGTCAACATCGGCAGTTCTACACCGATGCCAGTGGGATCGTTGATGTCAGTTACATAAGCCAAGCTCTAACATTGAGCTAAGGCCACCTTTTCGCACATTGGCACACACACTCTAAGATTTCAAGCACCAAAACTCAACTATTGTTCTCCTAGCTACTGAAACTCTACACAAATCATTCTAGCGACTAGATTGAAAGATTGTACGAGGACCTCGAGCTAATGAATTGAAGCAATCCATGTTCACTTCATTGGCTCACAACATTGGTCACATCAGCCACAATGGGAATCACTATTCTAACACCTCTAGTTCTTTACCTTATAAAGCTAAATACTCTGGTTTTCATTTTAGTGTTTTAGAATATATTGTTAATTAGCTTTCATTGATATTTATAAATACTGCCGAGAGGCCTAACTTCTTCTGTGGAGGGACTGAAAGCCCTTCCCCTTGTTCTCACCCCTTTTTCACACCAATCCTCCACTTATACCCTTCCTCAGACCTCATTCACCTTCTTGCAACCCTGCACCAACCTCTAAACTTCCAAAAACTCCTCTGTCTATCCGAGAAATACTCTAAAAGCCATCCAAGGCTGATAACCCCAACCGACATCGGCAGACCAACCGACATTGGCACCATTTACCTGATTGACCTCAGTAGACCCACTGATGTCAGTGACTGTGTTTTGAACTAGCAAATGAGAAAGCCATCTGAACAACCCATCTAGACCAAACAGAACCTTCAACCAGCCTTTTATAGCATTCTGAGATACATAGACTTTAGGGAACATGTACACACCATCTACTTTTCTATTTCTTTAGTCATTTATCATTTATTCCTTTACAATACTTTTATCTTTAAATAGTGGACTGTCATCCCTTAAGGAGCTTCACACTTCTAGGACCGAGCATGTAGCTTGGCAATCCACCATAGCCTCTTCTAATATCTTTCTTATTTAAGTTTCATTCTTACTACAGGTGTTTTCTCCATAGCCAAAGAGGAGCTCCCACAAGGCTTGGATATGGTATGCACTAAATCTAGGTAACATCAAACCCATAACATCTTAACCTTAGTTTCTTTCTCATTTGAATGAAATTAGTGAAAATCTATAGAAACATTCTGGCATGACTGGTGGGACCCTTGGAGTTTTCCTTGGGTTCATTCTTCTTATTTTAAAAATCAAATTTTCATGTAGATGCATTATAAAAATATTCACTTCTTTCATCCCCTCTTCTTTGCCTTTATTTCTTGAGAAATAAAAAACATAGCTTCCCTTACTTTTTGTTTTTTACATAAAGTTAATTAGTTCATTCTCCTTCTTTTTTACCTCTTCTATCTTTTTGTTTCAAAAGGAAATCATTAGAAGAGGTTAAAAAGAACATCTCTTTTTCTTATTATTACTTCTTGCATGCATCATAGAGTAGTGAAAAACTCATACTCTTTACCTCTTCTCCATTTGTTTCCATTTGAGTAACATATTTCAATTTGGGTTAAAAACTCATGCATTTCATTCTTGCTTGGATGCACACTTAGCCCACTTAGTAATTAAAGCATTATGAATGAATCATAGTGCACGAATGTGACACAACCAAACCACAATCACTTCAAATCAAACACATAAACTTACTTGAGACAAGGTCCATTAAGGATTTCATCACCTAGCGGATACCTTACCCCACCCGGTGATCCTACTTGGATTTCACCACCAAGAGGAGGACCCACTCTGTTCTCTGGTAGAGTATAAACTATAAGGAAGGTATATTCTAGCTAAGTGGCCTAGCTTGGCTCTAGGTTTGTGAAGTGAGGGGAGGAAGCCCTAACACCAGGCCACATACTAACCCTAACATAGATATCTTTGAGCACCATAACACAACCTAAAACCAGCCATAGACTTCCTCTCTAGGAACTGTTCTACAAGCCCAACGCCTAACACATTCTCTTAAGGCATAAGCCACCACAACTTTAAAACTCATTCCTAAGAATCTAACATTTTAGAGGTTGCTTTCCTAATCATCTATTCTTCTAGTTTTATCTGAGTGTTTGAGTTGGTAAGGTCGTACCATTCTAAAGTCCAAAACAACTCAGAATATCTTCTTCTTCCAAAAACTATCAATCTTCTGTGTTTTCAAAATTACACAAAAATTGACATCAATTTCTCCACCGGTATCAGTAACCAAACCTTCACCGACATTGATTAATTGACTGACGTCAACAACATTTTCTAACCAATATCAGTTAAACAATTGACATCAGTCACTATCAATAAATTAAAAAAAATTCCAAACATCAAGATTAAAACCCAAATTTCTTGTTGTTTAACAAAATTCTAGTTTTCTAAAATTAAAACACATAGTTTTTGGAACTTGAACCCCTTTCGCCTTGGATGGTCCTGACATGCAGTCAAGCCAAATTCCTTGCTGACCATGCAAGTCAACAGCCACTCCCACCTTCACCCTTCGTGCCAAGTCATCTAATGGAGTATACTTTAGACACCGAGCATACTCCTATCCAACCTACCCCTGATCAACCTCCTATTGTTCCCAAAGGGGATCAATATTTTGAGAGATTCCTTGACCACAACATCAAGGCTCTCCAACATTATCTCATTAGAAGCCAAATGTGAGATCGTTCGGGTAACCCTATTTATGGGATGCCAACTTCTTTGGTTGAAGCAACAATGATATCAACAACATCTGCTACCCAACCTATGATCACTCAGGCCACTGCCTCAACCAGTAACCCAACCATGACCAATGTTCAAGATTTGGCCTCCCCTTCTATCCTTTCTTGCCCTACCTCTGTTGGGGTTTTCGTACCCCCTCAAATGCAAACAATTCAACCAAGTTTGACACCTTTCCAGAACTCGATTGTCTCTATCCCATCTACTCTTGTGCCTATAAACACGAGAGTGACCACCTACCCTTTAACTAGTGTCACCGCCATTCAACCACCCTTGGTGGCATCTAGTCAAGTTGTGCCCTCCAACTTCATGGCATAAGCCCCCATGGCCTTGACATCGGCCCCTATGACGAACTATCAGTATGTTGCACCTACACAAATGCAACCAAGTATGTCATATGCCCCTTTCAATGCCTTCTAGGTACCCTATAACTTAGGGGGTGCCCCTCATGCCAATCCATCTGCTGATCTAATTAAGATACTGATGGATAAGATGTCCAACCTTGAGACATATGTTTCAGGTTCGAGGAGTGTTCTTTTGTACAAACAAATCTACAATAAACCTATCCACCCTTCAGTTCCTATTCAACCATACCCTAACCAATGGGAACTCCCAAAATTTACTCGCTTTTAGAGTAAAGAGGACCCATAACAACATTTTCGAGCATTTAGACACGTTTGCTACCTCATAGGGCATGAAGATGCATTATTGCTTTGCACATTCCCTATGTCACTTTCTGGCACCACCCTTGACTGGTATAACTCCATTACCAGTCATTCTCTCTTCACTTTCATTCAAATCACTCAGCTATTCCTTGATCATTTTTCAATCAATATTACCAATAAGGTCTCCATCATAGACCTTTATTCCATTAGATAATTTGAGGATGAGTCAATAGCTGACTTCGTCGCCCATTGGAGAGGTTTGATCAACCAACTCTCCTTCTCACTACCTCAACTTGAGCTCATTGAGCTCTTTTCAAGAGCATGTACCAAGCACATCTTGTCCACTCTATGGAGTTCAAACTTTTCACACATTCGATGAAGCTTTCACTATGGCCTGAAAGCTTGAACTCTACGCAATCGAAGAAGACAGGGTCAAATTGAATAACAAAAATACCAATGCAAAACCCAATGACCCTTGTTCTTCCCACCCCAAGTCTAAGGGATCGACGAACGTTGTGGTCCTTAGGTCACCATCTTCTACCACAACCAACCAATCTGAGCCCTCCACTTTGTAAAACATCACTAGACAATTCCAACAATGGTATGAACAGTGATGATACACTCTAATAGGAGAATCATATGCTTCCATATTGCATAAATTAGTGAAGTAGGGAGTCCTCAACCTCCCTCAAATCTGACCACTTATCCAATTTGACCCCTCACGAGCCATCACTACATAGTATAGGGAAATTGACTTTTGTAACTATCATTGTGTCAAGGGTCATGACATGGATAATTGCAAAACCCTAAAAAACATTGTTCAAGACATGTTAGACAAAGGGGACCTTATTTTGGATAATCCTAATGTGCCATCCAACCAAAACATGGATGTCTTTAGGCAACCATTTACTAACCATCCCCCAAGTCAGAACAATGTTCAAACCATGGCCGATGACCCTCAAAAATGCAACATATGCATGGTCAACATAGTCTTTCCTTTCATTCCTATCCAACCTCTCCCACAATCTGAAGAGGTTGGTCAGCCCATTTCTCCATCATGGTTAGAAGAGCCTATTTTACCCATACCACCCCCATGCAATGAAGAGCTCCCTTTGCCTCACCCTCTTCCTCACGTGGATGAACCCATTTCACCTATATCACCCCCACGACATCAAGCACCTCCTCTACCCATTCTTCTACCTTGTAAGGATCCTGTATTACCTTTTCCTCTTACCTCCACCTTCCCTCTTCTTCTACAATTATAAGAATTTACCATTCATACCCCATGCCCTCATGTAGAAAGGGCCACCATCCCTCTGCTTTACCCTTTAGAGGAGCCTTCCTCTCTTATTTTTCCTCCACCGATGGAGGATAGTCCTCCATCCACCCCCCTTTCACACATAAAAGAGTCTACTTTGACTTATCCAATATTGGAGGATGCTTTGATGGTACCAACACTGGTGGCCCCACCCTTATCCTTTTTATTACCAATAGAGGATCATACTTTCCATGTTCCTAGACCACACGTGGAAGGCATGATCATCCTTTCACTCTATCCACTTGAAGAGCCAAATTCTCTAATCCCTTCTCTACCGAGAGAAGAACTCGTCACCTCACCCACTTCGGCCAAGGAAGATCTAGTGATGGTTCTCTCTCACCTTTGGCCTGAGATCACTGCATCCAACACATTTCTACTCTCACAATCACCCACATCCTTCAAAGGACTGACTATAAGGCCTCACGTGATGTCATCTAAACCCTTCTCTCGATTGGTAGAAAACTTAGGATTCCTTCATTCTAGGAACCTAGAGTATGAGGCATTATGGGAGCAACTTAGGGCTCCTTATCCTACACATCCTACTTCGCCTTATACTGCCAACCCTTTCGTGATGATTTACCCCAAAGTATCTGATGAGGATCAGGTTTCCACTTCTAAAGCATCAGAAGCTCAGCCTTCCATGTCTGAATCCAAACCCTCACAGGCATCCACCATGCTAAAATAGATTAGATCTCTTGGTGTTTACCCTATATCAAACCTAACTCACCCCCAAGTGAAGTTAGATTTAAACCTCACCCTGTATAGTAGTGGTCCTCGCACCATACTAAAGGAGGATGCTAAACCACGTCGGTCTACTCCCCCCCCACCTTCACCATTGCCCTCTATCTTGGGTCCACATCCTTCCACTTTAACAGGAGTGCTCCCTATTCCAACACCTCACAAAGATAAACTACCTCCATTACTCCCTCTACCCATCAAAAACATATTTCCTCCAAGAAATTTGACACCTCTCATCAAGAAAGTGCCATCTACACATGTGGCCACACCACCAACCAAAAAGGTGGTATGAAAAACTCCCCCTACAACTCCTAAATAGAAGTTGTCAACCCCTACTATAACAACGAGTGCAGACCCATTAGTGGGTTCCTATGCTTCACTGTTATGATGATTATTGTAGTCTTCTAGCATCATTCTCCCACCCATTAAGTCATACTGACCTCTTAGATCAAAACCATCTTGGTTTGACGACACTCAAATCTGCTTGTATCATCGCACACTTGGGCATGATATTGAGAGTTATTACGCTCTTAAGGTTATCATTCACCAACACCTAGAAAAGGACACCCTTCTCATTGAGGATTCTCTTGACCACCATTTTGACAAACTACCAACACCATCCCATGCCTCCCAAACCTCCTCACTTGAATCGGGATCCCAACGCGAGATTATGGTGCCTCTACCACCTTCTCCCCCTTTATTTGAAATCAACACTATTAATGTGGCCACCAAGTCCCAAACCCTAAAGGATAAAGGAAAATAGCAAGTTTATACCCCTTGGACATATCCATTTGCCAAGCCCTCTCCACCACCAAAGCCCAAGATTTCTATCTTGGGCACATCTCAACCAACATCTTCAGGGGCAATTCGTGACTCCATGGTGAAATAACTTCACCAAACCCCTGTGAAGATGTCTTTGTATGACCTAATAAAAAGATCTCTACAACATTGCCAAGCCTTGATCAAAACTTTATAGGTAGTGGAGGTCCAACCTGAAGACCCCCAACCATTGGCTACTTTAGTCAAATCGTTACCCACCGTTGCCTCCATCACCTTCAGTGATTCTAAGATTCCTACCTAAAACTTGGAAGATCAGGATCCCACCCTCTTTATCATGGCTTACATTAATCAAACTCACATTAAGTGGGTTATGATTAATGGAGGTGCTAGCATCAACATCATTTATACCCATACATATGATCAAGTAGCCCTTTCGAAGAACTGCATGTCAAAAACTGATGCAATTCTTCATTTTTTCAATGATGCCACCGCCACTACCATTGGCACTGTGGTCTTGCATGTTCATGTTGGCCCATGTACAATTCCATAACTCTTCTATATCATTGAGGGGGAGTTCCAATATAACATGTTGTTGGGATGACCTTGGATACATTCCATGACTTGTGTCCCTTCCACGTTGCATTGTTGTGTCAAGTTTGAACATGAGGGGCAGGTTCATGTCATTCTTGCTGACCCTTCCCCCTTTAAAACATGCAACATAACCTATTGACCTAATGATGTTCTCATCCCTTTGAAAACATCCACCCAAACACCACCTTTTCCTGTGGAAGCCTTGACAAGCTCGTAGACACTGGACACACCTACGCCTACTCCTCAAGTGACCATGAAAGATCCTATGGAAGATACCTTCTAGCACCCTTCACTTGGGGAGTATCGTTTGCTTACCCTTGACATTTTCCAAACTCCACAGGAATATGGAAAACTTCATCACCACCCTAACTATGACTATCACATTGAAATGGTCATCCCATATGGTCATCCTGATCTCCAAACTAATCTCACCTATGAAGGGCTAGATCGGGCTCCTACTGTTGGAAATCCTCTCTCATCACCTTGACTATTCACTTGAAATTTCTCCTTCCTTGAAAAACCTAACTTTGATCACACCTATCTTTATAGGTGTGCATGAAGGGTTTTGGCTTTGGGCATTATGAATAAGGTCCCCACAAGCCCATTAAGCCTCTAAATGATGAGGCAATCAAAAATGCCAAGAAATGACATGGCATGGGTTTCAAAGAACCTACAAAACCCTCTAAGATCCCTCACCACAAAACTATCATAGAGCATTCTCCTCTAACCTCGCCTATTCCCCCACCCTCACCTATGGAGTCGATAGTCTCCATCCCTCTGATTTTTTTTTCATAAACACCATTCACTTGGAACCCCTGACCTATCAACTAGGTGAGGCATCAAGGTCTCTTCCTCTCATTTATCTAGACATGATAGATGATGAATCTTCTAGCATTAACACTATCTAATGCCTGGATGATGATGCCATACTCACCTACATGGGTCTGGATGACTCCATACAATGATCACTTCCTTCAGAAACACAAGTTATGTTAAATGAATCAATTGTTGACATTAATCTCCCATCTTCCTATGTTCCTCACATTTCAAATATTGGTCAATCTTTAGATGCCCAAGAACAAATCAACTATACCATATTCCTTACAGATCATAGCAAAGCCTTTGCTTGGTCTTATAGTGATATGCCAGGTATTGACCTTGACATTATCATCCACAACATCATCATGAACTATGAAGCTAAGCTTGTTAGGCAAAATCTTCATAGGATGCATCCTCATATCGCACTCCTTGTCAAAGAGGAGCTTCAATGTCTTCTTTCTGTCTCATTTATCCAACCCATTGATTATCCATAATGGGTGTCAAACATTGTTCCTATCACAAAAGCAATAGGGGGAATTCAAATTTAAACTGACTATCTCAACCTCAACCTAGCTTGCCCAAAGGATGACTTTCCTTTGCCAAACATTGACCAACTTGTGATCTTACGGCTAGTCATGAGATGCTATCACTCATGGACAGGTTTTTAGGATATAACCAAATCTTGATTGCCCCAGAAGATCAACATAAAACCACCTTCATTACCCCATGGGGGACATTTTGCTATAGAGTCATGCCTTTTGGCCTCAAAAATGTAGGCGCTACATACCAACATGCCATGACTTATATCTTTCACGATCTCCTCCACAAAATCATGGAAGACTATGTGGATGACCTACTAGGGAAATCCAAACTTCACCATGACCACCTAACCATTCTCAAAACAATATTCACTTGCCTACTACAATATAACATTCGACTCAACCCCAAGAAATGCATCTTTGGGGTTCTCTCAGGGAAGCTTTTGGGTTTCATCATTTCTCTCTATGGCATTGAGGTAGATCTAACTAAGATTTGAGCCATACTCGAGATGCCCCCACCAACTAACCTAAAACAACTTCACAGCCTACAAGGGAAGCTTTAATCTATTCATCACTTCATCTCGCAGCTATCTGACTGATGCCAACCCTTCCATCACTTCCTCAAGAAGGACATCTCCTTTAATTAGAATAAGGATTGTCAAGAGGCTTTTGAGGCTCTTAAATGTTATCTTGTCTCTCCACCAGTCCTTATTCCACCTAAAGATGACCAACCCTTCTATGTTTACATTTTAGCAATAGATCATTCCTTAGGTGCCATAATTGCACATCGAGACAAAAAACATCATGAGCAGGAAGTTTATTATATAAGCTGAATGCTCATTGACTAAAAAACTTAGTATACTCATACCAAAAAACTTTGCTTGGCATTAGTCTTTACCACCTCTAAACTCTGCCACTATCTCCTCAACCACAAGACTTACGTCATCACCCACACCAACCCTCTCAAATACATGCATTCCAAGCCATACCAAAACCAATGTATGGCTCGTTGGCTCATGCTTCTCACTGAGTTTGATTTGGAATTCATTCAAAAAAAGTCTATAAAAGGGCAAATGATCACTGACCAACTAGCAGATGCCCCTTTACCTGATAACCAACCCTCTAACTATGAATTTCTTGATGAGTCTATCACCATGCTATCCATCGATGACGTCCCTTATCAAATGATAATGTTCTTTGATGGATCTAAATGTCAACTTAGTGGGGGTGTGGGGGTCATTCTCATCCCTCATGAGGGAGAGCCCATGCCTCTATCCTTCAAACTCAACTTCAAATGCACCAATAACATGGCTGAGTATGAAGCCTTAATTTTGGGGCTTCAAACTACCATTTTCTTGGGCATTAAGACAATCAATATCTTTGGCAACTCGCAACTAGTCGTTAATCAGAAATGGTTCATATATTTTTAGAAACAAAGTTTTGCGATGATATAAACACCGTGTTGACACATTGTTAGGGTCTTTCAACCGTTATCTTTTGCAAACTGTTCCTCGTTCTATGAATAAGTTTGTCAACATAATGGCCTCTCTCACCTCACACATCCCATCTTCATTTGCTTCCTCAAGAATCTATGTCATGGTACACCATTTGGCATTGCCCTCATATATCTCAATTGACATCAACTTTGTTGACAATATCGACTCTAGTCCACATGATGTTTGGTATAAACAACTTGTTGACTACTTGACTTATTCTATCATTCCTCCTAACCTCTCTAGTAATAAATGGTGGGATTTTATCAAGAGTACTGATCGATACACCATGCTAGGGGGTCTTCTCTACAAATGAGGTTTCGACAGCCTCCTTCTCTGATGCCTAACCACCACTGAGACATATCATGCCATCAAACAAGTCCATGATGGGATTTATGGAGGACATTTTAGTGGTAACTCGATTACAAAGTGCATCCTCCACCTAGGATATTATTGGCCCACTCTTAACCAAGACTACAGTGACTATGTTCGACATTATATCAAATGCTAGCAACATGCTAACCTACTTCACGTCCCTAGCCATGCTTTACAAGTTGCTAAGGATTTTTGGCCCTTTTCATAATGGGGCTTAGATCTAATTGGTGAGATTAACCCTCATTCATCTCTCTGACATCAATCTATTATCATAGTGATTGAATATTTCACTAAATGGGTGGAAGTTGTTCCCCTCATCTCCACTAAAGCTGATAAAATTGTTGACTTCATTAACCACCACATCATCTGTCATTTTGGTGTACCTCACAAGATAATCACTGATAATGAAAAATCTTTCAAAAACAAAACCATCCAAAATCTTTGCGATGCTTTTGGCATCAAACTTAGCTTTTCCTCACCTTACTATCCATAAGCAAATGGATAGGTAGGAGCATCTAACAAAATCCTAACTAAAATCCTAATGAAGGTGGTCAACGACACTAGAAGGGATTGACACACTCACATTCTCTTCACTTTGTGAGCCCACCACACTAGCATCCGAACCCCTATGAGTGCTTCACCTTTTTCCTTAGTGTATGGAACTGAGGCCATCTTGCCTCTTGAAGTATAAATACCTTCTCTTCGCATATCCTTACACAACATGCTCTCTAATGATGACTTTCATCAAGATCGATTAACACAACTCAAGTTACTTGACAAACATCATCTTGCCACTCTTAATCATCTTCATATCTACCAAGATCGCATCAAGTGTGCCTACAACAAAAATTTGAAAGAGTGAGATTTCAAAATTGGAGATGTCATCCTTAAAGAAAACCAACATGTGACCAATATGGAAAGAAGCAAATGAGGCAAGTTTTCTCCTAATTGGCTTGGACCTTATATAATAATGCACAAGTATGGATCAGGCACTTATCATCTATCTTCTTTCGAAGGCTAGCCAGAACCTGAGCCCCTTAATGCCTTGCATCTACAACCATTCTACTATTAACCAAGTAATCATTCACTTGATGTTTAACTTGAGCTCATCCCTTGAGCAACACCCTTCATCCTCATTCCTATTCCTTTCAACCCTTTTTTTAAGCATTAATGTTTTGTCCTAATAAAAGGGAAACCTCTAAACCTATATAGTCTAGTCCATGACTAAAAGTTTAGTTAAAAATAAAAAAATTTGGGATGCCTAACAAAATATCAAAAGGTCATAAACTATAAATGTAGACTGCTCCCTTGAAGGACAACTACATTATTGCTGTAATTAATAGACTGCTCCCTTGAAGGAAAACTATTCAAAGAAATCAAATCATACAAAGCAAAATATAGACCACTCCCTCAAAGGATGGATATGCCCAAATTTTTCTACAAAAATAACACCCTCTCAAAATCTCTCTGCATTGATCAGCTTTACATGACCACAAAAAAAAACATCCCCAAGTAGACTTCTCGCATTGATCAGTCTCCAAAAAAAAAAATTGACTGACAAACTATTAAGTCATGGACTTGCCTATAATTTCTCTTAGGGTCACTTATAAAAGGGGAAAAGTTATCCCTGCTAAAAAGGGTTACGCTATCCTCACATATCACATAATCACACCTATTACCCCAAAATACCTAAGGGATTTTGAGCTCACTTAACGTCAAGTGATTAGGGTACTTCTCTAATAAAAACCAATGGTCAACAATGTAATGCATGAACAGGGATTTTATTTTCAAAAACCCTATCTATGCTATCATTATGGTCCTTGTCAATGAAAGAGCAATGCACCTTTCACTTCTTACACACCTTCATCACATGCTAGTTTATCTTTTAGGATGCAGTGTCTTAAAATTGTATGCTCGCATATTGTCAAAATACAACCAAAATAGTTTCTAACCACTAACATTACATCATGATTTGTTTAATGCAAATACCAATTTATGTTATATAAATTATCATAGTCCATTCACATTAGTTTTTATGGAAAACAATACATATGGAAACTATCAACCAAACACAATTTATGTCAAGCATATACCATCACCAATATGGAAACCTGTTGAAGCATAAATAAACTCATTTCATTTTTAGCATACACCATCACCAATATGGAAAATTTCTAAGGATGAAAAACCACATAACCTATGTTACAGCATACACCATCACACAATATGGAAAAGGCTATAACATCATCATACACTCATCATTTCAAGCATGTACCATCAAACATATGGAAAATGCTAAAAACACTAACATAACCAAAACAACTAACACAAAGTCACATCCATAACATGTCAATATCTCAAACATCTCATATATATATAATTTTCAAATGAAGGTATACATCAAAAATATCTGAAACAGTACAATATATATATGACTCTCTCAAAATGTATGTACATCTTGCGTCAATGACATGTAGGCTAGTATATATATATATACACCTCAACAACTACAAACACCTCAAGTCTATGGTGGTGGTGGTGGTCGTGAAGATGCCAAATCATCTCCACCCTCTGACCATCGCCATCTCTGAGAACTGGAGGTAGTGGCATGTGACATAAATCTCTGCTGAGTTAGCATCTCAAAATATTACTGGATCTATAAAAATTCCCTGATGACACCCTCATAATATGAGATCTCATCTAATGTAGTATTGTACCTAGATATAGGTATAGTCTATAGTGGACCCATCGATCCTGATGCCATGCCCTATACAGAATTATGTGGCTGTGGCTGAGGTGGCTGTTCCACTGCCTGCTAAGGTGGCTACTAAACTAGTGGCTGTAGTGGCTGCTATGGTGGTGGCTAAGCTAGCTATTGCACTGGCTATTGTGGTGGTGGCTGAATA
This sequence comes from Torreya grandis, assembly GCA_037957365.1. NCBI lineage: Eukaryota > Viridiplantae > Streptophyta > Pinopsida > Cupressales > Taxaceae > Torreya > Torreya grandis. The sequence goes on along the minus strand of JARHVA010001619.1, from coordinate 438,594 downwards.
AAACCATACCCTACCAATACCTATGCCTGGGCTATGACCAACTTCCCCTGCAATGTAGTAACCTACCTGTCAGGGCAACCACCTACACTATCAAAACTATCACCTATCCCTAAAGCACTGCCACTTGTGCTCATGCTACATCTCTCACTAGAATGGTCGCATCCCTCTCTCTGTTGACTATGTGCAGATCAAGAGGTGGTCCCCTCTAAATCATAGCATAGTGACCTACCCACCAAGCCAAGTAGGTCATTGTACACCCTAGATCTACCACACCTAGATATGTGGGTATCTCCTCAAAATCCAACTGCTCTATCTCCTCTGGTAGTGAAAGGGGTGCCTCAATATCATCGTGTCTATACTATGGGAGAGTAGGTGGCACATCTTGTAATAGCCTATACTAGCACCACACTCTCTCAGTAAGAACTCTCTCAAGCTCACCATCCCACCTACCCCTCACCCATCACAGGATCTAAACCCCCACTAGCTGCTCTGCCTAACCTCTGAACACCAGATATAACAAGTACGGCCTCCAAATGATATCCACTAAGATCAGGGCATCTAATACCCCCCTTTAATACTCAATATCTTGGATGATGTCATCCACATGTATCTGTGCCATGACCTCTCACCACCACCTAAAACCAACTCTGAAGCCAGCCTAGATCGCTACCAGGAGGCCAAGAGGTCATGTAACCACGATATGCTCATAAGCCCAATAGTGTAAGAGGTGGCCCACACACAAATTGTACTACCACTACCAGCTGATCCCCCATAACTCCCTATATAATTGAGCTAATAATACTATAGCCCATGTAAAAACTATCTGCTCCCCTAACATGTCTACCAAAACCCCAATCATCAAGATCAGGAATCTCCCTCCCTCTACATCAGGAAGGGCATATACAATGATGCTGATCATCATCAAGATGGCTAATCGATGCTCATCCTCATCAGTCACATAAATAGGCTCATAGGCAAAACTCATGGAATGGTAGGTCACCTCAACAACATACTCCCCAAACAATGTAACCATATGAATGTCATGCTCATCTCTTGAGCATGCATATAACTCTGCCCCATGTATCAGTAACCACAAAATTTGGTACATGTCCTCCACTATAATAGTCAACTCTTTGGTTAGCAGGTGAAAGGTGTTGGTGGTATGATCCCACCACTTGATCAATGCCACCATCAAACTGACATCCCTGGCAACTCAGCAATATCATTATAACCCATCGAGCCTTATAACAACCATATGTGCCCACTCATCCCCTGTGATGTCTCAATGCATCCATATTAGTAATGTAGGGAGATGATCTCACAGCGTCAATGTCTACCTAGCCTGCATCTAACCAACATACATGCAACAATGTTAGCAAATGTTACGCAAACAACTAACAACCTCTTTGACTCTTCTTCCCTTTTGGGAGAACTACATTGGCCTGAGGCCCTTAAAATAGGGGCTATGTAGGCAACACTTAGTTGACATGGGGTCTTCTAAGGTTAGCTCAGCCATTCATTCATTTGTCTACCTAATGGACCAACTATTTAAACCCTAGGCTTCCTACCTACCCTAAACCCTAAGCTCACCACCTATCCTAAACTACCTCATTTTAATCTTTTTAACCATCTAACCTTTAACCATGACCTAACCTAGTCAAACACAATCCATAACCTACCCTCCACTTTCCCTTTTTGGGAGAACTACATCAACTTGAGGCCCTTCGCATGGGCTATATAGGCAATACTCAGTTGACACAAGGTCTTCTGGGGTTAGTTCAGCTAAATCACTACATAACTACTGCAACTGACTTACACTTTCCCATCAAACAAACCTATATGCCCATCACCACACTCAGGAGTGCATCAGCATGACTTAGGCCCTCCAAATTATCATTTTCAACCTTTCTAAGGCTTAAACAACCTTTAATAGGTAATCAACATTAGTTAGGGTGATGATGACGGCTCTAACCTAACTGACATCAGCATCTAACTTGCTGACATTGGTAGATAAACGTGAATGATGTCAGTCATATTGACCAACATCGGTCACTTTATTAGTTGATGTTAGTGGCACTGTCAAAATTGGTGACTGGTTTGGCCCTAGGGTTGAATGGGGTGAGCCCTAAAATTTAGGGATTCCCCACTTCCCCCCTCAAAACCCCCCAAAACACTCCTAAAGCTACCTAAAGTACCCTACCTAACCTACCAAACCTTTTAATACCCCTCCCCCCCGATCTATCACTAAAAACTCAAAAAATTACAAAAATAACATCAAATTCAAAACCAATCAAAAATTTAAATAACACACCCTACCTCATCTTGTCATCACCATCGAGGTGGTATAATGGGTGCCAGTGGTGGTGGTCCTCCTATCAGGCTTCCTCCGGTGTCTTCCATCTCCATCTACCTCATCTCCTCAATCTAATTGCCGATGGCCCACAACACTCCTAAAAACTCACAAACACTCCAAAACTCACCAACACTCCTCACCACTCACACCCTGACACCTAGCACCGCTAACACAGACAAATAGCAGGTCTCTATCACTCAAAACTCAAAGCTCTCTTTTTCAACACTTCAAAAAAATGACTTTTGGTGGGCCGCTAATCTACTTTTGTCAGGTTTGTTAAGCCACCGACATCGGCAAAATTGTGCCCTAGGGTATCGACATCAGCTGATGTTCTATTGAAGTCAGTAAAATAATGATTTTCTATATTACTAACATTGATTATTTAACCAATGTCAGTGATATGACCACAAAATCCTTCTAACTACTTATCGACATCGGTGGCCTAACTGACATCGGTGACATAAAACATAGGTCTTCTCAAAAACTACCTAAAATCATGACCAAACAACTAGCTCTGACACTATAAGAGTCACCTTAGACTTCTCATGGGGCACATTACAGATCACATACATCTCCCTAACCACAACAAACAACACTCAAGATCACTTCTATCTCAGCCCAACTCGACAAATGACCTCAGAGATCGTGACTATCTCCTCAGACCACAACCACTTTCAAGACAACTTTGCTTTGGTTGTTTTGATTGCATATGCTACCTCACGAATAGTTAGCAAATTATATGTGCCCCTCACACCTATTGTTAGATTATGACCAAGTTTATCCCCAATATCTATGACATTTTCATGTTTTCTAGGAGCACTTCCTAGCCTAGATACTTGGAACATGATGACCATTAGAGCTACAGCTTTGATCATTTTAACCCAATCAGCTACCACTAATAAGTTGGGGACCAATTACTTTAATTTTAGTCCTCCTCAAATATTAGAGCTACAACTTTGATCATTTTAACCTAATCAGCTACCATTAATAAGCTGGGGATCAGTTACTTCAATTTTAGTCCTCCTCAACCTTTCCTACGATAATTTGACCTACCTATCAAGTGAAGTGGTATACGCGCAATCTCAACTATTGCAATGTTCAAACTCCAACCTCATCCTACCCATCCAATGCCTATCAAATTGGCACCTAATTTTGGATTACCTTCTCTCAATTCCTGCTTTGAGGGGGAATACCTCATCCCATACCTGGGGCAACCTACATCTATTTTTGTCTTACAGTTCATCAGAACAAACCACAAGACAAAAAGGGACAAATGTAAACACCAATATCATGTCAATCCCCCTTGGTCCCCTTCTAAATGTTAACACTCCTAACCCACACTTGCATACCTTATTAATTTAAAAAAAACTACTTATTTTAAATTAATTACCTCACCTTGGACACCTCACCTAGACACCTCACCCTAAGACCGTTTCTTAGCTTATGAGTCAGCTTGAGACTAGGTCCTCCAAACCCTAACTACCCATGACCTATTCCCACCCCATCTTAACTCCTTAACCAACTCTCATGCCTCATAAGCCCTTGTTTTGACTATTCTCCAATGGAAAAGGCACTTTGAGGGTGGAGAAATGGGCAAAGAGCTAAAAATAGCCCTTTTACCTATTCTCTCTCTACCGACATCAATCAATTCACAACCAACATTGGTAGTTCTATGCTAATGCCGGTGGGATCACCGATGTCAGTTACATAAGCCAAGCTCTAACATTGAGCTAAGGCCACATTTTCACACATTGGCACACACACTCTAAGATTTCAAGCACCAGAACTCGACTATTGTTTTCCTGGCTACTGAAACTCTACACAAATCATTCCAGAGACTGGATTGAAAGATTGTACAAGGACTTCAAGCTATTAAATTGAAGCAATTTGTGTTCACTTCATTGGCTCATAACACCGGTCACATCAGCCACAATGGGAATAACTATTTTGACACCTCTGGTTCTTCACCTTATAAAGCTAAGTACTCTGGTTTTCATTTTAGTGTTTTAGAATATATTGTCAATTAGCTTTCATTGATATTTCTAAATACTGTCAAGAGGCCCAACTTCTTCTGTGGAGGGGCTGAAAGGCCTTCCCCTTGTTTTCACCCCCTTTTCACACCAATCCTCCACCTATACCCTTCCTCAGACCTCATTCACCTTCCCACAACCCTGCACCAACCTCTACACTTCTAGAAACTCCTCTGTCTATCTTAGAAATACTCTAAAATTTATCCAAGGCCGACAACCCCAACCAACATCGACAGACCAATCGACGTCAATACCATTTACCTAATCGACCTCGGTAAACCCACCAACATCAGTGACTGTGTTTTGAACCAACAAACTAGAAATCCATCCAAACAATCCATCTAGACCAGATAGAACCTTCAGCCAGCCTTCTGTAGCATTCTAAGATACACATACTATAGGGAATAGGTACACACCATCTACTTTTCTATTTCTTTAGTCATTTATCATTTCTTCCTTTACAATACTTTTATCTTTAAATAGTGGACTGTCATCCCTTAAGGAGCTTCACACTTCTAGGACTGAGCTCGTAGCTTGGCAGTCCACCATAGCCTCTTCTAATATCTTTCTTGTTTAAGTTTCATTCTTACTGTAGGTGTTTCCTCCACAGCCAAAGAGGAGCTCCCACAAGGATTAGATACAGTGCACACTAAATCTGGGTAACATCAAACCCATAACCTCTTAACCTTAGTTTCTTTCTCATTTGAATGTAATTATTGAAAATCTAGAGAAACACTAGGTTTTACACATAGTTAAGCCTGTGTAACCCTTGGGGTCTAGGTTTGGTGTTTCTTATACTCGTATGAGATTTCCAATCCTTTTTGAATCATGTTATTTACCTCATGATTTATTCCATGATATTTTAAACTAATTCAAACACCACAATGTGTAAGTGACCTCAAATCTTGTATAGGCTTCTCCATGTCAGTTTCAGGCCTAATGGCCTAATAGGCCATTAGGCTTTCCTTATTTCTCTAAGTCTCCTACCACTTGGAAATTTTTTTCATACTACCTAAAAATTTTATTTATGTTTTCTCAATCTCTAACCAATCCTAGATTGAGAAAAATGATATCTATCTTATATGCATAGGCATATCTATCTCTATCTTTAGGCCTAATAGGTTCTCAAAGCTCCTTTACCAATTTGGGCCTCAAATATATCATTACACATTTTGAACTCTTTCTCATATGTATATAAACCTATTAAATATTTAAAACCTATAGATGTATCTTACTTGCATGATTTAGTCTATAACTACCTAATTTAGGCCTAAAAGAGCCAACTATCAAGGCCTTTATTTCATTGAATAAGGAACTTTTTAGGGAGGGTTAGGGAACTTGAGAGAGAGGTCAAAATATCCTTAGCTATCTACATTTTATTTAATAAACATAATTCATCATATTTCATATTAAAACATTAGATCCTACCTATAGGTATTTACTATAGGCATGTTGACTGATATGTAGGTGGAGATAGCCTCCTTCTTACCCATTTGAGATATTCATTACCATATAACTACTACCTCATATATTTTACATTCCCTTTAGATACCCTTGGGCCTTAAAAAACCATTTGGAATATTTATATGTCATCAATCCTTATACACAATCTTGAACCTATCTACTTAGGCTTATGTGGCAAATAGGTCACTAGGGACCTAATTCTTATCTTCAATGAAACACAACAACCTCTAAGGATTAATAAACATTGAAGAGAAAAAACATAATCTTAAAGATAAGTCTCACATCACTATCCATTTCAATTCTTTTCATATTCTCTCATACTTTCCTATCCATATTAGAGTCATGTCTATACATAATAGTTACGTCTACCTATATATAGGCCTATATGTATGACTCTATTCACACCAAGATTTCCTACAACCTATCAATTCTTATTCAATATTTATTTTCTCTCTGAGTGTCTATGAGAGTTCATAGGGTCTAATCATGTTTTCATGTTATTTAATATCTTTTCTCAACATTCAATCAAATATGTCTTTCTCCATGCCCTCAAGCTAACTGCATATACTATTTAAGTTAATGTCTGTGTGTGACAAGTTGGAAGGGATAAACTCTGATACCTCTTTGAATGGTATCACTATGATAATGAACCTTTTTGTTCCCCTCTTTTATGTATTTTAGGCCTCTTTTGATTCTCTTTTGAATCTCCTCACCTTTATATCCCATTCCAATAGTGATTTCCTTGCCTATATAGTCTACTTTAAAGGCTTGTAATGATTGGGTTAGTCTTATCTTCAAGAGTGGGATGAGGGTGGAGATGGCTAGTGTGTAAGGCATATCATTAGTATAGGTAAAATAATATAGATCATGAATAAAGGATGGGATTATATATATGCCTCTCAGGAAACCTAAAGACTCTCTAGAAATATATTATTTCTATTCTTCTAAAGACACCACACCGCCTAGATGACAGTCACCATTAAATTCAAGGCTTAAATGGGTCCCTTGATCTGACTTATTTGAGTATGGAATTCATAAGAGGTTTAAGTGAGTTCAAATATGTTACCATAAGATCAAAACTTCTTCAAACACTTCAAATATATACAAAAGATACTGTAACATGAGAAAACTATCTGTAACTTGTAAGATGAAGAAAACATGAAGGCTTTCTTGCTCTTACACACTCCCACACATGTGAAAAATGAGTGTAGTGTGATGTATATGATCTATGTGTATTCTCAAAACTTTTAATATGTACCAAAATTGATGTACTTCTAAACCCTACATAGATGAAGAAGGTCATTGGAGTGAACATATTATTATCCATTATTAATAGGGTATAGGGAATGGATTATTAGACTATTTCCATGAATAGTAAGGTCAATAGACCCCTTTCCTTTCCCCAAAGTTTTAGATCTTGATATTCTTTCTCATGCTCATACTATCCAAAAACCTAAATGGCTCTACCAAGATGCAAAGGAGCTTGATGGATTAAAAGGATTGGTTTTGAGTTTGTATTGAATCCTTTTATCATGAAAATTCACAAATATACTTGATATGAACCCACTTATAATCTCCTAAGCTCCCTTGTACAGAATAGTTTGTACAAGTCTATACAACTACAAGAAACACATGAAAACGTATTTTTTTCCATTTTTAGAGCTTTGACCCACCATTGAACGATGAAAAGGGAGGGAAAATGAGTTAAATAACATTTTAAAATAGGATATATGGCATGGGGAGTTGGAGAGACATATTTTTGGCATGTGTGGGGTCTACTTGGTGGGTGGGAAGTGAAAATGGGTCTTAAGAAGGACTTTTAAGGATATCAAATGAATAATGAGTGATAATATGATTAAATTAGGACATTTTTGAGACTTATTTAATGTAAATTCATCAAAATGCTTTCTCCTTCTCCTAGATTTTAAATTCAAATAGGCTTATATGAGGTGATTTATGGCTTATGGGGGGGTGATGAAGGTTTGAAAAGGTTTGAATGGATAAACCATGGAAAATGGAATTGAACACCATTAGACCTTCATAAGGCATCTTGACACCCCCTTTCTTAGTCAAAGATCATCATGAAGCTATATCACATCACATAATAGACTCAAGGTAGTCATGATAAAATGGATTCAGAAGCAGGCTCTAGAACACATAATTACACTCCTAGCAATGCTACCAAGGCTCAAAATAGGACCAATAAGGACATGACCATGTAGGAGATCACTAAGATCAAGCTTGGATGATTATCATATATTTTGTTTTTATTTATATGGGTTGACATTTGGTCTTGGGAGGCTAAATTACCAACAGGTAATGGGTAGGAGTCTAAGTTTGAATAATTAGGTCTAGAGCATTAATGCCAAGTTCATTATAATGACAAGTTCATTAAAAATCATTACATAAATTAAATAGAGTTAGTCTATCTGAATTAGTTGGTTTGGGCATGTTTGATTAAGTGTATGACTTCATAGTAGGTGGTTGAATTAGTTTAAGATAGTACTAGTTGATAACATTAAATGAGGTTGATCTAGTTTAGAGTGTAAAGATGGTTGATGACATATGCCATGGCTAGCTTAGTTAAATGAATGAGTGGTTGATATAGTCTGTAAGGTGTTTGACTTATTGGGATTTAGGTAATTTTATTGATGGTGTATGCCATGTCTAACTATATGTAAACATTAGGTGGGTAACTTATTATAATAGGTGGCTGACATAGTAGGAAATGAATAAATGTAGACAATAACATATGCCATGGCTGACTATGTATATGAATTAGGTGGTTAACTTTGTATAAGACATGGTTGACCTATTAAGAAATGAAAAATATGGATGATGGTGTATGTCATGATTGACTATATGTAAATATTAGGTGGTTGGCTTAGTGTAAGAGATGGTTGACCTAGTAAGAAATGATTAAATGTGTGGTTGAATTAGTATATAAGTTAGAGACATAGTTAGGAATGGTAAAGAAAATGTAAAATAGGTTTATGAATTAGTTAGGTAGTGTAATTACTTGCATTTTTTATTTTTTGACTTATATTTTATTATTATTGAGGATAGAGAGTTGATACTATTTTATTATTTGATATTTTGCATAGGTGATGAAGATGCTGGAAATTAGTGGATGTGGTTTAGTTACCATATATGCTTGAGAGATTTTCTACCATGGATTGAGCACATTTTACTACCTTAGATTTTAGTATTATTATGGAGATGTGGTAGGTTATGTTTAGTGTGGAGTTAGTCACCATGTTATTAGGAAAATGGGAGAAACTAACTAACACTTTTAGGTGGGTGGTGGATGGGGATAATGGGAGCCACACATTTTTAGACAATCTACAAGGATAGGTGTATGGGATATAAACATGTATATATTCACTTTAGCCACAAATTGGACCATCTACAAGGATAGGTGTATGGGATATAAACATGTATATATTCACTTTAGCATACTATTCGTAGGGGTAGTTTTAGGCTTCTATGGGTAGTGTAGCCTATCCACTGCTAGATAGGTAGGGTCAACCACATCTAGAGAGTTATGTTTTAATATGAGTGTATTTTGTGATATTATATCAAACATTTTAAACCATTTGTTTATATGTGTTATTTTTTATGCCTCATGGATGTTATGTATGTATTTATTTTATTTCTATTACATGTGTTTGATATTTATATATACTATGGGAAAATATATAATGTATTTTTATTATTTTATAGTAAATGTGAACAAACATATGTAAAAAAAGAATGACAAAGAAAGAAAAAATGAGAGTTATGAATAAATGAAAATTTTAAACCATGTTATAAAAGGTAACATATGTCAAATATGAATGAAATGGCATAAAAACCAATGGAATAATGTAAATTAGACATATCAATGTGAAAAAAGATACTAAAAATAGGAAATATTAATGTAAACAAAATTAATAATATGTGAAATATGAAATATTGATGAAAACAAAGATCAATGTAAACAAGGATATGCAAACTAAAATATGTGAATAATGAATGTCAATGTAAACAAAGATATTTAAAATAGAGAATATCCATGTAAAAAAAGTCAAAAATATGTTAACAAAGAAATGTGAATAAGCAAGATATGAATTGTGTGAAAATAAAAGTGGGAATAAGAATGAAAAACTAAACTTAAGGTTTGCGTTAGTTAATAATGTGAAAGAGTAAAGTTATCTTATGATAAAACATGGTACATAGTTTATATATGAGAAAAGTATATTTTGCGAGGAAGGCATAGTCATATCCAAAGTCTTACATTGTAACTCAAAAAAGGAGAGCCCATAAGGTATAGAAAATGGAAATTATTTATAAGAGATAAAGTAATTTTGTGAGGAAGGATTGGTCCTATCCAAGGTCTTACACTAAAACTCACAAAAGGATAATCAAAGAGGTATGATTAACTATTAAGTGATAAGCATCAAGGAAAATATTGGGAATGATATTATGAAAATAGGAATGAAACGTGGTACATAGGTGTTCAATAATACTTAGTAAAAATGAGACATACTAATCAAGTGTACACATGTTTAATATTTTGGAAAATGAGTGAAGTACATAAATTATATCATGAAGGTTATTTATATAAAAATTAAATTGAGCCTACCTCCCCATGACATGTTCCCCATTCCTCAAGATTCTTTACAAAGTTATCAGTATACTATAAATATTTGGTGCTTGTATGAATAATTAGGTGGCACTATATGCAATAATGAGACCTCCTATTTGTATTTATTGGCCTATTTCACCTAAATGGACCTTGGCTCTATCATGAGGATAATTATGGAGTTTGATATTCAATTAGAAAAGGAAATGTGACAAAGGAGAATCATGTCTTTTGGTTTGATTTTGATTTTTGAGTTTTTTTTACTTTTGATAATTATATTTTATTTTAATTATTTGGATTTTAAATTTTATGGATTTTTCCATTCCTCCTTTTTATGGATTAAGAATAGCTACACATGAGTGATATAGATGATTAACATAAAAAAAAGTATGCACTTTTGTTAAAAGTGAGAATTAATTAAAACTATGTTGGATTCCAAAATTATTAGACTTGCCCATAAGTATGTAATCTCAAGACTAAATTATGTGGGCCTAAGATGAGGAAAAAATAGGGAAAATGGGGATCATGAGAAATCCATGTAATACATGGTATCTAATGAATATACTTTATAGATGATAAAAAATAAAATAGGATAGTGTAGGATGTGGTCTAAGATCCATGCCACATAAATAACTATACTATTCAATAAGTGATCTAACATAAACATTCAGGTAAGGAAAATCATTCTTAGATAGGGGAAAACAAGTGTTTACAAAGTCTATAATGAAATGTAATTAAAGCATGTATAAATATTAAAAATTTATAAAACAATAACCATGAATGTAAAAGTAACTTTTCAAATATAAATGAAATAAGAAGTATACAAAAATATAATCAAATCATCACAAATATTGTAATGAAGTATGAAATAAAAAAAACCACTTAGGTAGAAATATGTGGCATAATATGCCATGGAAAAATAATGTGTTTATTAATACTGATAGATTTATTGGAATACATTATCAAGACAATATTATAAATCCTACTATAATTATAATCTATCCTTAACCATAGTATCATATATATTCACTGAGAGATGTGTGAGGACTTCATATCACATTGTCTCAATGGAGAATGTAGGTATGATATAAGAAGAGGGCTGAATATGTGGCATCTCCTATGAAGGGAAAAAAATGGGATGAAATGGTGTTACAATGTTATTTAAATAATTTGATATCTAGGATGATAAAGGAGGAAAAGAAGGGTTGGCATCAACCTATGAATGATCCTAGGTATGTTTCTAAGAAGGTAATGGTTTAGGCCATGGAAAATCATGGAAGTGCTACTGAAAGACTCTACACCTATCTATATGATGTGTATCAAACTGAGGCAAAATGTAATATACCTCCCCATGCTTATGTATGTACTATAGAAGAATATTAGGAGGAGGTAAAGTCTTATTGATAGACTATGGCATATTTGAATGAAGTGAATCAATGTACTATCGAAGCTATTGATAATGTGTGGAGGTATGTGTGGTTATACCATGAAAACAATAAGTACATATAAGAGTAACTGACTATGGAGGTATACTATATGGTAGGAATGGAATCAAATGCCTGCTATTATGCTAAGAACCTATGATGTACATGATAATCCTTGGCCCTGTGACCAAAATTTTTATAGAACTCACAATATGGCTCATCTGCCCATCGTGTAGGTATAAGATCAAGCTTAGTAAAATATAATATACCATCACCATCAGTAGGATAAATTGAAGTATATTATATGCTAAACTCAAAAACTATGATAGAAGATCACAATGTGGAGTGGTGTAATGTGGTTGACATCTTAGGAGGGATCAAGATTGATGGATCATAAAACCTAATGAACTGATATGGTCCCATCATGGCATGATCAAGAAACATACTTTGAGGAGGCTCAATAGTGAATAAATGAGAAGTAGTATGTGTGATCCATATACAACTTGTTAACATCTGGTTAATAATAGATATGTTAGGTGTAGTAGAAGGAGAAGGAAATATATAAATTGAACTAATAATATGATAAGAGTGTTATAAATAAGATTGATGTCTAAGTATTTATGCATTTTTAGCTCAAGAAAAACTAGATAAAAAGGGGTCATCTAATGAAAAACCATAATTATAATTAGGAGTATGAAGATTAATTGTGTAAGCATCAATGATATTATTAGTCAGAGAAGAATGAGGAATGTACTATTCAGTATTGGTTAGAGTAATGCGAATTTCATTGATTAGTTTTTGTCAAGACTGAAGTCATAATGAAGAAGGTAATTGAGAGATTATGTGTGAAGGAATATCATAAGTTTTTATTTTAAAACTAATCTTCTAATTCATAATCATCATAATATAATAGGTTAGGTGTTATATTTATAACTTGTTTTGGGTGTCTATTATAACCTCTTGTAGAGTTGATAGGGTAATTAAATCATTAAGATTCACAAAAAGAAATTTTAAGTAAAGGTTTAAGGGTGAGAATTTTGAAAATGCCACGCTCCAAGAATTTTTAAAAATTCCAAGCATTCATGTTTTCTTTAATATTGTAAATAATACCATTATGAGGAAATTTAACACATTGCCATGCTGATGAGGCTATATCTCTCATGCATTTTGTCTAAGGGTGACCGAGCAAGATGCCATATGATAAAAAAAGTTTAATATCATGACTTTAATATGAGTAGTGAGAGCAAGAACCATGAAAGGAGGACAAACACATCTTAGAGGAGGTATTTGTATTTGATCATAGTATTAACATGTACTTTGGGTATATTTAAGGTTGAATTCAGAGTACCCAAGTGTTTTCATAAAATTAAGGGAGGCAACATAAGTACGAGAGCCTTCATTGATCAAAGCACACTTGACTTAGATATCATTAATTTGTACACTGATAAATAATGGGGTATCATCTACACAAATCAATATTTCATCAAGAATCTTTGATGTGATGGGAAAAATTTATTGAGAGATAAGTATTTATGGTTTCATCAATGTGTATATAAATTTATTCTTATTATTTAATGATACTAGATTTAGACCAAGAAAAATTGGATTTGTGCCCCACAAGTGGAGGTTGAGGGATGTTAATTTTGAATACGAGTTACATTAGATGATTAAGATGATGAGGAAAAGTTATCATGAGTTACATAAAATTAAAATGAGATGGGAGATGAGAAATTTCAATTATAGGATCCTTTTCTTATATATAGTTAAAGTTGTATCAGATAAAGGAACATAATGTTGAAGAAAATATGTGAAAGGAAGGGAAAAAATGCAATAAAATTGATGTTGATATGAGGTAGTTGATTGGGATGTGACAATACGGTATTTTCCAAGTGTATCTAATTGGGTTGAATTATGTAATGTTTTTCATGTGCTGTTTGTGGAAGATTTTGTAGGTGGTGAAGAAATCAAAGCAGTAGACTGAGTTGGAGTTTTAGGTAATTCAAATTGAGGATAATGTGATGATAGGTGAGGATTGGAAGTTTTATCAAGGGAAAGTGAATGAGTATCCAAATGTGGTGTTTGATTATAAATACATAGTATATTTAATCAAGGAGTAGGTTGTCTTTTTATATTTATGTGGGTCATTATCATATTCCTAAGTTTTAAAATGAGATGGGTAATAATATTGGATAGTACATAAAGTTGGGAAGTTATTATAGTTATAAATTGGGTAAATATTGATATAAGAAACTATTCTACTAATATTATTCATATTTATAACATTTTCATCATTAGTATCAACATAAGTTTCAACATTATTGGTAATGGGAGGTTGAGTGGTACTTGGTTGATGAATAGGAAGAGGATCCTTGTAAATTGTGAGATAAGTGTTAGTTTAATTAAGGGAATTATGTTTAGTTTTAGTTTCATGAACCTTGGATACCACTTCATAATCTTGTTTACACTCATGAATTATGGTTTTGTGATCAAAATTAGGACAAAGAAGATATTCAAGATCAATTTTTTATAATTGGTGACAAGTTTCATGAGAATTACCCCAAGTTGAATGATACCAAAAATATTTATGTGGATCATATTAAAGTTTTGTAGGGTGAATAGGGTTAATATCTTGTGGTGAAGGCCTAGGAAGGCATTTTTGAATTTTCACCATGGAAAGAGGTTTCTAATAATCCACATTATTTACTTAGGAAAATTTAGAATTACGTTATGGTAAACGGTTGGCTAAAAATGCATGTGAAAGAGTAACATCATTGGAACCACCTAGAATATAGAGTGAATAGTGTGGATAAAATAATATTTATCCATAACATCATCATTGGAAACATGTTAGTTTTTAAATTTCATAAGAATATTGATATCCATTACGAGGATAGGAAGACTCAAATTATCTTATGAGAAAATCTTGACGTTTATCTTGGTTAAGGGATTCTTCCAAAGATTTTGGAGAGAGAGTCATAAGAATATATTGTAATTTAGGATATAGAGCATTAGTGGATAAGTGAAAGAGATTATCTTCCAAAATGTTATGTTAAGATTTATTAGATAATGACTTCAATTATTTAATGAACACCTGGGTAGTTTCAAATTTTGACTATTTATAGTTGATGAAGTGAGCTAAGATATTTTTAAAATGATAATTAGTTTAGAATTACTATACCAATTCATTAACTAAATATTGTAAGCTAGATATAGTATGGTATTTGATTTGATTATACCAATCCAAATCATCACATATTAAGGGTTTTTCTAAGGGCTTGGTGGAAATAAAATTATTAAGCTTAATCCAATCTTTATAAAAGTTTTTAAATGCAAAGAAGGATTAATGGATTCATTATAGGTGATAGTATGAACAATACCACATATGTTGATGTTTAAAATTTGAAGTAGTAAGGGTTAATTTTGTAATGTTTTATAGTTTTGTTAAGAAGTAGAGATTGAGGTAAAATCTTACCTTGTGCATCTCTAAGGGGTGGTGGGGATCATTAGGATTTTTCACTCCCCATTGAGTGGGTTGAGGGTGGATTTTTAATTATAAAAGTTGGTTTTGCATTTGTATCATTTTATTTGTACTATTAGTTTGAAAAGTATTCATTTGGTTCATAGATTGTAATAAAATTTGATTAGTATTGATAGTTGCTTGACTAGTGGAAGTAGTTTCAGATGCACTAGAGGTGGTCTTGACTTAGGCATGAACATAGGTAATTTGAGTGGGCCCACTAGAGGAAAGACCAATAATAGTATTTGAGACAATAGGTAAGGTAGAAGTAGTATATAAATTTGAAGGCATAGAAGAATAAGTGGGCATGGAAGAATAAGAAGTCATAGAGGAAATCATAGGGTGATTTTCCCTAAGGCATGTAAATAAGTTATGCATAGGTGAAGGTGTAAAATCAAGGTGAGGCCCTATCATGAGATTGTATGTGATCATGTGATCATTTATTTGATGTTGAGTGTTTTCATTGATGAAGAGTATGATTTTAATAGTATATTCAAGATCACTCTCATCCTCAATAATAGGCATTTTTGGAGCATAGTTAATTATATCCAAAGTTTTGGGAAGAGGTTACCCATGTTTTTTGGTTATACTAACCATATGGACATTTGATGACATCTAGATTTTGTATGATAATATAGAGAAGATGGAGGGTTATTTAAAGTCATCATATAATTTTAATGTTGTATGTCCATTTCATCAAAAATATTTTGCATGGTGAAAAGTAAAGATAAAATTAGAAAGATGGGAACCTACTGAGTTGAGATAGTTGACCTATCTGGGTGGATAGGAAAGGATAACAACCTAGAAAATGATTGAGTCAATATGGTTTATTGATTTGGGAAAATAGGAAATGGTAATATTTTAGAAACTTACTAAATTAAGTTAGTCAACTAAGTCTATACAAGGATAAAAAAATAGAGTATCATTTATCCCTTCACAATAATAGCTAAGTAGTTTTAAAACTATTAGTACACAATTTCTAAGTAAATCAAGACAATGAAAATAAATGCAAAAATCAAGTGTCAAAAACTAATTCGTAGTTTTATATAGTAAAAAAACAAGTATTCAAATCTTTTAAAAGTAAAATTTGAAATTAATTACTAATAAATTAAAGTGAATTGCCTTGATTATATTGAAAATAAAAGATATAGAATAGGGTCAACCATGCTGATCTAATTGGTAGACAAAACAAAACATAGTCAAGTAGGCTGATCTAGTCTATTCTAAAAATATGCCAAAATCAAACATAGTCAGCTAGGTTGAATTAGTTTACTATGTGATACATTTTTATAGAACTAAAAATATTATAAAAATAGTGTATAAATTGAACTATTGAATAACTTTCCTAAAAGATAAAAATGAAAAATTAAGATAATCGATAAAATTGAAGTATGAAGCTTATTTATAGTGAACTTAAAAGTATAAATAGGTTGACCTAGTCAAATTTGTTGGTTTACTAATAATGTTGAAGATCTAACTATTTCTTATATTGTCTAAGCTTGATTGAGTCCTACATAGGCAAAAAATTAAAAAACACAAAGATTAAATAGAGTCAACCAGGTTGAATTAGTCTATACATAACTAAAAACTAAAAATAGTAAAATAACATTAGGATGACCAACATGATATAGTTTAATAAAAAATTGAAAAGTAAATACTAACAAAATGAATTTAACCAACTAGACTTAGTTGACTGTAAGTGAAAATTCAAAAAATAGGTAAAACCACTAAATCAACTAACATAACTCAATTTATTAGAGATGAAACCCTATAAACAAAAGGATAAAATGAGGTTGACTAGCATGACCTAGTTTACTATAGATCCTAGATATTAAAATAGATAAAAATACTAGATCAACTAGTGTAATATAGTTGACTACAAAAGGAAAACCTATAAATATAGGACAAAACTAGGTCGACTAATGTGATCTAATTGAATTTAGATCCTAAATCTAAAAATACATGTTAAGACTAGATTGACCATCATTATCTAGTTGATTTTAAAATAAAAAATGATAGGGTTAGATTCATGTTGGGTTCATAAGAATGTATAAAACAAATTAAGATATATCTACATCTTATCTGACTTATTAAATCTAATATTGAATAATGTAATCAACAAAAATCTATTTAAATACCATTTGTATTAGGAGAATGACCAAATTAGATTCACTAAACCTAAGCAAGGGATATTTTACCCAAAAAACCAAATGAGAAGGTTCCAAAGCCTCTAGGAAAATGATAATATGCAATAACCCTAGGTAGGTCTAATTACATAAAATAAAACTAATCTAGTGCTCATCAAATTTTATGGCACAAAGGGGGATGGTTAAACAAATAAATCAAATCAAGGGATCATGGTAGGAAAATAAGGACCTAGATCACGTAAAGTGGAAGATGGAAAACAAATAAAACCCTATATGTATACTAAGTTTAACCATAGAGGTAATCTAAGAAATAATTTATACATTCAACACATATTACTTATACAATATCTATCTATTAAATAAATAGAAAGAGTTAGAAATACTTACCTTTAGACAAACCTTTTGAGTATCAATCTCTCCCTTGGACAATTGTGATTAATAAGAGGTTTTTTGGATTTATAAGGATCACAATATAGGAATAATATATAGCCTATAATACTCCTACTTGGAATCCAAGACTTCCCATAAGACAAGTTATCTTTCCTCCAAAGCAAATCCTAAGAAATGGCTCTTTCAAATACAAATTTAGTAGAATTGTAATCGTAATGATGATAAAATTAATGTTCCTCTCTATTAGATTAAAGTGAGTCTTGTATTTATAGTAATGGATAAGCCTTAACCCTTCCATAAATTTAGCCTATGAGGTTGATCAACACAATCCAATTTGAAATAAAATATTTACCATTAGGCCTCAAACTAAGTCAGTTAGGTTGACTTAGTTTCATAATTTTGTAATGTGTACTTTATATTTTATAATAGGGTTGACTTAGCTGAATTATTAGGAAAAGAGGGTATTTTATTAGTTAATGGGTATTTGAAAAGAGAATTACTTAGGGGAAAGTATAAGTGGGGTTTTTTTCTTGGGGAGTTGGATAAACAATATTTGTAACAGGTTTAGGAAATGATAGAGTTGAGTAATAATCTTATAAAGAACCAATATTTTTCCCACCCCTTTTCCAATACACCTTTTAAGGTGTGCACTTAGAGATATCAAAAATTAACAAGTTCTTATAAGATAAAAAACTTCAATAATTGATGAAGTTTAAAAATATTGTATGTATATAGTACTTAACTAATAATTTATTTTTATTTTGATAGATTTATATACAGAATATTTTGATATGTTATTAAATGTATCTACAGTCACTCGATTCAATAAAAAAGTATAAAAAATATACTAGAATTTTACTAGTGAATGCTAAATACCTAAAATTAGAGGTCCTATCCACTATCCATCATAAATATCTTTGTAAGTTTTTCCAATTTGTTCTATAAAATATAACTATGATTTCCTATCAAGATGATTTATGAGTGATTTTTGACCCTCAATAATGTGCATAGATTAGATTTTATCCTAAATTTCATTAAAACCCTGAGTCCACCTTTACATATTTTATTAACCTATAAAAATATGTTATAAATATGGGTTGGATAGCCTCAAGTACATCTTTCTAAGTGGTTGAGTGTTACCTCTATTCCAATAGTCCAAAGAGGGCTCAAACCACACCTATTTCTCCCACATGTGTGTATGTACATGTACATGCGTACATGTTCAATAATGATATTTTAGAATGAAATACATCTCTATGGATTTCAAAACTTGATAATTTGTAATTTTTACCTTTCCTTAGATGTTTATACTTGGCTTAGAGACTATTTCATTGAATATATTTTAAATTTGTATGCTTTAGGATAGTGACTCAAGGATTTGAAAGATAAGTTATATATGCCTACCAACTAGATAGGTATGGAATTAGGCTATATGTTTATATATGACTATTTGGTAATTTTAATCCATAACCAACATGTGAAATGTGGAGGCTAACCCAAGGTAGAGATTTTAATTTGACAACTAGTTTTTTTAAGATCCTAGGACACTTTAAAAAAAGGTGGATGTTTTTTAGTAACCACCAAAATTTGAATATATATAGCACTATCCAAGAATGGAAAAATAGTTTAAATTAAAGTGTTGAAAGTTTTCTTAGGATAATATCTTGTTCTAGAATAGACTAGGGAGATATTACATATGAATGACAAAAAAATGAGATGTCCAAGTCTACAAATAGATTAAAAAAATAGTAGAGGACATGAGAAAGATTCAAATGTGTACACATAAGTCAGTATGTATAATATGGGTCAAAAATGATATTACAAGTTCCTAATACCAAATTTATGTGTCTATATAGTAATATAATATTACATAGTATACCTCAACTCACACACAAATATGCAACTACATAATAAAATCATGCAAGGAAAAATGATTAACAATACATGATAATAACTAGAGGATCTTATATAGACAAGGATGTAAAGAAAACACACTCCAAACACACATAATCACACATAATTAAGGAAATAACTATAAAAAATAAATAATGCAATAAGTATAATGTAACTACACTAACAATGTAACCATATAATGTATATGTCCATGCAACATGCAAATTGTATATGCTATCAAGCTATGATAAAATATATATAAGATAATTCAATATGATAAATGGAAATTAATAAATACATCACCATAAAATTCATTATGTAAATATGTCCCTTAGGTAAGGGATGTCAAAAATATGATCATGCCCTTAAGGTGTGGGAAAGAGAGTAGTTGCTAACATATTATAACCCATAATCATATATAAGTTATATATCATACATATCACCCACTCAAAGATATATCATGGGAATTAAGTATTTAAAAAATAGATGTGAAAAAATGCTAGCATAGGTATATAATCATAAAATGTATCTATTGATTAAGCAATTTTTTATTTTTTTGTTTTTTAATTATTTTGCATTTTTATAATTTTCTAGAAGAAGAAACATATATACATAGATAAAGAATTTTTTTAAATGTTTTTACATTTTTATAATTTTTTAGAAACAATAAACAAAGGAAGCGAAGGGGTGAAAGAAAGAAACAATGTAAATAGGAAGGCCAAGGAGTGAAAAAAATAAGAATATGAGGAGATTCTAAACTACTTAAATATTACCTCAAAACATAATGTATGTTAAGACACAAGATTTGGATATATATCTTGTCATCATTATGAAATATACACAAGTTTTTGGAATGTGAAAAATAATTAAAGGGAAAGGGCCAATGTAACATAAAAAATAATGCAAAACTAAGGGGACATAATAATATCAAGGTAAAATAGAATGAAAGTGAAAAATATATATGATTTATAAGAATATATGATATGCAATGGAATTAAAGTGAGGGAAGAACAAGAAAGATAAAAATAATAATAAAAGTTGATATATATATTAAGAAAAATGTGGTATAACAATGATATATCAATGAAGATCAATATATATGCCACGATGGGTAACCAATAACATGACCTATGATGACATAATATATAACTTAGGAGTCAAATGTGTCACTTGATGTATCAGAAAAGTAATCACAAGTTTTGTAATAAGTGAAAACATCTTACTAAGAAGAGATATATGGGTAATTAATTTGGACCTATTTAGGATCATGCATAATAATAGACTATGATAAAATATATGTTTGGATATGATCCATAGTAATATGGTGAAATTAAATATTTGGATGCAAATGGGTACAAACTATGGGACTCAATGGTGAAACTTTAGGAGATAGGTCTCAAAGATCTCACACAAGATATAACAGTGATGTCATATGTGTAGATTTAGGATAAATAATAACTACTAGTAATGATTTTGTCAACTCAATTTTAGTATAAACCATGACTTAATGAGGTGTAATAGTAACAATTATCACATCATATTAAATGATTCGACCCTCACAAACCACACTATATGATCTCATGTGTGATCTCATAGCTAGTATAAGTAGATCACAAGGTATATTATGAATATTATGTACTTAATTTTCATATAAAAACATTATTAAATGGTGTAATATAGAATATATCATTCTAATTTTATTAATCCATGTGCATCCAAGTAATATATTATACAATCCTAAATCAGGGATGGCATAAAACAAACTAGAATGGTTTGAGGACCAAATATAAGTAGTACAAAAATACCACTAATTTGTGTGAGGGTAATTCCATCGTATCTATGGATTATCATAGTCATAATAAGTAAATATCACTTAGTATACAATTTCTTAGATAATAATTAAATATTAATAATATTTTTATGAGAATTGTTATCATTCAAAATGCCATGTGTACTTGAATGGTGATGTGAAAAAATGCATTAATATATAAAGTATTTTTGATTCATCATTAGATAATTCATGGTAATATAATCTAATATAAGGTGATTGTGGTATAGAACTTGAAACCATGCCAATGACATTATCAATATCATGGTCATTTAAATAAGTCAGATAGATAATGTCATATCCATATGATATTTATTTCTAATATTAAAATAAGGTAATGGATTAGTAAATACTTTCAAGCTTTGATTAGGAATTTCTATAGATTCATTAAATATATAATTATAGCCCTCAATTTTGACAATGTGTTATCAATGATATCTTGAATCATACATCTCAATTTGAAGCATCAATTTGATGAATGTCTAAGAGCTCAATGATCATCATAAAATAAGTTGGAAGTATACCCTTTAAGAAATGCTTGAGTATTATTTAATTGATACGACTCTGGTAAAGTTATAAAATTACACTTAATAATTTTAACATTGTGAGGTGGGTATAGAAATATTGTAAACTAACAAGTGTTCCTATATTTAGGCAAGATAATCCTATAATTGGTTTGTGAAATTATGTTGAAATTTTGACCTCATTATTTTTTTTAAAAATTAAGTACATGATTAGAATTAGATTTTAACATTATTCTTAGAAGTAAAATAGTTATACTTTAACATATTTAAATCCTTAAGTTTAATATAAATATTATGTAGTACATGAAAAATATCATTAAAAGATTCATATGTGTTACAAATGACATTATTTCTTAAGCGGAGAAAAAAATTAGTTTATAATATACTTTAAATTTCACTATTAGGAATTGTAGGTGGAATTTTCATTAGTATGTTTTTAAATTTAAGCACATAGTTAACTAGATTCTCATTAGGTTCTTGTTTGATTTTATAAAATTGACAAAAATATAAAATTTTGCTTAATGTTTATGGAAAAGTGTAATAATAACATATCTAAAAAATCATTGCATCTAATCATAAACCCCACAAATAGGGTATAAAACTAATTTAAGGCATTTAATATGGTACTCAAAGGAAATATCTTAGTCATAAGTAAATCATCATTTTAAAAACCAAAAAAAATGAAAAATATGCTCTATATGATGTGATGGATCCCTATTACAACTATAAAATGTAAAATTATGCACTTGAAACGAAGGACGTAAGGAATGAACAAGTACTTTTATAACCAAATGGTTATGTAATATTTCATAAGATGGAACCATATGGCTAGTTTGTTATATGATTCAGTTAATTGTGTGAGTTGTAATCATATGTCATCAATATTTTTTAATACTAAAATATTTTTAAATGTACTAGTAGATGCAGGATCAACATTGGTGTGCATTTTTATATCATTTGATACATTATTATGATTAATATTAGTTTTAATAGATAATTTTTATATATTTAATATGTCCACAACCAAGGGGTGAAATATAATAATATTATTTTGGATGTGCATTGGTCATTGAATTAGTGGGAGGAGGAATGATAGAAGCCTTAGGTTGTATAGGAATAAAAAGGTTCTACTTGAGGAATGGGTTTAATATTAGATGAAGGCAAAGAGGTGTAAAAATGAGAATCACTAATATCATCACCTACAAAAATAGAGTTTCCAAGATGTAGAGTAGTATAATTAAATGGATATATAGGAGTATATTCAAGAAAGTCTTATTATTAATTATTTAATTTCATGCTTTGATAAATATAATAATAAAAGCACCAATTTCATTATAGTAATTTGCAATATAAGAATCAAAATAATCTTATTTCACACCCTCAAATTTAAAATATCAACAAAACTAGGACATGTATTAGCTCAATTATTAATTTTATCAGTAGACACCTAATTTTGGTTTAAAACCTTTTTCATAGTATCTTTTCCATATTTTATCATGCTTATAAAAATTATTTATAATTATTTATTTATAGGAATTTTCCCACCGCAAACTAGTCTTCACTTATTCCTCAATCCCTACAAATTAATATAATATTTCTTTAGATATAACAATTCTTATACCTGAGCCTAATTTTACACCTTTCCATGCTTCTATTGGAAACATTTACTATAATAAGAACAACTTCTCCACAAATATTTCCCTAGGAAATAATGATGAAACCATTAATCCTATCCTTCATCATTTTTTGGGTCCCTTTACCCTTTCTCATGTTTCATGTGCCTTGATTATAACTTATTATTTTGAGTCAGCCTAACTACAAGTTATGTCCTAGAGCATCCTATTTATACTAAGTCATCCCTAGCCATTTATCAATAAAAATATAGAAAAACTAAGGAAAACCTAGAGAAATAAAAAAATAAATAATCAAGTATCATTAATCTACTTCAAAATTTAAGTTTGAGGTAACCCTTTAAATATCTATTGATACACTCATGATGAAGTCATTCATTATGAACCAACATCTTGAACCAAAAGAAGGTCTTAATAAAATTGAATGTAGTTGCATCTTCATATTAATGTAATAAGAGAATCAAAACTATTATTCAAAATTCATAAACATTGCATATAACTATAATGATGACTAATTCTTGTATGTGGATATGTAGTTGGAAATCCCATAGTGGTTTTCTAACCCATAAATTTTTTTAAAAAATTGATATCAAACAAGGTTAAGAAGACGTAATAAGACATAATTTATACATTTTTAACCACCTATTAAATTAAAAAAATGTATGTAAACGAATGGAAAATTTCTCCATAAAACCCAAAATATAAAATTGAATTTAGGACATAAATGGTGTAGGTGGACACAAATGGTGGTCAAATGTAGTCAGTGATAATCCCACCCTATGCATGAATATCACAACCACTAATCATGTCTCTACATAGTTAGCACTCCAAATTTGGCACAACTAATTACATGCATTCAAAATATAGATATAAATTTATAATTCCATAATCCATCAAGGTATGATCATCCCATCATCTTGTTCCTATTTTGAAGTTCAATTTCTAATTAATTATGTTCCTTTTGCATGTTTATTATTTTTATCCCTTAAGGAAGATATAAAATGATTTTTATATTAATAGATGGTATATCTTAGTTATAAATAGTGTTGTATTTTTTTCATTACTAAACACTAAAAAGATAAATCATTTTGGTGACCCCGCTATACTTCAAATGCTCATACCTTCCTAAATATGGTTTATGGTTCATTGTTTTGATTTTTTAGAAATAATTTGAGATCTAGATATTTTATTACATTCTTTGTCAAACCCTAATTTTTATTCACATATTTTAAATTAAAAATTAAATCCACCTACATAATTAACACACATTTTTCCTTTGATTTCATATATATTTTTGGGGTTATATTTTGGTCCTTAAAAAAAACATATATAATTTTCATATGTTCACATTAAAGTATATTTTTTTTAACCATGACTACTAATTGTGATGGTAATCCTTATATGGTTTAAATGGGTGTGAGGATCCAACCTCTTATTGATAAATTACACCTTGTAATCCCTTCAAGATATTAAAGTGACACTATAATTTATGATGCTCCTAATTATGCTAAAGAGGTTGATATGTGTATAGTTAAAACTCTTTCTAGATTTAGAGTTATGAGAGAAAACCATTGGAAGTTTAGATAATTTAATGAAAAAATTAAATCTACAGATAAAAAACTTAGGAATAAGGATCCTTTACTTGAGAAACATCCATTGGATGGTTCTAATCCTTCTACATTGGACATTGAGGTTAGTACCCTTCACGATACTAATATTTATAAGCCTCCACCTTATGTTATAACACCCCCTCAAGTTGATCTTCTTTTCCTAACAATTATATGATTACACCTACTATTTCTAAGACCAATGTGCCTCCAAAAAAATCATATATTCAATATTCTTGTCTTAATCATTGTCACAACACCAATCATACCTTACCTACTAATACTAGTCATACTAATTCTCTTATACATACATTTACCATTATTAATCATACACCTAATAGTACATCTACTGACCTAGTGGTGCAACAAAAAATTAATGACACAAGGATGCAAATTTTTTAATCTATTCAAAAGGTCAATTTCTCCTTAAATTTTCAAATAAAGTAAGTATTTAATGAATGCTTTTTTGAATATGTGCTTAATTTTAAGATCATGCCATATTAACTTATTGGTAATGGAGTTCAAAGAATATTCCCAATAGTTTATTCGACCCAATCAAGGATAAGTTTATGTTTTACACATATGATTATTATTATGATATTTTTCATGAAATATGCAAAATTGAAGTTAAAATTATATATGTTAATATGCTAAAATTCAAATCTATTGCTTCTACATCTAATACATCTAAATATCAAGTTAAAAAATGTTCAAAACTAAGACTAATAATGTGCCTAATTTTCAAGCTAAAAATGAGGCCAAAATAAATAATGTTATTTTTAAATTGAGTGATAAGATTACCTTTCTCACTCCTAAGAAAAGGTAAGCATATAAAACAATATCAAACCTAACTCAATAGATATTAAATAAATTACTTAAATTTAATGTAACTCTTTTATTAGATTCAATTTAAATATATACAACTCGAGCATTTATTAAAGGGTTTGATCCAAACTATTTTTTTATATCATAAATATTGGTGACATGTGAATCATATATGTTTAAAATTATAACATATGATCTAGGATCTAATCGATAATAATTTATGGACATTATTCTGCATTGAATGAATTTGTTACAAATCCCAATAAACACATAAATATTTAGTATTTTTTTACCAAACCATAATGCTTTAAAGAAGTAAATATTCATATATATATATATATATATATATATATATATATATATATATATATATATATACACATACATACATACATACATACATACAAACTAAATAAAATGACATAGAAATAAGGTTATTTCTAGAACCATTATTGACCACAATACCGTGTGTGATAAAATAATGGTAGTAAAATAAACATGTATGTATATAGGACAATATTTTTTTGCATCATTAGGTATCTCATGGTCATGAAATTTAATATAAGACACATCAATTTTATAACTTGAAACCATTGCAAAATTGTTGTTAATATCATGCTTATATATATTTATGTATGTATGTATGTATGTATGTATGTATGTATGTGTATATATATATATATATATATATATATATATATATATATGTATATATATATACATATACATACATACATACATACATATATGTATGTATGTATGTGTGTATACACACACACACACACACACACACACACACACACACACACACACACACACACACACACACACACACACACACACACACACACACACACACACACACACACACACACACACATACATACATACATACATATATATAAGCATGATATTAACAACATTTTTGCAATGGTTTCAAGTTATAAAATTGATGTGTCTTATATTAAATTTCATGACCATGAGATACCTAATGGTGCAAAAAAATATTGTCCTATATACATACATGATTATCTTACTACCATTATTTTATCACACATGGTATTGTGGTCAATAATGGTTCTAGAAATAACCTTATTTCTATGTCATTTTATTTAGTTGAGGCTATACTAAGAAATATTTACTTGGTATTACTATGATATCATTTAGTAATGATGGTCTTTCTCATATTCCCTTAAGTGGTATTACTCTTCTAGTTCTAGTTTAACATCAGACCACTCTAGTTTGGTTCTATGTTATAGTAGATATAGGATTGTGCAAGATATTAGTTGGATGCCCTTAGATTAATTATATGATATTAATAACTTATACATTGAATAATTGTGTTAAATTTGTGTAGAATAATGGAATACATACCTTTAATGGAATAAATTATCATAAAACTATTATACCTTAAATATCACATGCATAAACATATAGTACACCTTTTAATAATAAATCATTTACCCTCGTGTGATCCCTTTATCTATTCAATCACCATCTTATATGGTACCTATTATATTTGAGACTATGAGATCATCATATACTATAGAAGCTCCTAGAGCTCTGATTACTATAGTTACACCTCTAAGACATACAACACCTATTCATCCTTGTTCTAGGGTTTATTTGACTTGGAGGATTATGTTTTACCCCGATATAACCATACATAGTTTGTAACAACTCCTAGAGATCATTATATGCATATTCCTTTTGGGAATGATGAAAATTATTTCACATCTTGATATCATATCTCAATATATTACGTGATATGTCAAACTCATATATTCATGGATTTTATGTTATAGATAGATTCTTAGCTAGCCCTAATAGGTTGATTCTTAGTCTTCATCGATACATCTTGATTATATTAAATATTTCTTAAGTACAAGAAGGCCTAAATATTAGAATGTTATTTCTTGTTAAATACTGATAAAGGATGAAAATTGAAGTATATAGATGGAGATATAAAACACTCTAAAGTGTGGAAGGATTTTGTTTAAGCATCATGAGATTGATCTTGAGGTCAAGATCCAAAGAAGAAGGTTTCAAGCATGAATAACATGCGAGGAAAAACCTAGTGTAAGGTAAGAAGACCCTTGTAAGCCTATTTACATCAGATTAAAATAATTATTTTGAAGGTTTTAACCTGATTTTGAGTTCAAATAAGAGTCAAGTGACTAAAATACATCAAGAAGACTTAGTTTAAGATACCTAGAAGAGTTCTACTTACATCACCTTGGTAGATGATTTTTTTATCATTGATGATACATATAGTTCGAAGAGGTTGATGGAATCACTTGATATCAGTATATTATCTTATGTTATTATTTGGATCCCTTTCCTTGTTTGATTTATTTAATTTACATTTCCAAATTCCTCATAGAGTTGAATAAAGTGAGTTTCATGCATGCAATAAAATTTCTATCACATTTGATGCATTTCACCCCAAAATAACTACTTATTCAAGAGCCCATGAATTTAAATAGTTTATAATTTTCACCCTTGAGACTCTATTCTTCTTCAATATTTTATAATAGGCACTTAAATTTTTTTCCTTCATACTAGTTTCAATAGTCATCTTCAACAAAACCTATCCACTCATAATGTTGTCTACGAGTACATCTAAATATTCCATAAACATACCTCGTGTGCCTCTAAATAAGCCTATTGTAATATTTTCCAATGAATTTGGCTTGAAATCCAAGTCATTGTCTTTCTTAGGAAAGCAATCCAACCCACCATTTATGTAGAGATCAAAAATCATAACCCATTTTCCCATATGTCATTGGGAAGAATGAGAAATGATAGCTTATCATTAAGGATGTCAATTTATTTTTCAAAAAAAATCATAATCTCTTCTTCATATAAAGTAGTAAGATGAATTTTTTATGCACACATAAAATTAAAATACTCTAATCAAGCATATAGAGTAGTTAAATAATTTTTTAATTCATTTTATTATTAGTTGAATTGAATTAGATATTTAAATTACTTTCTAGTTAGGTGTCTTTTCTTTGCCTAAATCAGGGTGTTGTGGTCTTTTTTATATTATCTACAATGAATTTTATTTTTACAATTAGTCAATAAAGTGTGTTGGAACCCATGTTTTGTTGGCCATATTTTGTTATTTATAGATACTGATTATTTTCTCTATTGTGGCTTTGGCACAAAGAATATGAGTTAACCTTTGTTTTAATATGTCATGAAAAGATTAAAACTCAGGGTTTTTTAGAATAATTTTCATAGTTGTGATGGTATGTTGTCCAATGATGATGTATAATTTAGTATTTTGATACTACAATTCATGCTCGATTTCAATTTCCAAGATATCACCACTTATTTTTCTAAAGGGAAGTAATATTTCCTCCCGATGAAGAGGCATAAGATTACACCACATTGAGTTAACCAGTCAATCAATATTAGTTGGATCAAGGGATCAATATTCATATTTAAGAAGCTCTTGATGGTAGCATTCAAATCCAATCTTAAACAAGTTTTCATTGAATAAGAAAATTTGAATTTATTTAGATGTTAAAGATTAACTTTTATTAAATTCCTTTTCAGCTTACTTTAATAGAGTTTTCTCCCTTTTAGATGCCCTTAAATCTTAGAAACATGACACTGAAGTTTATTTTTATAGCTTCACCAATAGTTTCCTACTCATATATGTAAATATTTTTGAATTAAAAATTTTCTTCCCCAATTCTTTGTCCATATTCAAGTGGTGGGAAATGAATGAAGTGAATACATATTGATAAAGTCTTATGAATGCAAATTTAGTTCCATAACAAATATTTCCACTAGTTTCCACTTCAGTGGTGTCTTCATCTATAAACAGTTGAATTTTCCAATTATGAGAAAAGAAATAATATTTATGATGTTTTGATGAAAAAACCATGCCACTTTTATATATAACAAAACCTCTAGCTCCATTTAAATAATTTGGTATAAGCACTCATCATTGTCTATTTATTCCACATAAACCCTTGTTATATTGTTTGAAATGTATTTCATATTTATCACTATCTCAATTGCTTGATGTTCCCCTGACAAGGAATGAAACAATCAGAGGTCATTTTGATAGTTAAATAGAAAGTAGATTTATAAAAACCACTCATCATATCTTTTCTCCCATGCCAATGTAGCTTTAATAATAGTAATATCCTGGTAGGGAACACTACCCACAATAGCCATTATAATTCTTGTAGTAAGAAGTTGGTCATAATTTGTTAGTTTAAATATATCATGATGACATTTTAAATATGACATGATTTTAAACCATGTAAAAACAAATTATGTAGAAACATTAGTCACCATATCATAACTATTTTGAATTAATGGTTATAAAACCTTTAAATTCTTGAAATAGGATTAATAGAAGAACATAAACATCCATTATTATTGGCCACTTATTGATAATAATCTTATATGCTTATGTATAATGGGCACATGCCCATTATGATTTGAGTCTATAGGAATAATATAAACATCATATACGTATATTCATAATATATTATGTACATAACATAAGTTAATAATATAGGACATGTTGCTCATAATATTTTGGTGGAATGTTTCCCATTATTTTCATGTTGAAGTGGTTATTATCAGTGTATGTGCCAAGTTATAATGAGTTGTTAGATAATTTAACTAGTATTGATGATTTATCTTGTTTTTTTCTAAAAATTTAATATATGTATGTGTTAGAAACATTATAATCATTTATAACTAACCCAAAACATATATTGGTTTATGATGTGCTACAACATTATAATTTATAGTAAGTCAAATTATAATGGTTTAGACATCAATTAGATCATATATCACCCTTATTTTATGCCTTACATTTCCATTTTTTTATCTTTTTATTAGACTCCAATTTATAGCCTTATTTATAGGCTAAATATCTATATTTATAGTTGTGAGGGTTTATTACCAACTGATCCAATTCATGAGCTGGCAGTTGTCCTGCTAGTACTTTGGATCCCATTTTTATAAACACCTACCCATAAATCATGTGGTTGATTCATATCTTAATCCATAAAACTCTGGCATTTCATGTCTTAGTCATGTGTTAAGCCATTAAACCTTATTAATAATCAATTGTATAGTCTTTGTCATTAAGTATAAATGTAAATAATAGAATGTTGTAGTCACAATGTAGCATGAGACATCTACAAACATACTTTTTGATATCTATAATTCTTTGCAGAATCACACAAAACATAAAAGATAAGAATATTCATGAAAAATAGATGATTCTTTTGACATGAAAATAATGTCAAACCCTGAATTTATAGTTCAATGTTCTAAACATACTAACATGTAGAGAAAGTATCTAGTTATATTAGTTATCCTATCCTCATAATCATATTATAAGATAATTCACATAACATGAAAGAGGATTAAATATCTCTTAAGTATTATTTATTAATATCTCTAAATGGTTACATTTTATAGATTAGTACAAAAATATGATAGTTTTGATGATATTATATCTATCTATTTTACTAAGTCTAAATATAATGATATACTCATATGGTCACATCATTTCCATCTATCACTTTGATCTGTGTAGCTCTTTAGGATGTTACGAGGTGAAATTTATGCCATGGTAAATTTCTATTTTAAGACTTAAAGTTTTAAAGAAAAAATAGAGAAAGAAAATGGATAATGAAGAATACTCTCAAATTGAAATCCGAGAAATAATGGTTAGAGGGATTAAAAAAAGTAAAACTAAGGATAGTAGTGTCTGGTCCTAGAAATCCTACCAAGTGAAGTAAGGAAGGGTGATTTGAGTATTAATACCATGGCATAAAATTCTATACACTTAAAATAAACTGGTAAGTTGACTGACTATAACTCCTTAAATAGATACATGGATGATGTTAAGTGAATAAGCAATCACATCACATTAATTAAAAACATAAAATACCATATGGGGAATTAATTAACTAATTATAATAAATAAAATAATGCAAGTAAAGCATACAATAACATTAATGTCACATAGAAATCATTAAAACTAACATGATAGATAAAATAGGTCCAATCAATAAGGAAAGGCTAGGTCAGTAAGATGTTCAATGCATGATCAATAAAAAATAATCTCATAATCTTCATCACTGCCTATAACTATGAGAAATTTTACAAAGTAGATCCAAACTCATTTCTATTGAGGTCAACATACCCCCATTTTTAAAAAATAGGGACCCTTGTTTCAAATCTTGAAAATTTGTACTAAGAATTGGATTTTTCACTTGATCAGATTGTTATTAACATGTTAACACATTATCTCTATTTGAAGATCATCCACACTAGTGGTTTTTTTTTTGACATGTTTACATATGAACCTTTTTTTACTCCATCTAATTTTGCTAATGGTTACCTCTTGTGTTTCCAGGTTGCAAGTTCAATGAAGTCCCAATTATGTGAACATTGTTCAAGGTTTTCTATTTTAATGTTAGCTTGACCCCATTTATTAAACTTTGGTCTTTAAATCAATTAATTGAATTCATATTTTAATATCCAAAACCCTTAGTCTAATTGTTTAGCCTAAGTCCTTTTGAATCGAATTCAAATTTGCATGGGTCAAATTTGCATGAGAAAGTTTTATCATGTCCTAGACTTAGTTTAATTTTTATCTTAAGGTTTTAGTCATGTTTATCAACACAACCAAAACCTTAGGCTAAAAATTTTATACTAAGTTCTCTATATTTATTGAAACCCCCTATTCCATTTTAATGTTCAAAAAGATGCAAAAACACTTTATTATGTTTTAAAACTCAGCTTAAAATTTTTATCCTAAAGCTTTAATTGTATTTATTAATACAATAAAAACCTTAGTACAAAACTTTATCCTAAGATCCTTATATTACCTGATCCCTAACTTGTTTATTCTCATTACCCATAGGATCAACATGAGGATAACAAGTGGTGAAATATTAGAGCTTGAATGGAATATATATGGTGTGGGGGCATCATCTTGGGTCAAATTGTCAAAGCTTAGAGATGGAATGTGGTAGTGACAAGTGTCACAACTATAATGGATGGACCAAATTCAAGTGGATTGAGATTAATGGTGCATGCAAAGTAGATCTTATGGTGTGGGGCAAAGTTAATAAAATCAAGAATATTTCAAGGGAAGTGTAGTATCCAATCACATTAAAATTCATGGATCACAATCAATGATATGCATTAATCTGTGCAAATTAGATCTAATAACATAAAATGAAGTGACTTTTCAAAGAACCCAAAATGAATATGGTAATGCCATGTGTCATAACTGTAGTGAATCAAATGAAGATTGACCAATGGCATTTGATCTCCCAGATCATGATCAAAATAAAGTGAAGCATGGACTTTTTAAAGGGGCCTAGATCTAATGAGAGGCTGTCATATGGTTCAATGGTGTTAATTGGTTGCATGTGTTTAAAGCAAGTAGAGAAATCCAATAGAACTACCATGTGGCATACTCTTGGGAAGATAATTTGAAGATCTATGGTCCATGATAAGTCAAATCTAGATGATTCATTTGAACATCAATGGTGTATGTTTAATCAAGCTTTAGGATTGTGTAAGTTATTGAAATGTGTCCCAAAAAGGACAAATAGTCACAATTCAAAATTAATGAACAAATTGACATGGTGGAATACCATAAGCAAGACAAGTCAGTTCAAAATATATAGTGGACCTGTAGACATGGAAGATATAAATAAGTAATCCAAAAAAAATCTAAGGAATGATGCTCATAATTTTGAACTCAATTACCTCCATTGAATATCTATAGAAACCTTCAAAAAATACCTAAGTGTATGAAAGCCCTTGTTCATCCTTATTTTCATTATGATCGAGATGAGGAAAATTGAAACATCATCTGCATAAAGATAATTCAATCAAGAAGTGAATTATAGTCCACTAGTGAGTAATTTTCCAATATTCATAGCAATGGTGGCTCAAAAGAGTGTTTTTAAAGAAGATGTCAAATTGTACTTGATAACAGATGCTAAAGGTCACATTTTCAAAGACACCCAGTTTAATGATTTTGCCTTGAACACAAGAGATAATAACTAGTCAAAATTATTCTAGATGATTGAGAATCAACTAGCCATCACTTGTGAAGAGAAAAATCTCTCGACCAAGACAGTGTATGATGATATACTTTCAATTCAAATGACCAGCCTCTATTATATAGTATCAAAGCCTAAGGTACTCTGATGTATTGACATTCTTGTCCCCATTTTCAAATAAACTAAGATAGATAAGGGCATGATAATTAATGAACACAATTTGATAAATATGGCATAATTTTTTATTGTTACAATTGAGTCATATTATAAGTTGCCCAAACCCCAAATTGACTTAGCCTCAATCAATTCCTAGGCTAAGGAGCATAATTTTAATGACACCCTATCCATGTGGTTGTATTCTAGAAACTAGGTCTTTTTAGACTTTAAAAAAATGTTCCTATTATCTAATTTAAACCTATGATTAGGATGATAATGACTATGTTGAACAGATTATGTGGGGATGTAACCACAAATTATGTCAATCCAATCTGGGTGCCTATAGTTTACTTCATAGTTGAAAAAGCAACTTTTCCCCCTCTAGGTGAAATAATAAGCATATCATTGAGTAGATAGATCTTTAAAATTAAGCAAAATAAGAAGACCTAGTTTTTCATGATGTCAAAAGATGCTCTTTGTGTAATAACCAAGATCACAAACTAGAGGGAAAGGTCACCTATTGGAACCCAAACTATTTTAAAATATTTATCTAAGTTGTACATATTCAAATATAGATATCATATTCAATTTATATGTGAATACATCTACCCTACCTTAAGTGAAGCATAATCAACATTCTAATGCCAAGAGTTAGCCCATTGATCATAAAATCTATTGAAGTTATGGGAGATATCTAGTTATATCCAGACTGTATGATCATAAGAATTGAAGGGATAAAACTTTATCCTTTTAGGCTACCTATTGATGTCCCTAACTTAATATTAGAGTAAGAGTTGGCATACCAATTATTTCATGGCATTGATGGTCTATGCAAGATAAAAAGAAAAGGACTTCTTCATAACTTCCCAATGACAATTGGAAAGATTGTATTCAAACAGTAGGATAATATTGAAGCTACATCAAAATATAGATCATAATTCAAACTATATATTGATGATATTAAATAATGGGACCCATATGAGAAAGTTAAGGAGCATTTAAAAAACAAAGGACATTTAAATTTGCCCTATGATCATGAGCCTAGTGTTTTTGACCCTATTTACACCAAAGTATCATCCTACTTTGAAGTGACTAGGAGATTGAAGGAACACAACCTAAGGCCTGAGTAAAGATTATAAATAAATCAAAAAATGGATGAAATATGGCAATTGGGACCCAGAAAATATCATCTTATTGGTGGTGAGTCCTCTAGACCTCCACTAGTCTAATCACAAGTAGGGACTTAAGTAGAAAATAGGCCAAAAGAGAAAATCCCAGATGAGGTTGCTTCAAGTTCATTAGTTATTAGACCTTTCATAATAGAAGAATAAGAAGCACATCAAGAATAAGCCCACATGATAGCATTGTATCCAAATGAGTCTTGTGGAGGATGCACTTAAGATTATATCAATAGCTTATGAGTTAGATGATGAAAAAACCTAGGTTGATGAAATAAAAGAAGAGAAGAAAATTTTTGAAGAGGTCAAGCAGGAGAAAGGGAAGTCTCTAGAACTGGTCTTTATTGACAATACCAAAATAAAAGCGAAGATAGACATTATCTCAAACGCTAAGAGACCCAAGGTGACACCACCTTTGAAAGAGGTCAATTTATTCAGTGAAGAGAACTTGATATATGGTCAAACTATTCCATAATGGTTCATTTATGGACCTAGATTGGAGAGAATGCCCAATGTACATCATCCTTGGGGCATGGTAGAGGTTACTAATCTCCCCTTTTAACAAGAAATTAAGCCCTAGATCATAACACTGTATGGAGAGGAAGCAAAGAGACTAGCCCCACCCAATGATTTAACAACTCAATCTAAATAGAAATCCCTATTCCACAAGTGACACAATATTTATTGGGAGTGAGGTTTGACCCTTAGATTGGTAGTTTACAAAGGGTAACTGAGAATAAGATCATCTAAGGAGGTGAGTAGATCAATTATCTAAAAGTGGAACCTTTAACTAATTTGACTCAAGTAGGAAGACAAAAACCTAGAGAAGATCTATTTTTTATAGATGTCTTGGAGTTGGCCAAAGCAAAGACAAAATAACTATAGCCAACCATCAAGGGCATGAAATAAAAAAAGAATAACTTGGAGGAACAAGCTATCTTATCTATTTCAAAAGCCATGATTAATATGTTTGAGGCTACTTTGTATGACATATTTAAATCCTTAAAATATATGAGGTCTAGATAAGACGTAGTGAGAAAATAGGATACTATGGCCAAGAACCAATTAGATCACTGGCAAAATTCATATAGTAAGGTGAAGGAGTTGGTCACTATTTTGATAGAAGATCAAATCCCTAATTTTAAGATAATCAACCTAGCCCACTTGAACATGGCTATGGTTATATTGACAGAGAAGATCAAGAGTTTTAATAAATGGTCCAAGAGTCTAGAATACCTTTCTAAGGATGGTAGACAATTAGAGATCAAAATGAGGAATATTCTAGGGAGTTTGATCATAGACCCATCTAATCTTAGTCTAATTGGATTAATCACTGATGAAGAGTTCAAGTATAGGGCTGATCAAGTCATGTAGGAGGTAAGAAATTAGAGCCAATGAAAGACAAGATATGATAATAATAGAATCTTGGACATGATCATAAATGTAGAAGAGAAGATTGGTGAAGCCAAGATCATTAGAGAAGTGTTAGATAGAGATGACAAGGACTTTAGAGACTTGGTAGATCAAGAAGATGAGATTTTCATGGAACCTATCATCAACCTCAAGTAGATTGATAGACAACATGAAAAATTAATGAAGATCCTATAGTAGAAATAAGAGACCTCAATAGCAATGGAGACCTAGATTGTAATTAGTTGACTTAAGTATATTCTTTTATAACTTGACATGTGTAACATTTTGAAAAGAGAATATTATTTTTATAAAGGCATGTGTAACTTGTAATACACATTGCCTATCAGTCAATCCATTGGGAAATGTCATAGTTATAGAACATTATAGAAAGGACACCTATCTATGACATAAGTACAATTGTAATTTTTTAAGACTGACTAACATATCTCCTTAATTTTATATATAAGGGGTACTGTCAATTGTAAAAGAGAGGGAGTTTTGAGAAAGAAAGAATTGTGCTAATTTGGATCAATTAATGTAAATAGAGAATTATAAAAATATTGTCTCATTTGTTTGTGTGATTTTTATTATGGTGGCTCTCTCACTTGTCTAGTCTAAATTTTAGATTTGAATGGTTCTTATGAATTCTTGATGTGCACTTTTAATTATCAATTTGTGATAATGCTAGATTGATTGAAAGTTCTTAGGTTCATTTCATTTTATTTGCTCTTCTTGTATATGTGATTATGTTATTTGCTTGTAGGGGTAAATATTTAAAGTGAATATGGTTCTTATTTGCATTATTTTCACAGTCCATAGATGTTTGAATGATGTATGGTAGGATTTGAGCTACAATTATTTTTACGTTGTACATTGGTTTCAAGTGCATGTTTTTATGAAATTTGAAATTTATCATAATGTCTATGTTAAATATCAGTAACATCACTATGTTTCCTCTCTGCCTTACCATTCCTTTTTCTTATTTTTTTATCAACTCACTCTAGATTAGTTTCCATTATATATATCTATATTAGCTTATACTTTAGACTTAGTTCTTTGAGAATAATTCACTTCATTTAATCTAGATTACCTTCATTTTCAAAAGTTAGCTATTAGGCCATGGTTGCTCCCAACAACTAAAAATTATAAATTTGTGAAATAGTTCACTTGTTCTACCATTATTCCACCAAATATATCAAGAATATCACAAACTACAACTCATGCATTGGATTATTTGAATTCAAAAATGAGTAGTATTGCTTAAAAACTTTGAACCACTTATGATACACTTTTAGGCATCAACAAGAATGTGTTCTATTGGTGCTAGAAGGAGGGAATTTACTTAATCTTTGTGAATTTGTAGTGTTTTTCTAATTATGGTGAGTTTTGTTCAAAGATCAATGAATTCATTGCTTATTTGTGTTGTTTTTAGCCCAATTGTGTAAATATAATTGATATTCATGGTTTTAGACTAATCTTTAGGCTCATTTAGCTGAATATTGGTATTATTTGAAGATTCATGGTAAATAATTTCAAAGTGATGTAGAGGTTATGACACCTTTCTCACTCTTTGTCCGTGATCAATGAATCACTTCCTAAGGCATGGGTTTATAGAACCATTCATCATGTAAAGGTATAGGTTATCCTAACTATTTTTTGGATACTAAGTCTTTATCATACTTATAAGAGTCCCATATTAACTCTTTACCCATTGGTGACTATCTCCATCACTTCTCTTTCCACCTACATAACTCTGTCTTTACAATATTTAGTTCTTGTAGCCTTTTTGATTTGTATGGTTTTGTATGGAAGCCAATTATAAAACTATCAACTATTTCAAATACCCTATATTTATATTGAAATCTTGTGAAATTACAAGATGAAACTCTCACTAAAACTTCTTTCCAATCCATTTTAGCTCTATGTTTACCCCTATTAGGCATATTCTACCTCTATATCAACACAATCTCCTCAAAATGTGCTTGCCCACATAGAAACACCCTGAAAACTTAAAAATCTATTATATTACATTGATACCTTCCTAATGACATTTTTAGTGGAATTTTGATGGTTAAAACTATTTGTATCTTCCAAACCCTAGTTCTAGGGTTGTTTGCACCCATTCAAGCCCAAACGCATTCAAATTTATCATAAACATTTTATAGAGGATTTAAAAGGGTATAATAATTTTATTTAGGTATGTTTGAAACTCTCACACATTTAAAAATCCTTATATCTCTACACTTATACCTTTGTTTCTCTTTTATACATAAATCTTGCATTTACTGTATGCTCACATACAATATTTAGGGTCTGTAAAGGTACTATCTTGAAAATTTGATCTTAAAATAATAGTTTATCCTCTTGTATGGTATTTATAATATTTTGAAAACCTTCTCAGGTCTATCTTATTCATAAATCATCAACTCCACAACTTCTCCTCAATGTTTCTCCCAAGTTTTTGTTATAACTAGCTAAATAATTTCCTCTCTTACAGTATGCCAATGCTTTCTTATGGATTTTTTTTGGGATCAAAATGAAGGTATAAAATCTATAAAAAAATGATATAGGTTTCAATACATATATGGGTTCATTATAACACTTATCAGGTCCTTTCTTTTCTGATTGAAACTTGTTCCATATACCCTAAATATACCTCACCTGTACATGCACTCCCTATAGGTTTGTATAACGCTTCAAGATAAATTATCATAGAAATAAAATCCAAAAACAATTTAAACTCATTAAATCAATGAATAATACTCTTAAAATTTCCATTTCATGGATTTGAGACAACACATTTTAGAGTCTTCCTTCTCAAACACTTTGATCACAATAACTTTTCCAATACACAAAGCATAGTATTATCACAAAGTTTAATAAAACATCAAATTCATTCCCTAAAAATATGATAAACACCTTTATCTATATACCTCAAATATAACACCAAGTTACCACACCAAAAATGACTCTTATACTCCTTCTTGGTTCCTTTCCTTTGGTTACATTGCATCATTCTTGATTTTACACAATATGAGCTATATAGAACCATGACCTAAGACTCATGAACATTTTATGAACTTTATAAAGTGTTTAAACCCATTAGAAATATTTTGTAACATATTTACACATTTAAAATTAGATAAAAGTCCTCAAAAATGCCTACCGATATTCAAACTCTTCAAAAGGATTTTTTGGTGGGAAAAGCCAAAATTCAAATTTTATGCACCTTTGGACAGTTTAAACTCCACATTAGGACTACTTAGGACCTATAGTACATATTAGACACTTAATATACTATCTTAAGATAAAAATTAATCAAATTTGGGGTCCTTATAGGATGCCCCTACATCATACTACCAAGCTAAAAATAAATCTTTGTGATAGGTGTTTGTTGATGCACTTGGTGTATGCTCCTATCTGATTGCAATGAACCTAATTATAGAAGGTATATGCTTCTACTTGAATTTCATATAGGTGAAC
Organism: Torreya grandis; assembly: GCA_037957365.1. Classification (NCBI taxonomy): domain Eukaryota; kingdom Viridiplantae; phylum Streptophyta; class Pinopsida; order Cupressales; family Taxaceae; genus Torreya; species Torreya grandis. Next base: position 398,038 of record JARHVA010001619.1, on the reverse strand, counting down.
ATGTTCTTGGGCCCCTAAATTACTCCTTGTTTGGTTCATCTTCTTGAATAGTATACCTATACATAAAACAAAATTGTTAAGAAACACATATCTACTATTATCTTCTGCCTACCTTGAAGTTGTATACCATTCTTCTACTCTACAAATTGATTAACCTTCTCATTCTTTCCATGAGTAACTCATGATACAAATATTAAGTATTTTTCTTCTATCAATGATTCTTGTTTCATCCACTTCACATTATATACAACATCTTCTTGGTCCTTGCAAGCCTCATGCTTGTGTAGACTCTTGGTTTGTTATTGTACATCACCACTATGAATACTCTCTATCTCCTACATATGTAAATAATTCGTGTTCATTTTTACTATCCCATATCTTTGATTTTTCATTCTTAAATGATTATATTTTAAATAAATTGATTGTCTCTCATGGGCCTATTACATATTGCTCAACTCATTGACATTCTTTTCTTATTCAAGACTATCTCTTAAGCATTTGAGTTTGTCTACCATTCCTTCTTTGGCTACCAAAGTCACATTAGGATATTCATTCATCTCTATTTTGTCCTTTTCCTTGACTTGTTCCACACTTTGGTTAATTTTTTTCTCCTTACCTACACTTATATCATAAAACATATGGTTAGCATCAAAATTTGGAGCCTTCATGGCTCTTTCTTATACTTCTTTATTTGACACTTCATTATCCATATTCTTATCTTGCTTGGTGTCATTATCAAGCCATTTCTTATCCATCTCACCTACAATTTCTATTACTATCCTACTATCATCTCTCTCATAGTCTTGGATGCCCTTCTTGTTCTGGCTATCTTCTTTCTTAAGCACTCTCATAGGTGCCATGCCTTTTTTTTTTAAGACCACTCTCTTGTTGCTTCTTGATGACCTTTGTTGTCACATTACATTCTTGTTCAACCTCTCTCATTTCAATATTTATTTAATCACAACTCTTCATACTCACCATCTCAAGACAACTTACATTTTCTTCTTTCTATGGTGCCCTAACCAAACCCAAACTTTTCATGGTTTTACTCCAATTTTTTTTTTCTTCCATCATCATTATCCTCTCATCTTTTCTTCATTACTCACCTTTTAATGGGACAATAATTTGTATCTATCAATTTTACTTGATGATGTATGTATTATCTTGAAAATCATGAATAGCTTGCCTATCAAATTTCCATGGTCTTCCTAATAACAAATGACAAACATCTATAGGCATAATATCACACAAGACTTTATCTCTATATCCTTTTATATGACATTCAACCCAAATTTTATCACTTACCAGGATTTGATGTCCCTTTTGAATCCATGAAACATTGTATGGTTGTGGATGTGGCATCATATTCAAGCCCAATTTTTGCACCATCACTAAATACATAATGTTATTAGTGTTCCCTCCATCAATCACTAAATTACAAACCTTACCTTTTTCTTTTCACCTAATTTTAAATAAAATTATTATTTTAGTTAGATATTTTATTTAATTCCTATGATAAAATAAGATTATTCTCATGAGTAAAGACTCATTTATTTCTTGTTCTCTTTCCTCATCCACTTCTCTTGTACTATTCTACTACATACTTATACTCAAGCTCAATGGACACTTTGTTGCTTTATGCCCCTCTCTATGGCATTAATAATATTGTCCTTAAAAACATTATCTTGGTCCATTTCTCATAGGACATTCATCTCTTCTTAATCTACCATATAAAAATGTTCTGATCTCCCATGTGTGGTGTTGTACTCCCATGTTTGTTTAAACTGCTACTGCATGTATTTTTAGTCTTAATTGAACCACCTCTTCATTTCCTCTCTCATTTGTTCTTGTCTATAAATGTGCTACTTAACCTTACTAACTATCATCTCCTTATTCTCTCTCTATCATTTCTCTCTATACTCTCTCTTTGAGAGCATCCTTAATATCCTCCATCCTTATGACCAATGGGGCAATCAACTATGTCACTTAGTCCATCATATTATTGACCAAAACTTCTTGATCCCTACTAACTCTCTTTATGGAAATATATTCTTGGTTCCCTATCCTAAAAATCACCTCAAAAAATATGATGTTAATCTTTTCCACAATCCACTAATAACTTTTCCTACTATAATACCAAAATGATGTAGAAGTTATGACACCTTTCTCACACTTTGTCTTTGATCAATGAATCACTTCCGTAGGCATGGGTTTATATAACCATTCATCATGCAAAGGAATAGGTTATTCTAACTATTTTATGGATACTAATTATTTATCATACTTAAAATAGTCTCATAATAACTATTTACCCATTAGTGATTGTCTCTGTCACTTCTCTTTCCACCTACATAACTCTATCTTTACAATATTTAGTCCTTATAGGCCTTGTTGGGGTTTTTTGATTTGTATGGCTCTGTACGGAAGCCAATTGGAAAAATATAAACTATTTAAAGTAACCTCTATTTATATTAAACTCTCATTTAAATTTTAAGATGAAAATCTCATTTTAAAAATTCTTTCAAATCCCTTTTAGCTCTCTGTTTACCCCTATTAGACTTATTTTGCCTTTATATCAACACAGTCTCCTCCACACATGCTTGCCCACATGGAAACACCTTGAAAAATTAAAAATATATTATATTACATTAAAAACTTCCTAATTAAAATTTTAGTGGACTTTTGATGGTTGAAACTATTTGTATCTTCTAAACCCTAATTCTAGGGTTGTTTGCACCCAATCAAGCCTGAGAGCATTCAAATTTATCATACACATTCTATATAGGGTTTCAAAGGGTGTAATAATTTTATTCAGGTTTGTATGAAATTATCAGACCTTTTAAAATACTTATATCTCTGCACTTTTATCTCTATTTATCTTGTATACATCAATCTTGCATTTAATGTATGCTCATACAGTCTTTAGGGTCTATTAAGCTACTATTTTGAAAATTTAAAATTATGATAAAAATTTCTCCTCCTATCCAATATTTATAGGATTTGGAATTTTTTTTTAGGTCTATCTTATTCATAAATAATTAACTCCATAGCCTCTCCTCAATGCTTTTCCCAAGTTATATTTATAACTAGCTAAATAATTTCCTCTCTTACAGTCTACCAATGCTTTCTTATGGATTTTGTTTTGGCTCCAAAGGAAGCTCTAAAATATATTAAAAAAATGTGATAGGTTTAAATGCATGTATTATTTAATTATAAAACTTATCAAGTCCTTTTTTTATTGAAACTTGTTCCATATACCCTGTATACACCCTACCTATATATGTACTCCCTATAGGTCTGTATAATGCTTCAAGATAAATTATCATTAAAAAAAGCCACAAAAAAATTAAAATTATTAAATAAATGAATAATATGATTAAAATTTTCATTACATGTATTTGAGACAACACATTTTAGATTCTTCCTTCTCAAACACTTTGATCATAGTAACTTTTCCAATACACAAAGCATAGTATTATCACAGAATTTAATAAAACATTAAATTCATTCCTTCAAAATATGATCACCACCTTCCTCTATCTATATTGAACATAATAGCAATTTACCATACCAAAAATAACTCCTATAACTCCTAAAAAGTTTCATAACTACTTCGTGGTTCCTTTCCTTTGGTTACATTGCATCATTCTTGATTTTACACAATATGAGCTATATAAAACCATGACCTAAGACTCACGAACATTTCATGAACTTTATAAAGTGTTAAAACCTCTTAGAAATATGTTGTAACATCTTGACATCTTCATAATTAAATAAAATCCCTCAAAAAGGCCTAAAAAGATTCAAACTCTTCAAAAGGAGTTTTTGGTAGGAAAAGCCAAAATTCAAATTTTATGCACCTTTAGACTGTTTAGACTCCACATTAGGATACTTAGTACCTATAGTACCTCTTAAACACTTAATAGACTATCTTAAGATAAAAATTAATCAAAATTGGGGACCTTATACTATGCCCTTACGTCATAAAGGTAGCTTAATCTTTGCAAATCTTCTTTGTTTAAAATTAGTGATGATAAATTTGCTCAAAGATTAATTGATTATTTATAGATTTAGGTTTATTTGATCTTATAAATGTAAATATAATTAATATTATTAGGGTTATATATATATTTGAGCTCATTCAATCAAAGATATGTTGCTTCCAAGTTGTACATCTCTTTCACTTGGCCTTGCACACTTGAGAGAAATGGCAAACAAAGATGGAAAACCTACTTGATTTATCATTGTAGTTAGGGAAGGGTTTGACATCAATATTGGACCAAAAGGATAAAATGACTAGGATGCACCTACAAAGGGTATGGTTAGTTCCATATTACTTCTATCTCTACCTAAACTAAGGTGAGAGGACATAAGGGGTAACTCACTCACATGAAGGGATTCTATGATTAAATATTTATAGAGATTGTTGGCACATGAAAATATAAATTTGACTAGAAAACAACCAAGCTTGCTCATTCCACCCATGAAAGTTTGTCATATAGAATGAGCAAATGTTCTAGGCTAGAAATAAGTTACTAAAGACAAATATGAATATGATTTCAACTTTCATTCTAAAGAATCTTCAACAACAAAGGGATGAATAAGAGATTTCAATGCTAATCTTTAACACACAAAAATGCAAAAACATGCTAATTATACAGTATTTATGCATTCATAGGAAAATAACACTTTGAATATGCAAAAGTCATGTTATATGCATGGTAAAATAGGGTAGGATAAAATTATCAATTAATATAAATTAAAGTGGAGGTTTAATAGATGATCACAAAGAAGTTCAAATAAACTGCTATATTGCCTTTACCAACAAATGTACTACATAACTAAAACAAAAAAATTGAAATCATGCACAAATGATATCCTTTAAGAACCCATTCTAATTAAATATGTAAGCCTAGGACTACCCTTAAAAAGGCTATCAACATCCTATTCCCAAATCTCAAAGCAGAAAGGATTTTATAATAGAGATATACACTCTAAATGACCACTATAAAGATGAATACATCATATCACCAATAAAATAAACATGTAAAACATGGAATTAGACTTCAATAATGGAAAGAGAATGGAAACCATGAGTAGATTTCATTTAACAATTAAATTGGAAAGGAATACAATGTGTATTGAATAATATAATAGATCAACATTATGCAAGAAAATCTTGTGATAAGGGAGACATGTATAATGCTCCCAAATCTTGTCAATGATTTTACATCAAAAATCATTTTGGCACTAGAAATATTACACAGTGAGAAATATTTGAGGATATAGATCTTGACTAAAAACTTTAACCAAACTTTGTAAAGGGATATACCCCCTTTACTTATATAATTATTCTAAACCTATAATATTCCTAAAGATTCTCTAGATAGAAGATTCCTTCATGGGCCTAGAGTCTGTTAGAGATTATAAAAAATATGATTCCTTGGATTAGGCTCATGTTCCTATGATGATGGAAAGCTTGATCCTCCACTATGGTGGAATATTTTTAATTATCTACATGGAGGATGATCCTGCAAGGGATAAAACAAAACCTTTGTTCTCTTTCATAATAAATAAAAGCATCCCTTTCTTATGCACATGATTACACAAAAACTAAATTTGAAAGGTATGTACCACTAATGAGTGAAGTATAATGATTTACCAATGGGAAATGAGAAAAAGGAATAAGGAAGAGAAAATAAGAGAGAAGTGGTACCAAATCAAAAAAAACTAAAATATCTAGTTATGTTTTAAAGTTGATCTGGATAATGGAATCCTTTACAAATTGTTCTTATACCTAGTATATTCTTCAAGCATGGGGGAAATATTATCTTCTTTTAGGCATGATTAGTATTTAAATTTTACTTGATACTCCTCAAGCCAAGTGTCAATCCTATGAATCATAGTTTTCTTCCATCCAATGAGTTATTTAAGATGGTCACAAGATTTCTCAAGTGACACTAGTTGCTTTATCTTATCAACATCAAAGGACTATTGTGGTGCATCATGAAGGTTTTCATAGTAGTGCATATTTCCTTTTCCTCCAAATCATTTGAACCATCAAGGCTTACCATATTTCTTAGTATGAAATCTTTCTTTTTTTTCATAGTCTTGAGGGACTACTCTTCTCCTTTCAAATAGAAGATGACATCTTTGAGCATCATAAAATGATGCTTGATTGCCAGTTGACATTCTTTGGGATTTTTGTGATCATTTGAAGCAATGAAATTTTCTACAATAAAAGTGTATGTGCCCATATTATAGACCTCATCTATCTTCCACCAAACTTCTTCCCAATTCTTGATATCTAGCTCATAAAAAAAATATGAGCATCACACTCCCTTTTCTTATCCACTATGTTGTTCAAGCATTTAAATTCTGAGTGGATTTATTTTTCATCCCTAATGCCCAAGTCCTCTTTCCATTTTTTTGTTACTCATCCTATGGATTTTAGTTCATCAACTCAATCAAAATCAAGAAAACATAAGGAGAAGAGAGGAATTCTCAATGAATGTGGTCTTGGAATGTGTCTTAGCCTTTTTGGGGGGTTTGGATCTATATTCCTAAGTGATCTTCACTACATTGATCTGCCTAATTTTTCTCATAATGTCTTTATTTTGCATGACCTATTCTTTGACCTAAAGAAGGGGCCTAGTTTGAAATCCCATTGATATAGTGGACATTGATGCAAGCCTTGAGATAGTAAAAGGTGGTGTCATTAGAGTAATTGATGTAGGGAGTTCCACAAGAGTAGGCTATGGGCTCAACACAAACTACTTGATCTCTTCATCACTCTTTAGCTCTTGACCACCTTTGTTTACTCTATGTTCCCCTTATATATTTGGCTCTATCTACTCTAAAAATTTAAACTTTGACCTGAGATAATGAAACTCTTTGAGTAAATTTTCAATGGAGCTACCATGATCTACCAACTAAATGGAAGGATTCACAACCACTTCACATTATTTATTTACTTGAGACTTAGGCATAAAAGAGGCTATGGTATATCCTTGTTGCCTTCAAAAAAATCTTCACTAATCATGGCCTCATAACCTTTATTATGGATTGGATCATGGACATTGATGTGAGGAAGGAAACCTCGAGGTACTTCAATTGAAGTAACACTTCTTAAAATACCCTCCTCATCATCCTTATTTGATTAATCTAATTCCTTATTTATTTTTGTATGGGTGGTGGTACCCATTTGTAGGTTTACTTCCCCACCTTCCTCTATAATTTCTTTCTCCTCTAGAGATAAACTCAACACTTTTGGAGGGGAAGGGACATCTTGTGATACCTTCAAAGCTACATGTAATCCTTCTTGATCAACCACTACTTCAAAGTTGATGGTGCCTTGAATATCTTGCTTTGGCTCTACTTCATCTCTCTCATCATATTTATTTAATTTTTTAGCTCCACCTTGGCCTAGTGATTGGGTAATGATATTTTCAACAAATACCTTTATATTTGATGAGACTACTTCCTTCTCCTAAAGGTCCTGAGCTTGTGTGGCTGTCTCAAATCCAACCTATACAACATCATCAAAAGATAGAGGATCATTTGAGGTTAAAATGTCTTCCTCATTACCTTTAATCTCTACTCTTAAAGGACCTTCTTCTATAAATAACCCCATCATGGGGACATTCATTTGGGTTTGGGGTCTTTCCTTTAGAGTTATTTTCCCAGTTCTTAGTTGTGGAGGAGTGAATGCATGCTTCTTCTTCTTCATCATCTTGGCAATGGGCCTACCTTCATCAGAGTCTTCTTCATCACTCATTTCCCTCAACCTCTAGGCATATGAGGATTGATCCTCTTTATTTTCTATGGGGAGTTCTTTACAAGGTAGGTCTTTAAACAGAACCTCCTTCCTTTGCATAAGAAACCCACTTGAAGGTTGAAGATCCCTCTTAACTCTCTTTTGCATAGGTTATTTTCCTTCTTCTTCACCTCCTCTATTCCTTAAATAGATCTTTGGGGGAGGGATAGATTTTGGTTATTGTGCTAATGGAGCAGGTGGAGAAGTAGCTAGATTGACTATTGGGATAACTTTTAGAATGGTTGTCATCATTGGGCCACTTTATGATACAATAGATATTTGGGTAACACTAGCTAGTATAACCTCACTAATAAAATTATTTTCCTAATTCTCCACTAGACTTGTTAATTTTGAGAAGGTCAATATTGCCTTGGACTATGATGTTGATATTGACTCCACATCAATTGTATTGGTGAAGTCAACATCACCAAGCTTGTGCTTCCATTTGTCCTTAATTTTTGGTGGTGGAGTTGAAGGATCAACTCTATACTCTACAAAGAAATATTTTGGCTCTCAAACATATTTGAGCTCCTAGAGGGTAGGGTATCCTAAGCACCAAGATGAACCCCATGTTCCTTAAACCACTTAAGGTTATTCTCATAATTTCAAAGGATATATATGGAATGAAATCATTCTCCTTAGCAGTGAAGTTCATATGTGAGATGACTTAGGCTTCAATATTGGATTCATCATAAAATGTAGACAATGTCCTCTTATCATTTGCCATGTCCTTGGGGATGGGAGTAATATTGTAAGCAATAACCTCTTATACCATTAGCCTCATATAATATAATTTTCTAACATCTTCCTTAGTAGTTTAATCTAACTAGATGTCTTCATAATGTGATTTATGGGGAATAACTATCTGATATAATAGTTGGGCCTAGGCGGCATCTTGTCAATCACCTATTGGCCCATCTCTTATTCTAATCCCTTCACTTTGGTAATAGAAGGACATGAATAGTGTCCAATCTTAATTGGAAACTTGAAGGGATTATTTATCTTTTTTAACACAATCATCTCATGTGGGGGCACCATCTGCTAGTTCAATTCCATCACTGCCAATCTATCATCGAGGTATCTAGGTTATTTGTGTAGAGACCTTGAGTAACCACTTATTCTGATATAGTTGAATGTATTGAATAAGATATATGAGGCACCATACTTCTCAATTATTTCCTTGGCCACCTTGGGAATTCTATTGAGGCTCCTCAAAGGAAAGAAAACACTCATCATAGTATTGAAGAAGCAATTGTAAACCCTACAAAAAATTTTCTTGAAGCCATCTAGAGTAATTTTTGGATATATCTCATATATTCTCATTCCATTGGGATTCCTGGTGAGCCCCTAGAATGTCCTATTGTGCACTAGGATGTATATAAGGTATGAAGACATATAAAAACTACCTGTGAATGCCTCTTTTGAATGGATTGTAACCTAAAGTTTCATCATCTACCTATGCAAGTTATCACTTAGAAAGTGCCACCATTTTTACCTAACTCACTAATGCAATACTTTTAATTTGAGTGATTCCTTCACTCAAACCACCCTCAAAATACCTTTAAACCCCTTTTAAAAAACATAACACATAAGGAGCTAAAAGAATACTTACTACTAATCTAGAGGGTTACACACAATTAAAGCTAAAAATCCATGAATAATTCACCGTAATCACTCTTTTGCACTGCATGTAGCTAGGACACACAAATAGATCAAAGGGAAAAATAGAAGCTATGAATGTAAAAGGTAAATGTAAATGAAGAAAATGCCTTAGTTATAATCCTTTTCATTTTGAAATTAGGGTTACCATTAATGATTCAATGCATAATTACTATTTACCAACTAGCCTCTTTAATCACTTGAGCTTCTTTTGATAATAAGAAGGAAAAGGTGCAAGTATTTCTTTCATGCTGAGTAATTTTCCTTGTAACACATGGACCCATATAAGTGGAAATTATATTATGGTACCTTTTTGGGCCTCTAGGGAATTTTTAACCTTACCCACCAAAACTTAAGTGGGATAATCTTTACAAAGGGCCCATAAATCATAAAACCCTAAGGACCTACCATGTGTCTAACTTGGATGTGAGCTCAGATTCTCAACTAATTTTTACCTTTACACCATCCTTATTGATAAGGGGGAAATATGAGATATCCTTGTGACCCTTGAAAATATCCCTAGTATCCCCTTGAGATAGTCATATGTTTTTCATTTAGCTCATCGAGCAATTCCTTACCTTAATCACCAAAACACGTTGGAGGTGAAACACAATAATTTCATCTAGTGCCCTAGAACTTTTATCCTTTGAGCATAAGGTAACAATTGAATGTATGAAAGGAGACTCAAATATATCTCCATCTTTAGTGAATATTTCCATCATGAAACCTACTTCTTGAAGACATATAATGAACATTAAAACATTAGTGAAACATAGGTTCATAGGGCTCTCATGAAACTTAAAAAATATACAAAATAGCTTGAAAAAAGTATTTGAAACATAATAGGTATACAACCTCCCAAATATTTTGATTATAAATAGGGCATAAATTTCTTAGTGTATATTTGGGCTCTAACATCAGCTCTTTCTCATGGATGTGGACCCCCAATGGGTATACAAAGAACACTAGACTAGGCACCTATCCATTGGGACATAAAATCAAAGGATTTACAACAAAAACAAGGAAAACACACCATGGGTGAACAAATTTATAATAAGGCATCTGAATACAACCAAGAAGGAAAAGGATAAAACACAAATTATACAAACACAACCCTAAAGAGGGCAACAAAACATAAAGGGACTATACAACATGTACATATTCACATCGGTTGGCATGGACTTAATCCAAAAAGTGCTTGAGGTGTCTGCCATTAACTAATAGATCCAAGATTTCTCCATCAATATCTCTGAGATAAAATGTATGGTTCCCTATTTGATAATCAATGGTGTAGAGACCCATCCATAGGGAATCAAATTTACCATGTTTCCCTTATCTTCATGTCTTCTATCCTAGAGTAGATCTGTAATTTAAAAATATCTCAATGTAACCTTTTTATCAAAGATATTCTTGAGCCTTTATTTTAACTTTAAATGCTTCTCATGATCGTGTCTATGAGATTCATCAAGCTCTATAATTTGGTTGATTCTTTCCTTATAGTGGTCTATTTCTTCTTCATCTTTAGTTATCTATTGCATGAATTGGTAAGTAGGTAAATGTAGATTAAAGGGTAAAATAGCTTGAGCTCCATAAGTAAGCTCAAAAGGGATTCATATATTAGACCTTTTAGGAGTCAACCTATCAACCCAAATAATAAACTTCAACTACTCACCCCATTTCCTTTTGTTGGCATCTAGAGTCCTTTTAATAATATTCAATAAAATTTTACTACTATACTCGACTTGATGATTTCTTTGTGGATTATGATTGGAGGCATATACTAGATCAATCCCATAATCTTCACACAATGCAACTTATTATTTTTCTCTAAATCTCATGGCATTTTCATAGATAATTTTAACTAGCACTCTAAATCAATAAATCACACTATTCAATAGAGAATCAATGACTACCTAGTGGGTTGATTTTATGGTAGGGATTGCCTCAATCCACTTTATGAAATAATCAGTTGCCACTAAGATCCACTTGTGACTAGCACTTGAAGCATTTGATATTTCACCCATGAATTCTATTCCCCACTTCTTGAAATGTCCCTTAATAGAAACTAGTTGCATAAGAAGTGATCTAGATGCTTTCATTCTCCCAAAAAATCACTGAAACTCTTCACATCTCCTTGCCATAGTATAAAAATCTTTGAATAGTGTGGGCCACCAATAAATAGCCCTCAAAATCTTGTGTGTAGTTACTTTAGGAGCAAATTGACCACAACACACACCACTAACTAGTGAAGTAATCTCATGCTCCACTAAGCACCTCAAGAGGACTTCATCTGGTTTCCTCCAAACCAACTCATCTTATAACAAAAGATAATTTTGGGACACTAACTTCAAGGTCCTCCTTTGATTTTTTTTCTAAATTGGGAGGAAAATTTAGAGTCTTCAAATAATAGACTATCTTTATACCATGGAGATTGGTTATACTTGGATTTAGGGATATTAACAAACCCTTCTACATTATTCACTTGTACAACCTATAGGTTGGTTTTAGTCATCAGCTTGGTGAGACTCATGCCCCTAACCAACTTAGTAGTTTATATCTCTAGGTAATATTCTTGAATTTTGTTAATCCATTGGCATCTTTTATCAATATTTTCATTCTGAGTTGATATGTCCTTCACCATAGTGTGAGGAACATAGGCCGCAATCTTTGAACTTAGAATGTAGGATTTGAACTATTTGATATCCTTTAAGAGATCAAAGGCTTGTTTTTCCATTATGGTATATTTTAGTTCATATCCTTTTAATGCCTTGATTAAAAAATCAATTGGATACTCATGAATTTCATCATTCTTTTGTATCATCACTTCAGTAATAGTATGTTTAGAGGCAAACAAAAAGATCTAGAAATATTTTCTATAATCAATATTGGCAAGGACTAGGGTAGTTTTCAAAGCTACCTTGATAACCTAAAATGATTGGGTAACCTTCTCCTCCCACATTATAGTTTTATCCTTTTTCAACATTGAAGTGATGGGAAAATTAATCTCTATAAAATTGGAAACAAACCTACTAACAAAGTTAATTCGGCCAAAGAAAGATTGAATACCTTTCTTGGTCTATGGGATGGGTACCTTGTCAATTTATTCTACCCTTTAAAGATATATCATCACAACTTATTGAGACACACAAAGTACCCCAGTATCTTTGCCTTTTATACTCCAAAATATCACTTCCTAGGATTAAGGGAGATTATGAACTTCCTACACCTGATAAGCTTTTATTCCAAGTTCCCCAATTGATCATCTCTTTTCTTGGAGTACATTATAACACCATCCTAATAGACTATAATGAATTTGTTGATTAACCCAATGAAGGATACACCCATTTCTCTCTATAAGTTAGAACCTATATTAATTAATCTAAAATTCATTTGGACATACACATAATTTCCCCATGGGGTAGTGAAAGTAGTCTTTAACCTTTTAGACTACACTACTACCTTGTTGTAACTAGAAAAAACATCTAGAGATGATAACAACTCAAAACTAGTAACATCTTGGAGCATGTTTTCCATATTAGGAAATGGTTAATTATCCTTCGGTGAAGTCTTGTTTAAATTATAAAAATCAACATAGACTCAGATGTCTTCATTCTCTCTCATAGGGACTAGATTAGCCACCCATGATGAATACCTGATGGGTTGTATGATCCCATCATCCCTTAATTTCTTTAGTTCTTCTTACATCTTGATGGCCAAGATGGGATTAATAGGTCATTATTTTTGGTAGAATGGTTTCATGTCAGGCTCAAGGGGGATAACACGTTGGAAAAAATCCTCCCTATAAGCCTTTAGTTGTAAGTATGACCATGCTAAATAGCCTTGGTACTTTATCAAAAGCTTGATAAATACTTCTTTCTCTTTCTTGCTCAAGTGAGTGTCAAGCCAAATCTTCCTCTAATTTTCCTCTATCCTAATGTTAATCTTAGTTACATACTTTGATATAGAAATATTTATAGATTTTATTCTATTATCTCTGTCAAGGGATGCTTCAAGACTAACCAATCCTCTAGGGATAGTATTAGTATTCAACTAGATAACTTCTTTTCCAAAAAAGGTTTCTTTTCCATCACATACCTATATCATGGAGTCTAGATCTATGATGGTTCCTTCAAACTCATCTATACATCACAAAAATATTCTTATTTAATCATCATCCTTAAAGACTTTCTAATAATCAAATGTTGTTCGGGACAAAAGGCCTTACCAACACCTCTACCTCATATTCATAGGAGTGAGTTCTATGTTTAACTTTAAACTTTGTATCCCTCTTTGCAAGCATATCTTCCACCTGCTTAATATCTCAAGCATGATACTCAATATTAAAAGTGTTGAGCCATTCCAAGAAATCCCATACAACATTTTGATATTGCTTCAATATTTTCTATTTTGTGGTGTAAATAGGTTGGACCTACTTCAAAACTAATTTTGAATCACCCTTAACCAACAACCTTTTGAGTCCATATTTGTGGGAAATCTAGATGCCAATAAGGAGTTCTTCATATTTTAAAATATTTTTAGTGAACTCAAAATACAATTAGAAAGAGTATCTGTAAGCTTGGCCATTAGGGGCATAGAAGACAACCCCTACTCCATTTCCAATACTTGAACATGCTCCATCAAAATGCATGATCTAGATGGAGTCTTCATCTATAGCACCAAATTCAAGAGGTAGTTCCTCGTACTCAACACTCCCCACAAATTTTTTGATGTTTGTATCCACATATAACACTTCATTCAATTGATATTTAGTATCTTCTAGGACATGAAACATTTGTGGATCCTAATTCAATAAAACCATCTTCCTATCTAGAGGTATAGTGTCATAGTATAGATCCATCTGAAAACTACTCCCAATACTAGCAACCCATTTTCTAGATAGCAACATACCCCATTTTGGTAGACAATATACAATAACGGCATCCATATTTAGGAACTTACTGAGGTATTGTGTGAGTTGCACCACCATTCCTTTAACCATGCTAACAATAGGTACTTATTTATAATCCATGGTGAGGGATTGTCCATATGCTATAGTTATCCTTATACAAAGTTCATTTAGTAAAGCCAATGGCATAATGTTACAAGATGTACTAGAGTGAAACAAGTAGTTATGGATAATTAATTCATTAATTAGTAAGGTGGTATAGAATGGGTCAACATCCATTTGGATATCTACCAATGTTGTTCCTAAATACATATCTAAGTGATGTTTAGGGGATCTAAGGTGTTCTCACTTTCCACAGGGGAAGTGGGAGAAGGCTCATATTCAATAATCTCTTTAGCATAAATTTTCTTAGTGAATCCTAAATATTCAAAATTTCTTCTCTTATACTCCAAAATTCTAAAAAATTCCATAAAAGGCACTGTGACCTTCATTTGACTCAAAACATGGGTCATGTCATATACATTATATTTAGGCAAAGGAGTATAAGTGGGTAATCATGTAACACTTTCATTTAGGATACACCCCTCAAGAGTTGAGGGAATAAAAGTAGGAAAACCAGTATTCTTAACTTCAATTTTCAAAGGAGACTTCTTGGGTTCATCCTTCTAGGGAATATTAGAAAATAAAGGAGTTCTATTCTTGGTATGGGTACCTTTTGGCTTAGCATTATAAGGTGCAAAACCAGGCTTGGTGGAATGTTGGACCTCCTTATTCCCTTTGGTCTCTTTCTCTTTAGTCTCTACTTTAGGGGAAGCTGAGTCTTTATCTTTTAGAGAAGTATTTTGATCTTTGCCTCTCAAATTGTACTCCTCCTAGGAAATTGATACATAGATCATCAATTACCAGTCCTTAACTGATGGAGGTGAATCTCCATACTTTTCTTTAATCATTAATCTTAGAAACTCAAAATCATGAACAAGCAATTCATATTCATACATCATATTTATTTCATAGATGAAATATGGGGTTGGGACTCTTACCTCTCCACATGCTCTCCAAAATTCTTAGGTGATGGTAGAACTCATTAGCTCTATATATGGAGAGGCAAACATCATATCTAGTTCACTAATTTGGAAAGTAAAACATTCATAGGCTAGAGTTACCTCATAATCAAGAATATTTAAAGTACTTGCATCTTCATCTTGGAAGGTGTAGCTTTCCATCTCTTAGAATTAAAAATGTATATGTCATCTTCATCAGATGTAGATTCAAAACCTTCTACACCTTGACCATCATTATCAACTATACTACATGGAGGATGAGGAAAGAAGCATTTTTCACACTAGTCAATATCAATATCGACAACATTGACCTTTATAGCTAAAGGATCTGGTACTTCCCTTTCATTTACCTAAGTTTGGTTTCTCTCATGCTTTTCATCCCTTGAAATCCCCTTTATCTTATCATTATTCATACCTTGGATAGCTAGCTAACCTTGATCCTGGTCTGTAGAATGATTCCTTTCTTCTCTCTTGTGATCTCTCTTATCATCATGGTTAGAAGAACCTTGAGACAACCCCTTTTCTACTCTAGCCAACTTCTAAGAGATCTCTTTCACAATGGTGACTAGAGTCTTCACAGTCTCTTCTAGATCTACATTCTTATGGGAGGCTTGAGGCTTGTTAGGGTTCACTAGCTTGACATCAACCCTCTTGTTCAAATGCTTACCCATAACTTTGTTATTATTCTCTATTTGGATAGCCAAATTGAAGGCCATCCTTAGATTTATGGGAGCCTTATCTCTAAGATAATAAGCTGAATTCTTTTCAAATGCATCATAGTATTTAATCAAAAAAGTATCACCACTAGGTCTAATGTCCTTTTTTAGCCTTCTCAACTGTTTATTGAATTTATAATTAAAATCCTTCACACATTCATTAGGATTTTTCTTGAGGATCTCAAATTTGGTAAGCAAGAATATAGGATCAATGATATCACCAAATTAAATCTCAAATGCCTCAATCATGGCTTTCCATGTGTCTATGGATCCATTAAGGATGGATTTAAGCCACTCTTAGTCTTCTTCCTCAAGGTTTTCATAAAGAGCTTTATGTACACATTTTCTAGATCAATTCCATAATCTTTGATAACATTTAATAAGGCTTTCAAATGGTGTTCCTTAGATACAACATTGATCCCTTGAAACTTAGGCAAAATATTCCTTAATTTCATAGGAATTTCATTAGGGAAACTAGGCATACCATTGAATTTTATAGGTCTAAACCTTGGGATCATAAATGGTCTACATCTATTAGCCAGACCTTGATCTTCTTCTCCATCATTGTCATTGCCTACATTAAACATCCTCCTTATTAGATCATGGTCTCCCATCTCTGAATTTGAAGATGAACTAGGGGATGACTATGAATGAATACTATGAGGAAGACTTGAAGGAGGAGAAATAAAATAATGCATGAATGGCCTTGCAAGAGGAGAGATATTTCTTCATAGAAAAGGAGCTTGACTAGCAAGGAGCTCAGATTTATTTGAAGCACTCTGATATCCCTCAACCAAAGGGATATTTGATAAAATGGGGTAAATGAAATGAGGGAAAAACTATTCAAGTCTTACTTGATTGCCTAAGTTTTGGCCTACAATGAGATTCCACACTTTTTTCCTTATGGATGGGCCTTTTAACTCAGGGACAATCTCTTTAGATGGATATTTCTAAAAGGAAGACCTAGTACCCTCCAAATTTATAAATAAAAATAAAAATATTAAAGATAAATAAGAGTACATATAATAGGCATTGATATTTAAACTTTAAAAGTAATAGAGTTGCCACTAAAAGCAAAAAATTTTAGACTAAAACAAATATAAATACTAACAACACTTGACGGGGTGGAAACTTTCAAACACTAAAAATAATTCCAAGAACATTGTAAGACTTCTTACAACACATAAATGAACATCACCAATGGATTCACTAAGAAATTTTGTAAATATTTTGATGAACCAAAGATCAATAACTCGATGTAGTAACAATAGATAATGAAATAAACAAAACACTTATATCTCTTTGCAAGTGTTCTCGGTAACATGAGTGACAAGAATGGTCCCTGATAATGGCACAAAAAAATGTTGGTGGCATTGATGCACCAAAGATGATCATAATAACATGAATAAGTAGAGAAATTTAAAAATGGTAGAATCTCTCTGGAAGAGTCCCTAACAACACAGTCCCCAAGGCTCTTTTCTTTCCTTGGCAATGGCACCAGAAAGATGTTGGTGATGTTGATGCACCAAAGATGATTAGAATAACACAAATAAGTAGAGAAATTTAAAAATGATAGAAACTCTCTACAAGATTCCATAACAACATAGGTCCCAAAGCCCTTTTCTTTCCTTGATAATGGTGCTATAAATATGTTGGTTCCCAATTGTACACCTCTATTGTTCAGCCTTGCACACTTGAGAGAAATGACAAGCAAAGATGGAAAACCCACTTAATATGTCATTATAGTCAAGGAAGGGTTTGAAATCAAGACTAGATTGAATGGAAAAAATGACTGAGAGGCACCTACAAAGGGTATGGTTAGTTCTTTTCTACTTTTGGCTCCACCTAAACCAAGGTAAGAGGACCTAAGGGGTAGTTAGCTCACATGAAGGGATTCTATGATTCAATATTCATGGGGATTGTTGGCACAAGGAAATATAAATTTGACTAGAACATAACCAAGCTTACTCAATCCACTGAAGAAGGGTTATCACATAGAATGAGCAAATATTCTAGGCTAAACACAAGTTACTAAAGATAGATATGAATATGATTACAACTTTCATTCTAAATAAACTTTAATAATATAGGGCTGAATAAGAGATTGCAATGATAATATTTAATACACAAAATGCAAACACATGCTAAGTATACAATATTTATGTATTCATAGGAAAATAACACTTCAGATATGCAAAAGGCATGTTATATGTAGGGTTTAATAGGTTGGGACAAAATTATCATTAATAGAAATTAAAATATAGGGTTAAAAAATGAGCACAAAGAAGTTTAAATAAATTACTATGTTGCCTTTACTAGAAAATATACCACAGATCTAAAACAAATGAAACTAAAATCATGCATAAATGATATCTTTTAATAAACCCTTCTAATTGAATCCATAAGCCCAAAAATACCCTTAAAAAGCCTATAAACACCATATTCCCAAATCTCAAAGTAAAAAGAATTTTACAATCTAGATATACACTATAAATTACCACCATAAAGATGAATACATAAGATCACCAATCAAATAGGCATGTAAAACATGGAATTGTACTTTAATAATGGAAAGAGAAAGGAAACCATGAGTATATTTCATTTATCAATTAAATTAGAAATGAATACAATGTGTATTGAGTAATATAACAGATCAAAACCATATAAGAAAATCTTGTGACAAGGGAAACATATATAATGCTCTCAATTCTTACCAATGATTTTACATCAAAAATTAATTTGGCACCAAAAATATTGCATAGTGATAACTCTTCGAGGCTATAACTCTTGACTCAAAAATTTAATTGACCCTTGTAAAGGGACATACCCCCTTAACTTATTCAATTGAGCTAAGCTTAGCATATTCCTAAAGATTCTCTAGTTAGAAAATTCCTTCATAGGCTTGGAGTCTATTAGACCTTGTAACAAACATGATTACTCAGATTATGCTCATAATCCTCTAATGATGGCAAGCTTGATCCTCCACTACAGTAGAATATATTTAATTATCTGCGTGGAGGATGATCTCTTAAGGGACAAACCAAACATTTGTCCTCTTGCATAAAAAACAAAAACATCCCTTTCTTATGCACATGATTACACAAAAAATTAGTTTTGAAAGGGACATGCCACTAACAAGTGAAGTACAATGGTTTCCCAATATGAAATGAGAAAAAGGAATAAGGGAGAGAAAAGAAGAGAGAAGTGGTGCCACCTCAGAAGAATCTAAAATATCCAGTTATATTCTGAAGTTGAACTAGATAACAAAGTCCTTCTCTAACCTATTATTATACCTAGTATTTTATTTAAGCATGGGGGAGAGATTCCCTTGGTCTAGGCCTGCTTGGTATTTGAATTTTAATTTATACTCCTCAATCTAGGTGTCAATACTCTAAAGCATGGTTTTCCTCCATCTAATGAGTTCTTTAAGATGGTCATAAGATTTCTCAAGTGACACTAGTTTATTTATCTTGTCAACATCAAAGGACTCTTGTGGTACATCAATGAGGTTTTTTAGAGTAGTGAATGCTACCTCTTCATCTAAATCATTTACACCATTAAGTATTAACATATTTCTTAATGTGACATCTATCTCTTTTATTGTAGTATTGAGAGACTACTCTTCTCCTTTCAAATCAAAGATGCCATCTTTGACCATCTCAAATGATACTTGATTGACAGTTGACATTTCTTGGGCCTTTTGTGATCAATTGGAGTAATGATTTTTTTGTAATCAAAGTGTATGTGGCTATCTTACATACCTCATCCATCTTTTACCAGACTTCTTCCCGCTTCTTAATATCTACCTTGTAGAAAGATATCTGAGCACCACACTCCCTTTTATTATCCACTATGTTGTTCAAGCATTTAAATTTTGACTAATTTATTTATTCAACCCTAATACCCAAGTATTCTTTCCATTTTTCTATTGCTCATCCTCTAGATTTTAGGTCATCAACTCGGCTAAAATCAAGTGAGACTAAGGATAAGAGAACTCTCCTATATCAATGAACATGATCATAATATGTGTCTTGGCCTTCTTATGGGATTTGGCCCTATATTCCTAAGTGATATTCACTACGTTGATCTCCCCAATTTTGCTCATAATGTCCTTTTTCTACATGACCTATTCGTTAACCTAGAGAAGGGGCCTAGTCTTAAATCTCATTAATGTAGTGGACATTGATACATACATAGAGATAGTAAAAGGTGGTGTCATTGGAGTATACTATGTAGGGAGTTCCACAAGAATAGGTTGTGGGCTCAACATAAACTGCTTGATCTCTTCATCTCCTTGCCACCTTTATTTGCTCCATGATACCCTTCCAGGTTTGGCTCTATCTGCTCCAAAACTTTAAACTCTGATCAATGCTGATGAGACTCCTTGAGAAACTTTTTAATGGAGATACCCTATTATACCAACTAAATGAAAGGATCTACAACTACTTCCCCTTCTTTATTTACCTAAGCCTCAGGGATAGAAGAGGTTATAGTGATATCTTTATTACCTACAGGCAACTCTTCACCAATCATAGCCTCAAGAATTTTATTATAGATTGGATCATGGATCTTGATGTGAGGAAGGAGACCTTGAGGTACTTCAATTAAAGTAACACTTATTGAAATACCCTCCTCATCATCTTTATTTATTTCCATATGGGCAGGGGTACCCATTTTCAAGTTTGCTACCCCACCTTCCTCTGCACTCACCTTCTCCTCTCATGCTAAAATAGACACCTTTGGAGGGGAAGGGACATTTTTTGATACCTCCATATCTACCTATAATCCTTCTTTCTCAACCACCATTTTAGAGTCAGTGGTGCATTAAATATCTTGCTCAAGCTCTAATTTAGCTCTCTCATCATATTTATTTAATTATTTAACTCTACCTTGATCACCTTAGCCTGGTAATTGGGTGATGATATTTTCAACAAATGACTTTGTATCTGATGAGACTGCTTCGTTCTGATGAGGGGCTTGAGCTTGTGTGGCTTCCTCAACTCCAACCTATCTAACATCATCAAAAGATAGAGGATCATTTGAGGTTAAAATGTCTTCCTCATTACCTTTACTCTTTACTCCTAAGGGACCCTCTTTTGCAAATAACCCCATCACAGGGACCTTCACTAGGGCCTAGGGTCTTTCCCTTGGAGTTATTTTCCTAGTTCTTGCTTGCAGAGGAGTGAAAGCATGCTTCTTCTTCATCACCTTGGAAATGGACCTACTTTCATCTGAGTATTCTTCATCACTCATAGCCCTCAACCTCTATGCATATAAGGATTGATCCTCTTTCATTTTAATGAGAAGTTCATTAGAAGGTAGGTATTTAAACACAACCTCCTTACTTTTCATAGAATACCCACTCAAATATTGTAGAATCCTCTTAACTCTCTTTTACTTGGGATTCTCTCCTTATTATTCACCTCCTCTCTTCCTTGAATAGATCTTAGAGGGAGGGATAAATTTTGGTTGTTGTGCTAGTGGATCAGTAGCTAGATTGACCATTGGGATAATTATTATAATGGTTGGCATAATTGGGAATCCCTTTGTAGTAATGGATATTGGGGTAGAATTGGCCAATATAACCTCCCTAGTAACAATCTTATCTAGTTTTCCACTATATTTTTTAACTTTGAGAAGGTCAATCCTACCTTGGACTGTAATGTTGTTATTGAATCTACATCAATTGGCTTCGTGAAGTCAACATCACCAAGCTTGTACTTCCCCTTACCCTTTGCTACTAGTGGTGGATCTGAAGGATCACCACTATACTCTAGGAAACCTTTTAGCTCTCGAACTTGTCTGAGCTCCTAGAGGGTAGGGGTATCATAAGCACTAATATCAACCCCATATTCCTTTAACCAACTAAAGGCTCTTCTCATGATTACAAAGGCTCTCCATGGAATGGAATCATTCTCTTTAATAGTGATGTCCATCTATAAGATGGCCTGGGCTTTAGTATTATATTCATTATACACTATAAATAATGTCTTGTTATCATTTGCCATGTCCTTAGGGATGGGAATAATATTTTAAGCAATAACCTCTCATACCATCAACCTCATATAATCTAATTTTATGGCATCTTCCTTAGTAATAAAATATGACCAGATTTCTTCATAATGTTATTGATGGAGAATCACATTGGTTTCTATGTTTATAACCATCTAATATCATAATTGGGCCTAAGAGGCATCTTATCAGCCACATACTAGCCCATCTCTTATTATAATCCCTTCACTTTGGTAATAGAAGGACATGAATAGTGTCTAATCTCAATTGGACACTTGAAGGGATTATTTTTTTTTTTGCCACAATCATCTCATTTAGGGGAACCATCTATCACCTCAATTCCATCACTACCAATCTATCTTCTAGGTATCTCAATAATTTGTGCAGAGACCCTGAGTAACCACTTATTCTGATATAGGTGAATATCCTAAATTAGATATATGAGGTGCCATAATTCTCAATTATTTATTGGCCACCTTGGACATTATATTGAGGATCCTCAAAGGAAATAAAATACTCATCATAGTGTTGAATAAGCAATTGTAAACCCTAAAAAAAAAAATCTTAAATCCATCTAGAGTAATTTCTAGATAAATATCATATATTCTCATTCCATTGGGATTCCTAGTGAGCCCCTATAATGTCCTATTATTCACTAGGCTATACATATGGTATGAATAAATATAAAAATTACCTCTGAATGCCTCTTTTGAATGGATTATAACCTGACGTTACATCATCTACCTATGCAGGTTATAACTTAGAATGGTGGCCCAATCTAGCTTCTTTTATCACTCTAACATGTAGATTAATATTAAGAACATTCAAGGCTCAAATTTCTCCATGGTGATTACATATTGGGGAATTTCATTGAATTCTATCAGTTTTAGACTTTTAGACATTTTGGAGACCTTTTGCCTTTTCTTGGCTAGCCAATAGAAGTTGATAATTTCCCATATTGCTTTATCATTTTTGTTTGCATACTCATAGAATTTATCCAAGGAGAGTGTAATAATTTTGGGTTGGGGAGGAATCCTGAGTATGGTGATGAAGGCCATAAAAGTGAAAGAGCAAACAACTGATTGGATACTATTAATGATGGTCTTAGTATCTATTTGATATAACTGAGCACATGCAATAACTAATTATGGGTATGGGGTAGCCAAGGGGAATACTAATTTAGGGGAAATTCAACTCATTCCAAGGTTGGAAATTATTGGAAGAGGGTTTGGATAATACAAGACATTCAACAAGGCCACAAAATTTAATCCCTAAACATCCTATCTCTGATCCCATCCAAAATGGAGATGATGTTGCTCTTCAAAGATGTTGAAGGTGCCATCATTTTTACCTAACTTGTTAATGTAATACTTTGAATTTGAGAAAATACTTCACTCAAACCACCCCAAAAATAGATTCAAACCCCTTTTAGAAAACATAACACACAAGGAGCTAAAAGAATACTTACTGCTAATCTAGAGGGTTGCACACAATTAAACCTAAAAATCTATGAAGAATTCACTGTAATCACTCTTTCATGATGCACGTAGCTAGGGCACATAAATATCTCAAAGGTAAAAATAGAATCTCAAAATACAAAAGGTAAACACAAATGAAGGCAAATGCCTTAGTTATAATCCTTTGTATTTTGAAATTACGGTTGCCATTAGTTTTTTGAATCATAATGGCTATTCACAAACTACCCTCTTTAATCACTTGAGCTTATTTCAATAATAGGAAGGAGAATGTGAAAGTATTTCCTTCATGTCAATAAATTCTCCTTGTAACACATGGAACCATATAAGCAAAAATTATATTATAGTACCTTTTTGGGCCTCTGAGGACTTTTTCACCTTGCCCACCAAAAGGTAAGTGGGATAATCTTCAAAAAGGGCCCCAAAATCATAAAACCCTAAGGACCTACCATGTGTTTAACTTAGATGTGAGCTCAGATTATTGGCCAATTTTTACATTTGCACCATCCTTCTTGATATGGGGAAAGGTGCAAGATCCTTATAACCCTATAAAATATCCCTAGTAACCCCCTGAGATAGCCATGTGTCTTTCATTTGGATCATCAAGCAATTCCTCACCTTAATCACCAAAACACATTGAAGGTGTAACACGACAATTTCATCTAGGACCCCAAAACTTTTCTTCTTCAAGCATAAGGCAACATTGAATGTATGTAAGGAGACTTAGATATATCTTCATCTTTAGTTAATATTTCTACCATGAAACCTATTGCTTGAAGGCATAGAATGAACATTAAAACATTAGTAAAACATAGGTTCACATGGCTCTCATAAAACTTGGCAAATGCACAAAGTAGCTCAAAAAATTTATTTGGAACATAACAGGTATACAACCTCCAAAATATTTTGATGCTAAATAAAGCACAAATTACTTATTGTAGATTTGGGATCCAGTAAGATAGTTGTCATTTGAAAATATTTATATAAATTTTTGCAAAGATTTCTTAACTTAGGAATCTTAAACGTGTAAATCTAGTCATAGGTAAGCATTGGATTGTTATTTGAAAGAATTAAGCTAAATACCATTCATATTTTCAAAGATAAGGTTTTTAAGTCATGTTTTTAATAGGATTCAAGGTTTACAAGCTAGAACTACTAAGAATCAAACTAGGTCATGGTCTGAATCAAGATTACCTCTCCTTTCATTAGAAGTTCATAAGAGAGAAAGAGTAGATAAAGATAAGAAAAGGGTTTATAAATATTAGATTAATTCACTTGTTCCTAGTAATCCTATGTTCAATCCTTATCAAGGTATAGCTTGGTTAGGTGGATTTTCCATCAATGAACCTAGTTAGGTACATGACTTGCCCCAAAATCTTGAGAACTATTTACCATATTTTAGTCTTAATGGTGTTTTCATAGCTGAAGAACATATTAAATCTTTCAAAGTTAATTTAAGGTTATTAAATGTAGTTCATGAAGATGTAGCATGTATATTATTTCCATTTACTTTCAAGGATGTTGCATATGAGTGGTTTCTCAACCTTCATGAGAATTATATCACCATTTGGAATTATTTTAATAGAATGTTCATTGATCAATTTGGTAAGATCATTAGTCCTTGTATTCTTTATAAACAATTAACCACTGTAAAGAGATATTCAAGTGAGACCATTAAAGAATTTAACTCTAGATTCCAAAAGATGTTTAGTAGAACCATAGCTCCTTATATACCTAATGAATCCTTGGCTTTAGAAATTTATAAGGATGCTTTGGATCCCATGACTTATGTGTTTCTTAAAAGGTCTGTTAGAGTTATTAATGCATTAGCCTTGGCCTATGCTAAAGTTGTAACAATCAATGATCAAATGCAACCTCAAGGTCAAATTGCATATGCCATTCCCAATGTTAACCCCAATTTATTGACACTAAATGTCATTTTTAATGCCAATCAAAATGTGTTTTCTCTAAATCAGACACCAATCTTAAACCAATTACCCTTAATCCATGCTCTTCCTGGCTAAAATATAGGATTCTTGAATAATGATATAAATGGATTTCATCCATAGTTATAAAGAGATTTGATGCCAAAAACTAGAAATAGTAGTACTTAATTTCATAACACAGAGGTGCCAAGGAATGAGAATGACTCCATACTTAAAATGGTTAAAAATCTAGGCACTGACTTCTTTCAATTGCAAAAGCAAGTAGGCAATACTGGGGAAAACTCCAATAGGAATTATGCTTATCAATGGTTTAATAGACCTAAAAATAGTTTCATAATGGTAAAATGGAAATAATAATAGCACTGAGTCCTCATCAAGGAAGAACAATCTTGAGATAAATATTTTTTATGTAACTCTAACTAAATATTGAAGGGTTCACACTGCTTCAAAGTATGGTGAGTTAGATTGCATTGAATTCTATAATGATTTTGAATTATTTTAGGATGGATTAGATACACATGAAGGTGGACCGAATAGAGATAATTATTTAGGTGCATATAGTTCTTCAAAGTCATCTAAGTCTATTGATATAACCTTAATAGTGGAGACATTTGATTCCCCTTTCTAAGAGGAAAATGAGCCTGAGGAGACCCCAGAAGAGGTGCATGCTTTCCACCAGTACCTAAACAAGACTTATCCTATAAGGAATAGGGAGTAGAAGAAACATTTAACAACTTCAACTCTAAAAAATAATTTTGGCACTCCTTCTGATCCTATAACTGACAATAATCTAGAGCATCTAAAAGAAAGTATCTCTAAACACAATGTTGATTTATCTAGTATTAGGGGTGGATGCAATATAGTTAAGGACATGAAAAAGATAAAAATATAACATCACACTACATGAGCTGACTCAAATAACTAAGCAGAGGTATTTTTTACTTGAATCTCTTTCCAAGAATCCTAGTAAGTTACCAAAGGCTATAAATGCTAATGTTACTATGTATAACAAGGCAGATGTTCCACCTTTCTTGCTTTTAGTCAGAATATTTGGTAATAATTTTCATAAATATTTATTAAATTTAGGTGATTATGCTAAAATCATGCCTAAATGTATTAGTGAATAACTTAGTTTAACCCAAATTAAATATGATAGGGTTGTTACTCAATTGTATAAATCCAAGGTGAAAGTAATTGGAGAATTGTTGAATGTAAATATGCAGGTTGCAATTGAGTGAAGGATACAATAGTTTATAGATATCCAAATGGTGTATATTCCTAATGCTTATGGAATGATAATGAGTAGATATTGGACAAAATATTTGAATGGTTACATGTCCACTTTTTGTTGACACATGTAGCTTCCATGGAAGGGAGTTTCAAATTAGATTCCAATTAAAAGAGAGCCCAAGATGAAACATATGATCACCAAGTACAATGATATATATGAAAAGGTAAACATGATTAATTATAAGTTAGGTTTTACACTCTTAACACCTATAAGTTATGTGACTCTAATTATCCTTAGTGAAAATGACAAAGTGTGCAATGTGATTATCTTAGTGTGCTTGAAGTTGGCTTGGTTGATCTTCAAATTTGGCACGATTAAAGATGTTCATGGAAGAGTATAGTGATTTCAAAATTTATAATGGCTCTTATAAATGGTCAAGGATGATTGGATATATTATGTGCATAGTTTTAATTCATCTGGTAATCCATAATTTTCATCTAGATAGTTTGGGTCTAGTGGTAGGAAATCTAAGTAAGCAGTTTGTTGACATCACCATTGCCACATGTGGATGAGTAGGGGGAGTTGGTCATATGTTTATGATCAAATTAGTCCATATTTTATATTTAAAAAGTCTCAAGTATAATTATGAAGCATGAAAAAAGATATTCAAGTGAAAATTTTGGCTTTCAAGCATTTTGATAGTATTTTCCCATACTTAGCCAAATTTGCAATGTGGTAAGAAGAGCCAAGTAAGCATTTTGATGGCAGTATATCTTACACATGTGTATTTTTTATGAGAAGGTGATCATATGAGTTTGTTTAGTTTTATTCCTAGTTTATTTTCACTAATTTTGAGGTCAAGCATTAGAGCACGAGAAAAGATATGCATGTTTAAAGTTGACCTTTCAGACAAGTTTTTGACATAGTTAGCTCCATGGCAAAAAAAATTGAGTGAGAATTTTAATGTTATTATATCTCACATATGTGAGGGTTATAGGATAATATTTACACATGGTTGTATTATCCTATGTGAGGAGATCATATGGTCTAAATTTTAGATCATGCATCTAAGAAAAACAAAAGATATGAAGGTGCAAAGTTGACCTTATAGACATATTGCAAAGGTCCCCATACTTAGTCAAATTTGCACAAGGTAAAGTTCAAGAAACATCAATGGAGTATGTTTACTACAAGATGTTAGGATGTTTTAAGATGGTTCCAAGTGTTTGATGTTTAACATTTATCATAGATAAAGATCAAGCTTCTTCCAAGGATCAATGGTTTGTTGGAGTTCATACATGTAGATCTACGATGTGTAGGAAGTCAAATGGGTCAAAGTGTTAGATGCTTAAACTGAGTAAAGATCAAGTTACTTAAAAAAGGATCAATAGAGTGTGTTCATTCCAAGATGTTTGGAAGAAATGAGATGAGCATAAGTGTTTGATGTTTAATGTCAAGCAAAGATAAAGACCAAGCTACGTACAAGAGATCGATGGAGTGCATTAAGTCAAATAGTCAAGATCAAGATCTAATGATGAGCACTAAAAGGTAAAGGTTGAGTTCCTTAAAATTATATTGATGGTGTATGATTGATCTAACTAGTGAGTGTAGACACCTAAATCTGGCCACCAATGACCTCCAATCAAGTTTTTGGCCAATTTCCACCCAAAATGCATAATTTGGCCTAAAAACACTAAAACACACTAAATGATGTGAAACTGACATATTCAAATGCCAATTTTGGATAGGGTATCATTAAATGGGGTAATAAAATTTATAGGCTAGCTAACTTTGATCAGACCATTCCAAGTCAAAATACCAATTTTGCATCTAGGTGCTCTGGATTGCTCTTTCCTATCAAATCTCTTACACAAGACACGTGCCTTTGTTATTTTCTATTGATAATATCCCAAATGGGATAATGGATCCAATGCATCTTACATCACCTTCCAATTCCAATCCAGTCAAATTTTAGACTAATAACAAGGCATTATGATCAGTTTGAGTAATTTGTGCACAAAGTGCTTAATCATGATTAAGAGATAATTAAACCAAATTAGAGCCTAATCAAGAATTCCATGGAAACTTGTTGAATAATTTGTTTTGGAATTGAATATTGAATATCTACATCATCAAGTGACCTCATTTCTTGGGAAGACATCCCTAGGCCATAAATGCCACAAATATCAAGATTCATGCCTCCCATGCCTCATCAAATCCCTCTATACCTCTTAATTGCTTCTCTATCCTAAATATTTATGAGAACATTTATCAATTTTAATTACACAATTGGATTAATCCTTAGCCACACATCTCAATCCTAAGATGGATGGTTCAGGTTAATTCTAGATATTTATAAAAATTTATAAATAGGAGGCCTTGCCACATGAATTTTAACACATGATTATGTAAAGTTATAATGCAAAATTGATTTACAAAGATTCATGCAACTAGTTTTACCTTGCCAAATTGATTCTAAGCCAAGCCAAGCCACAATCCAAAGGTGCCAAGGAGAGATAGAGGTAGCCAAGCTTCCATTACCAAGGACTTCATGAGCACAAAGCTGAGCAAAACACTATTACAAAGGCATTTGGAGCATCCAAATAAGGTGAAGGAATTTTTATTATTTTTCTTTACTTTTTAGTAGTGTTTGTCATTTGTTTTTATTACTAAGCTCACCCTAGTAACTAATCATGAAGCTGTTAGCTTAGTGTTTTTTTTATTTGGTTTCATTCACTAACACCATACTAATATCTTCTTCATAGTCAAATTCCTAGTTCACAGTCAGCACATGAGATGTGAGAAATGTGACTGAGGTTTACTTGTGTCTATTTGCATTTGAATATTTTAATTTAACAAAGGAAAAAACTAGTGCTCTATATTTTTCCAATATCTTTTGATCTATGTAGAATTTGTGTATGGTGTAAAAATAAAATTTGTAGATGAATCCAAGTTGCATCTATAAATATGAATTTTAAGGTCTAATTATGCATAAAATAAAATATGTTGAGGTTCAAATTTTACTATGTGTTTGTGCATGTTATGAAAGTAACTTGAGAAGGGTATTTGAGCTCATTCTAATGTTGTTTCTATATCTCATGATGAATTAGATATTTGGGAGTGTTTTAGAATCAATTATTATGATTTATGTGCATTATGAAGTATTTACCAATCATATGAAATATGAAAAAAATCTTAGAAGGTGACTATGCGTTTGGTCATAATGACTATGTGTATAGAGAGTTGTTTGAGAAAATTATGCTTAAGCAAGAGGGTAATGTGATGGTTTTTGACACTTAAGGAGGAAATATAGATCATGTGCAATGGGTTTATGAGTTGGAAAGTGTTCCTATGTTCTTAATTTTCTTAGATAAGTGTCAAAGAGGTGAATGGGTCTTTAAAGGACCTAAAAGGTGACTTAGGCATATTTGAAAGAGAGTTGTGCTTAAGTGTGACCCATGTAATACACCTTAAGGGTGAAGGCATGTGTTATGGCAAAAAAAATATTATAATATTTTTAATTCATGATTTTTATATAGATGGTGAAACCAAATGTGTTGGTTTCTAGATTTGTGAGGAAGACTAGTGCAAGGTGTATGTGAGATTTATGGAACAAAGGAGAGGTAGAGTGCCCAATTGATGAGTTAATAAGAAAATAAAATTGATGACTATGTGTGTGAACTATATGTCATATATTTAAGGTTAGAATAGTTCTCTTATAATTTGAGAATATGCAAAGATATCTGAGTGTGCATATGAAGACATTTTGAGTGAAGGAGGAGAGAGATTATGGCATGCCTATGTGAGAGGCTTGTATGAGATAGAGAGGAAGTTTGTGCAGGGGTTACATAAATAGAGATCCATCATTAGGTATTAAAGACGTCAGTTCTAAGGTGGAGGTGTTCACTTCAAAGGAGTGTCTAAAGGAATTGATATTTTTTAGGGGTAGTTGTTTCTTGTGAAATAGGTGTTTCACTAACAGCCTTTGGTTAGGATCATATGATCAAGGTTTTATAGTCTAAAGGAGTTGATTACTCTCTTGTTTTTAATTTATTATAGGATAATTAGTACATATGTTACAATCTTGAGAGTGAGTCTTATTCCCCATGAGGGTTTCCCATAAGAACTATTTGTCATGTGTTTTGATCTTGTGTATGCATTGAATGAATGAGATCTCTTGTTAATGTTTTTTTTATCAAGTTGATGTATAATATTTTTTTAAATAGTTTGAAAGGATTGGAATTGAGATTTAAATATTTAGGCCCACTGATTCACCCCCTCTCAATGATTTTAACTCTAACAATTGGTATTAGATCAGATCCTTTGGTAAAGGCTTGATAGCTTGCAGGCAATCTAAGGTACAATAAGGGTGGTCATTAAGGAGGTTTATTTACTAACCAAGCACTAATGTTCAATATATCTAATTATGATTTTTGGAGTGAAAAGATGAGGACATACACTATGTCCCTATGGTTTGATTATGGAATTATATTGTGGATGGTTATGCTTTTCCTACTACTCCTCCATCTAGAGTTACAAATAAGAAACTATTTAAGAACAATTTTAAGACAATGAATACCATCACTTATGGTCTTATAGAGACCAAGGCAATCCATTGTAAATATTTTCAAGAGACATGGTAAAAAATGTAGATCATTTTTGAAGGGTATTAAAAAGTCAATCTTGCTAATTTACTCACATAAGGCAATTTGAAAGTCTCAAGATGAAGGAATAATATTATGTGGCATCTTTTCTATAGAGAGTTGATGATATTGTTAACATCATCAGATGTCTTAGAGAAAACCTTGAAGAATATACTATTGTTAAAAAGGTATTAAGATCTCTATCACCCAAGTTTTATTTGAAAGTATCTACTATAGAAGAAAGTCATGATCTTACTCAGTTGAAGATGGACCAACTGCATGGCACCCTTACTGCCTATGAGATGAGGAAGAATGATGATATACCACTAAAGAAGGAAGCATATTTCAAGACTAAAATGAATGCAAAGAAGAAGTTACAATGCAATAAGTTAAAAGGGGATGCCATTTGTGATATAGATGAGGATGAACTAATTATTTTGATTTCAAGGAAATTGAGAATAGGTTCAAGAAAGTATAAAGGTAAACCACCCTTCAAATGCTTCAATTATGGTGAAATAGGACAATTTTGCTAATAAGTGCCCTCATAAGTATAAGAAGAATGATGATGAAGAGCATGATCAAGGTCATGATGATGGTAAGAGATCATTCAAGTTTGATAAAATCAAAAACGGATTCATAAGATTTGACAAGAAGAAGAAGTATGTCAAGGACAAGAAGGGTCTCTACACCAAAGAATATTGTAGCTCATTAGATGAGAGTGAATTTAGTGACTCAACATATGATCATGAAGATTATGGTCCTACTAAAGATGAAGCCCTATTCATGGCTAAGGAAGGTAGTTGATCACATCAAAAGGAGTCTACTTGGAGTGATTCAAATAATAATGAAGATGAGATGGACTATGAGACTACATTAACAAATGATAATGAAAAATTGAAGATTGAGTACAAGATCAATAAGAAGATGAAATATAAACTCAAAGAATTTGAGGAACAATTCAGTGTGTTTGAGGCAAGAATGAATGAAGACTAAGGAAAATAAAAATATGGTTAAGCATTTTAGTTGTCAATTGGAAGTCCTATCTAAAATATTGAAAGCTAAAGAAGATGAATATTCAAGGTATGTACTTAAAAATTAGTCATTGAGAACTAAGTTAGAGAAGAAATCTAGTAAAGTGAAGTCATTTTTGAGATTTGAAAAGATCTTAAGGGATCTAGACAATATTTTAATGATAAAAAACATGCAAGTGATAAACTGGTCTTAGATACAAAGAATAACTAGAGAATGCAACTCAAAACAAGATGAAGACTAATGTGAACAAGGACAATCATAATTTTAAGATAAATCATCAGACAAGGAATGAAGGTGCTAGCAAAATGAAGACAAATTAGATCAGACAATCAAATTCTATGAGGTATGCAAGTTTTAATGGTTACTATTACACTTGTAATTAGTTTGGGCATAGAGATAGAGAATATACAAGACTTGTTAAAAATGAATTTACATAGAACTATGATGGGGGCCATCAATAAAAAGGTGTGAGAAAGGTTGAGTGTTTAAACTATCATATTATGGGACATTTGGAAAAACATTTCCCATCTAAAGTAAGGCAAGTTGAATTCACTTTAAGAAGAATGTTTTGCTACAATTATGAATAGAGAGGTCACATTTATAGATTCTGCAAGCGAAGGCCATTAAGTCAAAATAAGTTTAATTAGACTCCAAGAGTGTAAGGAAAAAGGTAAGTTACTTCATGGAAACTAAAGGTGGTAATTGTGAATCATGATGATCTTATAGGTCCAAGTCATATGTGTGTTATGGTGGATAATGTTTCAGAAGTTGAATAGTGTCAATGGTTCTCATTGTCTACTCATGTTGTGAATGTAGAGACCAAACTCAAGGAGAAGACCAAGGTACTAGTTGAGGCTAGTTATAAAGTGATTATGGATATAAGTGAACATCCTACTATTTCTGAGTAAGTATTATTTGAAATACATCAATTTTTTATGCATAGTGATGAGGTTTTAAGTTGAAAGGAAGATTCTATAGATGAAAAAGTATGTCATAAATCTATGTTGTTTCCATGTATTGTTAATCCAATCATAGAAAAGAAGGAGAATTTTGTAGTGGATAAACATGTTATTTATCTTAAGCATAAGAAGAAGAAGAATCACTATAAGCATCAGATTACCAAGAAGGAAAAGAAATATGAGAGTTGTGGGCAATTCCTGGTTTCACATTATTCTAAGACATTATGAAATAGGGTGTCTCTGCCTATGCTTCTTAGGAGACATATTTCTTGTGGAGAAGCAAGTTTGTGTTCTCAAGATAATAATGACAATATGTATAGAAACTTGTGTTGATCTTAAAATATCATTGGTTAAGGGGAGTAATAAGTTCTTGAGTTTGCTCTAGAGGTTTGTGAAGGAGCTGTAGTATAAGGTCAGAATGGGTGGTTGTAGGTGGCTTAATTAGATTGATGGAATGTCAAGAAGATTTTGGTGTTTAGAAAGGTTTGTTTACTTATTTTTAATGTGCTCTAGGTGTTTTTGTGTTCTGAAGGAATGTTGAAGTAAAATTAGATATTTTTGTTTGCTCTCGAGTTTCCCAATCTATGCTTAAGAGTATGCAAGTCCTAAAATGGGTTCTAAGATGTATGGATTCCCAAAGATGTGGAAGCTAAAATATTGGTCCATAAGTGTGTAATGGTTGTCTCCAGGTATACAAGAAGTTTTAGAGGTGGGTATTGACTAGAAAGAGGTTTGTTGACCCTATTTGTTTTGAGATTCTAGGGTTTTGTGCTATGATATAAAAGTGGTGTGCCTTGTGATTTGAGGTATAAATATTCTTAATATGATTAATTATTTAAATGGTTGTCAAATCAAGATTCACATATACTTGAAGGTTTGTGTTTTTCAAATTGTTCATGTTTTTGTCAAGATAGAAGATTAATTGGCAAGTTGATTTGTGAAGGAAGTATGTCACATATGTTTATCTAGTTATTGAAAATTTGTGTGCTTGAGGGTACATATGATATTGATCTAGATATGAAGTTTCAAGTCTTGATGGTATGTCTTCTAAAATTTGTGGGGTATGGAAGTTCCTGGTAGGGCTACAATGAGACTAGATAGGCCTAGTGAGAAGAAGAGTGATTTTTGTTTAGTTTATAAAAAATATCAAGGCATGATTATTTCAAGGTGAGTTATAATGTTTTTTATAGCATGTTTCCTATTTGATGTGTGTCATGAATTTCTGTTGGTGGTCCTTGAGGTGGTTTGAGAGAGAAGGCTAGTAAGCTTATATGGTGGTTCTTCATGATGTATGGATATATGAAGATGATAAATTGATGAAATGGCTCAAAAATATTAGGGGGAGTCCATATCAAATGTTTCTTAGTGATTTACATAAGATATCAGTAATTTTTTGTATTCTTTATTCATTAATTTTAGTGCTTGGTTGAAGAGAGTGTTGGCATGGAACAAGAAGGATGTTGTTAAGACAAGAAGAGATAGGATCAAGGTAAGGGGGAGTTTGTATCATATTTATAAGATGTTAATATCCTATTGGTAGTATTTTTAGGTTTTAGGATCAGTTGGTGCATACTTTAGCATTGTGTCAAAGGGGGATAAAGTTCCTATTGTGAGAGTGCTTGATGGGAGAGAAGGTGAGTTGAATGATGTTTGTTGACAAAAATGAAAAAGGGGAATATTGTAGGAGATTTTTAAATGATGTCATTATTATGTCATATAAGTGTCCAATGAGTGTTTGAAGTGCATTTATAGAAAAAGTGATAATGACAAAGTGTGCAATGTGTTTATCTAGTGTGCTTGAAGTTGACTTGGTTGATCTTTAGTTTTGGCATGATTAGAGATGTTTAGGGATAAGTATGATGACTTAATCATGTGAAATGGGTCCTATAAATAGTTAATGATGATTATAGAGATTTTTTGCATAATTTTAATTCATCTGGTAGTCCATAGTTTTCATCTAGATAGTTTGGGTTTAGTGGTAGAAAATTTGAGTAGGTAGTTTGCTAACATCACCATTGCCATGTGTAGAAGAGTTAGGGGGAGTTGGTAATATGGTTTTGATCAAATTATTCCCTATTTTTTATTCACAAAGTCTCAATTATATTGATGAAGTGTGAAAAAATATATGCAAGTGCAAAGTTTGGCTCTAAGAGATTTTGATAGTATTTTCCCATACTTAGCCAAATTTGCAATGTGGCAAGAAGAGTTGAGTAAGCATTTTGATGATGGAATATCTCACATGTGTGTAAGTTTTAGGATAAGTTGGTAATATGTATTTATTAAATTTTATTCCTAGTTTATTTTTGATAACTTTAGGTCAAACACTGGAGTGCAACAAAAGATATGCTTGTTCAATGTTGACCTTTTAGACAAGTTTTTGACATAGTTGGCTCTATGGTAGAAAAATCTGAGTGAGAATTTTAATGTAATTATATATCACACATGTGATGGTTAAAAGAGTATATTTACACATTTTTTTATTATTATATATGAGGTAATCATATTTTCTAAATTTTAGATCATGCATCTAAGTGCAACAAAAGATATGAAGGTCCAAAGTTGACCTTATAGACAGATTACAAAGGTTCCCATAGTCAAATTTGCAGAAGGTAAAGTTTAAGAAACATTGAAGGAGTGTGTAAAATATAATATGTAAATATGATGTGAGATATTTCCAAGTGTTTTATGTTTAACATTGAGAATAGATAAATATCAAGCTTCTTCTAAGGATAAATGGTTCGTGGGAGTTTGTACATCTAGATCTATGATGTGTAGTAAGTCAAATGGGTCAAAGTGTTCGATTCTTAAACTAAGTAAATATTGAGCTCCTCATGAAAGGATAAACTCATAATGTTCATTCCAAGATTTTTGTAATCATTGAGATAAGGACAAGTCTTTTATGTTTAATGTCAAGTAGAGATAAAAATTGAGCTACGTATAGGAGATCAATGGAGTGCATTAAGTCAAATAGTCAAGATGAAGATCTAATGATGAGAACTAAAAGGTAACAATAAATTTATTTAAAATTATATCAATGGTGCATGATTTATATAATCATAAAGGACATGATATGTGATCAAAGTGATCAAGGTTTAATTGTGACCATTTGTATTTGAATATTTGAATTTAACAAAAGAAAAAACCAGTGCTTTCCATTTTGGCCATATCTTTCAATCTATGTAGAATTTGCTCATGGTTTAATAATATAATTTTTATAATACTCCAAGGCACATATGTAAATATTAATTTTAAGGTTTAATTATATGTATAATCAAATATATCGAGCTTCAAATTTGACTGTGTGTTCATACATATTCTACAAGTAACTTAAGAAGGGTATTTGAGCTTGTTATGATGT
This sequence comes from Torreya grandis, assembly GCA_037957365.1. Classification (NCBI taxonomy): domain Eukaryota; kingdom Viridiplantae; phylum Streptophyta; class Pinopsida; order Cupressales; family Taxaceae; genus Torreya; species Torreya grandis. The sequence goes on along the minus strand of JARHVA010001619.1, from coordinate 361,224 downwards.
TATTTTGATATCTCATGTTGAATTAGATATTTGGGAGTGTTTTATACTCCATGAGTACTATCTATGTGAATTATAAAGGATTTAACAATTATATGTAGTATAAACAAAGGCTTATAAGGTGATTATGTGTACAAAGAGTTGTTTGAGTAAAATATGCTTCAACAAGAGGGTGTTGTGATGGTTTTTAGAACTTAAGGAGGAAATATAGATCATTTGGCATGGTTTCATTAGTTGGAAAGTGTTATTGTGTTCTTAATTTTCTTAGATAAGTGTCAAAGAGGTTAGTGGGTCTCCATAAGACCTAAAAGGTGACTTATGCCTATTTGAAAGAGATTTTTGCTTAAGTGTGACCCATGTAATATGCCATAAGGGTGAAGGCATGTGTTATGTCTAGAATTAAATATTTTAATCTTGTTAATTCAGGATTTCTCTATAAATGGTGAAACCAAATGTGTTGGTTTATAGACTTGTGAGAAATACTAGTGCAAGGTGTATGTGAGAGTTATGGAGTGAAGGAAAGGTAGAGTGACCAATTAATGAATTAATAAGTAGAGAACATTGGTGACTATGTGTGTGACCTATTGGTCATATTTAAAATGTTATAATAATGCTTTTGTAGTTTGAGTATATGTGAATAGGTTTGAGTGTGCTTATGAAGACAATTTGAGTGAAGGAGGAAAGAGATTATGTCATACATATGTGAGAGGTATGTATGAAATAGAGAGGAAGTTTTTGTAGGGGTTAGATAAATAGAGATCCATAATCAAGTTTTGAAGACATTAGTTCTAAGGTGGAGGTGTTCACTTAAAAGGAGGGTCTAAAGGACTTGATCTTCCTTAGGGGTAGTTATTCCTTGTGAAACAAGTGTTTCACTAAAGGCCTTTGGTCAGGAGGATATGATCAAGGTTTGTTGGTCTAAAGGACTTAACCAGTCTTTTATTTGTAATTTATTATAGGATAAATATTCCTTGTGTTGAATTATTAAGAGTGGGTTTTATTCTCCATGAGGGTTTCCAACAGGAACTATGTGTTATGTTTTTTGATCTTGTGTATTTATTGAATGATTGTGCTCTCTTGTTAATGTTTCTTGATCAATTTGATATATGTTGATTGTTTAAATAATTTTAAATAATTATAATTGAGATTGAAATATTTAGGCTCACTAATTCACCCCCCCTCTCAGTTATTTTACCTCTAATAGATAAAACATATGATAACTAAGTGTAATGATATAAATTAAAAGGTAAACATGGTTAATTTTGAGTTAGGAGTTTACACTCTTGACACCTCTAAGATATGCGAATCTAAAGATCCTCATACTATGATTAAAATATGGAAATTATATTTTGATGTTGCTAGATGTAAATCCAGTTCTAGGGTAAGAATTATTATAATTAATCCCATTGGGAAAGAATTTAGTACTTCTTACAGACTTTAGTTTTCATGAACTAACAACTTGGTAGAGTATGAAACATTAATCTTAGGATTGCAATTTTCCATCAAGCATAAGGTCAAATAATTGATATCATATGGTGACTCTGAGCTAGTAGTTAATCAAATTAGAAGTAAGTACTAGTAAAAATTATCTTACCTTAAGAAATATAAGTTGAGAGTTTGGGACTTGATATAATAATTTGATGTTTTTAACATTGTCTCAAATCCTAGAGAAGAAAACAAGCTTGTTGATGAGCTAACCTCAACTACAGCCAATCTCAAGCCTAATCAAGACTCCAAACTAAGAAACCATAGTGTTGAGTTATTCCCATGTCCCTTAGTCCCTAATAATATCAACCATTTGTAAGTATTCAATGATGATTAGTAGATTTTAGACCTAATGAATAGTTTAGGAGTATTTGAGTCTCACATCATTGATGAGGTTAATAAAAATGCTCTTGATGAAGAAAAAATTGATGACAAAATTATGCAATTAAGTGATAATAAAATTAACAAAGGCATGATTGCCTTAGAAATATTATTTGGCCCAAATAAACTAGCTAAAAATATCAAAGTTCCCAAGGTGAATAGGAAATATTATAAAGAAGTTAACCTAGGAACATAAGGTCAACCCCAACTAGTTAATATTGGTACATCCTGCATTAATGAAGAGTTGAAAAAAACTAAAGAATTGTTGACCAAGTATAAGGATGTTATAGCATGGTCATACGAGTACTTAAAGATATTTGATCCTAGATTCATAACCCATACCATCCCACTAAAAGAATCTTAAAAGCCTTTTAGGCAAAAGCAGAGACCAATTAATCCTATCTTAGAACCATTGATCTACAAGGAGGTTAAGAAGTTGTTGGATGCAAAGATAGTTTTTCCCATTAGATACTCCACTGGGGTAGCCAACTTATTACCAATCAGTAAGAAGACTAGGGAAATCAGATTGTATGTAGACTTTATAAATTTGAATAGAACTTCTAAAAAGGATAACTATATTTTGCCTTCTCTTGACCAAGTTATTCAAATTATTAGTGGTTCAACCATGATGTCTTTTCTTGATCATTTTTCAGGATATAACCAAGTGCTTGTGAATAAGGAAGATATATTAAAGACTGAATTCACTACTAAGTGGGACACTTTTTCCTACAAAAGGATGCCATTTGGGCTAATAAATACAAGTGCAACTTTCCAAAGATATATGGACCATGCTTTCTATGGGTTGATAGGTAAGTGCATTGTAATTTACATGGATGATCTTACTATTTTTTCTAAAAAAAAGGAAGACCACATCATACACTTACAACATGTATTTGAAAGGTACAGGAGGTATGGAATTTCTCTCAATCCCAAGAACATTTTTTGTGTTACTGAGGGAAAATTATTAGGACATGTTATAACTAAAGAAGGGATTTCTATATACCCTAATAGATTAGATGTTATATCCAAGATAAAAACACATAATAGCAAAAAAGAATTGAAATCTTTATTTGGATAGATCAACTTTGTGAGAAAGTTTATTTTTGAGTTTGCAAAAATTATGCGACCATTAAATGATATGTTGAAGAAGGATACCAAGATCACATGGAATGAAGAAACCAAAAAATCCTTCAAGGACATAAAAGAGGCAATAATGCAGGTTCTAGTGTTGAGAAGTCCTAATTTTTCAAAGGATTTCTATCTTTATTTTCTTAATTCTGACCATATAATATTTGTTGTTCTAACCTAGAAGATAGATGGATGTGGTCATCCTATTGCATTCATGAGTACCAATTTTTAAAATTTTGATTTAAAATATTCCTTTATTGACAAGCTAGCATGTGCTTTAGTTAAGGAAGTAAAGAAATTTAGGCACTATATTCTTAGGAATAAGGTGCATGCAATACTACCAAACCTTGTCACTAAGCTAATTCTTAGATAATGTGAAGTATGAGAAAGAATAGGTAAATGGATATATGTACTTAAATAATATGATATGGAAATTAAGATTTCCAAGTTGATAAGATGTCAAGGTTTGATTTAGTTAATTACTAACACCAATCACAAATTAAGTGTCATTTAGGCAGAAAAACAAAGTTTTTAACCCAATGATCAGTATGATGCCATTATTATTTTTATAATTAATGAATCTTGTCTTACAGGGATGAATAGAGAGCAAAGGAGAGATATAAGACTCAAGGTAGTGAATTTCCTTATCAAATATGGAGTAATTTTTAGGAATAACTATGAAGGCATATATCTAAGATGTGTTTCTAAAGAGGAAGCATCAAAGATCTTGACTACTTTCCATGAAAATATTGGAAGTGGTCACCCATCCCAAAGGATAAAAACACATAAGACCCTTAGGTATAGTTATTATTGGCCTACAATCTTTAAATATGCTCATGATCATGTGAGAGAGTGTCATCAGTGCCAAATATTCAACACTAAATAACCCAAAGAAGTCATGCCATTGAATCCAATTATGATTGATAAACATTTTGCTTAATGGGGATTAGATTTTGTGGATGTCATCAACCCTAATTCTTTATAAGGACATAAGTATATGATTAATACTATTGACTAATGCAAAATATGGATAGAAGCAGTAGCAACCAAGAAATGTAGGATAAAAGATGTGATAAAGTTCTTAGATGAGAATATATGTACAATATTTGAACACTAGTATCTCTAGTTTGTGATAATAGACCTAATTTTATATCCATTGAGATGATTGAGTGGGAATATGATAATAACATTGTTATCAAGTTTTCATCAAACGATTACCCTCAAGGTAATGGAGTCTCTGAATCGACTAACAAAAATTTGATGAAATGCATCAAGAAGTCTGTTGTTAACAAACCAATAACATGGCATAAGTTGCTCAAGTATTCCCTTTGGGTAGATAGAACTAGAGTCAAGCAAACTCTGAAAGCATCACCGTTTCTACTTGTATATGGTCAAGAACTTGTATTTCCCATCACTCTCAAGATGCCAACCTATAATTTTATGCAAGAGTACATGGAATAAGATTAGGGATTTTAAAATTTTAGGTTGATTGATATTATTCAAATGGAGGATACAAAAGTAGAAGCCTTTGCCAATTTCAGAAGACATCAAACCACAATTAAGACATGGTTTGACAAACTTTCCAAAATTAAGGTGTTCAGGTAAGGATACATAGTGCTCCTTTGGGACAAAACATCTAAACCTAAGTGAAATCATGTAACATTCACTCCTTTGTGGATTGGTCCCTATTAGATTGTATCTCAAGCACTAGTTCTCTACTACCCCACCTCAAGTCTACATGGAGTGATATATAAGAATAGTTAAAGTTAGTATAGATAGGCTTAGATTAGGTTTCTTTTTTGTTCTTATTTATAAATAGTACATGTAAATATTTGTTTTCTTGCTTTTTTTCTACTTGTTTTTATTTCTTTAGTTTTGTTCCTTGATTTCAATAAGTCTTTTCAAGACAGTCATCAAGCTCCAATACATATAATTGCTCAAAGGTCAACAAATCAAGGATGCAAGTATGACTCTTAGCCATTGATTGAAAAATTGATTCTGGAAATATGCTATTGTTGTTATAGTTTGGAGAAACTAGTGAAGATTGGTGTCTAGACCAACTATTCCTTGAAATCTTAAGCCTTTTTTATCTAAATTTCATTTTAATGAGGATTGCATAAGTTGAGTAAAATTTTGAATTATTCAGACAAAGTCATATTAACACTTAAGAACATTATTTCCTGAGAGGAAGTTTATGACTAAGGATGATTGTTTGAAGATCAAACATCTGACAAAATCCCAAAACTTGGCTGAATTATGTTCCAAACCTTTGGTGGAAATAAAGATATATGTGAAAAATACAAAAATAAGAGCTTTATTGAAAATCCAAAAACTTTCTGAGCAAAGGTAATTGGGTAACCTCTACCAGGGATATGGACACCTAGCTGGTAGTGGAGGAAGGCCTAGCACAAAGCCAAAGGTATCTCTATCAAGGCTATGGACACCTAGCTAGAAGAAAAGTAATGCCCAAGCCTTCCCTATTTATAAATCATGATTCTTGATTAACATCTGAATATGCTACGAGTCAATGTTAATGATCAAGGTCATGAAATATGGGCATCATTCTCTAAGTCCCATGATAATTAGTTAAGGAAGCTAAATCACACACACAACATGACTAAATTTTGATGTTTTAGCCTAATTATGCATGTGTCAGACTCATTTTTGATCATGAATTGATCTTAATGATGGTACCTGATCATATAGAATGAGTAGTCTAGTTATTAATTTAAACTAGAGTATCTGAGTTATAACAATTTCTAATGTTTTCCCTAGAAGTCACCATTTTTTGAGGTTAACATACACCCATTTTTAAAAAATAAGGACCCTTATTTCAAATATTGTAAATTTGTAGTAATACGTGGATTTTATACTTGATTAGATTGATATATGCATGTTAACACATTATCTCTATTTGAAGATCATCCACACCAGTGGTTTGTTTGACATGTTTACATATGATCCTTGTTTTACTCCATCTAATATTGATAATGGTTGCCTCTTGTATCTCTAGGTTGTAGGTTCAATGAAGTCCCAATTGTGTGAACACTATTTAGGGTTTTGTAATTTAATGTTAACTTGACCCCATTTACTAAACCTTGGTATTTAAATTGATTAATTGAATTCATATTTGAATATACAAAACCCTTAGTCTAATTATTTAGCCTATTTCATTTTTAATTGAATTCAAATTTGAATGGGAAAGTTTTATCATGTCCTAGATTTAGTTTAATTTTTATCCTAAGGTTTTTGTCATGTTTATCAACACAACCAAAATCTTATGCTAAAAATTTTATACTAAGTTTTCTATATTTCTCGAAACCCCCTAATCTATTTTAATGTTCATAGAGATGCAAGAACACTTTATTATGTTTTAAAACTTCATTTAAAAGTTTTATCCTAAAGTTTCAATGGTATTTATTAATAAAATAAAAATCTTGGTCCAAAACTTTATCCTAACCTCCCTATATTACTTGAGCCCTAACTTGTTTATTTTCATTACCTACAAGATCAATGTGAGGATAACAAGTGGTAAAATCTAAAATCTCAAAGGGAAGATCTAAGGTGTGCGAACATCATCCTGGGTTAAATTGTCAAAGCTTAGAGATGGAAATCAATAGTGACAAGTATCACAATAATAATTAATGGAACAAATTCAAGTGTATCAAGATTAATGGTGCATGTAAAGCAGATATAATGACATGGGGCAAAGTCAATAAAGTCAAGCATCCTATAAGGTAAATGAAGTCAATAATCATATTCAAATTCACATATCAAAATCAATGATGTACATTGATCCATACAATTCAAATCCAATAGCATGAAATGAAGATGACTTTTCAAAGATCTCATAATGAACATGGTAATGACACATGTCATAACCATGGTAAATCAAATAGAGATTGACGAATGGAATTTGATCTCTTATATCATGGTCAATGGTGAGAAAAGCATGGAATTTTCAAAGGGGCCCAGATCTAATGAAAGGCTAGCACATGGTGTAACTATGTTAAGTGGTTTTATGTGCTCACAAAAAGCATAGAAAACCCATGGAGCTACCATGTGGCATACTCTCAAGAAGATCATTTAAAGATCAATGGTACACTATAAGTCAAAGCTAGAGGACTCATTTGAAGATCAATGGTGCATATTTAATCAAGATCTAAGATTACGTGAGGTGTTGACATGTGTCCCAAAAAAGATAAACTATCAAATTTTAAAATTAATGAAAATTTTGAAAAAATGGATCCACATAAGGAAGATAAGTTAGTTCAAAAGATTTAGTGGACCCACAAACATGGAAGGTATAAATAAATAATCTAAGAAAAATCTAAGGCATGAAGCTCATAAGTTTGAACTAAATTGCCTCCATTAAAGATCTATAGAAACCTTCAAAAAATACCTAAGTATACAAAAGTCCTAGTTCATCCTTGTTTTCATTATGATCAAGCTGAGGAAAATTGAAGCATCATCTACACAAAGATAATTTAGTGAAGAAGTGAATTAAAATGGACTAGTGAGAAATTTGAAAAAAATCACAACAATGGTGGCTCAAAAGAGTGTTTTAAAAGAAGACATTGAACTATAATTGAAAATAGATGTTAAAGGTCACATTTTCAAAGACACTTAGTTTGATGCTTTGACCTTAAACACAAGAGACAATAACTAGTTGAAATTATTCTAGATGATCAAGAATTAACCATCCATCACCCACGAAGAGAAAAATCTCTCATCCAAGAGAATGTATGATGATATAGTTTCAATTGAAATGACTAGCCTCCATTATGTAGTAGAAAATATTGAGGTGATCCACTATATTAACATTTTTTCCCCCATTTTCAAAGTAACTAAGATAGATAAGGGCATGATAATTAATGAGCATGATTTGAGAAATGTGGCCTATATTTTTGTTGTTACATTTGAGTCATATAATTAAGTTACCCAAAACCCAAATTGACTTGGCCTCAATCAATTCCTAGGCTGAGCATAATTTTAAGTACTACCTAGACATGTGGATGTATTTTAGAAACCAGGTCTTTTCAGATTAACAAAAACATTCCTATTAGTCAATTTAGACCTAGATTAAGATGATAATGATTATATTGAATAGATTATGTGTGGATGAAACCATAACTTATGTCAATCTAGTTTGGGTGCCTATAGTGTACTTCATGGTTGAAAAATCAATAGTCCCCCTCTAGGTGAAATAATAATTATATCATTGAGTAGGTAGATCTTTGAAATTAGCCAAAAGAAGACCCAATTTTTCATGATGTCATATCTCTTAGATGTTCTCTGTGTAACAACCACTATCCAAAACTAGAGGGAATGGCCACCTATTGGAACCTAGACTATTTCAAAATATTAGTCCAAGTTACACATATTCAATTATAGATATCATATTCAATTTATATGTGATTTCATCTACCCTACCTTAAGTGAAGCCATAATCAACTTTCCAATGCCAAGAATTAACCCATTGATCAAAAAATCTATTGAATTTATGGGTTATATTTGGTTATATCCAAACTATATGGTCATAATAATTGAAGGGACATAGGGTTTTTCTCTTAGGCTACCTATTCATGTCCCTAACAAACTAGTAGAGTAAGAGGTAGCATACTAGTTGTTCTATGGTATTGATGGTCTAATCAAGACAAAATGAAAAGGATTTATTCACAACTTCCTAATGAAATTAGAAAGATTGTATTCAAACAATGGGATAATATTGAGGATACATCAAAACATAGATCATCCTTCAACCTACATATTTATGAGCTTAAACAATGGGACCCCTACAGGAAGTTAAAGATTATTTTCAAAATAAAGGACTTCTAAATTTGCCCTATGATCATGATCTTGGTGTCTTTGACACTATTTACACCAAGGTATCATCCTTATTTGAAGTGACTAGTAGATTGAAGGAACATAACCTAAGGCCCAAGCTAAGATTAGAAATAAATTAAAAAAATAGATGAAATATGGCAAGTAGGACCTAGACAATATCATCTTATTAGTGGTGAATCCTCTAGACTACTAGTCTAGTCACAAGTAGGGACTCAAGTAGAACATAGGCTAAAAGAGAAAAATCTAGATGAGGTTGATTCAATTTCATCAATTCTTAGACCTTTCATAGTAAAATAACTAGAAGCACATCAAGAAGTCCACATGATAGCATTGGATCCCAATGAATCTATGGAGGATGCACTTAAGATGCTATCAATATATTATGATTTAGATGATGAATAAGTCTAGGTTGAAGAAGTAAAGGAAGAGAAGACAACTATTGAAGAGGTCAAAAAAGATAAAGGGAAGTCTCTATAATTGGTCCCTATCGACACTCCCAAAGGAAAGCTGAGACAACCATTGTCTCAAAGGCTAAGAAACCCAAGGTGACACCACCCTTGAAAGAGGTCAATTTATTCAATAAAAAGAACTTGATATATGTGTAGATACCGAAATCGTGTCTAACCCTTGGTTGACTCTCCCCCTTGGTCCCCTTTGTCCCGTTCCACTTCTAACCATGCCTAACCTATGTCTTATTAATTTAAAATAATTATCTTATTTTAAATTAATAATTCTCTCCCCTTGCCATCTCACCCTTGACACATCACCACCCTAGGTGCCTTTCCTTGGATGCCATCCACTACCCCATGCCAAGTCTTAAATGCCTTAAGACCCCATTTCCCTTATCCCACTCATCCTCTCATCTCATTTAACCTGCCTTCGACTGTTTCTTACCCCGACCTGCTGACTCGGCAATTGGGAGAACAGACAGAAGGATATTTTTAGCATTTCTGTCTACCTTCCAGCCACCGATGTCAGTCAGTAGTTGGCTGATGTCAGTGGTTTTGCCAGTGTCAGTTTCCTTCAAGACTGCATTCTTGACCCAAATGCAGGCCCCCATTTTTCCAATCTATAGATCCAAATTTTTAATCTTCAACAATCTGACCTTTCAGCCTTCAACAATTTGATCTTTTATTCTTCCAAGCAGCTGACCTTCCAATCTTCAGACCTCTCTCTCTCTCTCAGGCACACAATAAGCTAAAACAACAACAGGTACTCTGCATCAGCCATTCCACCTTGTTAGAGGTCTTCTACACTAGCAGCATTAGTAATAAGGACAAGCATCAGCAACACTCTTTCTTCAGCAAGCCACAGGTAAGTATTTCCTCTATGTTTTTATCATGTTTTCTAGTTATTGCTTCTAAATGCTATGAATTAGGCTCAGCCATCATCAACCAGACTATCAACCAGACCACAGACCTAACCTGCCCTTCTTGAAGAGGTTGAAAGGCCTCCTCTACCCCTCTATCCCTTTTTGATATTCTGTCCATTGTCTTGCACCCCTTCAATAGAATTTTAGACCATTCAAACAGACCCAGACCCCTTCTCAGACCTATCAACAGTCCAAAAACTTGCCCAGACCCTATCCCAGACCATTGTCCTGACTGACATCAACCACTGCCCCCACCGACATCGACAGACTAACCGACGTCGACATACTTGACCAACCGACGTCGGCAGACTAACCGACATCAGCGACTGTGACCAGATCGACAACATCATTCAGGTACACATTGTTTCTATTTCTTTTGCTTAGTCTTTCACTTTTTATCTTTATCAGACATTATTTTATCAACAGTGGACTAACACCCTTCCAGGAAGTCTTTGCACTTCTGGGATCAAGCATCACTTGGTAGTCCACCTTACATCCATCTAACACCTTCTTTGTTTTAGTCTCTTTCTTCTGCAGGTGTCATCCTCCACAACTAAAGAGGAGTTCTCATAATGTCTGGATAACGGTGCACAGACCTCATTCGGGTAACATCTAATCCTAGACCATTTCTCTTAGTTTCTTACTTATTTTGAGTGTGAAAGTGAAAAGAGTTTGAAACATTTTGGCACGCCCGGTGGGACCCTAGGAATTTTCCTTGGGTTCATACTCTTTTCTTCTAAACAAACTTTTCATATAGGTGCATTAGGTTTCTCCTTGCATCTTCTTCTTCTATCTCTTTCAAAAGACACTATTAGCAAAGATTATAAAGAATCATTCTTGTTCTTTCTTCTCTTGCATCTTAGACTAGTCAAAAGTTATATTCTTCAACCTCTTCTCACTTGTCTTCATACGAACTCACATTTCTATTTGGGCTTAAAATACATTGCATTTCATTTCTTCTTGACTACATACTTAGTCCACATCTAGTAATTAAAAATCGCATCATGAATTAATCGTATTCCACTTATGTTACACAACCAAATCACTTGCACTAATCAAACATCAAAACTTACCTGAGACAAGGCCCGACTGGGATTTCATCACCCAGTGAATACCTTACCTGTCATGGCAATCCCACTTAGACTTCACCACCAAGGGGAAAGCCCACTCTGTTCTCTAGCAAAGGATAATCTTTAGGGGATGTATATACTGGCTAAGCGAGACCAGCTTATCACTAGGCTCGTGAAGTGAGGGGAGCTTGCTCCTTAGCACCAGGCCACGTACCGAAGCTAATACAGACTCTTGAGCACCGAAACTAACCTAAAACCAGCTTTAGACTACCTCTTATAGGATCCATTCTACAAGCCAACTTACCAAACACATTCACTCTAAGGCATAAGCCAACAAGATTCTAAAATTTATTCTTAGGAATTAACGTTAGGGTCTATCTGTCTTCATCTTCTTTTCTGTCTTTATCTAGTTTTTTGAGCTAGTGAGGACGTTTTCTTCTTTCCAAAAACTTTCAAATTCTTTGAGTTTCTGGAAGACACAGTGACCAACATCAGTTTTACCACCGACGTTGGCAACCTATTCCACTAACATTGATTATCTAACCGACGTCGGCCACTTTTTCTCACTGACATTGGTTTTTCAATCAACGTCGGTCACTGTCACAATATTTCTTCTCAAAACAACAACTTTAAAACCTGACCCTTTTTCTGTCAAACACCCATTTTGGTTTTTTGAGACTAAAAAACATAGTTTCTAAAACCTGCCCCCTTTTGCCTTGAATGGTCTTGACACGCAGTCAAACCAAGGCTCTTCTTGACCATGCGAGGCATCAACCACTCCTGCCTTCGCCATCTATGCCTAGTCCCCTAATGGAGTATCATTCAGAGACCGAACGAACTCCTACTCGACCAACTCCCAATAAACCTTCAATTGTCCCCGAAGGGGACCCAAACTTTGAGAGATTCCTTGACCACAATGTCAAGGCTCTCCAACACTATATCGCAAGAAACCAAACGTGAGACCTTTTGGGTGAAGCGGCAATGACATCAACACCATCCGCTACCCAGCCTTTTATGACTCAGACTATGGCCTCAACCATTAACTTGACCATGGCCAATATGCAAAGTTTGGCCTCCCCATCTATTTTTGGACCGACCTCCATCAGAGTTTCATTACCCCCTCAACCACACCCAATTCAACCAAGTTCTACATCATACCAAAACTTGATTGTCTCGACTCCACACACTCTTATGCCTATAAATCCAGGAGTGTCTACCTCCCCTTTTTCCAATGCCACCATGTAACCACCTTTGGTGGTATCTAGTCAACTTATGCCTTCTACCTCCATGGCACAGGTCCCCTTGGCCTCAACATCTTTCCCAATGACTAGTCATCAATACGTTACGCCTATAAAAGCGCAACCGACTATGTCATATGCCCCTTCTAATCCCTTCCAAGTGCCTCACAATCTAGGAGGTGCCCCATCCGCTAATCCATCAACTGATCTCATCAAGATGTTAATGGACAAAATGTCTAATCTTGAGGCTTTCATTTTTGGTTCAAGCAATGTCCTGTCATATGACCAAATTTGCAATGAACCCATCCATCCCTCCGTCCTAATCCAACTGTATCCCAGTCAATGGGAACTTCCTAAATTTTCTTATTTCTGAAGTAAGGAAGACCCACAACAGCACCTATGAGCATTCAGACATGCTTGTTATCTCATAGCCCATGATGATGCATTACTTCTATACACGTTCCCCATGTCACTTTCTGGCCCCGCCCTTGATTGGTATAGTTCTCTTACCAGTCACTCCATCTTTTCATTCACCCAGCTAGCCCAACTTTTCCTTGACCATTTTTCTATCAATATCACCAAAAAAGTCTCAATCACAGACCTCTACTCTATCAAGCAGTTCGATGATGAATCCATAGCTGATTTTGTCACCCGTTGGAGAGGCCTAATAAACCAACTTTCCTTCGCTTTACCTCAACCTGAGCTCATTGAGCTCTTCTCTCGAGCATGTGCCATGCACATCTCATCCACCTTGTGGGTTTAAACATTCTGCTCTTTTGATGAAGCTTTCACCATGGCCTGAAAGCTTGAACTCCATGCTATTGAAGAAAATAGGGTCAAATTGCATAATACCAAGGCAAAAACTGATGACCCTTCTTCTTCTAGACCTTCTTCTTCCCACTCCAGGCCCAAAGGAGTGGCTAACACTATGGTTGTTAGATCACCATCTTCAACAACAACTGACCAACCTCAACCTTCAACATCACAAAGCATCACAAAACAATTCCAACAATGGTACATACAGCATCAATATACTCCATTAGGAGAATCATATGCTTCTATTTTGGAAAAACTTGTCAAGCAGGGGGTCCTCAATCTCCCTCCAATTTGACCACCTCAATTCGACCCTTCAAAATCCATCCCTACATGGTATAGGGAAAACAACTTCTGTCACTATCACCGCATCCAAGGCCATGACATCAACAACTGTCAAACCTTCAAGAACATTGTCCAAGACATGATAGACAAGGGAGATCTTTTTTTGGATAACCCAAATGTACTGCCTAATCAACACATCAACATCTTTAGACAACCTTTTCCAAACCATCTTCCTAATCAAAACAATGTCCAGACCATGGATGATAGCTCTCAAGAGCATGATATACGCACAGTCAATATGGTCTCGCCTCTTGTCCTTGACTAACCTCCTCTACAGGTAGAAAAGCTTTCTTCTCCTATTCGTCCATCACAGGTAGAAGAGCCTTCTTTTCCTATTAGTTCTCCATCGACCTCTCTTATATTGGAGGATGCTTCGACCATACCAATGCCATTAGCCCCACCTTCATCCTTCCTCCTACCAATGGAGGACCATACCCTTCTTACTCCTTAACCACAAGTAGAAGGCACCATCATCCCTGCCCTCTATCCTCTTGAGGAGTCACATTCTCCAATTTCTTCTCCACCAAGAGGAGACCCTGACCCTTCACCCACTTCGAGTGAGGAAGACCTAGTGACGGGTTCCTCTTGCCTTTTGCCTGAGATCGCTACATCTCACTCACCTTCATCCACATCTGAATCCAAACCCACGCAGGCATCTACCATGTCAAAAGAGATTAAATCTCTTGGTGTTCGCCCCATATCTAATTTTGCATCATAGAATAGTGGCCCTCAAACCAAACCAAAGAAGGCCACTAAACCACACTGGAGAATTCCTCCCCCACCTTCATCATTGCCCTCCATTTTGGGCCCACATCCATCCACCTTAATAGGAGTGCTTCCTACTCCAACACCTCACAGAGGCAAATTGCCTCCATTATCCTTTTTACCCATTCAACATATATTTCCTCCAAAATGACCAATGCCTCCTACGCCTCCAAAATAAAAGTCATCAACCCCTACTGCAACAAAACACACAACCCATTGGCAGGTTCTTATGCCTTACTGTTACGACAATTGTTGCAGTCTTCTCACATCAGTCTTCTACCTCTTAAACCATACCAATCTCTTAGACCAAGACTACCCTGGTTCGATGACACTCAAGTTTGTGCGTATCATCACACACCAAGACATGACACTGCGCATTGTTGTGCCCTCAAGGTTGTCATTCACCAATGCTTGGAGAAATACACCCTTCTTCTTGACCATATTATCAACAAAATTTCAACATTGTCCCATGCTTCCCATACCTTCTCACCTTCACACTCATCAACTCTCGGATCAAGACCATCTTGGTTCGACAACACTAAATTTTGCCACTATCATCACACTCTGGGACATGACACTGAGCGTTGTTGTGCTCTTAAAGCTATCACTTGTCAACACCAAAAAAAAGATACTCTTCTCATCAAGGATCCTCTTGACCACCCCTTCAATAAATCATCAACACTGACCCATGCTTCTCAAACAACATCACCTAAATCAGGATCTCAACACCAGACTATGGTCCTTCGACCACCTTCAACCCCATTATTTGAAATCAACATAGTCAGCTTGACCACCAGCCCACCAACCCAAAAGGATAAAGGGAAAAGACATGTTTCTATCCCTTGGACATCCCCATCTACCAAGCCTTCACCACAACCAAAACCCAAGATTACTATCTTGGGCACATCTCGACCAGCATCCTCAAAGAAAATCCCTAACTTCATGGTGAAACACCTTCACCACATGACCCCTGTGAAGATCTCTTTGTATGATCTCATACAAAACTCTCCACAACATCATCAAACTTTGATCCAAGCCTTACAATTGATGGAGGTCCAGCCTGATGACCCCCAACCATTAGCCACTTTTATCAAATCATTACCAACCATTTCATTTGTCACCATTTGTGATTTTGAGATTCCTACCTCCAACCTGGTAGATCAGGATCTCACCCTTTCAAACTAAATCTATCAAACATTCTCCCTAGCAACTGGGGGAATTCAACCTTACCCTGACCTCAACCAAACTTCGACCAAGCATTGACCTAACTTCAACCAACCACACATCAACCAACCTTTTAATCATGACCTCGACCAACTTTGACCAAACATTGACCAAATATCAACCAATCACTAATCACATATCAATCAACCTAGCCTCGACCCAACATCGACCAAGCCTCAACCTAGCCTTGACCAAACATTTGACCTCGACCAAACTTCAACCAACCACACATCAACCAAATTTTTTAATCATGACCTCAACCACTCATCTCTAACATGTGACCAATTTGGAACAAAGAAAATGGGGCAATTTTGCTCCCAATTGACTCAGACCTTGCATCATGATGCACAAGCATGGGCCAGGGACTTATCAGAACCTAAGCCCCTTTATGCCTTACCACTTCAACTAGTCTATTATTAGTCAAGTAATCATTCACTTGACGTTTAACTTGAGCTTGATCCCTTGAGCAACTCCCCATCATCGTCATTCCTATCTCCCTCAACCCTCACCCCTCCAAACATTAGTCACCCCTTTTGTCAAGCATGACTGCTTTGTCCTAATAAAAGGGAAACCCTCTAAACCTCTATAGTCAAGTCCATGACCAAAAGTCCAGTCAACAAAAAAATCAAAAAAATATAAAAGTAGGATGCATATTCCAAGGTCATAAAATCATAAATGTAGACTGCTCCCTTGAAGGATAGCTGCATCATCATTGTTGTAATAAATAGACTGCTCCCTCGAAGGATAGCTATTCAAAGACTTTAAACATACAAAGCAAAATATAGACCACTCCTTGGAAGGATGGCTATGACAAAATCTTGCTACCTACACAACATTATCTCAGAAGCTTCCCGCATCGATCAGCTTCATGACATGACCACAAAACAAGACAACATCCCCACGTAGACTTCTCGCATCGATCAGTCTGCCCTAAAAAAAAAACTGACTGACAAACTATAATGTCATGGACTTGTCTATAGTCATTCTCGGGGTCACATATAAAAGGGGCAAAGTTGTTCTTGCCAAAAAGGGTTCCCCCTTCCATCCATATCACATAATCAGACCTTATCACCCCAACATGCTCAAGGGATTTTGAGCTCACTTACCATTAAGTGATTCGAGTACTTCTCTAACACAAACACTAGTCAACGACGTAATGCATGAATGGGTATTTTGTTTCTAAATGACCCCTTATCTATGCCATCATTATGGTCCTTTTCAATGAAAGAGCAACACACCTTTCACTTCTTACATTTGGGTCACATACCTTCCAACCAAATCATTCTATCCAACCCAACCAACCAACAAAAACATTTTCAGACCACCGACATGACATAATCCATTTCACATAGTTTCTATGGAACTCAATACACATGGAAACTATCAACCAGACACAATTTATGTTAAGCATAAACCATTACTTGCTGAAGCATTAATAGACTCAATTCATTTTTAGCATACATCCATCACTGATATGGAAAATTGCTAGGGATGAAAGACCACTCAACCAATGTTACAGAATACACCATCACATAATATGGAAAAGGCTGTAACATCATCTTACCCTCATCATTTCATCATGACCAAAACCAACTGACCATTTTGACTCTTTATCTGAACTACATTGGTTTGAGGCCCTAACGACCGGGGCTATGTAGGCAACACTCAGATGGCATGACGTCTTCTGGGGTTAGCTCAACCACATCCATTTGTTCATCTATCTAATAGACAAACCATTTCAACCTTTGACCATGACTTGACCTCATCCAAACCATGTCCATAACCTCGACCCTCTTCCTCCCTTTTAGGGAGAACTATATTGGCCTAAGGCCCTAACGACAGGGGCTATGTAGGCAGCACTCAATTGACATGACGTCTTCTGAGGTTAGCTCAACCATTCCTTTGTCCATCCATCTAATGGACCATCTATCAACACCTGTCACTTGAGATCACTTATATCTCAGTCCATCCTCGACCAATGACCTTGGAAATCATGACTATCTCCTCAGACTTTGGAGATCACGACTATCTCCTCTGACCTTGACCACTTCTAAGACAACTTTGCCTTGGTTGTTTTTGCATGTGTGCTACCTCATGAATGGTTAGCAAAATTTTTTGCAACCCATTTTCAACCCTCACAAGTATTGGATTGCAAGCCAATTGATCCCCATTACTTATGACATTTTTTGTGTTTCCAAGAGCACTTCCTGAGCTTGAGATACTTGGAACACGATGACCATTGGAGCTACAGCTTAGATTGAATAACCCGATCAGCTATGACCAAATGCTAGGGCCTGGTTATTTCAATTTTGGCACTCCTCAACCTTGACTTGTGACAATTTGACCTGACCATCTTGTGAAGTGGTATGCACGCAATCTCAACTTTTGTAGTGTTCACACTCCATCTTCACCTTATTCATCCACTCTCTATCAAATTAGCACTCGATTCCAAGTTCCCTTCCCTCAGCTCCTGCTTTGAGGGGGAATAACTCATCCCATAATGAGGGCAACCAACATTCATTTTTTTTCTTTCAATTCATCGAAATAACCAACAAGATGAAAGCAACCTCATCCCATACCTGGGGCAATCAACTCCTATTTTTGTCTTACAGTTTGTCCAGAACAACCAACAAGACAAAAAGGGGCAAATGTAGACACTGAAACCGTGTCTAACCCTTGGTCGACTCTCCCCCTTGGTCCCCTTTGTCCCGTTCCACTTCTAACCATGCCTAACCTATGTCTTATTCATTTAAAATAATTATCTTATTTTAAATTAATAATTCTCTCCCCTTGCCATCTCACCCTTGACACCTCACCACCCTACGATGCCTTTCCTTGGATGCCCTCCACTACCCCATGCCAAGTCTTAAATGCCTTAAGACCCCATTTCCCTTATCCCACTCATCCTCTCATCTCATTTAACCTGCCTTCGACCATTTCTTACCCCGACCTGCTGACTCAGCAATTGGGAGAACAGACAGAAGGCTATTTTTAGCATTTCTATCTGCCTTCCAGCCGCTGACATCGGTCAGTAGTCAGCCGACATCGGTGGTTTTACCGGCATCAGTTTCCTTCAAGATTGTGTTCTTGACCTGAATGCAGGCCCCCATTTTTCCAATCCGTAGATCTGACTTTTCAATCTTCAACAATCTGACCTTTCAACCTTTAACAATCTGATCTTTCATTCTTCTAAGTAGCCAACCTTCCAATCTTTAGACCTCTCTCTCTCTCTCTCAGGCACACAGTAAGCTACAACAACAACAGGTACTCTGCATCAGCCATTCCACCTTGTTGGAGGTCTTCTACACCAACAACATCAGCAACAAGGACAAGCATCAGCAACACTCTTTCTTTAACAAGCCACAGGTAAGTATTTCCTCTATGTTTTTATCATGTTTTCAAGTTATTGATTTTAAGTGCTATGAACTAGACTCAGCCATCATCAACCAGACTATCAACCAGACCATAGACCTGACCTGCCCTTCTTGGAGAGACTGAAAGGCCTCCTCTACCCCTCTATCCCTTTTTGACATTCTATCCATTATCCTACACCCCTTTAACAGACTTTTAGACCATTCAAATAGACCCAGACCCCTTCTCAGACCTGTCAACAGTCCAAAAACTCACCCAGACCCCATCCTAGACCATTGTCCTGACCGACATCGACCACTGCCCCCACCGACATCGGTAGACTAACTGATGTCGGCATACTTGACCAACCGACATCGGCAGACTAACCGACATCGATGACTGTGACCAGACCGACAACATCATTTAGGTACACATTGTTTCTATTTCTTTTGCTTAGTCTTTCACTTTTTATCTTTATCAGACATTATTTTATCAACAGTGGACTGACACCCTTCCAAGAAGTCTTTACACTTCTAGGATCAAGCATCGCTTGGCAGTCCACCTTACATCCATCTAATGCCTTCTTTGTTTTAGTCTCTTTCTTCTGCAGGTGTCATCCTCCACAACCAAAGAGGAGTTCTCATAACATCTAGATAATGGTGCATAGACCTCATCCGGGTAACATCTAACCCTAGACCATTTCTCTTAGTTTCTTACTTCTTTTGAATGTGAAAGCGAAAATAGTTTGAAAAAATATGGTCCAACTATTCCAAATGGTTCATTTATGAACCTAAACTAGAGAGACTACCCACTATCCATCATCCTTGGTCCATGGTAAAGGTTATTGACCTCCCCTTGTAATAAAACTAAAGACCTAGATCATAACATTTTAGGGAGAGGAAGAAAAGAGACTAGCCACACTTAGTGATTTAGTAGCTCAATCTAAAATGGAGATCCCTATTCCACAAGTGACACAATATTTATTGAGAGTGAGGTTTGACCCTAATACTACTAGTTTATAAAGGGAAACTAAGAATAAGATCATCCAAGGAGGTGAGAATATCACTTATCAAAAAGTGGAACCTTTAACCAATATGACTCAAGTAGGAAGACAAAAACCTTGAGAATAACTAATTTTTGAATAAGATGTCTTGGATTTGGCTGAAGTATAGACAAAACAACTATAAGTAGCCATCAAGGGCATGAAAATACAAAAGAAAAACTTGGAGGAATATGCTATCTTATGTGTTATATAAGCCATGATTAATATGTTTGAGGCTACTTTGTATGACATGTTCAAATCCTTAAAATCTATGAGGTCAAAATAGGATGTAGTGAGAAAATAGGATATTGTGGCTAATAACCGAGTAGCTCAATGGAAAAATTCATATAGCAAGGTGAAGGATTTGGTCACTATTTTGATAGAAGATCAAATCCCTAATTTTAAGATAGTCAGCCTAGCCCACTTGAACATGGCTATGGTTGTATTGATAAAGAAAATAAAGAGTTTGAGTAAATCGTTCAAGAGTCTAGAAGATATTTCTAAGGATGCTAGACAATTAAAGATCAAAATGAGGAATATTCTATGGAGTTTGATCACATACCCAACTGATAATAGTCTAATTGGATTAATCACTAATGAAGAGTTCAAGTATAGGGCTGATCAAGTCATGAAGAAGGCAAGAAATTATATCCACGGAAAGATAGGCACTGATAATAATAGAATCTTGGATATAATCTTAATTATAGAAGAGAAGATTGGTGAATCCAAAAGCATCAAAGAAATGCTAGACAAAGATGACAAGGACTTCAGAGACCTGAATAATTAAAAAGATGAGATTTTTATGGAACCTATCATTAAGCTCAAGATGATTGATGGATAACATGAAAAGGAAATGAAGATTCTATAACAAAAATAAGAGACCTCAACAATAATGGAGACCTAAAGTCTAATTAGTTGACTTAACTATATTCTTTTATAGCTTGACATGTGTAACATTTTGAAAAGAGAATATTCTTTTTGTAAAGGCATATGAAACTTGTAAGACACATCACCTATCAGTTATTCCATTGGGAAATGTCATAGTTCTATAACATTATTGAAAGGACACATATCTATGACACATGTACAATTGTAATTTTTTAAGACTGACCAGCATACCTCCTTAATTTTCTATATAAGGGGTACTATCAATTGTAAAAGAGAGGGAGTTTAGAGCAAGAAAACTTTGTACTAATTTGAAACAATTAATGCAAGTAGAGAATTCTAAAAATATTGTCTCATTTTTTTGTGTGATTGTTATTATGGTGACTCTCTCACTTGTCTAGTCCAAATTTTAGATTTGAATGGTTCTTATGAATTCTTGATGTGCACTTTTAAATGTAGAGTTATCAATTTGTGCTTATGTTATTTTCTTGTAGGGGTAAATATTTAAAGTGAATCTGGTTCTTATTTACATTATTTTCACACTCCTTAGATGCTTCCCTGATGTATGGTAAGATTGAAGCTGCATCTATTTTATTTTTAAACATAAGTTTCAAGTGCATGTTTAGATGAAATTTGAACTGTCGTAATGTCTATGTTAAAGATCAATAACATCATTATGTTTCTTCCTATCTTACCCTTTACTTTTCTTATTTTTTGGTCAACTCACTCTAGATTAGTTTCCATTATAAATATCTATATTAGCTTAGACTTTAGACTTAGTTCTTGAAGCATAATTCACTTCACTTAGTCTAGATTACCTTCATTCTCACAAGTTAGCTATTAGGACATGGTTTCTCCAAACAACTAAACATTATAAATTTTGTGAAATAGTTCACTTATTTTAGAGTTATTCCATCAAATATATCAAGAATATCACAACCTACAACTCATGCATTGGATTATTTGAATTCAAAAATGAGTAGTGTTTCTTAAACATTGTGAACCACCTATGATACACTTTTAGGCATCAATAATTTCCATTCTTCCCAGATTTTTAAACACCAAAACTCTATGTAATTTATGCCAGATATGTTTGAGACTATGAGAGATGCATCATAACCTGATAAAGGAAAAAATGGATTCCCCAATCCTTATAGATAGAAGAACACTCAACTTCCCAAAATAAAATAATGTTCCACCAAAATCTATGGCACTATATCAAAAAGGTTCATTTTCCAAGCTACCGTATAAGTTTTCTCACCTTGAGGATATAGTTAAATACATTCATGCATGTTTGACAAAAATTAATCATACCAGAATTGAGGTAGAATAGGAATAACTCATACATGACATACTAAAACAAAAGATGTGGGATTAGAACCCTAAAGTAAAATCAATTCCATAGATGAATCTCAATATCTAAGAAATATTTTCTTATTTATGCTAACAAATACCATAATTAGAATCTTATTTAGTTAAGATCACAATGCTATTTTTTTCCTTGACCAATCTCATGGCATTAGCACCCAATACATTGAAATAGTAATGGGGCTAATGACTGAAATAAATAGTATTATGAAGTATTAAAATAAGGGTTTAGCAAAACCAATAGTAGCCACCAGTTTTTAAATGCTACTAAAGGAAAACATGACATCAAAATAGTAAAATTTATCAATGTCACATATAGATATGAATTCAAATAAGTAGCATCGAAAATATACTTTACCAATAGGTAAGATGTCATGAGCCCTAATATTGCAATGGTGATGTTCAATATGATGTAAATAAATACTAAATTGAACCTTTATCAATTCTTATTGGATAACTTAAATGCCAAAATTTAGAAGATCAAGAGAGGTAAACATGATTTCTACTATGGATCTATGTTACTTTGTCTAGCTGTGTACAACACAAACACCCTCCTAGGAAAACAAAAAAAAAAGAATGAGATTAAAAGATGACCATAGGAAAAAAAGTTAGAAATCATCTTGAGTCTATGGTTAAAGAATAAAAATTTGATTCCTTGATAAAGTGGGGAACTAATTCACAGTAAACTATCAGTTCATGGTATCATATTTTCCTATAAATAGTAGACAAATACTATAAATAATTTTTCTTTGTTATCACTATTGACTACATCTATATCCACCCATTTTATGAACATACCAAAATTATTCCCCAATTATAGTATGAAGAGTTAGATAAAAAAAAATTGAACAACTTGTTCCCATCATTCAGACCTTTCCACAAGTCTTGGGGAAGTTTGGTCAAATTGACACACAATCCACTATGGAAGATTTAGTGGTCAAATTACTTGGAAAGTCATCTAGTGGAGAAGTAGAAGAAGAGGGTGAAGACATAAATGAAGTAATAAAAATAGTAATATAGGAAGAAATAAAGAAAAATAAGGTAAAATGAGTTAAATTTCAATCCTTTAAATAAATAATAGTACCAAGAGATGTACATGTACCTAAAAAAATCAATCCATTGTAGTCCATCAAAATAGATGGTGGATCCATGGGTGGCAGGTTTGTTCACCTAATAAAAATAAGAACACATACCCAACCATAAATAGATGAGATGTAGCCCAAAAAGAAACAAAAAAAAAGAGAATAAGGGATAAATACATCCCCACACATTCAAATCCAAGTTTCTAAGATCCACCCATAGATGTATTAGATACATCATCAAACATAGAGAGTGAAGAAGGAACAAATATAGACCAATTCGTAGATATCATGCTGGATAAAAACTAAATAGAATTTTTTGAATCCTTGTCCAAGGTAAATACCAAAAAAGTTGAAAATAAAATAAATATAAATAATAATACATGGAAAAATAAAATTATGAAGTATACATGAAGGCTTAAAAAGATGTCATGGCTAAATAAATAACAGGCAAGGCATTAGCAAAAAAGAAAAATAAAGAAAAAGAGTAACATAAAAATGAATAATGGGGAAAGAAAAAAATGATGAAAAGGAAAAGGAGACATAAGAGAAATATTAAAAAAAAAAATAATAGATAAAAATAAACAACAAAAAGTAGAGGAAGAGTAGAAAAATAAAAAGGTGGTAGATAATGTCGCCCGCCTAGCCGAAAAAAATAAAAATAAAAAGGTAGTAGAGGATGTCACCTTCCAAGATAAATAAGTGAAAATGAAACAAGTAGTATAATAATCTACCCAAAAAATAATAATAATAATAATAATAATAATAATAATAATAATAATAATAATAATAATAATAATAATAATAATAATAATAATAATAATAATAAGGCAACTGAGAATGCCATCAAAAACATTGATGACACATAAAAGCAATCCATAACAGAAGTTGAGCCAAACATACTTTCCCAAATACTAAAACTACCATTTTTTTTGAGCAACCAATTTTTTCTCCACTTTTTACTTCCACTCAAAAATTTACCACAACTTCATCTACCCTCACTCTAAACCCAAAGATTCTATTTCCCAAATCAAAACAATTTTGGCCCAATGGTAGAAATTGAACATCATCTATGTATCTTCTACCCTTACTGAAGTAATCCCATGAGGAACTAATATCAAGTTAGATGTAATGACCTCTAGTAAAAATTAGTATTTTAGAAACATATTTCATTAGAATACACATTATGATTAGATTCTGAGATGCACAAACTTAGAGGAAACACTAAAAAATGTCATCTAAGTGATTACGAAAGCCAAGCTACAATTTGAAGTAGATTAATAGCTACCAATAACTAAATAGTTCATTAAAACTTTGTGAAATTATATCAAACATCATGATGTCACCAAGAAAGAGAGGCAAAACATTAGATTTAGTGCAATATAATATTTCAAAATTTACAAAAAAAAAAGGTCCTTAGAGGAGAAAAATAACACTACACTATAGTCAAACATCATATGAATTCAGTACATAATTCAATATCATATGTTGGTCCATATTTTGACTTCAATCTTGGGTGGTTGATGGCAATGCTAAGGGAAAATAAATCCTTAGATAGCCTCAATTAAAAATTAAACCAAGCCACAACCAAGTACAATATTTTTAAACATCCCATAGGTATAGAGATGGTGGCAATTTTGGCACTAAGTGAAATTTTTTTGGGAGCAACATCAATAAGGAGAAAAAATAATCATTAGGCTTGAAGAATTAGGATAACTAAAAATCATTTCATGGGAAAATTGAAGAAGTTTACAAAGGAATGGAGACCTCATTCAATAATATTGTAACTCATCCTACCCATGATGATATCACTAAATTGACTTAGGAAAATATACAGTTAGAATAGAAACCCAACGAACCTCTTGTTACCTCAAAGAATGGAAAGCCTTCGAGACTAAGATTTTCAATAAACATCAATAATTTTTGCCATAAGTCCCAAGTATTTAAAAAAATTTGTGGTATTCTTTAAATTTGGCTTGTCTTGAGAATGAGATAAAAGTTTAAGTCTGGGGATAATGTTGGTGTGTTTATTCAAAAAACTCTATAGCAACTGCAAAGGTTTATGGTTGTACTATGACATATTTCTAAACATAAGTATTTACTATAGTATAGCTTGCACCTCGCAACATCTTACAAAGCTACATATATCAACGAAAAAGGCCATTGGAGTATATCATTATATTTAGACTTAGTAAAATATATATATGGAATATCGTTAAATTTATCACTTTTTTATACTAATCTATCATATGTAACCATTTATTGATATTAATAAATAATACTTAAGAGATCTTAAATATTTTTATGTTATGTGAATTCATAGTTACATATGATTATTTATTTGATATTAAATTTTTATTGTTGTAATGCATTGTAATAAGATGGAGATAATATTTTATATCTTAATCATAATGGGCTTGTGCCTACTTTTACACAAGACATTAAGAATTTTATCAATTAATCCATTTATATACAAGATAAATATTTTTGGTAGTTGATATCATTCTAATCTTGTGTAGAATGGGTACATGCATGTTCTAAACAAGATTAGAATAATATGAACATTCAAATTCTAACCAATATTTTGTAACACAAGTATGGGAGGATTATTTAGTGGAGTGTTAGACACAATAGTATACTATGGAACTTTATGATAATAATGCAACATCAAACATCTTATATCATTCATGGTATAATTTATTGTACCTAAAATGTTCCCATGGAGAATTAGATCTAAAATGTATATACATGAGGATGAGATACATTTTTTTGATATTAAATTTATACTATTGTATTTGGTCTTAACAATGCATTGTAATAAAATGGATATGATATTTTATGTCTTGATCAGAATGGGCTAGTTCTTGCTTTTTCATAAGACATTAATAATTTTATCAATTAATCCCATTCTACACAAGATAAAGATATATGCAATAGATAGTATTCCAATATTGTGTATAACGGGCACATACCCATTTTGAATATGATAAGGATAATATAAAATTACCATTCTAGCCAATATTTTATAACACAAGCTTGGGGGGTTTATTTAGTGGAGTACTTGACATAATAATATATCATGAAACCTTGTAATGGTACCATGGAATCAAAATACATATGTTATTTGTGTATAATTGATTATACCTAACAACATCCTACAAAGAATTACACCTAAAATGTATATTCATGAGGATGAGATGTGTCTATTTGATATTAAATTTGTATTATTGTATTTGGTCTTAATAATGAATTGTAATAAAATGGAGATGATATTTCATATCTTGATCAGAATGGTCTTATGCATATTTTTGCACAAGACAATAAGAATTTTATTAATTAATCCCATTCTACACAAGATAAATATTTTTTATAGTTGATAGTATTTCAATCTTGTGTAGAATGGGAAAATTCCAATTTTAACAAGATAAGAATAATATGAACATCCACATTCTAACTAATATTGTGTAACATAAGATTGTGAGGATTATTAAATAGAGTACTTGACATAATAGTATATAGTGGAACCTTATGGTAATACTATGACATTAGACAACTACATATGTTTTTAAAGTATAATTGGTTGTACCTAATGACAACCCATGGAGAATTAGACCTAAAATGTATATACATGAGGATGAGATCTATCTATTTAATATTAAATTTATATTATTGTATTTGGTTTTAAAAATAAATTATAATAAAATGAAGATGATATTTTATATCTTGATCAAAATGGACTTGTACCTAATTTTACACAAGACATTAAGAATTTTATTAATTAATCCCATTCTACACAAGATAAATATTTTTGGTAGTTGATAGTATTCCAATCTTATGTAGAATGGGCACATGTCCATTCTGAACAAGATTATAATAATATGAACATCCACATTCCAACAAATATTATGTGAAAAAATCTTGGGGGATTATTTAGTGGAATGCTAGACATAATAGTATATTGTGGAACCTTATTGTGACATAAGAAAATTACATATGTCATTCATAATTTAATTGATGTACATAGAAACATCGTACAAAGAATTAGACCTAAAATGTATATGCACGAGTATGAGATGTGTTTTTTTGATATTAAATTTTTATTATGGTGTTTGGTATGAATAATGCATTGTAATTGTTGTGACCTAACACACACACCCCATTTTTTGAAATTCTAATAAGGACCCACTATGGTTTGAATGTATTTATTCAAGGTCCTATAAGCCTTATAAATTCATGACTCTAGTTCTAATTTGAAAAATTCTAAGCTTATCCTCAAAGTATACATTTAAAAAAGTTTAAATTAAGAAAATCAAAGTTTGAAAAATCATTTTAATTCATCTTGAACCTTAGGTTTTCATAATTTTCATGATTTTTTTGGACTAATGGAACTGATATATTTCATTGTAGTTTCCTATGTTTTCCTATGTTTGTAATACCATCATAAAAGACTTGTTAAATCATTCACATCTAGGACTTACCTTTATTCATCAAAGATCAAGATAGGTGGCATTTTTACATTACCAAGAACCTTCAACCATCATGAAAGTTTCTAAGACTTCAAAGTTTTTGAGTTATGAGAGTTGAATAGGTGGCCTCACTACATTACACATATCCCTTCAAGTTTTAAATAAAATTATTAGTGTATGAGTCTCTGAGATTTTAGAACATGCCACTCAATGAATTTATGTTAATCCAAAACTAAAAAAGCTTTAAAAACAAATTCAGTCATCCAATGGTTTTGAGGTCCCACATTTTAGAGTGCTTGCTAGGTGGTATAATTTTATTAACTTAGAACCATGGATGAATTAATAAATTTTAATGTCTTTGAGTCCCCATAGTTTAATAACCCTTAGCTTTTAGCTCTAAAAATATGATAGTTGGTAAAATTTTATTGGTCCGAAGCTTCAAATAATAAATACTTAGTTAATGGCTTAATGGTCCCATGACTACAAATATTAGTGACTCTATGGCCCTGAGATCATGTCACATGTTGGCATCCCATCATCCAATGTGTTTATAGAGATGTACATAGTTCAAAATGTTTAAGCGCCTATGCCTTCAAGCCTTTGAGTCTTCGTAAGCTTGAGATTTCTCCATGTAGAATAATTACATTAACTCGTGACCTATGAACATATAAATAAAAGGTTACAAATCTAAATTCTTGAGTAAGTGACAAAAAAACAAGTGTCATAATCCAGGAGATGCATGCATAAAGTGCATTTAAATGGATTTGAAAATAGAAAAAATAATTTGATAAGAAATAAAATGACAACTATCTCTAATAGGATGAATGGACACATAAAAGTTAATAAAAAGTCACCATATGACAAATATAAAAACCCACTAAAGTTGATTGGTGAATTTAAATTTAAACAATAATGAAATTAATTTTTTTAATAATATTCACACAAATTGAGCATTCAAGGGTATACTTTGGGTGATATAAGCAAAATATGAGAAAAAGGTAGATCACTTCTTATTAGGGTTATTTTATTTTTATTTCATAGCTAAGTACTATCATGGACCTAGAATGGGGTAGAAACCAATGAGTTAATGCATTGACATATCATCCAAGTAGTGACCTCGTGCACTCACCTAAGGCATGCATCCTAGACCAATTCTTGTTGATTCTACCATGCAGTGGTGGATAGACTTAACTCTTACTTAGGCATTTGGGTTAGCATATTTAGTCTTTGCTACTAAAAACATCACTCTAGAGTTAACCATTTTATTCATTCATAGAGTCCATGAACTTATCTAGTAATATAAAACTAGAGTTAACACCAAAGAGATTTAACACATAAATATTTTTAGACAAAATATTTATCCCATTGATCTCATTTGATAAGATTACAAAGATACTTCTTTTGTACTCAATATCTCTAGATATTTATCTCGATAATAGCTTCAAATCTACATCTAACAATACTTTTAATTCAAAGTTAAAGGGTATTTATACACAAGCTAACCCATTTTTGGGTTACATCAGCAGTACATTATAAAAGGCAAGACAACAAATATTTTAGAAAAAGGAGTCATGGTAAGTTGTTACAATTTAAGTCCCTTTCAACTTGGGCCTAATAATCCTTATATTTTCTCTATGATAGATATTCACTTTCATGTTCCTTTTCTCTTGTGGACTAGTGCTAGATTTGTTCTTGATTAATATTTGATGCTTCTACAAACTACTTTATAATTATGTCTACTTTTTGTTCCCTTGTCCTAGTCTTGTACTTTTTTGAGTCTTATGTCTTATGTTCATCATTATTTGTTTCCTTGTCTTTCAAAACTTGATCTTTTGTGACAAATTCTTCCACATTTTTCTTCCATGTTTCTCTCTTCTATTTTGTTCTTTTCCATGTCCTTGTATCTCTATGCCATGGATCTAAATACTTAGAATATATTATTACAAAATTTAGGGTTCAATATCACCCCAAAATTAAATGTATAGTCCATCCTAGATTATGTTTTAGTATCCTCAATTAATAAAAAATTGGGACCTACCTTTTGAACTTGGTTCTTGAACTCTTCCTATTAGTTGAGGTTTAACTAAAGATTGGATGTAATAACTTACACTTCACCTCTTAGTCATTTCATCTTTTTAGATAACCATTTGCTTGAGTTGTCAACATCTCAAGCTAAGTAATTATAGCTTTATGGGCATCCTCGAGTGCCATGACCTCTACCAAAACCTACCCTTGAAGCACTAAGAAACTAGAATTTAACTCATGTTAATGGGTGCTTATTTTTTTTCTAATTATTCAATGTATAGAATACTTTCACATGTTGGGCCCTATCCTTGATATTTAAAACATTCTCAACCAATTGTTAGCATTATTGTTCCTCTAACAGTATGCATACTTCCAAAATTTTACTTGGATGCACCAAGTTGACAAAAATCCCATCTAAGATGGGAATAGTGGTGGTCAATTTATTCAAAAATACATGGTAGACATCCATGTCCTCTATAAACTACTTAATTACCCATAAACTTTCTTGTTGAGGATTCACCATGTTGTTACATTATTTAGTAAGAGGTCCACAAGCATTTCCAATTTATTAATGGCCTCACCAGTAATAAAATTAAATTTATGAGCATTGGTTCACTCCTTAAAATTATTTAATTAAAGGCATAATGTCCTAAGTCAAGATACCTAGGCTACATCCTATTGGCGCTTGAGCACTTCAATTTTTTCCTCAATCTTGCACCATTTTTCATGTTCCCATTTATACATGTAGACAACCTCCTGATGCTAGTAGATAATTTGGCCAACATCATGGATATGAAGAATTTTTTGGCTAACAATGTCTAGGGCAAACTTTATGAGGGTCATAGCTACTTGAGATGGAGATCATTTTGGGGAATCTACCCAAAGCATGTCTGTAACATCTACCACTTATGGGAATATATCAATGCTACATTTTAGGAGATTAAAGAGGCCTTTTTCATGATATACCTCCATCAAAAAAAACAATTAACATCTATTTTGTTTAATAGACTCATGTTTAGGGAAAACTCCCACAAATATAGTTGCTTGTTAGGTATATCCTATTATAACAAGGCACAAGTGGGAGGGTCTTGATTTGTCTAATACTATTACTTTGCATCATACATAAATTCCTTTCCTTTTTGTGGGTCACTCTCTAAATTTATAACTTTGGGACTCTTTTCCTATTTTTCACTTGTACCGGTGCCAAGGTCTATGTTGGGACCTTCTCGTCTTTTGGCTTCTTTAGGTTTTGGACTTTTAGTGTCAATCTCTTATTTGGTAGTAGGTTATGATTTTATTGGCTCAAGAGTGGGTTCCTTTATAGGTTATGATTTTATAGATGCTTCACTTATTTCATTAATCACCACTCGGGGTCCTTCATGATTGGGCTCTAACTAGGTAGATTATAGGGATGCAATGATGTCCTCTTGTTATACAAGAAACCCTTAGACTCTTGTTAGTGATGAAGCCTATTGTTATAATTTTGGAATAGCCTTGGGTTGTTCCTATTACCCATTATAATTGGTTGCCTTAGGTCTTGGCCTTTTCTCTTTATTTCACTCCTTTTCTTTAGTAGTGTGTTTTTGGCTATGGGAGGGGTGGTTCCTTATCTACCTCCTAGCTTCCTGATCTCCTTCATGGCCTAAGCATATAATAAACCAACTAGATATTACCTTTCATGACTATTTTAAAGGGGCTGATATCATTTTTACATGAATCATGTTTCTTGGTATACATTTCCCTTCCTAGATATACATAAAGATTATGAAGAGTGTGAATCTCAATGCCAATCTTATTAGCATCGATATTAATTAGGCACACATCCAAAATATGATTGATATAATCCATGAAATATTTATCTATAAATGTGTAAGGTAACTTAATCCAAATTGATAAATTATATGTGGTATCCAACCATATCTACACTAGTGAACAATGTTACTTCACTGCAAACTCAACATAGCTTCCCATCTGTATGAGTAAATCCTTGAGCATGCACTATTCATTTAAAAAGGCTTCCTTCATCCCTTCATACCAACCTTTCATCTTTGCCTTGTAATAGTGTATGATGGTGTTGGAATAAGTTAACTATTTGAATCTCTCAATAAGGGATTTATGTTTTGGTGGGTATACCCACTTTAATTATTTCTTGAAATACTCTGGTATACCAATCTCATCATTAACAAATAGTAGAAAAATTATACCTTGAGAGAATTTATGGTTGGGTAGGTTATGTGCATTTGTATCATCTTATTTAATTTTCCCCACAATGAATTGGGAATAGTTGTACTTGGTTCCCTTGGCCATTTGGCTCAAAACATGGAGGTGGGCCATATTTACCTCTTTCCACCTGTCTATGCCCCCTAGCTTGTTCATGGCCAAACATTTAGCTACCAAACTAGAGAGATATATACGACTTAATATATACATTTCATGCACTTATTTATTCTATTTCAACATTTCCACTATTCATTCAATTATCATCTGATCATTAAGATATGCATTAACATCTACTCTAGAACAGAGTAACCTAGTTACCTTGCTAATCCACTAAGGGGTGTTCCTCATTCTACACCTTTCAAAGTAGATATAATATTCATGAATTCATGAGATCAATAAATGAACAACCTCTTGGGGTTTTCCAAAGTTATTTAGAAAAGTTTTTGCAACCTCCAATAGGTTATAAAGTATGAGATTATAATAAATCTCATTCCTTGTATTCTGGCACTCCACTCGGTAATCATGGTGCAAGTCACTTTCATTACCAGATTGGTGATGTTTATAATATAATAATTGACAAGTGGAGACTTTGGATTCTTAGTTTTCTATTTTTATTACTATGTTAGGTTAATACATTAACTCAATCATAATTGGTGGGAGGAGTGGTGTGGTGGTTGCCTTCTTTTCTACTTCTACCATCCCTAATGTCTCTCCATCAGATTACTCTTCTACTAGATTTGTAGGGTCCTTGACATGTACATTATGTACACTATATCCTTCTTCCTAAATATAAATAGGGCTTTACTCTTATGTTCCCCCATGATCCTCTACTTTAGTAATGATTAGCAGTGGATCCTTTTTTCTTTTCTACTTTAGCTGTATTAACAACTAAGGTCCATGAAGGTTAACACATGGCTAACCAATTATCCAAAGTGAATATGTCTTGATCCCTTCATTTGGGATTGAAATACTTTAGATCTATATTTTATCCTCCTTTAATGATGGTCATATCATCTTTAGCCTAAAAATTATCTCACGCCCACTCCTATGATCACTGTGCTACTTCTTTCATTGAATGCTCTTCACCATAATTTTTGCTTCAAAATTTTGTCACTGGAGATTTAATGTAGTCACTTTTTTTTTCACTTGTTCATGCTTGTTTTATCTATGCCATCTCTTATAATTTTTCAATAAAAAGGAAAATAGAATGTCTTAAGGTCTTTTATAGGTAGATAAATGTCTTACATTAACACCCCTATGTTGTCATCTATCATTTCAACCATTAATACCATAAATGATCATATATTGACACCTATTTGACATGATTTCCATTTATTCCATTATGTCATTAATAAATTCATGTCACATCTTTCCTTTGAGAGTTATTATGCCTTTCTCAAAGTGCATGATAACTGTAAAAATTTAAATTTCCTAAATTATTCATGGGAACTACCTTTTCATTTTAACCCACCTCTATTAAAATGTTTCCTTTTCAATTTTCATGATATATTTCTAGGTGACACACCTCCTCTTAAGTGAATTTAGCTTAAGTAGATAATCTATCCTTAAAACTTACCCACATTAAAAGATGTGCACGGTCCTCCATGCCATAACTTAGTGAAATTCATGTCAATAAAGAGAGAGAGATAGAGTGATAAATACCAAAGAGCACAAAAAGTGCCAAAAACAAATTCAAAAAGACACGCAACCAATTCCATGCTTATTCAAAAACTAAATTAAGTCCTATGCTAAATGAGTTTTATACACCTTATTTAGTGAATTGAATAATTACATAGAATGGTATGGCCAAAGCTGACTACCATTGAAATATCTCGATAGGAATTGACCATCTAATATTTTCAACTTGTAGGTAAATATTGAATAGATATCATGAATGATAAAATGATCATTTCACCAGATTTTTAGTTTACCTAGATGAATCACAAAATTTGAATCATAGACCAAGACATGCATACTAGGATGAAAAACTTTAGTTTTAATGTGTCGGTCATGCCAGGGTTTTTAGTTTTGTTTTTCAACCCCTTGACTCTAGTGTACAAGAATGCATGCTTCATCTAACTAAATTAAAGAATCTATGTGTTCTTTGATGGATTCTTCTTCATCTAGTCTACCCACATGTGAAATACATAGGAAAGTCACAAGGAACTCTACTGGTAAAATTTCTTTAGCACCAAAGATAAGGTTAAAAGGAGTAGTCTTGTCTAACCTTTTGTATGTGGTCTGATAAGCCCATAAAACTATTGAAACTAAATCATTCCAATCAGTGTGCCTAATATTAAAAATATTGGTTAGGGTATTACCAAGGACCTTATTTAAGGATTAATCTATGTCATTATCTTGAGGGTGGTATAACATGGTATTATAATACATAATCATGAACTCAACCAAGATGATGTGCACTATTTTATTAAGAAAGTGAGTACCATGATTACTTGTTAAACTTCAAGGGCATCCATACTTTGTGATGATAATTTCCCATATAAATATGGTAGTGGTAGTAGCTACATGGGCACTACTTTAGACCTATGTGTGAGATAGTTTTTGGTAGTAATGATGTGGTGTGTGCTAGTCCATCTTGTATTAGACTAAATGGGGTTAACAAAATCAATAACCCATTTCTCAAAAGGCTCATGAAAAATCATTATATCAAGTGGCATATCATCCATTTATTTTTTTTTACCTACGCACTGATAGATATGACACTAGAACATATAAGCTTTGAAGTCTTTGAATAAGGTGTGCCACCATAACTTAACTAGTATAAATTTTCATGTTTTTGCATCACTAGAATAATGTCCTCATATAACACCCTCATATACCTCTTGAATGACTTTAATTCATTCATGTTACATTACATACCTTCATAATACCCCATCCCATCCTAGTTTGTATATGTCTCTTCCAATAAGCTGGGAAGGGGTAGTGTGGGTAACTAGCTACTTTATATCTTAGGTGTTAAGGTGGCCTAACACTAAGCCTATTGTAATAAAATCCAAAATTTCCTCTAATTATTCAAGTACATGCATATCTTGAAAAAGATATACATCAAGTAAATCATCCTCTATAGCACACTCTAGTTCACTAGATTAAATGTGTGAGAGGTGTTTTGTACTGATATTAACTTTTCCTAGTTTCATGACCATGAAGAACTAGAACTCCTAAAAGAGGATAATCCATCTTCATATATGTCCTTGTAATATTGCCTTATTTACCAAATACTTGAGTGATTCATGCTCTGTATAGAAGACACATGGGGTGGCCAACAAGTATTGGCAAATATTCTAAAGTGTATAAACCATGGACAATACCTAAATCTATCATAGAGTAGTTATATTTTTTTGGGGTGAGTTTCTAGCTAGCAAAACAAATAGTATTATCAAGGTTTCCTTTACTAGGTTGTACCAAGATAGTGCCAAATAACATGATTAAAGAATCAGCATGCACATGAAATTATTAGGTCCAGTTCATGAACTAAAGAATGGGTGCAATGACCAATTTTTATTTCAAGGCCTCAAACACTTGTTGGTATTGAGCCATCCATAAAAATAAGCCATTTTCATTGAGTAGTTATTCCATTGGCATAACTATGTTATCATAACCTTGAATGAGCTTTTGATAGTACCATGTGTGACCTAATAAGTCACAAACCTTGCATTGAGTGATTAGCTCTGGGAGCTAGACAATGACCTCAATTTTATCTAAATCCACCAGTAGTCCATATTGATAAATAAAATGTCCCAACATAATCCCAAATGGGGTAGAAAAGATGCACTTATTTAGATTCAAATAAATATGAAGATATCATCAACATTTGATTATGAGGCACAAATTATCACAATGGTCATGTACTAAACCATACATCATTCAATCATCCAAGTACACATGAGGGAACTTATGGATGACATCCTTGAAGTCTTCTACTACACTATCTAAGAACACTACTAATATATTCTTAAGGCCAAAGGCATAACATTATATGAAAAATATCCCCATTTATTTACAAAGGTTATTTTTTACCTTTTCTTATTCAATAATTAGTAATTGTTGATAGCAAGAAAAGACATCAGTAAAGGTGTATATCTCACACCCAACAATACCTTACAAAATATCTTCTATGAAAGATGTTAGGAAAGGTTCAATTACACATACAACTTTGAGTATCTTATAATCTACACAAATTTGGATATGACCATCCTTATTGATGTTGATCACCATTTGACTAACCCATTAATATTCATCAATGGGATTAATAACTCTAGCATGTAACATGCTATAGGTTTCCTTTTTAACTCAAGCATGTAGATTTGGGTTCATTTGATATGGTTGTTTTCTCAGTGATCTAGTGCATTCAACCAACTTGATGTGCATTAGGCTTAATGATAGATTCACTCCTTTCATTTCCATGTAGTTTCATGGGAAAATTTCTTGATACTCTTGTAAGAGTTCAATTTTTTTGGTTAACTCAACCTTAGACCAATAATTTTCCATAGTGGCCATTTTGGGTGCATCCTCTATCTAATATTATGTTGAACTATTTGAAGTGGCATGAAATATGGTTTATACTTGGATTGCATCATATCTATAACATCATGTGCCCCATATTCCATTTGTATATTTAAGTGGTCAAATTATGATTGGAGTGGATCAGAATTGGTTCCCTCATCAACATAATATATGACCTTTTAATTTCCATACCATACCTATTCTTGATGTGCATCTTCTGACTAAAATTTAGGTTCCAACTGAGCCATGGTAGGAGTATTAGGCTCATGAAATATGGGTAATTTGTACTCAAGTGCACCATGCATATACCATATATAGTCTTCAACTGGTGCCTAGTCTCCTACAACTACTTGATTAATTACTTACAAAGACAAATTTAAATCCATTCTTGGTGAATAAAATGTAAATATTGAAAGAAATTTATGTTTGATGCATTGCTAGGTATCTATTTCCCTACAAATTTCTTTATGAATGTACCATACCCTAGTCTAGGCATGCCAAATATCATATAATGTATGAAACCATAATAATTCTAGTAAAAATATTTCCTCAACACTTTAAAGGCTTTCACATTATGTTATATGTTCTTCTGAATAATTAACACCATTATGACTTAGGGTGGCATGAAAATGATTGTCATGGTAGAAGTGATTATGCATAGTGATGCATATTTGTTCCCATGTTTATAATTATTATCATTGAGTATAAAAATATCGATCAATTATTCCTTGAATTAAAAAGTTGATCATGTGTAAATGTTCACTTTCATGACCATAATAACCTTCTAGTTATTTTAAATACTCACAAACCTTCATTTTACCATGGAATCAAGGTGCATGGTCTAATATCAATCATGTAATACCAATGAGGTAGACATTATTATAGTGATGAACTAAATTTGGAATGGAGTTTAGATGGATATAAAAGACACCATAGACATGCCTTGTCAAATTATATATGCCATGATCCCATTGGTTACAAGTGATACTGGTAGAGTTACAAATATATTACATGTCTTCCCATCATAAGATGACATCATGAGTAAGATCTACATTTTCAATTCCTTGGGTAGTGATTTTATAAATTATGTTAACATCCTCATCAACATCAATGGGTTATGCAAAAGGTGGTCCTTGGTTATTATTTATAGGAATAACTATGCATTGAATGTCATCATCAAAGCCAATATAACACTTATTAAAATGCAATTCAACATTTTTTATGTAACACTAAGGTTAACCCAAAATATCAAGGAAGTCATCAAATTTAGTAAGCTTGATCACCTCAAAATCACCCTTGAATGTGACACCCAATATATTAATGGTATCATATTTAATAACGCCTATGGGTAGTGTGTGTCTTATTGGACATGAATAAAACATGTGGGGAAGGATACAAAGTGGGGTTACCCATGTTTTTACAAGCATATTTGGTTATAAAATTAACCTCCATGAAAGTGTCCACCAAGATATCATAGATAATCCAGCCATCAATGGATGCATTGATAAAGACCTCTTTGTCACATTCTAGATTTGGTTTAATATAGATCTCTTGTCATCATGCATGGTTAAAACAATGATCCTACGAAGGCTTTGTCATTTTTTATCATAAACAATTATTGAAGAGGGGGATGATGTCCTCATTAATGAATATTTTGCATAGCTCTCAGAACTCATCATGCCCTGAGTCTGTGGGTACCATATTTATTTGAATATTGGCCTACATGTTAACATCCTTGTCCTTTAAGATCTTAATTTTATCTTATAGTTATTTTACCAAGGAAATCATGTCATGTAACACTTATTTATAACATTGATAATATTCATAGTATTGTACATGAGGTTCTTCATGATGAACCTTTTTAGATGGATTTGAAACTAGTTAGGAATGAGTGCCACTCCTTGTAATAATATTTACCTTGGGCCCAATTGGTGAAGTGGTAGGGCATGTTATCCACTAACCATTTGTATTTTTATAACATGTATCAGTTCAATGCCCTTCTAATTCTATTATTTGGTAATATTAGCATATAAATAGGGACATTCTTCTAGGCGATTCTCATTTTTGCAAAAGGTCCAAGTTGGATAGACTATTTAGTCACATTGATAGTGATCCAAAGATCCACACTTGTAATATTTTTGAGGTCAAAAATCACCACCTTCTCATCCATTTCCATTCCTTTGAATTATAAAATATTGAGTTCCACCATCCCCCTCATTGTTATCTATATAAGTTTGGTGAGTAGCTTGCATGCATGCTTCATATATCTCATTGATGACCCATCAATCATTACTATAATGTGTATATACATCATATATTTTAAAATATATTGGTACTTTAGCTTGGGTGGCACATTGAATCAAGGGACAAATACTTACATCATGATCTCCTTTATATATTTTATAAGACTATTTTAATATAGCACTAACATTCCACCATGGATAGTTGTTATTATTATGACCCTCCACTTCGTAGTCAACACACCACAAGCCACTATATGTGTCATGATCATTATTGGTAATAATATTCTTTAAGTAAGAATCCATAATATAAATTTGAGCCTCCATAAAGGGGTTGATCCCTGTATTCTTACTTCCCATGGCTTTGGCATACTGGGTGGCTTTCAGTGCCTCATAGATTCAATGAAAGTCTTGTGGGATAAGGCTCATCACAGTAGAAGTAATAAACCTCCCACAAACCATTAAGTATGTTGAATTGGGTTAGTCTCAAATGATATATGTTAAAGAATAATTTTTAAATGTGTATCATATAATTACACACTCTTAGTGAGATATTGATTGATATCCTTTAAGTTATAAATACTTTGTTGCTCAAATTCAAGGATATCGAATTCTTGGATAAAATCAATGTTTAACAATTCATAATTCATAACAACTTGTTGAAGTTAAAAATTTTAATATCTTTTTTGTGTGTGATCTAATAAATTAGTGGAAAATTCAATTACCTTTCACCCAGTATAAACTATACCACACACTTGACAAATTATTTCACACTTATGAACATGTTTTGCTACATTTTTGACACCTTGATATTTAAGTAAGTGAAGTGTCATCTTATAGTATACTATAGGTACACTAAGAGGTTATAGTGGACCTTTTTAATCACTCCTCTAGTTCCTTTTAAACCCTATGGTGGTCTTCCAACTCCTCCTAAGCCACCTCCTAATCCTCTTACAACACCATTAGAACCACTGCCGATATTACCTCCTATTCCTCAAACAAGAATATGTGCACCAAAAATAATGGGTGATGAGGGAGGTTTATTATTTATTTTTACACCATTACCTACATTTGGTCCAACTAGAATTCCAAGGTGATACATAAACCTTACTTTAAATGGAAAATTAAAGTTTAATGGTAAATTTTTATTTTGAACTTGCACTCCCAAAAATTCCTCTTTGGTCTCAACTTTAGATTCAACTTCAGGTTTTGTAATGTTAGTATCCCAATTTCTTAAGAGAATTACAATGAACTAAAATGCATGAACATGTGTTATGCTGGGGTAATTGAGCCTATTTGGATTGGTTTTCACTATCATCAATTCTTGTCTTGTTTATTTTACACATACATGTGCCAACAAAGGGAATAGACTCATGGTTATGGGGTACTCACCATGACATTTTGACCTCCTACATACTCTCATGGCACTTATATTATCCTCTTATTTACCCCTAGGATAATTATCTCTCATAATCTTATGCCTAGATTTTTTATACTTACACTTCTACAAATCTTGTTGACTAAATTTCATATTGAACTACCAATCCCATATCAATGTATACCCCTCCATTTCTCCACTAGTCATGATCCTAATTCATGAGATAATTTATTCATCCATGGGGAAGTTATCAAATCCTAAATGAACCATAAGTTTCTTAATTTCTAAAGGAAATTGATTGAGATACCTCTCGTGTGGTTCCCTCGAGA
The DNA here is from genome assembly GCA_037957365.1 of Torreya grandis. Classification (NCBI taxonomy): domain Eukaryota; kingdom Viridiplantae; phylum Streptophyta; class Pinopsida; order Cupressales; family Taxaceae; genus Torreya; species Torreya grandis. The sequence continues at coordinate 320,652 of JARHVA010001619.1, read as the reverse complement.
AGTTAAATTATGCTTCCTCCAAATAAGAGTATGTAGAGACAACATATTATAAAATGTAGCTATTAAGATCTCCATTACACCATACATCCACTACAAATATATAGGTATATTTAAACTTCACTAAAGTTGTTAGATGCTCTACTGACCAAGGATTATTTCATTCATAATTTCTTGAATGATCTTGGGCATATGTCAAAAGCTAAGCATGCAAGTAAATAGGTAATTATACATAGAATGTTTCATATAGAGAATCATATAGGTGATAATCTACCCATGTGTGTGTATAAAATCTTGGTTCAATATATTGAATCACAAAGTTATCTATTATACCAACCTAATACTCGACATTTTCCAAAGATAGTCACTCGAGCATCTTTCTACCATTGTGCTAACAAGTGAAATGGGTGTTGGAAATAGAACCAAAATGTTTTGGTTATTTATCCTTATCACACAACTAATTACTAGTCATACACCTAGAAGGGAGTAGAAACCAATGAGCTAATGTGTCAGCATATCACATGAGTAGAGACCTCATGCACTCACTTGAGGCATGTAGCCTAAATCGGTTCCTATCAATTCTACTATGTGGTGGTGGATAGACTTAAATATTATTTAGGTGTTTGGGTTATCACATTTAGTCTTTGTTACTACAAACATCACTCTAAGGTTAACTATTTGATTCATTCATAGAGTCTATGTACTTATCCAGTAATGTAAAAGTAGAAATAACACCAAATAGATTTAACACATAAATATTTGTAAACAAAGTATTAATTCCATTGATCTCACTTGATAAGATTATAAATATATTTCATTTAGTACACAATCTCTCCATATCTCTATTTTGACAACTTCACATATACAACACTTTATAATCAAAGTTAAGGGGTATCTATACACAAGATAACCCATTCTTAGGTTGTATCATTAATAAATTATACATGACAAACACATTAATATTTCAAAAAAATAATTCATGGTGATCCATTACAATTAAATCCTTTTTGACTTGGGCCTAACAACTCATATATATTATTTCTATGCTAGATATTCACTTTTGTGTTCATCTTATCTTATGGATAGGTGATATATTAATGCTTGAGTAATATCTAATTATTTCATGAATTACTTTTAAATTATCTCTAATTTGCATTCCCTTGTCCTAGTGTTGCACACGTATGAGTCATGTGTCTTATGTTCCTTGTTATTCATTTCCTTGTATTTACTAACTTGATCTTCCACACTAAGGTATTTCACATTGTTATTCCTTATTTATCTATTATACATCATTATTTACCCTTTAATATCCATGCCATAGATCCAAAATACTTAGAATATATTATTAAAAAATTTGGGGTCCAACACTTCTCCATCAATATTTGAGTGAACATTGTGATTCTGTGCTTTCTTATGACCAAAATCACTAGTTTTCTAGTGAACTTGTAAAGAGAATTCATGCAGTCAGTGAAGTGATTATATAGCTCAAAATTATTGATATTTATTCTTCCTTAAAACTATCACACATAAAATAACCTTCTATAAACTCTTGTGTAGGAATTATAGGATATATGGATATTGTGTTGGATAAAATTTACCTTAAGTTCAAGTTCTAGTTTTCCTCAGTGTTCTAAAATGTAGTGGGATCTATGGTCCCATCCTTTGAACAAGACCAATTATCCCAAGATGATAATTAGTACATATATAACCTTTTTCCCATCGAAATCATGGGACTTCACTAAGAAGTAGCAAAACTAGAGGTGATAACTTGTATCGACATGCTTAAATGTTTATTTTTTTATTGTACTTGTTTTGGAGATTATCTACACTTTAAGAAGGGTAAAAAGGTAATGCATTAAATTTTTGGGAGTGCATTTGAGAAACATCTTAGGATGTCAGTGCCTAATATTTCCTATAACCAAGTCTCAACCAATGTATAGCTCAATAAAAACATCTTAAAAGGAAAAATGAAATAATGGCTATTAAAAGGTCAAAGGTTAAATCCCAAAGGTGCCATCTCTTCAAATGGAATCATTAAATTTTTTCATGGAATTAGGATAACTATGGATATTTTAAATAGATTATATGGATTTTGTATCATTACTTATATACAGGTAGAATGCATCCCTTTGCTAGACATTTTTTGACTTTAAACAAGATTGTTACCTTGGGAAAGGTTGTTTATGTTAGGTTAAAGATCCATATGTATAAATTTGAAAAAATACTTGTAGATTTAAACTTTTACATGATGTAATTTTTATTAGATGTAGTCCTTGAAACAGTTCATAAGACAAATGGATAATTATGGAAACCATCAGTGGAGTATGTTGATAACATGATATGTGAGGATTATTCCTTCATGTTCATCTATACATTTAGAAACAAGATCAAAAGGATTTGTGAGGAAATTTATCCTCAATTATACCAATAAATTCATTTAAATCAAATTATTTGATTATATTATAACTTGATAAAAATCATAGACAAATGGAGGGATTACCAACAGTGCCATGATATGGAAATTATCAAGATTTTAAGAACATGGGCACCTCCTTTTTTCTTACCATGCCATGTCCTTGACATAATTTTATAACAAGAGGTGAATCACCAGATTTATAACATCATAGATGATGAGATAGTCTAGAATAATTTTTATTATTACTTTAAATTTGAGTATTGGTCAACCCCAATATGTGGTAAGGGCCCATTTCTACCTAGTTGGAAAGGTGAGATCCCACTATAATTTGGATGAGGCACAATTCATAAAATGGGGTAATAAAAATAAAATCAAGAACTATATTCAAATCCTAAAGGAGAATAAGAATGTTAACATCATATATGGTCACCAAGAGTATGAGCATTATGCAATTTTCATTAATGCATCAGATGGAATAAAGGTATAGACTAGTATGGAAGATAAACAAATGTTTATGATGGTCATCCAAGGCATCAAATAAAATCCTAAGATTAAAAAATATTAGGCCAATTAGATGGTGGAAAAATCACAAAGATCATGGATTCATCAATGATCCCAAGCTCAACCTTAGGACTTAGTAGGCTTGAGCCAACCCCTATATCCTACAATAGAATAAATAGATCTACACGAGGGGGAATCTATCAACTAAATGGAAGAAAACCTATAGATATAAAAGTAAATTATTAGACATCTCCTTTATCCCTAATCAACTTCCACTTGTACAACTTCCACTACCATAATTTTGGGCATAAACACTATGGTGGAGAGGACTCTGTATCTTCAAGACAAGTAAAAGAGTACATTTTTTGTGGTACCTCTACCTTCAATTACAACATTCATATACATAATTCTTATATATTTTTTTAAATCTTATGTGTCGTCTCTATCCACTCCTCCATCCCCTCAACTAGGTCCATCTTCATCCACTCCCCCTTTCACTACCATTGTTCCACTTTGCAATCCATCCTTGCCATATGTAATAGTAGTACCTATTAGTGTGGCTCCTTAATTTGCTTCATCTTCCCTTTCACCTCATTTATATCCCATAACCACTTATTGAAAGAGATTTAAATTCCTTCCAACCTCCTCCAAAGTTCCATAACTAGAGGAAATATTACCATTTGGTCTAACTACTATAGAATAATCCCCTACCAAGGAGGAAGTAGAGAAAGAGGAACATAAACATGTAATATCCTTGGTAGACTATGCCACTAATGAGGAAAATGGAAATGTAGAAATGATGATGGAAGTATAACAAGGGTAAGTGAATAAGAAGCCCAAGGTGAAGAATATGAAGAGGTTGAGTTAGAAAAGGATAAATCTCTAAGCTTGAGAAGATTACAAGAAGGAGAAACACCAGTTGGTGCCTAGACTAATAAGTCCTACAACATAACAAAGCCAAAAAATGATAGATATTTTATTCTCTTGTTTCCATTATAAATAATTCAATTTTTGATTTACCTCAGGCTAGTTTGGGGCCAACATTGTCTAGTTTAGTTGATTAGTCCATTCTTTTAGCATCCACAGAAATACAGATTCCTAAGAAAGGAGTCCATTTTGAGAATTTGGTCTTAGTTTCAATCTTCAATCTTAGAAAGACACCAGTCCCTAAGAAGCCTTCATCTCAATTAGAGCTACTTATGTCACAATACTTACCTATATAATCATCCACATTGATATTCAAAAAGACTCCCAACTTAACAAAATTTGTAGTTGAAGTTGACCCACAGAAGGAACCCTCACCATGGCAAAGGATTGTTTATCCACCATTGTAATTTCTAATTCAAATAATTTCTTCATTAGCACTTTTAACATTTAATCCTATAGTAATAAATTATCCTCTAATGACACATCCACCCTCTACCTCTGAAGATCCAAGTCCATTAGAATAAGGGGAACTAATTTTTTGCCAATGGGTTAAACAAATACAAGGAAAAATGGATGAGAGACATAATTTGGTTATCACCAAATTACCCATAGTTTCCACTGGTTTGATAGATAGGGTGGTAACATTTGGAGGGTGAGGAAGAGGAAGGAAATGAATGTATACACAAGGGATGAAATTTAGTTCAAACAAATAAAAAACCTATTTCCCTTAGTGAAGAAATTTAAAAGGAATCCCAATGATATGACTGAATATACAAAATATTTATATTCTTTTCTAGATTCTATTGGAGAAGTGATGAAGGAGATGTAAACATTCAAATAGGAGGCATGAAGAGACAATTCATATATTCCCCTTATAAAATTATTGATAGTGTTTAGATTATAGCCACCTTTATCTATACAATATATTGAGTAACATTAAAGTTTCTAGAGGAGACAAAGGCAATCAAACTATGGCACTAGTTGAAATAACATCATAAAAATCTCACTTTATTAATTCCACATTCTAGGAGTAATGTTTTCAATTAGCTAAACTTAATGTTTAGCTAGGATGAAACATGGGATTTGAGTTATGTAATTTCAAAGAGGGATGTTGACCTTACTTGGCATAATAAAATAAAGTCTTTATTACGACATTTTTTGAAATACGAGAACTAGGATTTAGAAATATCAAAAGATGTGAGGGTCTTTTATGTGATTACCTCCATAGGTCAGTTGGTCAACATGAAATTTTTTGAGACATTACTTAAATTAGTTGTAAATAGATTTAAGGAGGAGGTTTATGGAATAATGTATAAAACTAATGATGAAGTGTTATAGCTAATAAATTTTTAAAGGATAGAATGATAAATGTATAAGCCTAGGATTTGAGTTTAAGAGCTCAGAATCATAACATACAAGGTTGATGACTAAAACCATCAAAATATTCAAGATTTATTTACTCAAATTTGACATTGTTAACATAGAGTTTGGAGCTGCACATGCATTATTTGAGGAAATCAAAGTTAAATTTGGAGCTTCAGGGTCATGACCTAACACATAACTAACTACAAGTGATATGACATCTACATAGGCTTCCCAATTTTTTGGGTATGCATTCATGCATACTTTAGGTAGGCATGTTTTTATCCTTAAAATAAATATAGTGTCTAATTTAATCTCTATAGTTGTAACTTCATCATCTTATTCTACTAGTAGTGCCATGTCAACACCCCTATAAAAATAAATATGTACTTACATGTTTAGATGAAGTTAGAACATTGGTTAATAATTTATTTTGTTTGTATATATTATATTTTAATTTCAAAATTATGTTCTAGGTAAACACTTTTGTACATGCATATTATAATTGGTTTAGAAGCACAATCCTATTCTTATAAATTTATATTTAGACTCCACTTGAAGGACGAGGCTTTCCCCTTCCCTAAGCCTATATATGTTTGTATCCTCCTAGTCCCAAAGGGAGGATAATTTTGGCTAACAAGATGAATAGGAAATTTTATGGATTATTTTGTAGTTATTCTTGATGTGCAAATCTTGATTCTTCTCCAAACCTATAGATTTTGTAAGAAGTTCTATCATTTCAATATTTTAGTACTCTATTTATTCATGAGTTATGTTTTCAATACAATTATTCATATTGTGTTATCATTGATTTGAATTCCTTTTGTGTATTAATTATAATCCCCCTTTGTATATGTGAAAAAATAGACTTAGAAACGTGGAAACCTTTGATTAAATTTTCTTGAGTTTACTGTAACATGTGTAGAATAATAACACATTGCAACACATTTTTGAGAGGATTATTTAGTTGGGTATTGAACATAATATTGTATTTTGGAAACTTGTGATAGTACCATGACATCCGACATCTACATATGCTATTAATGGTATAATTGATTATACCTAATGACATCCCACAAAGAATTAGACCTAAAATGTATATGCACAAGGATGAGATATGTATTTTTGATATTTAAATTTTATTATTGTAGTTGGTCTTAACAATGCATTTTAATAAAATGGAGATGATATTTTATATCTTGATTAGAATGGGCTTGTGCCTGCTTTTAACAATACATTAATAATTTTATTAATTAATCCCATTATACACAAGATAAATATTTTTTTTAGTAGATAGTATTCCAATCTTATGTAGAATGGACACATGCCCATTTTAAAAAATATAAAAATACTATGAACATCCACATTCTAATCAATATTCATGAACACAAGCTTGGGGGATTCTTCAGTGGAGTATTGGATATGATAGTATAATGTGGAACCTTAAGATGGTGTTGCAACATCATTATAATTAACATGTATATGTATGAGGATAACAATTTAAAGTATTAAAATCTTGTATATAATAGGCACATTCCCATTCTAAACAAGATCAAAATAATATGAACATCCACATTCTAACCAATATTCTGTAATGCAAGATTTGGGAGATTCTTCAGTGGAGTACTAGACATAAAGTATACCACAAAACCTTGTGATGATATCACAACATTAGATAGCTACATATGTCATTTGTGGTATAATTTATTGTACCTAATGGCATCCCATGATGCATTAGACATGAAATGTATAAGCATGAGGATGACATGTATATTGATATTAAATTTGTATTATATTTGGTCTTATCAATGAATTATAATAATGGAGATGAAATTGATATATCAAAATGAGCATGATATAGACATATATACTTGAATTACCACTTCAATTATAAATATAATAATTTTACACAAGATATTAATAATTTTATCAATTAATCCCATTCTACATAAGATAAATATTTTTGGTAGCTGATGGTATTCTAATATTATGTAGAATGGGCACATGGCCACTCTAATCAAGATAAGAATATTATGACCATCCACTTTTTAAAAAATATTATTTAACACAAACTTGGGAGATTATTAAATGGAGTACTAGACATGATAGTATAATGCAGAACATTGTGATCATATTAGAGCATCATTAAACCTGAAATATATATACACGAGGATGATAGTTGATAGTATTCCAATCTTGTATAGAATGAGAAAATGTAAATTTTAAACAAGATAAGAATAATATGAACATCCTTAATAATAATTTTTAATTAAATATAATTGTATAATAAACATAGTTAAAATAATATTCTTAATTGATAGTATTATACTCTTGTGTAGAATGGATACATGCCCATTCTACACAAGATAAGAATAACATGATAGTATAATGCAAAATATTATGAGAGTACCACAACATCATTAGACCTAAAATGTATATGCATGAGTACAAAATGTATATGATAGGCACATTATGTAACACAAGATTGAGGGTATTATTTAGTATATTACTGGACACAATAGTATACCTTAGAACTTTACGATGGTACCTCAACATGAAACAACTACTTATGTCATTCATAGTATAAATGATTATACCTAATGACATCCCATGTATAATTAGACTTGAAATGTATATGCACAAATATGAGATGTTTTTATTTGATATTAAATTTATATTATTATATTTGATCTTAAGAATGCATTGTAATAAAATAGAGATGATGTTAGAACAACCAATGTTTAAGTGGTTTTTGACCCTTAAACTATAAGAATAATAAATAAATATATTTAATTTATTAACACAAGGTAATATCATTTAAATAAATAAAATTTATTTTACCATTGGTTCCTCAAGGAGGGGTTGGATCCATTGGTTACAATGGTCCACCTCTACACCCTATTATTTAAAGACATTTTACTCTTTGTAAATGTCAATTGATTATTATTATTTTCTTAGGAGATTTTATGAAAAATATTATTGTATTTCCATGTGGAAAATACTTATCTAAGAAGTTTTTTGTGAAAAGTCTATTTTAGAATGAGTGAGAAGAAGAGGATTTGATGTATTAGGGTGTTTCAATATTGAATAATCATTGTGGGGTTTTTCACCTCTTTTAGAGTTTTTTCCACCTAATTTGTGTGTCACTATATTCATTGATATGTGTTGATTATGTACTTTATTATATCAACACCTTATAGATCCTATCTTTTCATCATATGTTTATGTGGAATTTATCATGGTATCAAAGTGAGGATAAAGGGTTGGTTGATTGGAAAGTTCTTGGTTGTTGTTATGAAAAAGATAAATACCATTTATATTAAAAAAAGATCATTTTTTTTTTCTTTTTTCTTATCCTATAGAGAATTTTAGGGCCTTTGGTAAAACCTTATGTGATGCATGGAAAATTGAATATCTCATAGAATTTTTTCAATAGATAATTTAATAATTCAAATATTCATTTGAGCATCCTAGACCTCTATTAGAACAACCAATAATTATTTTTGAAGTCATGTTGCTACCTATAACACCATTATTACCCCTGTACAACCTCTTTCCTAAGGAAATTATCAAAAATTGTTTACAAATCTTCTAAGACTCTTCATTGAGGTTGAACATTATTGTTCTAATCCAACTAAGAGGAAAAAGGTTGTTCCTAGCATCCTAAAGCATTAAAGTCTCCTATTGAAGTTTTTCAAGCTTCTTGAAATGACATTGTACATCCTGGGGAAATAACTCTTCACATAAAAAATTATTTTTTTACATCAAATATTAAATTTTAAAGCTTGTTATGGCTTCCTCATACAAAAACTAGGTGATTGGTAAAGTTTCACTTCATTTTGAAGCCTGTATAATCTACTGTGAATATTTATTTACCCATAGGAGTGTCATTATGAAGTTATAGGTGTGTATTTTATGGCACATAATTTTGAAAATTATTTTTTATTTAATTCTTAATTTTTTAGTTAGAAAACTCTTGGTCTCACCTTTTTGACTAAGACTTTTTTATCTAAAAGTTAAAAATATTAATTTTTTACTATTTAATTTGCATGCATAGTATTTATAAATTTATTTTTTATAAAAAATTAGATATAAAAAAGGTACAAATCTTGTAAACCAATTTGTTATTGGAAGACCAGGTAGAAGGAGCATAAGACCTTCAATAGGATATAGGTGTAGTAAGACAAGGCAGAAAGAGTAGAATAACTTCAATAGTTTACATGTGTGGTAAAATAGGGTGGTAGGGGAAAAATAACTTTAGAAAGTTACAAGTGTGGTAATTTTGGGTAGAAGGAGTGGAAGACCTCAGTAATTTACAAGTGTGTTAAAATATGGAGGAGTGAAAGAATATCAATAAGTTATAGGTGTGGTAAGTCAGAGAAAAAAGAGTGGAAGATATTCAACAATTTACAAGATATTATAATGGTGTGGATCTCCATATCCTAGATACTCCTAGACTTGGAGAGAGAGTTTGAGGAAGAAGAAAGAAGATTCATTGAAATTTGGTGGAGGAATAGTTTGAATTACTATAGGCCTCAAGAGATGATCCATAAACTCCACTGATAAACTTAAAGTGAAATTTTTAAAAGTATGAATTCTAACTTTCTCAACTTATAAGATGTTTTAATGAATTAAATCTGATCCAAATATCATGTTTCAAAACTAAAATAAAGGTGAATTGATATATCACATCAATTTTCCATTGAAACTGTCAGATTTTTCAAATTCTTGATTTTATCCAATTTCTCGTAAGTGATAAAATGAGTAATTTTTGCATTTTGATTAAAATCTAAATTATATTCTATAAATTTAACTAAAAATTAAATGCAAAACTAAATTCAAAGATCAAAACATAGAAATTGTTTACGGGGTTCAAAAATTCCTACGTCCTCGGGTTCATATCAAACTGATCCATTAATGTTGCTCAAATTTGCAAGTTAAAATATACTTACAATCAACAATATATCATTTCTCTCTGCAAAAAATAGTGTTTCAGACCTTCGAAAGACATTGGTTGACTCAGCACGTCCTTCACCTTCTTGAAACACATGCAGAGGCTTCTCCAAATCAAAATTGGCAACTTCTATAGCTCAAAATGGCATCACTAATTCTCTAAAATGGGAAAATTAATATACTAAATAGAGCATATCAGATTTTAAACAACTTTGTAGTTTACTCTGAGCTCTGATTCAGCCTCTAAGGGCTCCAAAATGACCAAATACTGTAATCGGGTCTATAATCTCCAATACACAGTCGGCTTCCTATGTCTATTCAAGTAGAAATTAGTCCCTTTTATAACACTTCAACCTCCATGGCTGAAGTGGTCAAGGTCCATCCCTTTTGGGTGGTAGGTCAAGTGTTCAAAATTGGCTGCCCTCCTTTCTATGTGCTTTGACTGAGTTTGAATTTACTCCTTGTTTGGCATGCTTTGACTCCTCCTTGGGTGCTCAGACTTTGTCTTTTGTCTGACATGATTGGGAATAAATAGCTTGCATGCATTTAAAAATCTTGGTGCCTCCTTGGAAAGTTTCAACATCCCCCTTTTGTGGGAGATTTGGCACTAAGTGTTCATGCACGTTGGTAAATGCTAGCCTTGTCCTCTTCTCACGTGCCACATGGCATGCATTCGTGACCCATTCTCGAGATTCTCCCATGTGGAATAACTAGAAGTTTCTAAGAAAACCTATTAAATTCCACTTGTCACCACTTGATTGGTCCACTTGGTGTGCCCTCATTGTGCCACATCATCTTACAACACCAAAATTTTACCTGTCGAACCAAAACTTCAGCAGCCTATAACTTTTGCATATGGTGTCCATTTTGCAAATAATAAAAAGCATCAAAAAGATCTCAACAAGATCTATAGTGTGCCACCACTAAAAATCAGACTTGAAACCATTATTAGAACTCAATTTTTGATCACACCTCCCTAATGGAGGGCTTTTGGTCTCCAAATGTCCAATATCCCCTAAAACTGCAAACTGGTCTACTACATCCATGAAAATAGAACCTAATCATAGAAAGAGGTATAAATAATTGCATTAAAATGATTAAAAATCAAACTACAAAAATACCTAATCTAAAGGCATGAGTAATTGAATCTGCAACTGCAAAAGTCATTATAACATACCAAAACTGTCTGCCCAAATGTCACATCTTGTAAAGTAGTGAATTGTCAAAAATTGAAATAACTCCCAATATAACTGCAAGACAAGTTTATAATGCTGAAAACATACAATAAATGTTTTGGACATGTTTTAATACAATGCCCTAGTATGGGACTTATATGCTAAGCAAATGCAAACAACCAAAAGTGTATGTTGCCTAACATCTAAACATGCCCATAGGGTCTTAACAATGTATCCTATACATCCATGTGCCAAAGATATATACATTCAAAATAACAATAAAATAAGTGTTATAAGGAATTGATTCAACCTAAAACATGCATTTTTCTATTATCTCCAACTGATCAAATGAGTTCAAGTCCTCTAGATAACTCACATAGCATAAATAGGAGATTAAAAAACATAGAGCTTTTCAACATGAGAATTAAAATAATTCAAATGATGAACCTATCTCGAAGTGTTCTCACAAACTCTACTCTAAATTTATCAAATCTTGTTCATTACCTTAGGTGAATTTTAATCATGCTTTGCAAAAATAATGTAGTGATAATCCACTTAACCATTTCTTTCTTCCTAGTGAAATTGATTGTCTTAGTGGATTCCTTATCAATTGCATATTTTTGACTTAACCTCTTTAATGGATTTTCACTTATAGTTTTTACCTTATCCTAGGTTGTATTGTCAACTACATTATGGATTGAATTAGCTTCATTAACCTTAGTGAGAGGTTTGTAAATCATCTTAGTTCTAACATTACTTGAATGTGAAGATGCATGAAGCTTAAAACATCTATCAATCCTATGTCCACTCACTTTACAATGAGTACAAACTTCCTTCTTAGGTGAGGGCCCCCTTTTGATAATTCCCAAATTAACATAAAAATGGTCTTTAAAACATGCAATTTTCTTTAACAAAGCATTTCATTTCCAATAAGTTTTAGCACTATGGTTATTCATCCCGCAAAAAGTGCATGGAAATAATTGCATTATCTTCTATAGATTATATCCAAACTTTTTAAATATATCAATTGGATTAGAAGATTTAGTGTAAGAATTAGGAGGTGGAATCTCAATACCTATTTTACCTTTACACCTTTGAACTAGTGGCCTAGAACCTTCGCTATTGGAAGCTCATCTTCCTTTAGCCATGGAATAAACTTCTCCATCATCCACCTGCACACTAGTATAACCCAAACCTGCACAAAGAGGTTTATGCTCAACCTAAATTGGGTTAGATATACCTTGGTGATCTCTACCAAGTCCTCCTCCATTATAACCCATTTTAAACAATAATTTAGATCTTATGCCCTTAGTGTATTTTTCAAAATCACCAAAAACAATATTACTAGAATCTGAATCTGAAATGGTAGAAGAAGATGAAGATTCCTATGGAGAAAAACCTACAGTGCACTTAGTCATAGTCTCTACATCTGAAATTTAAGGATTTACCTTTTCACACTCACCACATTGCAATCTAATCAAGAGCTCATTCTTGGATTCAAGCTCCGATTTTAACTTTGCCACTTGCAATTCAAGTGCAAATTTCTGACATCTTAAGATTGTATTTTCATCTTTGATGACCTCAATCTATGACAACTTACCCATGGTTTCTTGCAAACAACTAATTCCACACTGCACACTACAATATAATCAATTTGCAAACCAATAATCCAACTATTTTGGAAGCAATTGTCAATACACAACTAGAAGCAATCCCTGCATTCTAACTACTCTGATACCAACTTGATCCGTAAACTCCACTGATAAACTCAAAGTAAAAATTCTAAAAGTATGGATTCTAAATTTATCAACTTATAATATGTTGGAATGAATTAAATCTGATCCAAATATCATTTTTCAAAACTGAAATAAAAGTGAATTGATATATCACATCAATTTTCCATTAAAACCGTAAGATTTTTCAAATTCTTGATTTTATCCAATTTCTCGTAAATGATAAAATGAGTAATTTTTAGATTCTAATTAAAATCTGAATTATAATCTATAAATTTAACTAAAATTGAAATGCAAAACTAAATTCAAAGATCAAAACACAGAAATTGTTTACGGGGTTTAGAAATTCCTACGTCCCTAGGTTCGTATCGAATTGATCCATTAATGTTTCTCAAATTGTCAAGTTAAACTATACTTACAATCAACAATAGATCATTTCTCTATGCAAAAAATAGTGTTTCAGACCTTTGAAAGACCTTGGCTAACTTAGCATGTCCTTCACCTTCTTGAATCACATGCAGAGGCTTCTCCAAATCAAAATTGGAAACTTCTATAGCTCAAAATGGCATAAAAAATTCTCCAAAATGGGAAAATGAATATACTACATAGAGTGTATTAGAATTATAAACAACTTTGTAGTTTACTCTGAGCTCTGATTCAGCCTCTAAGGGCTCCAAAATGACCAAATGTTATAATTAGGTCTATAATCTCCAATACACAGTTGGCTTCCTGTGTCTATTCAAGTAAAAATTAGTCCCTTTTTATAACACTTCAACCTCCATGGCTGAAGTGTTCAGGGCCTATCTCTTTTGGGTGGTAGGTCAAGTGTTCAAAATTGGCCGCCCTCCTTTCTAGGCACTTTGACTGAGTTTGAATTTACTCCTCCTTGTTTGGTGTACTTTGACTCCTCCTTGGGTGCTCAAACTTTGTCTTTTGTCCCACATGGCTGGGAATAAATGGATTTCATGCATTTAAAAATCTTGGCTCCTCCTTAGAAAGTGTCAACATCCCCCTTTTATGGGAGACTTGGTGCTAAGTGTTCATGCACGTTGTTAAATGCTAGCCTTGTCCTCTTCTCACATGCCACATGGAATGCAATCATGACCCATTCTAAATATTATCCCATGTGGTGTAACCAAAAGTTTATACAAACACCTATTGATTGCCACTTGTCACCACCTAATTGATCCACTTGGCGTGCCCTCATTGTGTCACGTCATCTTACGACACCAATTTATTACCTGTCGAACCAAAACTTTAGTGGCCTATAACTTTTGCATACGGATTCCATTTTGCAAACCATGAAAAACATCAAAAAGCTCTATAATGTTCCACCACTAAAACTCAGACTTGAAACCATTATCAAAACTCAATTTTTGATCAAGAGAGGAGCTTTCCTAAGTAGAAAGTAAAGAAAGACTTTTAGAAATCTCATTTTAATTTTCAATATGATCAGGAAAAAGTAATGGTAACTATGGAAGACCTTCATCAATTTCATTTTGAATTTCAATTAGAATGGGAGGAAGTAATGATAACTATGGAAGACCTTCAACAACTTCAATTTGATTTTCATTCTGACTAGGAGGAAGAATGGTAACTGTAAAGGAGCTTTTAACAATTTCAATTTTAATTTCACTCTGACTAGGAGGAAGTAACAGTAATTGTAGAAGACCTTCAACAATTTCAATATGATCAGGAGGAAGTAACAGTAATTTTGGAAGACCTTTAGTAATTAGAATTTGAATTTCAATCTGAATGGGAGGAAGTAACAATAATTATGGAAGACCTTTAGTAATTTTATTTTGAATTTCAATCAGAGCGACAGGAAGTAATGGTAACTTTAGAATACCTTCAACAATTTCAATTTGATTTTCATTTTGAGTGGGAGGAAGTAACGATAACTATGGAAGACCTTCACTAATTTCATTTTGAATTTCAATCAAAGTGGGAGGAAGTAATAGTAACTATAGAAGACCTTCATCAATTTAAATTTTATTTTCATTCTAAGTGAGAGGAAGTAATGGTAACTATAGAAGACGTTCAGTAACTCCAATTTTAATTTAAATCTAAGTGGGAGGAAGTAATGATCACTATGGAAGACCTTTAGTAACTTCAGTTTGAATTTCAATCTGAGTATAAGGAAGTAATGGCAATTGTGGAAGATCTTTAATAATCTAAAGTTCACTTTTCTCTAATCAAATGGAGTGGAGGGAGCAAAAATAGAAGGAGACTTATCTCATTAGGACATGCATGATAAGGAAAGCAAGGACAAGGAGGAGACAAAGATGTCCCAGTTTTGGGTAGATTGGGGGTAATCCATTCCACCACTAACATCCCTCATAATTTTAAATGGAAAGTTATGTGGGAGAGTTTTAGTGTAGAATACCTTTAGCATTCTAAATTCTAATTTGAGTAAGAAAACTAGAACACCTATTTTGACATGGATGGGAGCATAAGGAGTGGAAGGAGACTTATTTCAATAAGATGTGGATGAGAAGGAAAATAAGGGAAAGGAGGAGATGAATATGACCCATATCTAGGTAGACTAGAGCAAAAGTTTCTCACAAAACCTATTGGGATTTTTTGAAATCCCCTATCAAGTAGGAAGTGAATCTACCTAGGGTTTATATGAGGAGAATCTGGTCCCAAGAAAGTCTCAAGATTAGGAGTAGAAGACCTTCAACAATCTAAATTTTATTTTGATCTAGGAAACTAGAATAACATTGGGTTTTCTTTTGTGGTTCTTCTATGGGGTAGATGATGGAGGATCTCACTCCAAGATCTTTTTTGGAGGTAAGCTTGATATTAGAGGATCCCACTCCCCTAATTCTTTGAGTGGCATAAATATTATAGGATTTCATGCTTTAACCTCTTCTGATGGCTTGGACAAAGGTAAAATCCATTTATACCACCTAAGCACTATAAGTAATTTGGTTTATCTATTTATACCACCTGAGCACTGTAAGTAATTTGGTTAATCTCTAGTCCTTGATTAGGGTGGAAGATGGAGGATCCCACCCTAGGATTCTATTTTGGGGTAAGATGGATGTTAGAGGAACCCACTTTGATATTCTCATGAATGGCATGGTTATTAGAAAATACCGTGTTTTAAACTTATATGATTACTTAGACAATGGAATGATCCATTTACCTCATCCTAACACTATTAGTGTTTTGATCTATCTCAAAGTGATTATTTATGCATAATTTTGGTTTTTAGGAGTACCAAACTCTATGTAAGGCCTTTTGTTAGGTTTAAGAGGACTAGGGTTTTTAGTGGCCTCCTTTTGTAGTTTTAAAGTGGATGTTAGAAGATCCCATCCTTGGTCTCACTAAATTATAGGATCTCACAAAATCAGATCAGTTATGGACAAAGACTTTTTGGGGGCTATTTTTTTATTAAACCATTTTTGGTAGTGTGTAGGTTGGGTAAAAGACCTAGGTGGTAAAATACCTTCTCTAGATGGTCTTCTGTCTGACATTGTCTTCAAGAATGACATAACAAAGGGAGTCTACCATTTGATATTTATTTTTAATGATTTCAAGAACCTTAAAACCCTATTTATATGCTTTGTAAAGGTTGTGGTTCTAAGTGGGAAGATAAACCCACTTGTGATTTAGTTATGTGGTAGCTGTGTGGAAGACATATGCTTTTAGTTGAACTTATGTTATGTAGTTTTCTTCTTATTGTGTTTCACCAAGTTTTTGGAGCCTTAAAACTCTCTTATTTTTCCAAGATCATATGTACCTTCACTTCTCTTATTAATGGTTATAGTAACCTCAAAATTTTGTTGTTATGCATTGAATAAGTTATGAATCTTAGTGGGAATATAAACCCACTCATTATAACTATATTTTATGGAGGCTATGTAGAAGACCTTTATGGTGGAAGACCTCCTTCTCTGATGGATCTTTTGGTTTCAAGTGCCCTTAGAGAAGACATGATGAAGGGAGATAGCCCTTTGAGATTCATTATTTAGTAACACCTTTATGTACTATAGGTTACAAGATTTGTAAAACCCCTAATTGTGGGAACCCTTAAAACCCTCATGTTATCTAATATCACCAAGGTCATAAGTACCTTTACTTCACTTGTTAAAGGTTGGGGGAGCCTTCAAATCCTCTTTGTTGTACTCGATTGTTAGGGAAATTCTTTGTTACCCTCTTTGTTGTACCTATATGGGGGTCTAGTTATCAAAACCCTCACCTCCTTAGTTCATAGTTTTAGTTTCAAAATCGTTTTATTGAATCAAATTAAAAAGGTATAAATCTTCATTTGTGCATGTAAATCTTTGATTAGCCTCTTAGATGGATTGGTGGTAGTAATTTTATTAAAAAACTTGTAATTTGGAAGATATAGTGTTCAAAACCCATTATATCAACTTTATTATTTATTTATTTTTAATTTACGTTAATTTGAATTTTATTTATTGTTTACATGCAATCCTCTCATGTGCAAACCCCTCTCTAGTGTCATTTTTCTTCGACATTTGAACTAGTCAAAACCTAGTTGACCATAGCCATGCAACTAGTTAATTTATAGGTTTTGACACATTCTAGATGCATTGATGTGGTCAATTTTTTATTTTTAAGCCTCCTATTATATTTTTACACATCTTTAATCATAGTGTTTAGATAGTTGTTTATGTATGACACTTATGACACATAAATTAGGGATTTTTTCTTCAAATTTTCTACATTATTTGAATATATATGAACATCTATTACATGTTTACATTTATAAAATATTTTAGTATCAAATAAAATTAAATTTCACATTAAAAAAGGTTTATTTTTAATAATTACTCTTACATAAGTGTATTATTATGACACTTGTAACACCTTATTTTGTTGCAATATTTCATAATTTTCATTTTGTATAGCATTAATTTGAATAATTATTATTTATTTATACTCAAAATTTACTTTATTTTAAAATAGAGTATAAATTCTCATTAAAAAGTTCAATTTTTAATTTTTTATCTAGTTTTATATTGTCATTCTTAAATGGAAGTTATGGCTTTGCCTAACTTTGTACTAGTTAAATCTCAAATATTAATGATTCAAACTATAATATATGAAAAATTCATGTTAAATTAGATTTTATGACCTAAAAGTTATGAAACATTTTCATCAAAACTAAAAAAAGCTTCATTAGGATGACTTATGACACCCAAGATTTCAAATATATTTCAATGAGAATCTAAAGAATCCATGTTGATTTTATTATAGTGTTAGAGATGATTTCATACTCCATATTGACAATCAAATTCTCCTAGTGATTCTTGAAAACTCCAGGAATCTATGCATCATTATACTCATCTCTCTAAAATTACTATATTGATTCTTGAATTGTCAACTACACATATGAAAGGTGATGAAAAAATTGTTAATTTTCTTGTTAATATAAAGAATATTAAAGTTCAGTTAGATGGATGTGACTATAATATTATTCAATATAATATTTTTTATTTTATTATTTAAAATAACATTCATTAAAAATTTCATAATTTTATCTCAATTTCTAATTTAAAGTACCAAATAGAGTAAGATATCCAGATCTCACTACCCTATCAGCTCTTCTGATTCAAGAAGAGGAAGTGATGTCTAATTTTGATTCTAAAAAAAATGCCATTCAAACACTTCTTAATATAAAACTTATTTTTGATAATAATAAAAACTAGAAACTTAACCCTAATTCTACTTAAGGCAAAAACAAGAATAAACGATCTAGTAATAATAATTATAAACCTAAATTTTATGGAAATTGTAATTTGTGTGGTAAATATGATCATAGAAGGAAAAAATGTTATAATAATATAGATAGATTTAACAATAAATGTTCTAAAAATAACAAAGAGAAGAAATTTAATCAAAATAAATAGAATAATTAAAAATCTAATCAGAATAACAATCAAGATCATAATTCTAATGTTATTATTTTATATGTTGCTTTATTCACTTCAAATGAGAATGAATAGATTATAGATAGTGGTGCATGGCACCATATGACTTGCTTATTTAATATTTTTAATATTATAGATATAGCTTTTAAAATATTTTCTTAGGATATAATTAATTTTTAGAATTAGCTAATCAAAGAAAGACAAAATTTACAAATGTTATTATTAATGATGTTTTATATGTACCTAAGCTTAAGAAAAAAATGGTATATTATTCTCAACTTATGAATGATAATTTAATTGTAACATTACTTATAGATAACTAGTCAATTATAATTCAATCTACTTCTCTGATTGTTGAAGGTTTTCAAAATAATGGTTTATACATTTTTATTATTTATTTTGTATGTTTACTTTCAATCACATAGTAAGAATGAATTTCAATTATGACATAAAATATCAAGACTTGTTAATTTTAGACATTTACATGATATGTCTTATCATAATATTTATATTGGTTTACCTTATATCTCTTCTCATCATGAAACTTGTAAGGGTTGCTTATGTGGTAAGCAACATACTAATCCCTTTCACAAAAGTCATGATGCGAATTCCTCTCATCCTCTAGAATTAATTCCTAGTGATATTGCAGGACCTCTTGAATTTTTATCTCTTAATGGTATTTCATATGATGTTACCTTTATATATGATTATACTAGAATGATTTGGTCATATTTCATTAAAAAAATATGAAGTATTATCTAAATTCAATAAATTTAAAGCTATTGTTGAAAATATATCTAGTTTTTCTATTAAGAGATTAAGATATAATAATAGTGGTTAATACATTAGTAAAGAGTTTTATTATTTTTTTATTATTTATGTTATTGAAATTAAACTAATAACTCCCTATTCCCCTCGGCAAAATGGTATTGTTGAAAGGAAAAACCACATCATTATTGAGATGGCTAGAATAATATTGCATTTTGCAAATGTTCTTAGGTTCTTATGAGTCTAGGCCATGAATACTATTATTCATACTATAAATATAATTATTAAATTTTTTTGCATATTTATACCCCATTTATAATTGTGGTCTAAAAATAAACTCACTATGGCTCATCTTAGAATCTTTGGTATCCCTACATCCATATTTGTTCCTAGAGTTAAAAGAAATAAGTTTGATCTTACCTCTTATTCTTGTATTTTTTAGGTTATGGAGGTAAGACTAAAGGTTTAATAATATATGATATTTTTAAAAGATATATCATTGAGAATATCAATGTTATTATTCTCTAAAATCTTTTTGTGATCCCTCTAATAAACCTCCTCAATATACTCATTTTTATGAACCTACCTCTCTTATTTTTCCTTTTGAAGAAACAAATGCCCTAGAGGAAGTTGATCCATCTTTAGATAACTTATATTTTAAGTAAACCTTTGAGTTTCATATTCAAACTAAAATACATAAATGGATATAATCCCTAAATCAATCTTCTAATGTTGATAATCTTAATAAATTAACTAGGAGTCAATAGTCTTATCATGCCTTAATGATTATGTATGAATTCAAATCTCAATATTTTGAGGAAGCCATTCAGGATTATAGATGGAATGTTTTTATACAATCTGAGTTTAATACCTTAACTAAAAATTAGACTTTGGATATTCTCTCACCTCTACCTAAAAGGCATATTGTTAGTTGTAGGTGGGTTTATAAAATCAAGTATACTTCAATTGGTAAAATTGATAAGTTTAAACAACATTAGTCTCTCATGGGTTTACTAAGAAACCTAGGATTAATTATCTTGAAACCTTTGCTTCTATATAAAAAAATACTTTTTTTAGATTATTAATTGCTCTTGCAACCCAAAATGGTTATCTACCAAAAAGATGTCAAGAATGCTTTCTAAATGATAATTTAAAAGAAGAAATCTAATGACTCAGCCTAAACATTTCATTGATCTTCAAAAAGAAAATTATGTGTGTAATTTAAATAGATATTTATATGGTTTAAAATAATCTCCTTGATCTTGGTATTTTAAAATTACTTCTTTCTTAAAAGAACTAGGTTTCTCTAACTGCTATTTTGATAATGATCACTTTGTTAAAATTGAAAATGGTCATTTAATTCTTATTTTATTATATGTTGATGATTTTTTAAATACTGGTGATCTAAATAAATATAAGAATAAACTAAGTCAAATATTTTAAATGATTTATTTAAGCATTATGCATCATTTTTTAAGAATAACTATATTTCAAGATAAAAAATTCAATTATTGTATCATAATATCAATATGCACATAATATTTTAGTTAAGTTTAATATGATTGGTTATAAATTTACTCTAATCCTATTTAAATTGGTGTTAAATTTGATCCAAAACCTTATATATAAACTCCATTGGTAGTTTGATTTATATAACCATTAATAGATTAGATATTTCATATGTTTTTGGTGTTGTTTTCAGATTTATGCAGGATCCACATGTGGATCTTTGGAAATTAGCAAATAAAATACTCAGGTATATGAAAAGAACTATAAATTATTGTTTATTTTATTCTTACATTTATAATGTTAATTTATATTGTTATTGTGATACTAAATATGTTGTTGATATTATAAATTTCAAATCTAATTATCATTATGTGTTTAAGTTTAGTACAAGTGATGTCTCTTGGAATAGTAAAAAGTAACTTATTGTTTCTATATCTTCTACATAAATAGAGTATATAGGTGCTATGGAAGTTGATAAAGAATCCATGTGACTATGAATGTGGTTGGGAGAACTTTATTAGGATGTTTCTCACATTACCATCCTTCATTGTGATAACCAAATTTTTATAACTCTGAAAAAAAATCTAGTGTAGCACCAACAAACTAAACATATTGAAGTTCATGTGAATTTTATTTGAGATAAATTTCTCAATGGTGATATTGATATGTAGGTTTCTTCTACGAATGAACAAGTGGTAGATATCTTCACAAACCCATTTGGTGTTAACAAATTTTATTAGCTTTATGAAATGATGGGTCTCTCAGAGTTACCATTGAGGGGTAGTGTGCATGACAATGTCACTTCCTAACTAACATGTGTTCCTTATTCTCTATACTTATTATTGTAAATCACTGTAAAATTTATGTGGAAGTTATGATTATTTTAAACTTCATGTGGATTTATACTTTATTACCCTAATACATTAAAGTATACTTTGTAATAGAGGTCCTTATATTATAAAAGGATCCAAATATGTTTAGTTGATTATTCATGAGAAACTATGAGATGTAGTCTCATGATAATACTAGCCTAAACTTACTTTTGATTAGTTTATGGATTATAATTCTTTTTGTTTCAAAAGGTGATTTTTTTCATGATGAATTTTTTTAAATCCTTCAATTTTTTTACATAATATGATTCATTTAAGGTGACTATGAATTTTATCTCCACTTAACATTAAGGGGGTGTGTTAGAACAAATAATGTTTAAGTGGGTTTTACCCTTAAATTCTATGGTTAATAAATATATATGTTTAATGTATTAACATGAGGTAGTTTCATGTAAATAAATGAAATATATTTTACCATTAGTTCCTCAGGGAGAGGTTAGACCTGTTGGTACAAGGGTCCACCTCCACACCCTATCATTTAAAGAGATTTTACTCTTTGTAAATATTAATTGAATGTTATTATTTTTTTACATAATTTTGTGAAAAATATTATTATATTTTCTTATGGAAAATACTTTTCTAAGAAGAGTTTTGTGAAGAGGCTATTTGAGAAGGAATGAGAAGAAGAGGATTTTATGTATTGATGTGTTTCAATATTAAATAATCATTGTGGATTTTTTACTTTCTTTGGAGGTTTTCCCACCTAATATTTGTGTCACTATATTCATTGATCTTTGTTTATTCTATACTTTTATATATCAATACCTTATAGATCCTATCTCTACATCATATGTTTATGTGAAATTTATCAGATGATATTTTACATCTTGATCAGAATGGTATTGTCCCTAATTTTACACAAGGCATTGATTATTTTATCAATTAATCCCATTATACATAAGATAAATATTTTGGCAATTGATAGTATTCCAATATTGTGTAGAATGGGCACATGCTCATTATGAACAGTATAAGAATAATATGAACATTCACATTTTAATCAATATTCTATAACATAAGTTTAGGGTAATTTTTCAGTGGAGAACTAGACATGATAGTATAACACAAAACTTTACATTGTTACTATGACATCATTAAACCTTAAATGTATATGCATGAGGATGATAATTGATAGTATTCTAATCTTGTGTAGAATGGGTACATTACCATTTTGAATAAGATAAGAATAATATGAACACCCAAATTCTAACTAATATTATATAACATAAGCTTTGGAGGATCCTTTAGTGGAGTATTAGACATAATAGTATATCACAAAACCTTGTGGTAATATCATAGAATTAAATATCTACATATGTCATTCATGGTATAATCGATTGTACCTAGCATCATCTCAAAAATAATTAAAATTCAAATGTATATGCATTAGGATGGGATGTGTCTATCTGATATTAAACTTATATTATTATACTTGATCTTAACTATGCATTGTAATAAAGTGGAGATGATATTTTATATCTTGATTAAAATGAGCTTGTACCTATTTTTACACAAGATATTAAGAATTTTATCAATTAATCTCATTCTACAGAAGATAAATATTTTTGGCAGTTGATAATATTTCAATCTTGTGTAGAATGGGCACATGCTCATTTTGAACAAGATAATAGTAATAATATAAACATTCTCTTTCTAAACAATATTTTGTAATAAAGCTTGGGGGATTCTTTATTGGAGTACTAGACATGATAGTATAATTTAAAATCTTACAATGATACCACATCATTATTAGACTTGAAATATATATGCAAAAAGATATCATGTGTAGGAGACCCAATGATGTGGGGATCATCATACATAATGAAAAGCCTCATGCCTCTAAGTCAATGGGATCATGCCACATGGCATGATCTTGGGGACCTAATGACATCAAAAAAATTGTATAAATAGATAACCCTATAGGTGAGAAGGATCACAATATGTCACCATATGGTGACATATCACTACTCCACTACTCTAGGGGTGGTTGTATATTCAACTAACCCTCCAAATGAGTAGGTTATTAGGATTATGTCACGTGGAAACTTCCCACTACTTTTTAGTCTCGAGAGTGGCCATATAGTTAGCTAACCTTGTGGGAAAGTGGGTTAGTAGGATCGTGTCACATGGAAAAATCCTCTTCTCCAATACTCAAGGGGTGGTTGTATAGTCAAATAACCCTATGGTTAAGTGGAATAGTGGGATTACACTACATGGAAACATCTCACTACTATGTGGTCTTAGGGATGGCCATATAGTTAATTTGCCCTTCAAGAGAGTGAGTTATATGTATTGTACCACATGGTGACATCTTGATACCCCACTATCCTAGGGCTAGAAAGGCAAGACTAGACAATGGCAAATGTCAAGTGAAATAATGATGAAATTTCATGTAGAAAGAATGTTTTTTGAGTGGAAAATTTTAAAGATCATTGACCAAATCAGCATGCTAAGTCAAAAAAAGTGCATGAATTCAAATTGATGGCCATCTGGACATGATAGTATAACATAGAGTTACCTTGAATTAGTATTATGACATCATTAGACCTAAAATGTATATATGAGGATGATAATTGATAGTATTCATATCTTGTATAGAATGGGCACATGCTCATTCTAAATAAGATAAAATAATATGAATATCCACATTCTAACTAATCTTCTATAACACAAGATTTTTGGATTATTTAATGGATTATTAGACATAATAGTATACCATATAACCTTATGAGAGTATCATGGCATTAAACAACTATATATGTCATTCAAAGTATAAGTGATTGTACCTAATGACATCCTATAGAGAATTAGACCTTAAATGTATATGCACGTGGATGAGATGTATCTATTGATATTAAATTTATATTATGTTTGGCATTAACAATGCATTATAATAATGAAGATGAAACCAATTTATCAAATTAAGCATGATATTGACATATATACATGAATTAATTCAATGGTATATTAATAAGAATTGAATTACATGTCATTATTCTATAATTTGTGGGATCTCACAGAGAATTAAACCAAAAATGTATATACATAAAGATAAGATATGTTGTTTGAT
Organism: Torreya grandis; assembly: GCA_037957365.1. Taxonomy (NCBI): domain Eukaryota; kingdom Viridiplantae; phylum Streptophyta; class Pinopsida; order Cupressales; family Taxaceae; genus Torreya; species Torreya grandis. Next base: position 295,445 of record JARHVA010001619.1, on the reverse strand, counting down.
ATTAAATTTGTATTATTATATTTTATTTTAACAATGAATTGTAATTAAATAGACTTATATAATAGACATATTGAGCATGATAAAAAAGATAGGATCAATATTCTTGTCTACTTTAGAATGGATAGTTTCTATTTGTAGTCTTCTTAAAATCTGTGTATTATCATCTAATTAGAATGTACAATGTTCATATTCTTAATCCTACTATAAATTATAAATTATTTCCATTATAAATAATTAATTAAGCCCATTCCACATAAGATAGGATCAATATTCCATTGTTTTGCAATAGGCTGCCTATTAAGCCTTTTCTAAAAAAGATAGGATGAATATTCTTATCTTATTCTTACTTAATTACAACACACACAAAAAAGTGGAATTTATATATATATATATATATATATATATATATATATATATATATAATGGTAAAATACTATGTATTTTAATCTTTTTAAAATTTCACATTAATTTTTAGGTTCAAATGGTTATATTAATTATAAGTAAATTGAAATGTAATTAAAAATAATATCTAGACTTCAAACAATTTGACTTATATTGCTCAAATTTATTTTATACCTTACATTTATTAAATAATAATAATTAATTTATATAATTGTTTTAATAAAATATATCCAAAGGAAAATATTTCCTTTCAAATGTTAAAACATTCCTTCAATCGATGATAAAGATAAATAATTAGTATCACCATTGTCTTTAAATCATGGCATTATTCAAAGAAAATCAAACTCACTTTCTTTAGAACTTTCAAATCAAGATGGGATTTGAAGCATGATTTCCTTAATGGTTAAATGAAGCATGTGATTTGAAGTTCACATTATAATATTTGCTAAATTGTCATATTTTCTTAAAAGTTTGCAAATTGATTTCAAATCCAGTAATATTATACACATACAAAAGGTATGTGCCACTTTTACCAAAATATAATGCTTGAATACAAACAATCTTATTCCTTTTTAATTTTTTAATTAATATATTATAGGTATGTGTTAAAATAATTTGTATGATTAGTTTCATTTATAGGCATATCCTTTTTATTAGTACTAATTATGCTCCTAAATAGATTTGTGGACATTTCAAAAAGATTTTATGTAGGTACTATTGACCAAATTTTGATCCCAAGTCAAAATTGGTCATCCCCTCTAGGTTGAAACCTCATAGGGTTGTAAAAAACTTATCATGGTCATAAATGGTCTTAAATAATTCTATATGGTCATATTTGTCCTTGTCTAACCTTGTCCAAGGTTTAGTCTTATGTTCACTTATCTAGTCTTAGGGGTCAATTATAAGGTCTTGGAATTTTCAAACATGATAAAAGGTTTAGTATTGTATAAGGTAGTTATAAAAGGTTATTGAGGTGTTAGTAATTTCATAATATCATGCACTAACCTTTTATTTGACTCTCATACATAAAAATGTCAATTTGGTCACTTTCTGGTCCATGTGGAGGAGTTAAACATACCATTACAAGAAGTCAATGTTTCAAGAAGATTCCCAATGTCACTAACATCAAAAATGGGTTAGATAATGTTTAGGGATAGTTAGATACTAACAACATCTATAGTTAAATTCCTAAAGGACAATTTACAATCACTTTTTGGGCACTTGTATGACATTGCAAGATCATATTTCAATTAAAAATAGTTTATAAATGTCTCTTGGGATCTTTGAGATTCTTTTACAAATTTTTAATGATTTTTAATTTGAACTGACACTTCAAACACTCTTTCTCATCCATCTCTACCTTCACAATTTCATGAAGGTAAATTTGAACTAAATAGTACGACCATGAGAGAGAGAGAGTTAGGAGCTAAAACTTTGGCCACTATTATGGGTCATAGTGATATTGAAATTAATGACATTGTTTTTCATATTTATGTCCTCTTTTTTATGAATAATCACTAAGAGTGATAATAGGTCACTATGTCATATCCATTCAAGAGGGGTCTATTCTTTCATTTGTTTCTCCACTTTAGAATTTTATGGAGAGGAATAGTTTTGAGGGTTGTTTATATAGGTTAGATATATTATTTTTATGGTGATTTCATCAACTAAATCATCTTTATGAAGTGCCTTCTCTTGGAGGAAAAGTATCTTGGTGTGCAAGGTCTTTCAGACAATCTTGCTACAAGTTTATATTTTGTCTTCATGGTGGTCACTTTAAAAGGTTTATAATGATTCATCACTCATGTTATATCCCTTAGTTTCATGGATTTTATGTGATTTTGTATAATATGTTTTTTATGTCCATATTTTTCAAGTGTGATGTTCTTTGAGACATGGTTTGTGTTTAAATAGTATATTGTAGGTATGATTCCCAATTTGGCTCAAGTACTAGTAATATATCATAGTAAAATGTTATGAGTTAAAATTTCACTATTGGAATCATGAGAAATTCAAGATGGTAGTCTAATACACCATCTAATGAGAAGTCATAAGTGTTTCTTTAATAAATAGGTATGTATAGACTATAGAAGCATATTGAAGATGATCAAAGCCATGGTGGAGACTTGATGCATATATTCATGTGTCCTTTACTACCCTACTACCATAATAAAATTGTTCAAATGGACTAAAAGCTCCAAGATAACACACAAAACATATATATGGGCTGGCTATACCTATAATTTTGTACCAACTATAAGGTGAGTTGGAGATGACATGATACTTGTTCAAGAGCTCTATGATACCTTGAAAGAGTAACAAGAATGTGAGTAGTGATTTGATAGTGATGATAATCTAAGGAACTCAAGAAATGGATATTTGTATCCCTAAACAAGTAAATGAGACTTACATGTCCTAAGCCTGTAGGTCCTCATTTTGGATGAAATCAAGATCAATTTTAGGCAAGAATAATCCAAATAGGAGAACCTTACCTCAAGGCAGATGAAGATAATGGCATAGCTCATCATATAACACTTAAGTGATTGAACAGTCTAATGAAGGTCAAATGAGACTGAGTTCATAATCATAAGAGACCACCTACAAGTTTGTATGAAAGAATCACGTGAGAAATGAATTTAAAATGGTAAAAGGATATCTTGGAATCTAAATGAATAAAGAATTTAAACCCTTTAGTTTGGATATCTTCAATCATTATGACAAGTAAATGAACTAAGTTCAAGACTGTATGTTCAAACCTAACCCTAATGAGAACCTACAATCATGGTTTTAAAGGTGTGAGTTAAAATGAATACAAGAGAGAGGTAGAGGTGTTTGAAATGTTTTTTAAATTTAACTGAGACTACAAAAAAGTTCAAGATCATTGAGAAAGTTATTGGTATAAAGGTGAGATCTTGAAGACATAGAGTACAATCAATATAGTCTCTAGCACCTATGGCTATAAGTTAAGACAAGTTAGTGCTAAACCTAAAGGTAAAAACAAAGGTGTTTGAAAGGACTCTGAGGTCTACCTCAAAGATACTAATAGGTCATAAGGTTATTTTGAAACATGATGAAATGAAAGAAGGCTAATCAAGGTAGAGACCAAATCCCTCTACACATAGTTAAGAAACCACATATAGCCAAGCCCAATGGATAAGGATTGAAGATGAATAAAGTTGATAGCATTAAAAACCTATGAAAAAGTTAAGTATAATATTTTTGAGTTGAAACATATTCAAACTAAATCTGCCTATTAAGGTGGATAAACAACTTAGGTTTGATCATTGTATGCATAGAGAGCATCACATATAGGCCTGCTTAGTCTAGGAAAGGAATCATCCTTAGAAATAGAAGGATTAATAATTTTTATAACTATGTATTAAATTTTTCAAATGGGATAATTTTCCTTAACTTATTAAAATAATTATCTTGAACCCCACAATGATATCTCATGATAAATACCTAGAAGGTCTAAATGGGCTCAAGATTTCTTTTTTCATGGGTAGATATAAAATAAACATCTCAACACTTAATGGAGATTGATAAATTAAAGTTTGAGTTAGTTTTTTTACCTTTAAATATCTTGTTGAGATCACTAAAGCATTACATATTCAAATTACCTAAGGAGTTTCGAAAACCCTGTAGTTACTTACAAACCCTGCCAGTCATGAGGTAAGTTGATGTTTTGAGGCCTCTATAGGAATAGTTACACTATGAAAATGGGTATAAAGGATGGTCATGAGTGTAAAAATATATAAATGGTTATTTATAATCCATAAAGGTAGTGTATATACCCACTCTTTTTATATCAAGCCTTACCCACTCTATTGGCAAGGGTCAATCTTGTTCACCAAGAGAGAGATATGTCAAGGCTCTCCGAGTAGGGTTAACTACATCCTGATACATAGAAGCTTCAATCACCTCAAATAACATGGATAAAAAAATAAAAATAACATTTCATATGAGGATCACCACCTATAAGGGTCCCTAAAGGCCAATGTAGACCTACATCTACACCCTACGGTCCTAAAAAAGTGACTATGTAAAGAGACATAGGGAAAACAAATGACTTGGATGGGATAAAATGAGTGAATTAAGGGATTAATTGATTAATTTAAATTCAATAAAAAGTGTTTGAGTGACTGTATTACTCCCTTCAAGGATATAACACATAAAATATAATCATTAGGTCTTTAGGCCTAGTACATTCTTTAAGGCATCCATGTTTGAAGACTAAGGATAAGAGCATAAAGAGGTGAATGGAGGCATAAGAAAAATTATATAACCTTATTAAAGTGTTTTTAAAGTTAATAGAGGTATTGGTTTGTAGAGGTAAACCTAGAGATGACCATTTTGTCCTAGAATTATTGTTGGAGTGCATAGAATGCATATTTGCTACCCGAGGAGTACCTTCTCACACTCATATATTTCATGAGGATTTGCATGGGACCTAGTGGTTATTGGATGTGTTAGAGGGCTCCCATAAAAAAATATTATGGCATTATGAGGATAAAGAGGGTCTATTCTTTATGAACAATCCTTAAGAATGAAACATGCCTAAAACCCCCTAAAACCCTAATAGTGGCTAGGCAAAAAAAATGGAACTCTAATGCACATATAATTCTATATTTTGATTTGAAACCTCTTGAATGTTTTTTATTACTCTAATTATGTTCTCCACATGTACTTATTTCATGCTTTTAGTTGTATGGATTGCCATAAATGCCCTATTTTTCATGTTTTTTGGTGTTTTTAAATTTTATAAGAAGGGGAGAACTTACCAATCATTAGATGAGGTAATTTAGTATGTGTCATACCTAATAAAGTCCAAAAATTTTAATAGTATATTTTTTATGTGGTCAAACAAGGCTCATAATGGGCCTAAAAAGAAAATAGATGGCTAGGTCATTTCATGGTTTGCATACTTCCATAGGGTCTTAAGGCCTTAAAATTAACATGGTGTTTGTTTATATCCTAATTAAAGTTATTCACATGATTTTTTATTATTTCACGTGTGGGAGAGGTCTGGAGGAATAAAATAGGGTTCTAGACAAAGAGGCTTAATTAAGGACTAATTAAGGAGAGAAAAACATAAAAAATGGACTTCCACTCAAATTAAAGAAAATAAATTTGACATGTAAATTTAATTCCATAATGGGTCATATAATATTCCCTTATTTTTTTTCACCCTCTGTATATTGTCCTACACAAGGAGGTTTACAATTTTTTGGGGTTATAAGGAAAATAGGCCTAATGAGGGCTTAAGGAGAAAAATGAGTTATTTGAAGTTGTTTCAAGAACCAAAATGGTTTGATTTAGGGATGATAACATATTTTAAGACCATAAATAGATATAGGATGACTTGAAGAATATGAACTTGAGTTTTTGGCCACTTGGACCAAGCTAGGCATGGGAAATGAAGTCTCAAGATAACTATGCATATGAATGACGAAATGTAAAATAAAATGAGTTTATTAAGGCATGTAAGTTGCCCATTGAGTTTTATTATCTCATTTCATGGTGAATTAATGACTCTAAATTCTATTTATCACTCTTATTATGTAAGGAGAGGCAATTTTCAAAAATCTAGTCAAGGTATCAAGCCAAATTCTAAATCCTATGCCACATGGAGGGTTAGAGAATATTCAAGAGTGAGACACATGGCCTTGGAAGTTTATTTTGACTATATCATAACTCCCTTTTATTTTTTTTAACTCACATGGACAATTGTCAATCCTCTTTTACTACACCCCTCTCTCTCTTCACACTTCTCTATATAAGTAGCCACTTTTGGCTTTGTAATCAATCCACCTATAGTATGGTGAAGCCCTAATAATTTGAGTACTATTTTTGCCTTTGAATAAAATATTTCAAACTAGTTTTTAGTTCTAAACTTGTTTTCTAAATGTTTGAAGTAGTTCATATTTGAATGATAAGTGATAATCATCTATCCTTGTGTTTACCTTACTATTTCATGTTTTGTGAAACTACTATGCTTTGTAATAGGTCAAATGTAGTGTAGTTAGTGTTATTGTATGTCTAAAAGTTTAATTAAGTGTATTAGAGTCTAAAATTAGGTATATTTTTCATCAACTTTGAGAAGTTCATTGCATCTTACCTCCATGATGAAATACTTATGTTAGAGAAACCTTTGATGTTGAAGTCAATTTTGTGAATCACCCTTCATAGTGCAAGTACATGGTAGTATTATGGAGATTAACTTGGGGATCACCTCATTAGGTTAGGTTTATTTCATGTTTATATATCCTTTTTCATTTCAATAAGTTAGTATCATAGGTGATGAGATCAAATAGACATATCAAGGGAGCTAGCCCTTCAATCTAGAGGTTTACCCCTACTATAGACAACCCAAAGGTCTAGGGGTAATCCCATTATTTAACTCATTTTGAGTATGATTTAAATAACTCTAAAAGGGTGAAAAATTGAGTGATAATAGTTCTAGCATGATTAGTGGGATGATTTTCCTAATCACTTCTTGTCAAGGTGAAGTTTGGTCTTGACAATATCATAATTGTAGAAAGGTTTCTTACTCAGAATTTGGTGACTCCACTAAAGGTATAACATCTAGTTTTAGACCAATTTATTATTTATTTTTCTTATGCTTCATGGTCACTACTATATCAACTTATATTATAGGTACTCATTTATCAAATCCACTCCCTCATCCTGAGCTTCCTCTTTAAGTTGAGTGTCTTGAACCTTTCTTGGCACTTGAGAATATTTAAGAAGAGCTTAAAGAGCAAGAGGAATTTGAAATTCAAGAGAGTGAAGAAGAGATTTAAGGTAACATGTATATATAACTTGATTTTCCAAATTTCAATACTAAAAATCCTATAAAACTTGTTGCCTATGATGATATTCCTCCTAATGCCACAAAGAGTGTCCCTTATTTCAATGGGGAAGGTCCTATCACCCAAAGTGAACACATTAGAGACATATCTAACTTATATAATTTCCATAATATTACAAAAATCAACATTGTAATCATATTTCTTATCATTTCCCTTAGGGTAAAATCCCTTTATTGGTATATAACTTTTCTAGGAGGATGCATTACTATGTTGGATGAATTTGGGGAGTTTTTTACTTTAAGGTTTGAGGATAAGAGTGATCATACATCACTAATCCATCAATTGAATGTCATCTAAAAATTGCATAAGGAATCCATGCATGATTTCAATGAAAGGTTCTAAAAGAAATGAAATAAGCCTCCACCTCCAATGAGACCCCTTGCAAGTTTTCTTTTCCCAACTTATCTCAGAGTTATTGGTATTGATATAGTTATCATGTTGCAATACATGGGAGGATATGATTTATTTGATGCCTATGATATAACTATTATAGCTGAGAATGGTTTGATCCCTCCAAAAGTCTCAATTCCTATCTTGCATAACATGCCTACTAATCCTCCAATCCTTACTCTAATTCCAAATCCAAATAACAAGTCTAAATATACTCCAAAGAAACTAGATGATGTAATTTATTAGAAATAAAATTATAAGACCTTAGAAGCTCAAACTAGAAAATCAAGTCAATAATTTAGAGCTCAATAAAACTACTAATATTACCCTCCATAATAAAATATATTTCCACCTTAGAATAATATTCAGTGGAGGGGACAAGGTCAACCTAATTTCAATAGGACACATAATGTCTATGATCTGAATTATGATCCTATAACAAGAACCATGGTTCTAGTCCATAACAACCTAGTTCAAGGAGAAGAGTGGCCAAATTATTGTGAGTAGCCTCAAGGATAGTACATGAACTATAATGAAGTTGAAGTTCAAGCTTTGGTTACTCAAGGAGGGACTACTCCTTACTAAACATCATAATATGAAAACTCTATGCAAACCAAATCAAATGGAGAATGTGGTAATCAAGGAGCAAGCTTTATAAACTTACAAATGAAAGATACATTTGTCTTTAATGAAATCACCTCAGTTAAAAACAACACAAGGTCAAAGAGAATATATTTGTGATATAATAAAGATGCGGATACAAGTAAAAATAATCCTCCTTCAAGGCAATAAGGTATGAATGCAAATGTGTCAGCCTTTACAAATCCTACACCTCTTCAAAATCATAACTTGAGAAAGGTGATCAAACCTTAATTGCCTCAAACTCAAGGTACCTAATTACCTCCAAGGATGAAATAAAAGGTTAGTATATCTCATTTTAATATCAATGATGATTTGAAGAACACAAATACAAACATATCCCTTTGAGATGTACTCCATCTGCCTGGTCAAAAAGAGTTACTTCAAGAGTAGTTATCCCAACTCCATATTTCTCCCCAATTATCAAAGCATATTGGTGTAACCCTAAAAAATAAACCTAATAATATTGTTAAACCTTCCACCAAGTCTAAATAATCCCCAACTTTATACCTTACCTTAATTGTGGGAGATAAGATGGTTCATAATTGTAGTGTGGATAGTGGGGAAAACACTTTAGTTATGCCTAAACTAGTTTTAGACAAGTTGGGCTTGAATTATGAACCGTATAACAAAAGAGTGTTGTATTTTTATGGAACACCAACAAAGATAGTAGGTCTCATCAAAGTTTTTAAATTTTTCTTGCATGACTACCCAAGTATTCCAATTCTACAAGACATAGTGGTGGTGGATCTACCTACACACTTTACTATTTCCCTATCAAGAGACTTCACTACCAAGATAGGAGGGTATGTTTCTATTGATTGGTATTTATTGGATTTTATAACAATGTATGGAGCTAAGGTAACAATAAGAACATATAAATTGGCCAATTTCCACATTAAAACATATGTGGAAGCTAGTTCTAATCTGAATTGCACTATCAATGAGCAAGAAAAGCATGCCATAGATGATGGATCATCTTCAAAATTTAAATATATTTATAATCTCTTATTAGATTAATATGGTACTAAGACCTATGAGTATAATACCTATTATTTAATTTAAGATACAAGCCTTGGAACATACATCATTCATGATGAGGTTGATGAACATTTTGAGGCAACTCTTGATGGTCCTCTTCAACAAGATGCATAAGATAACTATCTTCTTCACATAGATGATGATTTTCAAGTGTAATAGAACATGGTAATGAAGAGGGTGAAATTTTTCCTTCCCAAAATGAAAAATATCATGAGTATGATAGTGATGAAGGAGATGATGATTTATGGTAGCAGTTTCATGCTATAATTTAATAATTTGAACAAGGCATCTCTCCCTCAAAATAAACATGATCTTGATAATAAGGTTATTGGTGGACTTAATGAGCATAAAAAAGTATGTCAAGTAACTATCAAAAAAGTTGTTGTCTTGGAGGAATGAAATAAATCCAAGGAAATAAATTTTGAGATTGAAGGTAAGCCTAAGCCTCAATATGATATTGACTCACTTGTAAATATTTTTGGCTAGCTTGAAGGCAAGTATGATGGTCCTAGACAAAAAGTACATCATGATATAGATGAAAGTGAATTTGATAAATGTTTCATGACTCCAAATAAGGAGATTAAAAAGAACCAAATGATCAAGAAGGAGATAAAATAGGCTGCATTATCAAACAAACCTCAAGGAGAGCTAGAAGGACTATTCAATGGAATTTCAAGTGATTCACTTGCAGCTAATAGAGGTCCTAAAAGTGATATGTCCTTTGATCACCTTCACAAGAAATTTTTCTTTGAAAAACATCCATCATATGGTGATTTATTCTCATAGATAAATTGTGACTCAAGAAACATCCTTTTTGATCCTGGTTAAAGCAATAAAAAGTGTTTCATCATCTCAAACATGTTTTGAGGTTTGTACACAACAGGTTAGGTGTGTTGTTTTGAGTATTTTGTGTGCTTTTCCCTAAACTCCTTTGGAATAGTGTGTGTTTTTTTATTTTTGTGTGTTTTGTGTGAGTTTTAAGTATTTATAATTCATATCAATTTTATATTGTATCATAAGAATGACTCCATTTCCCAATGAAAGGACAAGGCTACTGGTCTATTAGCATTGCATGTATGCTCTGATGTAGGAGCATTATTCATAGGAATATTTTGAAATTAAATTATAGTTTATTTGGATGAATTTTGGTTTGTATATGATTTTGAGGGCCTTTAAATTGGTCAACCATATTTATATTTCAAATTGGTAGTTTAGAATTGCTCTTAGATAGTTTGAATTTCAAATTATTAGTTTTCCTACCAAAACCTTGTTATTCAAAAATTTGAATAGTTTGCATATGGTTAGTATTAAAGAGGTAATTAAATGGATTATTATATATTTTAAACATTTTTTAACACCTATATTGATCCCTTGAATTCATTTCAAGGGTCTTAGGCTTCACATGTACATAAATCCAATGTTGGTTTAAATTCCATGCTTCTAAACTTATCTTGTGACTGTTTGAAAGGTCCCTCTAGGTATTTACATTAGTTATATGACATATAAAATAATTTTTGAAGAATATGTCATTTTTTCATGTTTTAAGGACATAAGTTTCAAAGGAATAGAGGATAACCCCTGGTTTTTACAAATTGACACCTACAAACCCCTATTTCCTATGTTTACTCATTGTATGGTATTGAGTGTGAACTATTATGAAATAAATGGAATTGCATGTATCTTTAAATTTTAAATAAAGGTTTTGGTGATTTTATTGAATGTATTTTTATGTTATTATAAATTTTTTTTCATAGAATCTTGTTATTTGTTTTCCAACAGTGACACAGACATGTAGCATGATCTTTTCTTACACAGTCAAACACAAATCAAGTTAGAAATCTTGAACAGTGGATTGGTAAAAGGTTTCCAAGGGTTATAATAGTTTTTTAATTCTAAGATAGATCCTAAAAACCTTTAAAAATGGTAATAAAATTTGTATATCACTTTCAAGGCATTTATTTATGCTCTCGGGTCTATTCAGGGGTAGAAAATCCTTAAACTAGGGTTTTGATCATATAGAGAGTTCCAACAGTAAAAAAATTCTCAAAATTTGTAATCTAGTATATTTTAACGTAATATAAATTATTCAATATGTTCTAGACCTGTATGGTATTTTTGGTATGATCTATATAGGACTATGTTGTAAAATCCTAGAAAGAGGACTAATTCAGAAGGTTTAGAGATAGAAAGTGGGTCTAGAGAGAGTTTGACCTTAAAATTTGACATAAGGGTGTAACTAGATATAGGTTAATTAGAACTAATCTCAAAATATATTGATTAATTGTAATCTTTATTTAGAATTCAAAATACAAGAAAAAAGGCTACTAGAGTGGTCTAAAGGCCTAGGAAAGTTTGTAAGGAAGGCAGAGTTGAGACTTGTAACAAAGTTGGTCTATATAATTTTAATATCAAAGAGAATAAAGGAAATCTAGAAGCAAGTGTGAGAGAATATATTCCTTGGAAGAGAGAGAATCTAGTACTTATTTGACAAATTTCCTGAGTAAGAGTCAAGATTTCACCAAGAAGGAATGCAACAGGTGAGAGAGCAGTAGCCTTGAAAATGGGGGATGCCATCTTGAGAGAGTTTAGGAACCTTCAGGTCAATTTTTATTCTAGGATCACATTATTCAAGGCTAACTAGAGAAGAGGATTGGTCATAGGTGATTTGAGTGACCAAGAGGAAGATGAACCCCAAGCACCATAATTAGAAGAAAGACAGAGAGAGATAGAGGAGAGGATGTTTAAAAGACTACTAAAGGTGGTGAAAGGATAGGTATCTAAACCAAAATTTTATTTTCTAATATATGTAGGTAGTCTCAATGAGGAATAACTCTTTGATTGGATAAGGGAGTTTGATAAATACTTTGATTTTGAAGATGTCTCAAAAGAGCAACATGTGAAGTTTGATAGAACTAAGTTGAAGGGCCATGCATCCATATGGTGGGAATATATCCAAGATGAGAAAAGGAAGAAAGTTAAAGACAAGATCAGGTCTTAGAATAGGATGGTGGTAAATTTGAAAAGTAAATTATTTCCTAGTGAATATATCACTAATTCGTACAATAAGCTACAAAAACTGAAGCAAAAAGAGATGGGGTGAGAGAGTACACTAAAGAGTTATAAAAATTAAGTATCATATTAGGTCATATGGAGGATGGAAATGATAAGGTGGCAAGATATCTCAATGGCTTAAGGTATAACCTACAGGATGAATTAAGTCTACCTAGTCCTAAAACACTTAAAGAGTGTTACTAGTTGGTATTGAATGCTGAAGACAAACAAAATATATATCAAAACCAACAAAATAGAGGAAGGGGTAGAAGTTTTATAGGTAGAATACAATAACGGTGTAGAGTATACTCATAAATAAGTAATCAATGAGAGTCTAATAATTCACAAGAGCATCCCTCTAGTTGAAGAGGTGGTTTTATAGGTAGGAGACCTTATAATATAGGTAGATATGCATCTATGGGTGGAAGATCAAGTGGATTTGTAGGGATATGTTTCAAGTGAAATAATTTTTCTGGTCATAATTCATGGGAATTCCCAAAATATCAACCAATAGGGAGTCCAAGAACTAATGGGAGAAACCAGATTGCATAAGGAGTTAAATAGGAGAGTGTTTACTCTCCATCACTTATGGAAGAGTTGGAAGTTGGAGAATCATTACTCATGAGGAGGGTGATAATAAAGCCACCTAAGGTGAAGGAACCACCACAAAGGAAGACTCTTTTTAGGATATTTTACAAATTCCAAGGTAAGTGTTGTAAAATGCTCATATATCTAGGAAATATGGATAATCTAGTTTCAGTGGAAATGGTTAATAAGCTTAGGTTGAAGAAGCTACCTCACCTCACACCATACAATGTCTCATGGTTGAATAAAGGTGATCAATTCGTGGTAAGTGAGTAAATTTGGGTAAATTTTCAATTTGGAAGGTATAAAAATAAGGTGCTTTATGATGTCATCCTAATAATGGATGTTTGCCATGTAATTCTTGGGAAGCCTTGGCAATATGATAGGAAAACCACTCATGATGGAAGAAGGAACATGTACACTTTGGTCAAAAATGGATTTAGTCATACCTTACTTCCCATGAAGGATGAGGAGAATGATCAATAAGTTAGCTCACATGTGATGATGGTAAGTGGTAAAGAATTTTTAAATGCCATGAATGAAGAGGAATTAGGCTTTGCTTTGGTAGTCAAGCCTAATAATATTATGATATCCATAAATATCAATTAGTTTCCCTAAGAGATCTAATATATGTTGAATAAATATGCAAAGATAGTTGTTGATGAGCTGCCCAACACACTACCACCTATGAGAAACATAACACATCACATAGACTTTGTACCTAGAGCAAGTATACCTAACAAGGCAGCCTATAAGATGACCCCTTAAGATAATGCTAAGATGAAAAGACAAATGCAAGCTTTTATTGATAAAGGGTTGATCAAATAAATCCTTAGTCCTCATGTAGTGCCTACAGTGTTGGTGACAAAGAAGGAAGATGAGTGGAGAATGTGCACTGATTCCAGGGCCATAAATAAGATTAGTATAAGATATAGATTTACACTTCCTATAATGTATGATTTGATGGATTAATTGAGTGAAACAAACTAATTTTCTAAGATTTATCTCAAGAGTGGGTACTACCAAATTAGAATCAAGCAAGGTGATGAGTGGAAGACTGATTTCAAGATAAATGAAGGTTTATATGAGTGGCTGGTCATGCCATTTGGTTTGACCAATGCACCAAGTACTTTTATGATATTAATGAATGAAGCTCTTAATTATTTCATAAGCAAGTTTTTTGTGGTGTATTTGGATGACATATTTATCTACAACCATATCAAGGAGGAGCATTTTCACCATTTGGATCTAGTCATGAGGAAGCTATAAGAAGAAAAGTTGTTGATCAACCTTAACAAGTGTGAATTCATGAAGTTAGAGTTATTATACCTTAGCTTTGTAATATCACATAGAATAAGGTAAAGGCAATCATGGAGTGTCCAACACCTAAGACAATAGGAGAGGTGAGAATTTTTCATGGTCTTTCAATATTTTACAGGAAGTTCATAAGGAATTTCAGTTGGATATGTGATCCTATCATAGACACCATCAAGGGAGACAATAAAAAGTTTGTATGGAATGAGAAAGCACAAAAGAGCTTCTAATAATTGAAGCAAAGAATACTAGATTAGCCAATACTAGCATTACTAGACTTCAATAAGGTGTTTCAAATTAAATTTGATGCAAGTGGAGTGTAAATAGGGGTTGTACTAATCCAAGAGGGTATAACTATAGCCTATTTCAATGAGAAGTTGAATGATGTCAGGAAGAAGTACTCATCCTATGACTTGGAATTATATGCAATGGTACAAGCATTGAAGAAGTGGAGGTATTATTTCATGCCAAAGGAGTTCATTATGTAAATGGATAATCATGCACTTAAGTTCATCTCTAATTAGATCAAACTAAACCAAAGACACATGAAATGGGTGGAGTATATGAAGAATTTCACCTTCACCATCAAGCATAAAGAAGGGCAAAATAATAAGGTTGCAAATGCATTGAGTAAGAGGGTCTTATTGCTGCATGATATATAGTTAGAGAGTATTAGACTTGAATCACTCAAAGACATGTATGAGGATGATTAAGACTTCAAGGAAGCATACAATGCTTTCAAGCACCCAAGCACACTCAACAAGAAAACATGGTTGAATTTTGTTCTGCAAAATGGACTATTATTTAAAGGAGTATAATTATGTGTGCTAATAAGTTCCATAAGAGGAAATATGATCCAAGATAAGCATAGTGGAAGCATGGAAAGCCACTTTGGGCTTGACAAGTCATTGGAGTTACTCACCATGCACTACTATTAGCCTAAAATGCAAGTAGAAGTGAGGAATTATGTGGAAACATGCAAGACTTATCAGTTGAAAAAGGGTAAGCACACTAATGCAGGTTTGTATCAACCCATACCAATCCAAAATAGGCCTAGGGAATCAATAAGTATGGACTTTATGATGGGATTTCCTAGGACATTGAGGGTTTTTAACTCAATATATGTAGTTGTGGATAAATTTTCTAAAATGGCACATTTTATTCCATGTAAAATTACTAATGATGCAACCCATGTGGAAATTTGTTTTTTCAAGGAGGTAGTAAGGCTTCATAGACTGCCTATGAATATTTTATTTGATAGAGACACCAAGTTTCTTGGTCATTTATAGAGGACATTATGGAGAAATCTAGGCATAAACTTGAGTTTCAATTCAGCTTACCACCCTCAAACAAATGGGCAAATTAAGGTGGTTAATAAAAGCTTAGAGAACCTATTGAGGTGCCTCTCCAAGGACAATACCAAGCAGTGGGATCTTGTGTTGCCTCAAGTAGATTTTGCCTATAATGACTATAACAACAAGAGCATTGGGTATGGTCCCATTTCAAGTAATCTATGATATGAAACCTAGAGGAGTGTTTGATGTCAAAAAAATTAGTCACATGGATAAGAAAAGTGCTAAAGGTGAAGAGTTTGCAATGGCAATGAAGGAGGTATATGAATGGTAAAGAAGAATCTAGGATCTAGTATAGAGAAATAAAAGAAACAAGTAGATATGAATAGAAGGGAGGCAAGTTTTTAAATTGGAGACTTAGTTTTTGCTCATCTCAAGAAGGAGAGGTACCCAAGAGGTGAATACAACAAGCTGAAGATGAAGAAGATTGGTCCTTGAAATATTCTTAGGAAGTTTTCAAATAATGCTTATGAATTAGAATTTCCTAGTGAGGTAGGTATCTCACTAATATTAAATGTTTAAAACCTATACCTTTAAAAAGGAGTATAAGGAGGACACACCTATAGTAGGCCAAGATTGGGCAACACAGTTGCCTAAGGCCAAGACAGAAGAGTTAAAGTGCATACTAGACAAACAAGTGATCAAAAGGAATAGAGACAAGTAGTACTCCAAGTTCCTGGTCAAATGGAAACATAAAATAGTATAAAATGCTATGTGGATGACTGAATATGACATCAAAATGCATGGGAGTACTCTGGAAGCACTCAAGCACTCACGGACAATAGTCCCTAAGTTATTTTTCTCTTTCTTTGAGAGTATGATGTAAGAACATCATTCCTAGGAAGCTTTTTGACTTCAATTTTGGTTTGTTTTCATGAATTTTGGTTTGGATATGGTTTTTAGGGCCTTTAAATTCCTCCACCATCCTAATTTTTCAAATTGGTAGTTTAGAATTTATCCTAAATAGTTAGAATTTCAAATTATTAATTTTCTCACCAAAACTTATTATTCAAAAATTTTAATAGTTCTCATATGGTTAGTGGGTAATTTAATGGCTTATTATAGATTTTAAATATTTTTTGAACACATATAGTTACCCCTTGAATTCATTTCAAGGGTCTAAGGCTTCACATGTATGGAAATCCAATATTGGTTCAAACTCCATGCTTTTAAACTTACCTTGGGACTGTTGCAGAGGTCCCTCTAGATAGTTATAGTAGTTATATGCCATAAAAAATATGTAATTTTTTAAGAGGAGGTGGGTTTTTCATGTTTTAAGGACACAATTTTTGAATTAATATAGGATAACCCCTAGTTTTTGCAAATTGACACCTACAGACTCATGTTTCCTATGTTTACTCATTATATGGTATTGATTATGAACTATTATGAAATAAATGGAATTGGATGCATATTTAAATTATAAATAAATGTTTTGGTGAGTTTTTTAATGTATTTTATGCTATTATAACCTTTCATTTTCATATAATCTGGTTATTTGTTTTCCAATAGTGACACAGGGCTGTAGGATGATCTTTTTTTGCACAGTCAAACACAAATCAAGTTAAAAATCTTGAACAATGGATTGGTAAAATGTTTCCAAGGGTTGGAGGAGTTTTATGAAGTTAATATATAACATAAACACCTTTAAAAATGGTAATAAATTTTTTATATCACTCTCAAGGCATTTATTTATGCTCTTGATTCTATTAAGGGGTGGAAAAGCCCTAAACTAGGGTTTTGATCATATAGAGAGTTCCATCTATATAAACTTGCTCAAATTTTATAGTTTAATATATTTAAAGTTGATTTAAGTGATTCAAGATGTTATAGACCTATAAGGTCTTGTTGGTATGGTCTATACATGACTATGTTGTAAAATCCTAGAAAGAGGCCTAATTGAGAAGGTCTAGAGATATAAAGTGGGTCTAGAGAGAGTCTGACCCTAAAATTTTACACAAGGGTGTAACTAGATAGAGGGTACCTAGTACTAATATCAAAATATATTGATTCATTGTAATTTTTATATAAAATTCAAAATTTAGGAAACAAGGCTACTAGAGTGGTCTAAAGGCCTAAGAAAGTTTGTAAGGAAGGTAGAGTTGAGACTTGTAGCAAAGTTGCTCTGCATCATGCTACCCCTGTAAATTATGAAGAATGTTGACCAAATTTCAACCCCAATTTAAAATTGTTCATATCCTCTAGGTTTAAACCTCATAGGGTTGTAAAAAATTGTCATGGTCTTGTCATATTCTTAAATGGTCTTAAAGAATTCCATATGGTCATATTTGTCCTTGTCTAACCTTGTTGAAGGTTTGGTCTTATGTTCACTTGTCTAGTCCTAGGGGTCAATTACAAGGTCCTAAAATTATAAAACATTTTATAAGTTTTAACATTGTATATTTTAATTATAAAAGGTTATTGTGGCATCATTAATATCACAATATCATACACTAACCTTTTATTTGATTCTCATGTGCAAAAAAGGCAAATTGGTAATCTTTTGGCCCATGTGGAAGAGTTGGATGTACTATTAAAATAATAAAACATTTAAATAAGATTAAAAACATTCTCTATGTTATAAATTGGTTTGATAATGTTCAGGGATAGTCAAATATTGACAACATCTATAGTTCAACACTTAAATGACACTTTACAAGTACTTTTGGGCACTTGTACGGCCTTTCAAGATCATATTTTAATTGAAAATAGATTTTAAGTGTATATTTGGATCCATTGGATCATTTTAATAATTTTTAATGAGTTTAAATTCTAAATGACACTTCAATTACTCTTTCTCCTCCATCACTACCTTCACAAGCTCAAGAAGGTAGATTTGAATTGAAGGATATGGCCAGGAGATAGAGAGTTAGGAGATGATAATTTGGAAACTATTAGGGGTCATATTGAAATTGAAATAAGTGGAATTATTTTTTATATTTATGGCTTATTATTTATTAACAATCACGAAGAGTGATAATAGGTCACTATGTCCTATCCATTTAAAAGAGGTCTATTCTTTCATATGTTTCTCCTCTTCAGAATTCAATGGAGTAAAATGATTTTGAGGTTTATTTTTATAGGTCAAATATATAATTTTAATGTTTTTTTCATTATCTAACTCATCTCTATGAAGTGTCTTCTCTTAGATGAAAAGTATCATGGTGTACAAGGTCTTTCAAACAATCTTCTTACAATTTTTTGTCTTCATGGTGATTACTCTCAGAGGTTTATAATTATTAATCACTAATATAAGATCCATAAATTTCATGTATTTAATGTTTTTTTGTTTGATATGTGTTTTTTGTCCATATTCTTCAAGCATAATGCTCTTTGAGACACGGTTTATATTTGAATAGTCAAATATAGGTTTGATTGACAATTTGGCTAAATTACTAGTAATATATCATAGTAAATAGTTTTGAGTTGACATTGAACTATTAAAAGCATGATAAATTCAAGATGATAGTCTAATACACCATCCAATGAGAAGTCATAAGTGTTTAATTCATAAATAGGCATGTATGGACTATAGAAGTATACTGAAGATGATCAGATCCATGATGGATACTTGATACATATCTTCTTGCATTCATGTGGCCTTGACTACCCCACTACTATCATCAAGTTATTCAAATGGACTAGATTTTATAAGACAATACACAAAACATATATATATATATATATATATATATATATATATATATATATATATATATATATATATGGGTTGACTATACCTACAAGTTTATATAGACTTTAAGGTGAGTTGGAGATGACATGATACTTGGTCAGAAGCTCTGTGATCCCTTAAAGGAGTAACAAGAAGGTGGAAAGTTATTTGATAATTATAATAAGCTCAGGAACTCAATAAGTGGATATTTGTATCCCTAAAATAAGCAAATGAGACTTAGATGGCTTAAGCCTATAGGTACTCATTATGGATCAAATCAATATCAAGTCTAGGTAAGAATAATCCAAATAGGAGAACCTAACCTCAAGATATATGAAGACAATGTCATAACTCATCAAAAAACACCTAAGTGATTGAACAGTCCAATGAAGGTCAAATGGGACTGAGTTCATAACTATAAGAGATCATCTACAAGTCTATATATAATAAGAAAGTGAGATATGACTTGAAATATCAAAAGGATATCATGAACCCTGCATGAATAATGAAGTTGTCTCCTTTGGTTTGGATATATTCAAGCATTATGGCAAGTGAAGGAACTAAGTTAAAGACTGTATGTTCAAACCTAGCCCCAATGAGTACCTACAACCATGCCTTAAATTTTATGAGGTAAATTGTATAAAAGAGAGAAGCAAAGGTGTTTGAAACCTAACTGAGACTTTAAACAAGTTCAAGAGCATTGAAAAAGTTATTGGTACAAAGGTAAGATCTTAAACACATAGAGTATAGTCAAGATAGTCTCTAGCACTTACAATATGCAAGTTAAGATACATTGGTGCTAAACCTAAAGGGAAGAACAAAGGTGTTTGAAAGGACTCTGATGTCTACCTCAGAGATATCAATAGGTCATAAGGTCAATTTTGAACATGATGAAATAAAAGAAGGCTAATCAAGGTAAAGAGCAAATCCCTCTATACATAGTTAAGCAACGACCTAAAGTCAAGCCCAATAAATAAGGATTGAAGGTGAATAAATTTGAAAAATTATGAGAAAGATAAGTATAAATCTAAGTATAAGAGTTTTGAGTTGAAAAATGATCAAACCAACATCTGCCTATTGAGGTGGAAAAACAACTTAGGTCTGGTCATTGTATGCATAGAGAGCATCACCTATAGGCTTGCTTAGTCCATGTAAGGTATCATCCTCATAAACACAAGGAGTAAGAGGTTTTATAATTGTGCAATAAATTTTTCAAATGGGAGAATTAACCTTAACTTCTCTAAATAGTGATCTTGAACCCCATAATGATATCTCATGATAAATACCTAGAAGGACTAAATGAGCTTAAGAGTTCTTTTTTCATGGGTAGACATGAAAGAAAAATATTATCACTTGATGAATACTGATATATTTAAGGTTGATTTAGTGTTTGGTACCTTCAAATCTCTTATTGAGATCACTAGATCATTACATAGTGATATGCCCTAAGGAGTTTCTGAAACCCTATAGTCACTAGCAGACCATGCTAGTCATGAGGGAAATTGATGTTTTGATGCCTATATAGGAATATTTACACTTTTAAAATGGTTACAGAGGATGGTCATGAGTGGAAAAAGATATACATGATCATTTCAAATCCATACAAGTAGTGTATGTACCTATTATTTTATCTCAAGCCTTGCCCACTCTATTGGCAAGGGTCGGTCTTATTCACCAAGAGAGAGATATGTCAAAGCTCTCCAAGCAAGGATAAATACATCCTAATACATAAAATCCTTAAGAACCTAAAAGAGTTTGAATAAACATAAAACATAATCTCTCATATCAGGATCACTACCTACATGGGTCCCTAAAGGCCAATGTAGACCTACACCTACACCTTAAGGTCTTGAAAAAGTGACTGTGTAAAGTGTCATAGAGAAAAAAAAATGGATTATCTAGGATAACATGAGTGACTTAAGGGATTAATTGAGTAATTTTCATGAAATCAAAATTTTCTGATTTTTTGGATTACTCCATTTAAGGTAAGAACATAGAAAATACATTCATTAGGTTTATAGGTCTAATACATTCCTCAAGGCATCCATGTTTGAAAATTGAGGATAAGAATATTAGGAGTTTAATAGAGACCTATTAGAAATTATATAACCTTATTAAGGTGTTTTTATAGGTGAGATAGGTATTGGTTTGTAGAGGAAAACATGGATATGGCCATTTTGGTCTAGAATTATTTTTAGAGTGCATAAAATGCACATTTACTACTCAAGGAGTAGCTTCTCACACTCATATATTTCATGAGGATTTTCATGGGAAATAATGGTTACTTGAGGTGTTGGATGGGTCCTATAAAAATAATATTGTGTCATTAAGAGGGAGAAAGAGGATCTATTCTTTATGAACAATCTTTAAGAACGAAATGTGCCTAAACCCCCCTAAAACCTTGACAGTGACTAGGTAGAATAAATGAAAATCTAATGAACATATAATGCCACATTTTTATCATAAAACCTCTTTTATGTTTTTTATTACTCCAAGGATGTTCTCCACATGTACATATTCCATACTTTTAGTTGTACACACTACCATTAATACCCTATTTTTCATGTTTTTTGGTGTTATGAAAAGGGGAGAACTTCCCAATAATTGGATGAGTAATTTGGGATGTTTCATAACTAATAAATTAAAAAAATATACATATGATATTTTTTTAGGTATTCAAACAAGTCTCGTTTTCTAAGGCAATCTTAAATAGGCCTAAAAAGAGACTAGGTGGCTAGGTCATTTCATGGGTTACATAATTCCATAGAGTATTAAGACCTTAAAATCAACATGGAGGTTGGTGATATATTAGGTAAAGTTAATAAAATTATTTTGGATGTTTTCACACGTGTGTGAGATGTTTGGAGTAATAAAATAGGGTTATAGATAAGGAGGCTTAATTGAGGCCTAATTGAGGAGAGAGAAAGGCAAAACAAATAAACTTCCACTCAGAATTAAGACATAGAATATTAAATGGAGATATAAGGAAATAATGGGTCATGTAATATGAAATTATTTATTAATTATCATCCATAAATTGTCCTACATAAGGAGGTTTATAAGTTATTAGGGATATAAGGAAAATAGGCCTAGTGAAGGCTTAAAGAGAAAAACAAGTTTTTGGGAGTTTTTACAAGAACCAAAATAGTTGTTTTTATATTAATAATATATTTCAAGATAATTCATGGAGATAGTATGGATTTAAGAATATAAAATTGAGTTTTAGGCCACTTGGACCAAGCTAGGCAGGGGAAATGAAGAGTCTCAAGACACCTATGCACATGAATGATGAAATGTTAGATCAGATGAGTTTATTAAGGAATTAAGGTGTAAAATGAATTTTTTGAGATCATTTCATGGTGAATTCATGAATTTAAAGTCCAATTTTCACTCTTCTTATGCAAAGAGAGGCAATTTTCAATAAGCTAGTCAAGGTGTCAAGCCAAGTTCTAACTCTTATGCCACATGGAGGGTTAGAGCATCTTTAAGAGTAAGACAAAAGGCCTTGGAAGTATGTTTGGAATATCTCAAAAATCTCATTTATTTTTTTAACTAACATGGACACTTGTCAATACTCTTCTAATATACCTCTCTCTCTCTCTCTCTCTCTCTCTCTCTCTCTCTCTCTCTCTCTCTCTCTCTCTCTCTCTCTCTCTCTCTCTCTCTCTCTCTCTCTCTCTCTCTCTCTCTCTCTCTCTCTCTCTCTCTCTCTCTACACTTATCTATATAAGAAACCACTTTTAGGTTTGTAATTAATCCACATCTAGTATGGTGAATCCCTTTTAGTTTAATTATTATTTTTGCCTTTGAATAAAATATTTCAAACTAGTTTTAATTTCTAAACTTCTTATCTAAATTTGTGAAGTATTTTATAGTTGAATGACAAGTGATAATCATCTATCCTTATGTTCACCTTACTCTTTCATGTTTTTTGCAATTAATCTACTCTCTAACAAGTTACATGAAGTGTAGTTAGTGTTATTTTAAGTTATAACTGTAAATTTACTAGTGTCTATAATCAGGCCTATTATTCATCCACCTTGAGAAGTGCATTACATCTTACCTCCATGTCAAAATACTTATTCTAGAGAAACCTTTGATGTTGATGTTAGTTTTGTGAATCACCTTTCATAGTGAAAGTACATGGTAGCCTTGTGGATATTAACTTGGTGCATCACCTCATTAGGCTAGGTTTATGTCATGTTTCTCTATCTCTTTTTAGTTTAACAAGTTAGTATCATAGGTGATGAGCTCAAATAGACATATCAAGTGAGCTATCCCCTCAATCTAGAGGTTTACCCCTACTATAAACAATCCACAGGTCTAGGGGTAATCCCATTTTTTCACTCATTTGGAGTACACTTGAACTACTTTTCCAAGAGTGAAAAATTTAATGACAATATGTAATACACAATATATTCTAATAATTTATATCACATCTCAAATAAGTATAATTGTCAAATCAAGCCATATTGACAAATCCTCATACACTAACCATCAGAATGCTAATTTAATAGCTACCATGCTAGATTTCATATTCTTCACAATTATCAAATAAAGATGTATCTCAAAAATTTACATTAGAATGTTTTTCAAATTTGAAAATAAGCACAAAATTTAATACATGTATTATTCAATTTTTTAAGTTTCCATGCTTGGATGTTAAGCAACATTTGTGCATATTCAGATGCATTATAATTTTTTGAGTATTGAAAGAATTGAATTTATTTACTTAGTTTATTCTCATGAAATCAAGGAAACCACATGATAAATAGAAGGAGAGGTAAATGAGAACATACTAGTATCGACACTACAAACAAATATAGTCAGATTTCAAGGATATCAACATCTATTTAGGAGCCTAACAAACACTACAAATAGAGATAGTCAAGTTATATGGATATCAACAACCATATTGGATCCTATCCATAATATAAACATATAGAGATAGTTATTTTTAGGGAAACTAACATTCATTTGGGAGACTATTGATACTACAAATAGATAAAGATAGTTGGGTTTCAAGGATAACAATAACTATCATGGAACATATCGATAGTACAGAGAGATAAAAATAGTCAAGTTTTAGGGATACTAGCATCCATCTAGGAGCCTATTGAAACCACAATTAATGACATATAAATAATATAATAGTGAAATTACATAGATAGGAATAAATATAACATCAAATTTTTATCTGCAATAACTTGGTAAAAGTAAGAAATACAAAATCAGGTTCTATAACTAGCACAAAGAGTAAGAACTACAACATCTACTACTAGGTTTTAATTATTTATTATTTGAAAATTCCTTATATCTTCTTCCTTATATATAAAACATGTAAATTCTATTATAATTTTCAATTCAAATACCAATTTTAATTAGACTCACTTAAACACTGGTTTCCTTTTTAGAATTTAAATCGAGAACAATAGTGACATAAAAAAAATAAAAATGATAAATACATGTGTGTAAACTCCTTGTAATATCCTTTTGTATTCATATTAAGATGTATATAAATGTATTTTTATGAAAAAATAGTAATAAAAAGTTGAGTCCTTTAGTAATCACCTTGTCAATCCCTTCATCACTTTCAACTTTATTTTCCAAGTCTTGCTTGACTCTTATCTATCTACAAATGTATGTTTTTTGTAAAAATAATTAATATCAAATGCTATTTAGTCCTTGTGTAATATCCACCCACTTCACTTTATCTATATTTAATTTTGGTACCACCTAAACTCAGTTGTCATAAAATAACTCCTTTTCTACTTTGTAACAACTTTTTTCACCTCTAAAACAACAAATATAAAATATTAAAATCATTGCTATGAAATATTAGGCAATATCTCCCTTGTGATAATTTCAACTTTCATTCGAATTCCTATTCATGTTTATATGCAAAAGTAAATTTTTTATGAAAAAAATAGTAATAATTAAAAGAGATTTGATTTTAACAATAACACTTACTCCTCTCTAAATGTGCACTACTACCTTATAACGAGTGATTGATATTTTTTGCTTCCAAAATTTGAACATATTAATATGTAAAGGCATGTATTCTACACAAGATAATAATATTTGATTATTAATTGATTAAAAATATTTTTAACCTATTTATAATGATCACAATTGACTATAATATAAAAGTCTTATAATAAATTGTGAATATTATCGATTAAGAAACCAATGGGCTTTCCATGTGTGTAATGGGCATGTGCCCATAAATCCACATTATTAAATTAATACTAATATTAATATGATTTCAGTATGACCTTTGTAAACAAATTATATATTAATTGTATTATGAACATAGAGAAAAAATTGATAATGTTATGCCCCATTATACTAATATATTAATATTATTTTAAGAACATTATTAATTAAGAATCCACTATTTATATCTTGTATATAATGGGCATGTGCCCCTTCCAAACAAGCCAAGATTATTGGATTATAAAGTTGTAACATTAGACTTACCTTGATAGTGT
This sequence comes from Torreya grandis, assembly GCA_037957365.1. Lineage (NCBI taxonomy): Eukaryota > Viridiplantae > Streptophyta > Pinopsida > Cupressales > Taxaceae > Torreya > Torreya grandis. The sequence goes on along the minus strand of JARHVA010001619.1, from coordinate 269,635 downwards.
GGAATGGGTACATGCATAAATATTTTTAAAATATAAACACATCATTAATTAATAATCCAATATTATTCTAATGTTTAAGATGCTAGATTCATAATTGAAGATGTGAAAATTATCTTTTTCAAAATGGGTATGTGTGTATTCTACACTAGCCATCAAATTTATGAGCATGAGATTGAGTATACCACCAAACCTTCTGATGGTACCATGGAATTAAACATATATATATATTCCATTCATGGTATAATCAATTAAACATAATGGTATTCCATGAAGAACTAGACCTAAAATGTATTTGCACGAGGACAAGATGTGTCTGTGTGATATTAAATTTATATTATTCTATTTGGAATTAATAATAAAATTGTAATAAAATGAAGAAGATATTTTATATCTTGATCAAAATGGGCCTGTGCATGAATACATTAAGAATTTTATCAATTAATCTCATTTCACACAAGTAAAGGATTTTTGTAGTTGGTAGTATTCCAATCTTATGTAGAATGGGTGTATGCCCATCTTGAGAAAGAAAATAATAATATGAACATCCATATGGATTCCATTTTTCTGTAACACAAGCTTAGAGGGATTATTTACTAGAGTAATAGACATAATAGTTTACCATGACACCTTTGGATAGTATCACAACATCAACAAACTATATATGTTATTCAAGATATAATCGATTGTAACTAGTGGAATCCCATGGATAATTAGACCTAAAATATTTTTTCAACAACTTCCACTCACACACCCCATTTTTTAAAATGAAATGGGGACCCACTATTTCTTGAATATCCTATTGATAGTATTTCAATATTATTTAGAATGAGCACATGCCCATTCTAAATAAGATAATAATAATATAAACATCCACCTTCTAATCAATATGTTGTAACACAAGCTTGGGGGGATTATTTAGTAGAGTATTGGACATAATAGTGTACCATAGAATATTTTAATGGTACCATAACATCAAATAGCTACATGTGTATTTCACTATATAATCTATTATACCTAGTAGCTTAACATGAAAAATTAGACTTGAATTATATATGCACGAGGATGAGATGTGTCTTTTTTATATTAAATGTATACTATTGTATTTGGTCTTAACAAAAAATTGTAATAAAATGGATATGATATCTTATATATTGATCATAATGGGCTTGTGCCTACTTTTACACAATATATTAAGAATTTTATCAATTAATCCAATTCTACACAAGATAAGGATTTTTGGTAGTTTATAATATTCCAATCTTATATAAAATGGGCACATGCCCATTATGAAATGGATCATAATAATAATATGAACATCCACATGGTTTCCAATTTTATATAACACAATCTTAGGGGGATTCTTCATTAGAGTACTAGACATAATATCACAAAACCATTTGATGGTATCATGACACCAGATAGATACAAATGTCATTCATGGTATAATAAATTGTAACTAGTGGTATCCCATAGAGAATTAAACCTAGAATATTTTTTTAACAACTTCTACTCAAAAACCTCATTTTTTGAAATCAAATAGAGACCCGATAAAACTTGAATATCATGTTGATAATATTCCAATCTTGTGTAGAATGGGTAAATGTCTATTATAAACAAGATAAAAATAATAATATGAAAATCCACCTTCTAACTAATATGTTGTAACACAAGCTTGGGGGGTCCTTTAGTGGTGTACTGGACATAATAGTTTATCATGAAACCTTATGATGGTACCATACAATCAAACAACTACACATGGCATTCTTGGTATAATTTATTGTACCTAGTGACTTCCTATGGATAATTAGACCTAAAATATATATGCATGAGGATGAGATGTGTCTATTTGATATTATATTATTGTATTTGGTCTTAATAATGTATTGTAATAAAATAGAGATGATACTTATATCTTGATCATAATGGGTTTGTGCCTGATTTTACATAGATAATAGTTTTATTAATTAATCCCATTCTACACAAGATAAATATTTTTGGTAGTTGATAATATTCCAATATTGAGTAGAATGGGCACATGCCCATTCTAAATAAAATAAGAATAATATGAACATCCACTTTATAACAAGGTGGAAGGGATGGAGAAGATATTTTTATGGCACATTAAACTTCTATGAATGACCAACTCAACAAAATAAACACATTCATGATAAACAAAAAATTTAGTGAGAGATCTCACTCCATTTCCTCATCAACCCAAAACCACCAAAAACACTACAAAAACAACAAATACATCCTACACTAAAAATTAATTATATGCCACCCAACAAGAAGAAAAAATATAAAATTAAAAGACAAAATTCCCATATAAACAAACAATAACCAAACATAGAGGGTGAAGAAGAATTGAAATTTTCAAAAAAAGCCTTGACCATTAGATTGGCTAAGGCACAACAAGAAGACACATAAGCAATTTCAGAAGTTTCATGCCCTTTTTTTACACTTAATATTAAAATAGACATGACTACCATCAACTTTCATACAACTAGACCCTAGAAGCAAAATTAGATATATATACTTATCTACTTTTCTTGACAACTTCTAGATAAATTTTACCATATGCATACCATTAGACAAGAGGTCAAAGAGTCTTCAAGTTCATCCATGGATGCTAAAGGATTTATTTTATAGAATAATCCCATGGTTATCATATTGTAAACATTAAATCCTCCATCAATCTTAACCTCGGTCCATCACTAACAAAAGTGACCACCACATGGCCCCTTTGGGTCTACTCCATTCCTAAAGTCATGGTGGGTTGTGATAGTGTCATTTGGTAAGATCACAGGCCCCCATCCCAATTTTAAAGTATAATCCCTCTAGGATTTCAAACATTGGGATGTTTCTACTTTACAACATCTTAGGTCCTTGGGACACTAGAGGCATTGAGGGGATTAGGTCCTAGTTCAAAGGTTTAAGCCCTTTAGGCTTTTTAGTACTAGAATGCTACCTCCTGATAGCATCTCAAGTCCTCGGTCCCCCATGTCATGACCCTAGATATTTTTAAATTGATTTTTTTGATATATTATTTAATGACTTAATTTAGGACTATTTCATGGATTATTTATTTGATTTTTTTACTTTGATTCAGTATCTAATATGTTGTGGTATATTGTTGAGGTTTATTATGTGATTTAGCTAGTTGATATATGGTTTAGTTATCTATTGAGACATTGCCTTTTCATTTCATTATTGATGATATTGTGAGATTTTACAGTGAAACTTGATCATTAAATGGTTTTATGAATTATGTTTAGTGGATTTAGTATAATATGAATTGTTATTTAATTTAGTTATATTCTTAGTGGATTTATTAATCTTATCTTATTCATATTTGTTGGTAGTATGTTTGGTGACTGTAGGGATAGGGACTCATGAGCTAGGTTTTTTATGGATTTCAACATTAGAGCCATGGTGTGTGGATGAAAAATAATCTTGTGAGCTTTAAAAAAATAATTTTGAGCTTCTCTTTTACTATTTTGTTAATTGAGATCAGTTATTCTCTTGTGAGTGTTTATGTAGTTTTTCTTGATTGTTATCTAGTTCTATTTATTGTTGGTTGTCTTGTGTTCATCATTAATTATTACATGTTGTGATGACATTCCAATTAATGTTGATTGAGTGTCTTGGTTTTTTTATGATATACTTGTTTGATTTAGACTCTTTGGGGGTCGATTATTTATTTTTAGATGATGATTAATGATTGAATGAATGCATATTGGCTTAGTGTTTTATGGCTTTGATTATGTTTTTTGGTTGAATTTTGAGTTAGTGATATTGGGTTATGCTATTTTTACTTAGTCTTAATTGAGACTTGGCTAGATAGTGGACTTTCTTAAGGGATCTTTAACCACCATGGGACTTGCAATTATTTTTATTTTTGATATGGCATTAGACTTTAGTCTATGGAATTAATTCAAATTTAGATAAAGTGGGTTGAAAGACTTCAGGTTGGTTATATTGTTTTGTTTTGTATGTTTTATGTCATTTGAAAACCCTAGTTTTGAGGGAGAAACTCTACCAAAATTTTATTGTGGTCACCATTGAGGGTTTAGTGGAAAATAGTGGCCATTATGGCCTATAGTTTTTTATGGAGACTTATTTTGTAGTCGGAAGCTCTATTTTTTTTCCATGAGGGGGAATTTATGTGGATTTTTCTTTGGGTTTTTATTCTTCTAAATTTGAGCTCTAAAATACATCAAGTTTGGGTTTTTGGTAGAGAAGAAAAAAAATAGAAAAGGGGGTGATTTGAACTCTAGCATTTCATTTTCAAAATTACTAAATAAGTTTTGATATTTTATTTTATACATTTAAGTGTTTGATTTTGTATATATATTCTAGTTTTCATTTTTATGAAATTTCAAAATCTTCTTATTTGCATGTAAAATAAAAATGGGTTTTGTGTCCTTTTTGCTTTTAAGAAAACCTTAAATGATTATGAAGTAGGGATTTAACCTATATATTCCAATGATTTTGTGATGGGTTTTGTAGTGGTTATGTAGACATGAAAAATAATAAAGACTTTATTTGTTTTTATTTTTAGAGTTTTGTTTATGATTATAGTATAATTTTGGGTTGATCTAAGAATAATCTCTTGAGGGTTTATTTTATGTTCAAATACAATTAATTGTCTAGGTTTAATTCTTGGACGTGATTTCATCATCATTTTGTTTTTGATTATTTGGAGAAAATAATTTCTATAGCCTATTGATTCAAGTCTATACAATTTTCAATATGCTTACAATTATTTATTTTAAAAAATAATAATAATTCATGAGGGTTTTCACTTAAAATTTTTAATTATTTTATCATTATACAATGTTTTTGGTTTTAAGGTCAATGTTTGATTGTTGGACTTTTTAGTTCAGTTTTTTTGGTAATATATTTATGTTGTCTTTTGGGACTATGAAATTTTTACCTAAATGTTGACAAGGTAATCATGAATCATTTGGTTCTTTAACTGGTAGCTTGAAATTGAATTTTTTATTATTCTTTTATGTCTTGTGAGTTGAGGGTTTTATGGCTATTATTGTAAAACTTTGATTTTATATCAGGTTGTTGTGGTTTGATATTTTTCATTTATTGATATATAAAGAATGGTTTTCTTATTCTAGATTACCTAGTTTAACATAATGGAAATTAAATTTAAAGGCTATGTAATGTATATAATTTAAGTTCATATTGTATTCAGTTGAATATAATGTGATATTCAATATGTGAATCTCAAGGTTATGATTTATAGCCTTTAGATTAGGTATTAAAACACTAATCTCCATGAGATATAATTTGAATGAATTATTATCTTTATTTTATATAAGTAGACATATTTTTTAAGTCAAGCTCATAATTATTTTGCTCTCATCCTTTGGTTCACCTACTTTGTTTCCTACATCCACAACCAACTGATGGTTAGGGTGGTCTAGGGCCACTTAATGTTTCATCTCATTATGACTAAAGATGAGGGTTTTATTTGATCTTGTAAAGTATAAGATTTAAATTATGTTTGAGTTTATTCATGATTTTATTTGGTTGAACATTTTATAATAACTTTTATGTGATAACAATCTTTCAAATTTGATATAGCTATTTGTTTATCTCTCTTGATGATAATATAATTTGACTTGATGAGTTATCACTTATTTTAATGATATTGTTATATTTTAATCACATAATATTTAAATGTTTTCATTATTATTAATTTAATTCATAACTTAATGACTATTGGTCTATCCTTTGGTAACATTATTTGCTTTCATTATTTGATATATTGAGGAGTTATTCTATTAGTGAATGTGCATGCATAATAGTATAATGTTTCTCATTAGTGTTTATTCCTTGGTTGAATATGTGAACTTCATACTCATAGTGCTTAATGAGTGCATATATTTTATGTCAATATGGTGGTGAATGAATGTAGTGAAATTTCATTTAATAGTTATTTACTTAAAAGGGAAAAAAGTATGAATATGTGCTAGTTATGTTAAAGTTATTGATAATATTCATTGAAAGGTTTATATGTTAGTGTTAAAACTCTAAAATGATGTTATTAGAGTTATGGTTATACAAGGATGTGTTTTAATCTTAAGACTTCAATAGTGCATTCATATTTCATTGATTTTAGATGTTTTCAATAAGGTTTTCAAGTTATTTTATTTAAGCATTTAAAACTTGCCATATATTTATGATTAGATGCATTTTGGCAAACTACATCTATACTTTTATAAAGGAAAAAAGAATTAGAAGTTTAAGTGTTTGTAAAATGAATACTTAGCTAGATATTAATGCTTATAAGGCTTAGCAATTATTGTAACCAAGATATTAGTACTTATAATCTATTGGATCTTATTATTAATCAATCATAAGTGAATCTATCAATGAATTTAACACAAAAAACATGTAATGATATTGATTTATTATAATATTCTTCATGAACCAAAGTGACTTATTTGGAAGGATTAAAGTAAATAGTACCTGATTTCATTGGTAATTACTTATGAAGGCTTAGATGTGAGTCTTGACTTGTATGTCAACCTTGATGTCATATTTGATAACCTACAAATACGTTAAGTAAATGGCTTTTCATTTCCAATAGTGAATCATTATAATGATTGTCTACCAATATATTTTTTAAATGATGAATATAAATTAAGTAAAATTAAGGGTCATAATGAACAAAGTGTAATTTACTTATCTTGATTAAGGAATTAAAAATCAATCTAAAACATGGGTTATCTTATCATTGGTGAAATTGGTAGTTAAACCAATTACACTAATGATGGAAGTGGATTTATAAAGGTTCACATGAAAAAATTAAGCATGGTTTTTGGAACATTAAGACAAAATACATTTCATACTATTATTAAATGGTTCATTAGCATTTCACACATATTAACCAAGTGACATATAAGACTTGGAAGTTGGAGTTTAATCTCTAAACCAAGGCTTAAGAGATGGTTAATGGGCAACATGCATGAAATTAATTTGAACATGTTGGTGATGAGATAGCCATTTATGTGGTAACATCAATCATTATGAAATTAAACAAGACTTGTCTAAACTCTAAGAATAAATCTAAAATTAATGTCATGTCACAAGTATGAGGATATAAATGGAGTGATTCTTACAATGATCATGCTAAAATGATCATATAGATAGCGCTTTCATAGGTTTTTATTGGTATAAAGATAAATAAAGCATTTTATTAAACAACACCTTATATTGTATTGCTTTTGGAAATAGTCCTAAAAAAATCACTAGATATTATATGAGGTTTTGTATATCTTGCTTAAGAAATCTTAGTATGATGATTCTTCTGTTGAATTTTTTTCTCTTTCTGCATTTGTTTCCTAAACTATTTTTAGTTTACCCTATGAGGTGTAGACTATTTTATGGTTTGTACATGTACTCATGTAAGACTATAATTTGGCAATGGCTCTGTTAGGAAGGCCATATAAGAAGTGCATGGAGAGGACTATATGAGTGTATTATCCATACACTAACTCACCTTTATCTAAGTAATAAGTGTATTTTCACTTGGATAATAAATTAAAGTGACCAAGTTTAAGTTAGGACTGAAGGAAATATTGGTGCATGATGTCAATATGACTAACCCTAAGACTCTAACTATTACCATTAAATCTACTCATATGGTAGAAGATAAAGAGAAAGTTTGTCAAATGGTGAGATAAGATTTTAATAAAAATAGACAATAATTAAGAAGAAAAAATTTGTCCCCATCACCCAAAAACTTTAATAAAATTGATCAAAACCACATATTTACCAAAAGTATCAGTGATTTTAATAAATTTTAGGGGTAAAATTATATTTTTTCTAAGGTTGAAGCCTATAATAAAAATCAAACCCAAGGTATTGAAAATGTACCTTCCACTTGAGAAAATGCCATTCCTATAGCACCCCAAAGGACTATAATTTGAGAATAATGTCAAAATAATCATTATCGTAAAGACTATCCAAAACTACAACTTGGAAAATCAACCAACCATAAAGTATATATGGTTGTGGATAATCGTAATGTGGATTACCAAACCACTCCTGTAGAGATTATAGGTAAATTAAATGACTTTTCAATTTCTATTTTAGTTGTTTCAAGCATAATAGATAGTTTTATTTCTCCTAAAGATATAAATAAATGTAATCTAAATCCTATGACATTAAGAGAAGGTTGGGAGGTCGAATTTAATACAAGAAAGAGGGTACTTGTATCCAACTATCTTGAGAAAATAGTTATGGATTTAGGGATTTTTTAGGCCAAATCTAATCTATTCTTAGCTTCTCTTGGATCCTACAATTTAATTTTGGGAATGGACTAGTTACAATAACATAAATCCATATTAGATTATTTTAATAAATTGATAGACTATTATGATGACTTAAGAAATATAGTATAAATTTAAGGTTTACCAAAGCCTAAGATACATAATATTATGTCAAATTTACAATTGAATAAGTTTGTATGAAAAGCCTGCAAACTGTATGTTGTTTAGACGCAAAAAAATATACCTAAAAATGAAACTTCTTATAAAGAGTTTCCTTTTCTAAAGAAATTTTTTGATGTGTTTCTTAAAAGTTTAATTGGCCTACCTCCTTAGAGGGAGTTTTATTTTTCTATTGATATAATTCTATGGAATTTCCTATGTCAAAATATCCCTACCACATGAATATAGTTTATTTGTAAGAACTTAATGTTTAATTATAATAGTTTCTAGAAAATGACAATATTAAGCCAAGTGTGTCTCCTTGGGGTGCACCTGTGATCTTTGTGAAAAATAAGGATGTAAATTTATAGTTATATATTGAATACCACATGTTTAATAAGGTTGCTATACAAAACTGTTATCCTTCACTAGGCACATATGATCTATTTGATCAAATAAAGGATGCAATTATCTTTTCTAAGATAAACTTGAGATTAGGGTATCATCAACCAAGAATCAAGAAAGAGGAGATTCATAAAATTGCTTTTTGTACTTGGTATGGACATTATGAGTTTATGATAATTTCATTTGTTCTAAATAAAGCATATGTTGCATTTATGAACCTAATGAACAGTGTATTTATATATTTTCTAGACAAGTTTGTGCTAGTGTTTTTTGATGACATACTAATCTATTCTAAGAATGCAGTTGTACATGAGTAGCATTTGTGTTTAGCTTTATAAAGGTTAAGGCAACATAAAATTTTTGGTAAGTTTTCTAAATGTGCCTTCTATCAATCTGATATTCATTATTTATGGCACATAATTTTTAATAATTGGATTATTGTGGATTTAGCCAAGATCAAGGTTATTTAGGAATGGCTTGATCCTAAAAATATACATGAAATATATAATTTTATGGGTTGGCTAGCTATTATAAGATATTTTTAGAGTTTTTTTTCTAGATTACCCAATCTAATAACTTCCTTGTAATGCAAGGGTAAGAAGTTCATTTGGATTTCAGATTGTGATCAAGATTTTTCAAAAACTTGTGTTGTTAACAATAACACTTGTATTAAATCTAAATATCAATTTTGAGATTTGGGCTTATGCATCCAAAAAAGGATTTGGTGGTGTGTTGACACAATATGGTAAGGTGGTGGCTTATGAGTCATAGAAACTTTATGAACATGAGAAAATTATACTACTCACGATTTTGAACTTGTTTTCATTTTATATGCACTTAAGTAATGGAAATATTTTGTGTTAGGAAAAATTTTTAAGGTCAAATCTGATCATTGCAGCTTGGAACACTTATTTTCTCAATATGATCTAAATGTATGTCAATATAGATGGATAAAATTTATAAGTAATTTTGATATGAATATTGCATATGTGAAAGGTAAGGAGAATTGTGTTGTTGATTCCCTCAATTGATACATGTATCTCATTGGTTTGTCTATTTTTCATAATAATTTTATAACCACTAAAATTTTAGAACAATAGTGTTCTAATAAATTCTTCAATGATGTAAGTGCAGGTTTAGCTGACAAGCCTAAGAAAATGATTTTTTATTATTTTTATGTTGATTTTGATGGCCTAGTTAGGCATCCAAATAGACTTTATGTGCCCAAAGTAGGTTATTTATAGACTATTTTGTTTTGAAAGGTACATACAACACTTCATTTCACTCATCTAAGTGTCATGAAGATGACACATGAGCTAAAAAGACTGTATTATTGGCCTAGTTTGAAACATGAAATTTTTTACTTTGTGTCTAAATGCTTGGAATTCCAACATGTAAAAGATGAACATTACCATCTAGGAGGACTATTATATCCTCATGATCTTCCATGAGGTAATTAGGTTATTATTTTTTCTTGATTTCATAGTTGGTTTGCCAAAGTCTCAAATCAAACATGATATTATTTTGGCTGAAATGGATAAATTTACTAAATTTGGGTATTTAATTATTAGAGATATAACTAATGATGCATCTTATTTACTAAATGGTTTATGAAAGAAATTTTATGGTTGCATGACATATCAGAAGTCATTATCTATGATAGAGATAAAATTTTTATTTGAAGATTTTTGAAAACATTGACTATTGATTTTAGAGCAAGATTGAATTTTAGTTATTATTACAACCCAGTTATGGATGGTAAAATAAGGCTTAATCAAATTGTGAAAGACATATTAAGAATGTATGTGATAGATCAAGGTAAATGGAAAGATTGTTTACACTTAGATAAATTTTATTACAATAACACATATCATTTTATAGTTAAAATGGCTCCATTAAAAGGTATATATGGGCATAAATGTAGAACTCCACTTGATTGGGAAAGTTTAGAAAATAAAACTATTTCTAGTCCTAATGTTTTACAAGAATATGATTAAAAAATAGAAATCATAAGGCAAAATTTGAAAGTTGCCTCTAATAGATAGAAAAGTTATGCATATTTAAAGAGGTCACCATGATAATTTGAAGTTGGTGATAAGGTTTTTATACATGCTTAACTGCATAACATTTCAATAAAGTTTGGAAAATATTTTAGACTAGCTCCCAAATTTATCGAACCTTTTGAAATTTTGGAGAAAATTAGTCATGTTGTCTATCAACTAGCCCTTTCCCCTTCTCTATATAGGAGTCACAATTTTTTCCATGTTGCATTATTGAGGAAATACATACATAATCCTTATTATGTTTTAGATTGGACCCACCTTCAGGTTTTAGAAGAGGAAAGGATGTAGTTGGAACTAGTGAGTATCTTAGATCATCGCAAAATTAAACTATAAAATCATGAAATTTATTAAGTTTTTGTCTAATGGGATCCTTTGTCTGAAAGAAGTGATACTTATGAAGATGAAAGTATTTTTAGGCAACACTATCCCTAGCTATTTTAATCATTGGGACAACTCTTTTTCAATTGGGGGACTATGTCATGACCCTAGATACTTATCACTTAATTTTTTTGATATATTATTTAATGACTGTTTTATGGATTATTTGATTATTGTTACTACTTTAATTTAGTAGCTCATATGTTTTGGTATATTTATAAGATTTATTATGTGATTCATTTAGTTGATATGTGGTTTAGCTATCCATTGAGACATTTTTGTTTCATTTCATTATTGATGATATTGTGAACTTCTACAATGACACTTGATTATCAAATATTTTATGACTTCTATTTAGCAGATTTAGTATATGATGAATTGTTATTTGATTTAATTATTTTACTTAGTGTCCTTATTATTCTTATCTTGTCTAGATATAGTTGATGGTATGTTTGGTGATTGTAAGGATAGGTACTCATGAGCTAAGTTATTTACTAATATTGATAGTAGGGACATGGTGTATGGATGAGAAATAATATTATGAGATTTAAAAAATAATTTTGAGCTTCTCTTTTACTTTTTTTTTTAATTTGTTGGGTGAATATTTTGTCATCAACTAACTGATGGCAAAATGGGGATATCAGCCACAGCATAAGGGAGATTTACACCACGAAGAGGGTGGCTTTACCAGATCTAGACGAGGTAAATCTCTCCTCTCATCAAGGGGAGGTTCCCTATCAGTATTTGCGTGCTATAAGTATGTATATAATTAAGTAGAAAATAACACATGGGGGTGGTATAACAGCATCTACTTCTCTTTTTTCAGAAGTAATGTATGAAGGAAAAAAGAGGAAAATCCCTGATCTAAAGCTAACAACACTCCTCTTCTTTCAGGAATGATATTAAACAGAAAATAAGAAATCACCTGTAGTAACAAAGTCACAAGAACGCTCACGCAAGCGCAAAGTCTTCCGTAGCTTCTTCACGGATCCGGAACAAATACAACCGTAGAGTAAAGTGAAGCACAAAGTCTTCACCTGAAACTACCAAAGATAAAAGAATCTCAAAAGTAAAAGTAGCACAAAGTCTATCTCCTACCCTCAAAAAGTACCCTTAGATAATATCAACACATTCACTTTGCTTATTAAGACAGATAAACAAGAGGTTATCAAGAAAGAGTACATAAGAAACTATTTCCTAGATGACACAGATAACTTCAACACAAAGTCTGAAATCACTTGCTTCTCATTCATTTGACAAAATCTGATTTACAAATCTGAGCACAAAGTCTCAAAAGTTGCTTCAATTTCAGCAGAGTGTTTGCTCTCTATTTTTCCAAGATAGTTTTACAAATGAGGTCTCCACTATATATAGGGAGAAAATCCTCAAAAATAGAAAATAATAAAATATATAAAATATCTTGGTCAAAGATGACTCCTCTTTGACTTTTAGATATTTTCCAAAAATATAATATTCATAATTACATATTACAAAATTACACGCATTCTGCACAAAATAGAAATGCATAAGGATAGAAGAAGAGAGAAGGGGAGAGAGGGTGTCAATTCTTACTGCCGGATTTCTTCAGATGAGCATCGTACATGGTGATTGATGCCTGAATCCCTATTCTGTCTGGTGCAACTGCATTTTTGGAGGCGACCCTTGATCTAATTAGTGCGTCTTTCAATGCTATGATGGCTTTAGAGTGGCCAGTTAACCTGGATTTTAAATTCTTCAAAGTCAACTGAGCATCCAGAACACTGTCTATTGAAGTCATGGAGAAAGACGCACCTTTGAAATCCCTCTGGATCATCCCTTCAAAATTCTGAATCATTTCATCTGCTGGAAGGAACTGATGATCCTTAGAGGTCAAGTCACAGGGCAGCTCTTCTAATTTATTCAACAAGCTCAGGTCACTTTTATCACTAGCTTCTTTAAAAGATTTGAGATCATCAATTAGATCTTTGAGTACTTGGATCCTGAAGATCATCGCCTCCTTGATCTCAACATATGAATCCTTGTTGGGGATGACACCGATAGATATCAAGGTACTCTTTTTTAGATCCTTCATTTCCTTCCACCTATCGAGATCTTTCTCCAAGCCATCAATCTCCTGAGAGGTAAAAGAGACAAAACTGTCTACCTGAGCTTTCAACCTCTTCATTTTCCCTGTTCTTTCTGCAACCTCAGATAGCAGAGAGATTCCTTTATTATACATTCTGTCAATATATTCCTCCATTACCTTTCCCTTCAAATAAGTCTTTTCAGCTTTCTGAATGACTGAATCATCCACAGAAAAGGCCTCTGGAGTCGCTGCTTCAGGTGGGATGGTGAATCTTCTAATTACTGCCGTTAATTGCTCAGCCTTGGCTTTATAAAAATCTTTCATCTCCTTTTCTTTGTCAAATTTTTGGACCATAATGTCCATTGCCGACTGAAGATCACTCTTCGCACCTTCGTGTGTAACCTTGCCAAGTTCAACACGAGAAAAGGAATAATTGCTCATTTTAAAACCCTCAAGGGTTCCGTCCTGTGGGGGTTTGGCAATTTCTAGAAATTTTTGCCCCTTTTCCTCGACTAACTTGGAGAGGATTTTTGGCTTCTTGGGAGCTTTTGTTTTGGCTGGCACTATCTTGCTAAAATCGAATTCTTCTGGGGAGATGGCCCTTTTCTTTCTCTTTGGTGTGAAAGCAGACATCCAAGGTGGGAGAGAAGTACCTGTTGTAACAATAGTTGCCTCCGCCGGTGTCATGGTAGCGGCTTCCACGCTACTGGTGGTGACAGTAGTCGTAGTTGGAGTGACCGGCGAGACTGTTCCAACTGTTGATTCAGGATTAGGCACAGGGCTTGGTGGCAGGTTGAAAGATGGAGAAGAGCGAGGTGAACCTGCTGAAGGATCTTGTGGATCACCAAAAACAACCTTAGAAGGACAAGCGGCTCTGGAAGATGGAATGCTGATGGGAGAGATAGGAGAAGTGGCACCGTAGGAGATTGAGGAGGAGGAGAGGAGCCCTGGATCGACCGCACTTGTCCCGTTGAGGTTGGAGACCCAACACCTGGTCGTTCTGAAGGTTGTTCCGTTGACCCCATTGGTTGAGCTGTCTATACCCTGGGACTTTGTTCTTTGGTTCCCTCGGCCACTGCCTCAGGCTCTTGTGCTGACCTAGGCTTCTTGGATACAAAGACGATCCTAGGCTTATGAGGTCTAGAAGATGAAGGGACTTCATCTTTGTTTTTGGTTTGGCTTTCTGCCTTTCTCTTCATCTCTACTTGGTATTCAACCTCTAACCCTGTGACGAACTCTTTTAGGGTGATTCCATTTGCTGCCAACCAACTATTGGTGTTAGCCAATACTGGTTCGAATCTTTTCCTTAGAGAAGTCAACTCTTTTTGAGACCAGTAAGAGGGGAACCGGTGACCTTGTCTGTCAGATATGTGCTGTTCACAATATTCCCATCGTCAATCAACCCTGAAGGGATCTCAGCAAGCCCGAGGTACTCTATTTGCTCTAACGTGAGACGACAATAGTCCATTTTCCTTACCTCTTCAGCCGTCCTCAAATCCACCCAGATGTCCTCAATCATGGGCTCGTGGGACTGAGTCTTCCTTCAGATTGTCTCTCTGACTCCCTTGTAATCAAATTTTTCCCGCCTTTTGAATGATTTGATGGTAACCATCTGCATCTCTGTTTCCATAACTTTGGCTTTAGTCGATGTAGCAACGGAAAATCTGCCAATCTGAATAGGAAACTTGAAACCAGGTCTCTTAAGCTCCATCTATTTTGAGTACATGACGGCTAATTGTCGGCAAAGCTCCATTAGGACCAACCTGTCTGAAGGGAATCTAGGGAGCATATAAGGGTATCCTTGATAGAAACCCACCCGAAGATAAAAAAATGTAGAGAATTGGAGGAACATGCAGCCAAAACTGTTCACTACTGTCCAAGCCTCATCTGATATTCTCTTCTATTCCAGTTGAGGATCGAAGAGACATAGAAACATGGCAAAGAATGCATCATTCACTCGCCTGAAATGATGTGTTGACCCCTAAAGTGTTAGCTGCAGATAGTATGAATAGACCGGGGTGGTCTTCCTATCCCCCTCTATTGTTAGACCCGAGAAAGATCGCATGGCAGCAGCTATGTAGACCAGGTACGAGGTCATGTAGAATTTGAAGGAGGTTTGTACCCTGGTCAGCTGCTCATGAATAGCGTTGATGATCTGTTCTCCCCAGAAGATGGCCTGTTTGCCTTGCAGGATGATCTTAATGAACGGATACATCCATTCATGGAATTGTGAAGAGGATGGGAGGCCCCGTACTCTACTGAGGAGGGTGATTAAGTCACCAACTTCTTCAACGAAGTCGCTTCTGGGGAAGCTTTTCGGCCATTTGGATAGGCTGGCCCTTGGGGTTTTTAACCACTTATGGTTTATGACCCTCTTTGCCCTCTTGGGGTCTTTGTCATACTCCCTCTACGCGTTCTCGAAGTCAATTTGGGTTACTTCGGTGGCTGGTGGACATAGAAAACTTTGTCGATGAATTTGGGGTCCAACCGAATGATCATGCTGCCACTGGCGTCTGAGACTGATCTGGTCTCTTTGTCATAGAAGTATGCACATTGAAGGACAAATTTTGCATGATGGGCTACTATTGGGAAGGCGACCACCAGGTGGATGTTGCTCTCGATAATTCTCTTTATCCCAGTGCTGGGATTTGTTGCTTTGGTTCGTCCCAAGAATTCGGCCATATCTACGTGGCCGATCTCAGTGTCTCAAATGTCATCGACATTTGAGGTGATTGCCGTGAGTGGGAAGACGCCCTGGTATTTGTATTTCATCTTCTTCACCTTTGAAGGAGATGCTTCTGTCATGGGGGACGATCTTGTTTGGACGGGAGCATGCGTGCAGGAGCTTGCTGAAGGTGCTGCAGCCATAGTCGAAAGGAGAGTGAGAGAGAGGGGGAGAGTAATTTAAGTGACATAGGCTATAGGAGGTCACTTATAAAGGCTAGGATGAGCAAAGAGATGGAAAATGAGGAAGAAAAAGCTTGAAAAGGACAACCCAGAAAAAATCTGGGAGTTAGTTGAAAAAAGAAAGGAAAATGCAGGGGCGGCGAAAATCGCCGCCCTTACATGGAGAAAGCAGGGGCGGCGAAGATTGCCGCCCTTGCATGAGGAAAGCAGGGGCGGTGATTTTCGCCGTCCTTGCATGAGGAAAGCAGGGGCGGCGAAAATCGCCGCCCTTGCATGAGGAATGCGTAAAGAAAGTAAGGGCGGCGAAAATCGCCACCCTTACATGAGGACAAGCCGGGTGGAATGGCGGCAAGAAAATGCCACCCTTACGAGGTCGTGGGGTAGAGGAAAGGGAAGATAAAAAGAAAAACAAAAAGAAAAAAACTAAGCAAGGAAGAAGAGGAAAAAATAAAAACAAAACTTAAAAAACAAACCCTACCTGGAAAATGCGTGCGCCACAAAGTTAGATCCACGAGCTGGCACTTCGCAAAGTCACTTGGAGCTCTCAGGTGCAAGAGGCAAGAGGGGAGGAGGAAGAAGTGAGGCCCAAAATAGATTATATAGGGTGAAAAACCAACCCCAACAACCCGCCGCGCAGGGCCATTAATGCCTTGCACGGAAACTGAGACGTGTAGGGGCGGCAAAAATTGCCGCCCTTGCAGGAAAAATGCAGGGGCGGCGAAAATCGCCGCCCTTGCAGGAAAAATGCAGGGGCGGCGAAAATCGCCGCCCTTGTAGGAAAAATGCAGGGGCGGCGAAAATCGCCGCCCTTACATAAAAAAGACAAAAAAAACTAACTCCGGAAAGAGAAGAAAAAAGAAAAGAGGAAGGAGAAACTTGGTCTCGACGGGATAGTAACCATTCCCGATCCGATCAAGATGAAAACCTACAACAGAAACGTCTTAAAAACGAACTTAGAGAGACAAGACGAGACGGACAAGTTTTGCGGGGGGGTTGCTTCCAAAACGAGATAAGCTGGTTTTGGAAACAACATAATTGAGACCAATTATTCATTTGTGAGTGCTCATGTAGTTTTCCTCACTTATTATCTTGTTATGTTTTTTGTTGGTCATCTTGTGTTCATCATTAATTATTACATGATGTGATGATCTTCCACTTTTTGTTGAGTAGTATTAAGTGCCTTGGTTTCATTTATGATATACTTATTTGATTTATAATCTTTGGGGGTCAAGTCTTTATTTATATCCAATGCGTAATGACTGAATAAGTGTGTATTGACTTGGTATTTTATGACTTTGATTATGATATTTAGTTTCATTATGAGTTAATGATATTGATGGCATGTTGTTTTGACTTACTCTTAATTGAGACTTGTCTATATCTTAGACTTTTTTAAGGGACATCAAACACTATGGGACTTGCATTTGTTTTGATTTTTTATATGGAATTAGACTTTAGTCTATGGCATTGATTTGATTTTTTATGAAGTGGTTAGAGATACTTCAACATGGTTATATTATTTTGTTTTTGGATTTTTTATGTCATTTAGAAACCCTAGTTTTTAAGGGGAAACTCTTATAAAATTTTCTTGTGCTTTCCATTAAGGTTTTAGTGGAAAATAATGGCCATTATGTTCTGGTGTTTTTTATGGAGACTTCTTTTGTAGTCGTGGATGTATTTGTCATCCATGAAGGGAGATTTATGTGGAGATTGTTTGGGTTTTTTATTTTTCTAGAGGAGAGATAGAAAATACACAATGAGCTTAGTTTTTTGGTAGAGAAGAATGAAAATAGAAAAAGGGGTGATTCAAACTCTTTCATTTCATTTTTAAAAATTTCAAGTGTTGATATTTTTATGTGGGATCAAAATACTATTCTTGGCATAAAAAATAAAAATAGGTTTTGTGTGTTGATTGCTTTTATGGAAACCCTCAATGATTATGAAGTAGGGTTTTAACTTGTATATGTTAATAGTTTTGTGATGGGTTTCTTAGTGGTTATACAATCATGGAAAAAATGATAAGGATTGTGTTTGTTTTTATTATTAGAGTTTTTTTTTATGATTGTAGTATAGTTTTGGGTTGACCCTAGAATAATCTCTTGAGGGTTTATTTTCTGTTCAAATACAATTATTATTCTGGGTTTAATTCTTAGATAAGATTTGGTCATCATTTCATTTTTTATTATTTAGTGAAAATTATTTATTTATCCCATCAATTTAAGGCTATACACTTTTCAATATTCCTAAAATTATTTATTGAAAAAAAAATGAGTCATGAGGGTTTTGACTTTAAAATCTTGATTATTTTATCATTATGCAATGATTTTGGTTTGAGGTCAATGTTTGACTATTGGACTTTTTAGTTCAGTATTTTTGGAAAAATATTTATGTTGTCATTTGGGACTTCAAGTTATTTACCTGAATGTTGGTAAGGTATTCATGAATCATTTTAGTTTTTTACTTGGTAGTTTGAACTCGAATTCTAGATTATTATTTTACATCTTGTGAGCCTATGATTTTATGGTTATTATTGTAAAACTTTTATTTTTATAGTAGGTTATTATGGTTTAATCTTTTTTGTTTATCATTTATTGATATATGAATAATTATGTTCTTATTCTAAATTTTATAGTTTAGTGTAATGGGAATTAATTTAAACATTATGAAATGTATATAGTTGAATTACATGTTGTATTCACTTGAATTGAATATGAGATTCAAGATGCGAAGCTCAAGGTAATGAGATATAGACTTTGGATTAGGTGTTAGACACTAATCTCCATAAAATAGAATGTGAATGAATTATTCTCCTTATTTCATATAATTAGATATCTTTTTTTAAGTTAATCTCTAAATTATTTTACTCTTGCCCTTTATTTCACCTACCTTGTTGCCTATATCTGCAACCAATTGATGGTTGGGTTGGTTTAGGGAAACTTATGGTTCAGCTCATTGGGACTAGAGAGGTAGGTGTCAGTTAATCTTGAAGATCAAAGGATTTACATTATGCTTGAGTTTCTTTCATGTTTTATTTGATTGAACATTTGATATTAACTTTTTTTGTAATAAGAATATTTCATATTTGATATATGTATTGGTTTATCTCTGTTGATGATAATATGATTAACTTGATGAGTTATCATTTCCTTTAATGAGATTGTTTTATTTTGATCGCATAATAATATTTTAAATGGTTTTTTTAGTATTAAGTTAATTCATAACTTAATGACTATTGGTCTACCCTTTAGTAACATTATTTTATATCATTATTTGAAATATTGAGGAGTTATTCTATTAGTGAATGTGCATGCATAATAGTAGAATGTTTATCATTGATGTTGATTCTTTGGTTGAATTTATGAACTTCATACTCATATTTATTAATAAGTGCATATGTTTTATGCTAATATGGTGGTGGATGAAAGTAGTGAAATTTCATTTAACGATTATTTGCTTGAAAGAGAAAAGAAGTATGAATATGTGTTAGTTATGTTACAATTATTACTAATCTTCATTAAAAGTTTAAATGTTAGTGTTGAAACTCTAAATTGACTATTATTGGAGTTATGGCTATACAAGGATGTCTTTTAATCATAAGACTTCAATATTACATTTTTATTTCCTTGAGTTGAGATGTTTTTAATAAGGTGTTCAAGTTCTTTTATTTAGGCATTTAAAACTTAACATATCTTTATGGTTAGATGCATGTTGGCAAGCTTCAGTTATAATTTTATAAAGGAAAAAATAATTAGAAGTTTAAGTATTTATAAAAAGAATACTTAGCTGGCTATTAATGCCTAGAAGGCTTAGTAGTTATTTTAACCAAACATTTAGTACTTTTGATCTATTGGATCTTATTGTTGATTAATCATAAGTGAACATATCAATGAAGTTAACATAAAAATGTGTAATGTTATTAATTTATTATAGGATTCTTCTTGAGCCAAAGTGACTTATTTGGAAGGATTAAAGTAACTAGAACCTAGTTTTATTGATAGTTACTCATGAAGGCTTAGATGTGAGTATTGACTTTTATGTCAACATTTATGTCATAATTGATAACCTAAAAATAGGTTAAGTAGATGGGTTGTCATTTCCAATAGTGAATAATTGTAATGATTGCCTATAATAATATATCTTTTACAAATGATGAAGATAAATTAAGTAAAGTTAAGGATAATAATGGACTAAGTATAATTTGATTATCTTGTTTAAGGAATTAAAAATTAGTCCAAAACATGGGTTATCTTATCATTGGTGTAATCAATAGTTATATTAGTTACATTGATGGTCTAAGTGGATTTATAAAGGTTCACATGCAAAAATTAAACATGGTTATTAAATAATTAAAACAAAATTAATTTCATACTATCATTACATGGTTCATTAGCATTGAATGCATATTAACCAAGTGACATATAAGACTTGGAAGTAAGAGTTTAATCTCTAAACTAAGGCTTAAGATATGGTTCATGGGAAAACTACATGAACTTGAGCTGAACATGTTGGTTATGAGATGAACAATTATGTGGTACCATCCATCATTATGGAATTAAATAAGACTTTCCTAAACTCTAAGAATGAACATGTAAATATTAAATAAATCAAAAATTAATGTCATGTCATGAGTATGAGGATATAAGTGTAGTGATTATTATAATGATCATGGCACAATGATCATATGGATAGAACTTTCATATGGTATTTATTGGTATCAAAGCTAAATGAAACATTTTCTTAAAAATACCTTATATTGTATTGCTTTTGGAAATATCCCTCAAAATAATAATTAGTTTTTATCTATAGTTTTGTAGATCTTGCTTAAGCAGGATTAGTATGATGATTCTTCTATTGAATATCTTTCTAATTTTGCATTTTTTTATTGAAATCTTTTTGGTTTACCCTATGAAGTCAAGGTTCATTTTAAGACACCATGACATAAACCACCTTAGGTTTATTTAGGTGAATAGGGTACACAAATTTGTTTTGAGTGTGTAGAGAAGGGAGAAATCACCTTGTTTGTTTTTCACATAACTACTTGACAACATCTAGATAGATCTTGGGGTGACACTATATGTATCACTATGCATTACGATGATGGGTAGTAACATGATGCAAGGTGACTTAAATATAGATTATATTATCAGACAACATTATGCTATCACGAAACATTATGATATCAAGAAACATTATGTTATCAAGTGACATTATGATGCCATGTGACATAATTCTATTAGGTGACATTATGCTACTAGAGATGGTGACTGCACTCAAAAATCTGTACTATGGAACCAAATAAAACATGATGCTAAGTGGTTCCATGCTACTAAGTGACATTATGCCATCAAGTGACATTATGACATCGAGTGACATTATGCCCCTAGGTGACATTATGCCATTGGGTAGTAATATGGTGTTGAGTGGTGCTAATGACTATGTTGTTGTATGATAACATACTGTCAGATGACATTATACCATCATGTGATAGCATATTCCTAGGTGGCATTATACTACCACCTACTACTATAATACTACTAGACACCATGTTACCACTTGATAAAATAGTGATGCCCAGTAACATCATGTTATCCAGCATCATATTATCATGTGATAGCATGGTGCCACCTAGAAACATGTTATTGTGTGGCAACATGGTACTACCTGATAATATGGTGTCACATGGAAAAATGGTGTCACCCAAAAAAATGTTGTCACATGATAACATGATGTTATCCACCACCATATTATTTCATGGTAGCATGGTATTTCCCACCACCATACTATTGAGCAACACTATCCTTTCACCTAGTAGCATGTTATCGCCTGACATCATGCTTCCTCACATCATCCTACTATCACTAGTCATATAAATTGGTTGTTTTGGTTCCCTTCATAGATTATAAATACCCATATAGTGCCCTCATTTTCACACTTTGATCAAAGTTTTTTATCATCCTACCTTTTATTTTCAAGCTCTCCTACTACTACAAACTCTATAATGAAGTTTCAATGGCTTTCACATCCATAAGAACTAAAATAGGGATCTAGAACTTGATTTTCAAGAATATTTTGTGTCTGAACTTCCTTCAGATGTTAGAGTATCCAAAATTCTATGTCAAATAAATAAATCAATGTGAACTTAGAGGCCTTGTGAAGATGCCTCAATATGACATGATGATCAACAATAACCTGTTATGATCTCTGATTGCATGATTTAGCCATATTGAGAGCCTTTTATATATATGATTTAACAATAAAAAAATATCATTTGGCACCTCTCCATTGGATATCCATAATTTAATAGGCCTTCCACATTGAAATGAAAGCCCTATTAGTACCAAGGTTGTCTTATCTAATGTTGACAAAAATTACTTGGAGTTGGTCTATAAAGTGGCCATAGACCTACCTGTTAAGTGTTAGATTTATTTAAGAAATTAACATTTATTAATTATTCATGAATAATTTATTGTAATTAGTTTGATGTCTTAATTTAATTGCATGTTTTCTATTTTCATTACAGATAGTCAAAATCAAAGGGGAATCCCTGTTGAAAAAATTACTAATCCATTTCTCAAATCCATTGTGCATTTCTTCCAAGCTAGAATTGTTTTGTAGGGAAGACCATCAGAAGTTACATTTTAGGTTGTTTACTACATTCTTCATTCTTTTTAAAGTTTTGTGTGTGACTAGTGCAAAATTATATCTAACAGGATTAGGGTTGAGTTGTATTTTGCATTTTTGAAGGACTCTTGCACCATTTCATCTTCCAACTATATTATGGCCTTGTATTTTGAGGCCTTATATGATATATAGGATACTCAAATTACCACTACCCTTCATCAAAAAATTAAAGACAATGCTTTATCTATCAAGGAATAGGAGGTAAGTTTAGTTTTCCTAATAGTCTCCTCTCTTATTTTATACATATTTCAAATTTTAACAATTTTTAACCTGGTGGTTGTTACAAGTAAGAGTTTGTGCATATGCCACAAGAAAATAGGTGGCATCCAAAGGTTAACATGATCTATAGGGATATGGTGATACCAATCCATCGAGTCTTAACTTAATTTATTTCAAATTGCCAAACACATAAGAAGTGATTTTGTTTTGTTTTTGCTTCCAGGTTCTCCCAAATTTCCTTTAATGTTTATTTATTATATTATTTAATAGAAAAAAATTATCATATTGGTTTTTAATTTTTTTTTGTACTTGAATCTTGAATTATTATCATTGAGGATTCTTCCTAATAACACAATCAATGTTTTCCACCTTACAACTTTCTTTTTGAATTGAAGTTTCTTAGAATTGGATAGTTTATTAACTGGATAATTTACTCATTTTGTAGGTGAAACCACCAATGTCACTCTCGTAAGGAAAATGAGATATGAAGAGCTAACTCCCACAAGGAAAATAAGAGGGGAAGATGTAACTCCATCAAGGACAATCAGAATAGAAGAGGTAGTCACCCCAACATGTAATAACACATTTAATTTGAATTTGCATTAATTTTATGTTTCAAATTTATTGATTTTGAATAATTTTTTGTTTTACAGTGCATCTATTAGGAGACTGATAAGTATGTCACCACCCCCACCACCCATCCAAACTCAAATAAGAGGAAAAAACATATCCCTCCCTACACAGAGTAGAGGAACCCTGCAAATTTCTAATTTTCCAAATTTCTCTATTTGTGGCCTTTATAGTGCACATGGTCTTACATGTTTGCAACAAATTGATCTAGATGAAGAGTTTATTGGGATCAAAAGTGGGGCCTCGACTGTTGGTGGATTAAATCCACATGATTTTATTCAAGTTATTAATGTGCCTACATAAGTGCTTTCTATAACTTCCTCTTCCCTAACTACCACACCCACACTGATAATTTAAATGTCTTTAATGATTCCATCACTAATTGTTTATTGGAAAATATAGTTTTAGAAAATCCATTTACTAATCTAAGGGATGGTTTTTATTGATGAATTTAATGATTTAAAATAATGGGAGATAAGGGCAAAAATACTTATCAAATAAATTAATGCTTATTATCACAACCACTCCTAAATAGTTAATTTGTTTTTGCTTGTTCAAAATAAACCCTCAAAGATTGATGGTTTATTCTAACAAGCTCAATTAGGAATGATTTTTGTTAACAATGTTTACAATAATAAGGTTTTATGGATTATGATAAACATATTATAAAATTTAAATGGAGAATCCCAATCCTATTTCAATAAATGGTTTAAAGATATAAACCTTATTACCATTACACAAGCAGAGAAGGATAAAGTTGTGGTAAGTTTTCATTATCTATAACATGTATTTTAGTTATTAAAATTTGTATGTGCTTGACACTATATAGTATTTGTTAATTGTAGGCAAAATATGAAAATTTGAAGCAATAATCACATCTTCTTAATGTGCATTTGAAAAATTACTGCAAAATTATCACCTCAGCTATTCCATTAAAGGAAAAGATTATTCTATTAAATAAATACAACAACACTTCAAAGAAAATAATTAAAGAGTATGGGATGGATCCAAGAATTTTATTTAAGCAAAAAATAGATATAGATCCAAATATTCTTTCAACAAGTGATGCTACAAATGAGGAGAGGGTAATTATTACACATATGAATTTGGTTGCAGAGGATCTTCAGAAGGAAGGAGTGATATTGTAGGATACACGGGCAACTCAAGATAGTGGGGTTTCCATGCAGGGTGATGGTAAGAAACAAGGGGGTGGAGAGTCTCTTATATAAAAGTGTTAATTTATTTCAACTTTCAAACAATTTGTAATGTTCAAAAAAATAATTTATAATGTTTTAAATAATTTATATCATGTTTGTTTGAAAAACACTTGTTTTATTAAATGATATTTTATAGTTGTTCCAAATACTCTAGGTATATAATTTTAATATTTAAAATGTATTTTTTAGCATTGAATGCATGGTTATATTATTCTAGTATTTGTAGCATTGAATGAATTGTTATACTATTTTAATATTTGTAGCATTGAATATATTGTTATAATGTTCTCATAGTTGTATCATTGAATGCATGATTATATTATTATATTTTTCTAGTAGTTGTACTATTGAATGCATTTTTATACTATTTTAGTAGTTGTAGCATTGAATTCATTGTTATAGTGTTCTAGTAGTTGTAGTATTGAATGCATTTTTATACTGTTCTAATAGTTGTAGCATTGAATGCATTGTTATACTGTTCTAGTAATTGTAGAATTGAATGCATTCTTATATTGTTCTAGTAGTTATAGCATTAAATGCATTTATTGTGATGGAATTTGCAAATATACGATCCCCAACTATAGGGAAAATATTTCTTATATATTTGTATAATGGTTGTAATGTAAATGTGCAATAGAATAATATTGGTGCAATTAAAATATTTGTCTATGTATTGGTTCAACACTTATGCATGTATTAAATCTCTGTATATGCTCTCCAAATTATTATTATAGATAATTAAGATAATGAAATAATGAATCTTAATAATTGGAGTTTTAATGGCAAGAGAACAAGTGTCCTATGGTGCATTATGCATGTCTACACATAAGACTTGTATGCTTCGATGAATGCTATAATGAAATGATCCATACAATGTTAATTATAATTATGATTGCTTCTTATTGAATGACATACATTTCAAAGATATAAAAGTACTATGTGAAATACGTAGAATTGTAATAAGACAAATAAAGTGCTTAATTCCAGTGTATTGAATAATATTCATAATTGTAAGATGCAAGAAATAGATTAAAGAATTTAATCTATTTAAAAATGAAATAATAAGAAATAGTTCAAAAAATAGTAATTTCTATACTTATAAAACTAAAATTTGGGTAGATGAAACAATCCTTGAGAAACTTGCTCATCATAAGTGTGATTTACATCTACCATGCTAGTGTCATATTCAGTTCGGTATTCACATTATCTACATTAGTACCTATATTACTCATGTATCTTCTTTCAACTAGAGAACTCCATGTTTCCATTGTTATATCATAAGGAAACTTATCCATAGAATAATGTGAAACATATAGTCTCAATCAAGTCTCTAGATTTTAATCCAATTTATTTCTAAGTTTTGACTTCATGAAGGATAATTCACTAAACACTTTATCATATTCTATAAAACCCAAAATCATTGTTTAAACATGTTCATATAATCTAAAGTATTCAGTAATAATTTTTAATAAGATGCTACTTGGATAAAGTTGTTTTCATAGACATGTAATGGCACCATTTTTTGTTGGATCACTTAAACATTGAAATTAATCCATCATTGTAATCCCAAACTAGGTTGACTAAGGCATCAATAATTTTTTATTTAAAATACCATTAATATAAAATCCACGCACATCTACAAATTTATAGAAATGCATAATAATTATTTTCATGTATTTGTGAAATAAGCTGTTGGTATGTTCTTGACTATTAACACTATTCCAAAAAATGGGATTCACAACTCCCATGCCATCCAATAACTCATCCCTTTGAAAATATTCTCTGATCTCAATGGATAAACTTTGTGAGACTTTACTTAATTTAATTCTTTTTTTGATAAAACAACATCATATAGTACATGTGTCACAGGTACATCATCAAGTTCAACTCTGCAACTTCAAGTCTTCTAGAACATGTTTGCATTAGGATCTCAATTTTGTTTACCATGACACAAAGATGATCATGTATATTGAATTTCAAATAACTCCCTAGATTCTAAAAAATCTATCAAAATTTGTCAGGTTCTAAAAATAGGTCTGTAAAAGATTTCATTTAATGTGTATAATACATCTAAAAATTGACATACACGTTTTCTCAAATGTATGAAGTCAACAATATAATAGATCTCTCTTGGTCATGTTTCATTAAATAGTTGATTTCCTTTGGCATTGGAAAAATACCACATAATGTGAGTGAAGTTTTGATATCTATTAAATGACACAATTTTTTTTTTGCTTTGTCAACTTCCCTGTGATATTTATACATAAAATTTGTCAATGATGGATATTCCTCAAAAAATTTGCATGTAGGTTTATACATGGAAATCCATCTAATTTCAACATCTTTTAGTATTTTTTTGTCATCTGTCACCCCAGTTGAAAATTTTTGGAGCTCCATAAATATTTTTGGGTTGCTTGACATGTAAGCATGCAAGTCATGAATAAGCTCTTCCACTTTTACCACATTACTGAATGTGCTAAAAATTTTATGCATAAGATTCATCTTATGTGAAATGAAATAAATTGAAATCATAAAAAAAAACTATCATTTGAATGTGAATACAAAGACTACTTCTATGCCCCTACATCACTGATGCACCATCAGCACCAACATATACCAGCTTTGTAGTTATGGAAAAATCATCTATCCTAGCTCTCTCTCTTAGATTGGAATAAACAATCTATGAAGGTTTTCTACATTGCAATTTTCTACCATTTTATGGATAGTTAAAAAATGAGATTGCCTTGAATAGATTTTAAAAGTATACACATGAATACAAACCCATGTTGTGTTGTTAACTATAGTGATCTCATTGATAGACAGAGAGATAAATAGTGATCTCTAAACACTTTATTTCAAATCTTCTTTCTCAATAATGGCTAGACATTTGGCCATTTCCTAAGCACTGTTATCCAACAAATGTGACTGTGGAATATCAAGAAACCCACTATGATGAGACAAAATTTTATAATCTATAAAATCAGAAATGGATCTACCCTTTTTTAAAATGTGGAAAATCAGAGAGAATTGTACATATTTTTCCTTAAGATTGGACTACATAACTTTTCTAAATTGCACTTTGATTGTTCCCCATTTCTTAGTAAGATGTTTTTATCATTCTTGTCATTTTCATACTCACATGAATATCTTACATGCAAGAATTCTTCTCCATTTTTTCATCTTTGTATTTTTATTAACTATTCTTCTGGGTGCTTCATGGATATATATTTTTTCCCATTAAATTTATCAATGGTGTTCAATTTAAGTTGCATTCTATTTTCTTTTCCAAGTTTCTAACTACAAATTATACGTCTACATTTTGTTAGAGGCTCATTACCATTTTCTAGTTTTATAGGTTCTATAAATGGATATTTTTCAGCCCAGTCAACTTGAAAAGACCTTCCTATTGTTCATGTACTTATCTTCCTTTGTCAACTTTTTTGAGTGGAATTTTCAACAAATTTTGGTGTCTGAAAAGAAATTTAATTCTCTTATGAAGTGTCTAAAGGAGTGTCTTCTAGTGAAGTGCCTAGATGAGTGTCTTCTAGGGGTACCATGTCATTAATAAAATATTTGGGTGGTGATAAGTTATTCAGATTAATTCTTTCTAATGTAATATTGTCATTATCCATGTTAATTTTTGCATTGAAATTCTTTTATAATTATTCTACAATAAAAAAATAACTAATATTTTTTTAAAATGTTTTAAAATTAACTATATTTGTAGTGCATGTTGTTTATGCACTCTTCTTTCTTGGATTTCTAAAATAAGACATGATGTTGGATGTTTCTAGTATTTGTTATGGTACTTTACCCTTGTAATTACCTCCTAATTCCATAGTTTTGTTTCTAGTTGGTTGAGTGCTATCGAGTTCCCATTTACTAGTGTTGTCTAGCATTAAGCCACTATTATGAAACATAGTGTTAATGGGTGGAAATATAATATTGTACAACATAGTGCTATGGGGCACTAGGTTATCATCATGTGACACATTACTGCTAAACATTGGGTTGCCATTGTGTGACATATTACTGTTGAGTGCCTAGTTTCTATTGCATGACATAGTGCTATTGATTATCTAGTTGCCATTGCATGACACATTTTTAGTGAGCCTATGGTTACCATTGTGCAACATATTACTACTAGAAGCCTTATTTTAGTCATGCAATATAGTGATGCTGAATGTCTAGTTACTTTCATGTGGCATAGTTTTATCGGTCATTTGATTGGCATCATGTGACATTATGCTATCAAGTGTTAGGTTACTATTGAGTGGTGTCTTGTTGCTACATAGTTTAATTTTTGTTAAAATCAATCACATGGTGCATTCTATCCTGAAGTCTCATGATCTTTACAATGCAATGAAGAAATATACTTTGGTGGTAAGATCATGACCTCTAAGAACATATGTACTACATATATGGTGAATTGCATGGATAACCCCATAATTATTATAAATCATTGGTGATCTAACCCCTAAAAAATGACAGCCCAAATTTTTAGGTGAATGGGTCCTATGCTACACCCAGAATTATCACAAAATTGAAATTCCTCAAACCAGAATATTCATGAATTAATGACTATTCACCACTAAAATTTACCTTGTATGAGGTGAAAACTATTTTATGTTTTATACTGGTACTTGGGTAAGACTATAAGTTCATAATGGCTCTATTATAATGGCCATATAGGAAATGCATGAAGAGGATTGTGTGGGTGTATTTTTCATACATTAACTCACCTCTATCTAAGTACTAAGTGGATAATTGATTTTTAATGGATTCATTAGTGATTTATAACCTGGTTTAGTTTTTGTGTTGGCTATATCACAGTTATGGGTCTCATTAAATTTTACATGTTAGTTCTCTTGGAATCCTTGTACCATAGTGATTTATTTTAGTGTCTAAAAAAATTGGTTTATTACAACTCAGAGGCATTAAGAGGATCAGGCCCTAGTTCACAAGTCTAATCTCTCTAGGCTTCCTAGTACCAATATGTTTTTGATTGGAAGCATCTTAATTCCTCAGGCCTAAAGAGGCATCAATGGATTCCTTAAGGATCAAAATACCCTAAGGTTTTGAGTCCCTAGGAGAATGATAATTGGAAGTATCCCTATACTTAGATACTAGAGTACTAGAGATAATATTATATCAAGGAACTTTGTGAAGGTATTGCATCATTAGAAAGATTCATATGCCATTCATGGTATAATCCATTATACCTAGAGGCATCCCATAGAGAATCAGGCCTAAAATGTATATGCATGAGGATGAGATGTGTATTTTTGATATTAAATTTGTATTTTTATATTTGGTATTTAAAATGTATTATAATAAAATGGAGATCATATTTTATATCTTGATCAGAATGGTCTTATGCCTAGTTTTATGCAAGACATTAATAATTTTATCAGTTAATCCCATTCTACACAAGATAAATATTTTTTGTAGCTGATAACATTCTAATCTTGTGTAGAACGGGCACATACCATTCTAAACAAGATAAGAATAATATGAGCTTACACATATTTTTATATAACACAATATTGAGTGGATTCTTTAGTGGAGTACTAGACATAATAACATATCTCATAACTTGTTGATGGTATTACGGCATTAGATAGCTACATGTCATTCATTTTATAATTGATTGTGACTATAGGTATCCCATGGAGAATTAGACCTAAAATATTTTTTCAACAACTTCCACTCAGACACCCCATTTTTTGAAATCAAATGGGGACCAATATTACTTTAATATCTTGTTGATAGTATTTCAATCTTTTGTAGAATGGGTGTGTTGAGGTCAACATACCCCTATTTCTAAAAATTGGGGATCCATGTGTTAAATTATTCAAATTTGTACTTTAAAGTTGAAATTCACTTGATCAGAGTGTTACTAACACATTTTCACATTATTTGTATTTAAAGATCATCCATGTTATTTTACACTTTGGTCTATTTGTTCAAAGTCTACCTTAATTTTGACTAATGTTGCTAACCTCTAACCTTTGTGTTTCAAAGTTACAGGTTTAATATAACCCTCATTAGATGGGTTATGCTTAGATTTTATAGTTTAAATCCATATTCAAGATTTTATAGTTTAAATCCATATTCAATATTTTATTAGCCTTTAGTATATGTAAATCCAAGTTAAATATATGCTCAAGATTCTTAAAACCCTCATTCAGAAACCTAGGTTAGACTTTTTGATTTAAATTCAAAATTGATGGGAGAAAAATTATTGAGAATGATTTTAAAAATGCTAAGGACTTTAAATTAATTTTTATACTATAGCTTAGCCATGTTTCTCAACATGACCAAGCCATAGCCTAAAAATTATATGTTTGATCCCCTTTATGTCATGATCCCTTCGTTCCCTTTTAACATGGTCTAACTTTATGTTTATAGGGTCCTTTTATTATGTCCATAGCTTGTTTAAATTTATTATCCATGGTCTTCCTTATTATGAACTTAGACTAATGTCTTAGTCCTAAGGCCCTGTTCATGTTTATTAACATGGATGAGACCTTATTCCAAAGACTTTAACCTAAGTCCCTTTATGTCTTCATTCCTAAATTAAACCATGTACATGTTTACAAGATCAATAACCCACATTTAATCAGGCCAAATTGATCAGATAGAGTGGGGAAGACCTGATAAATCGAATACCTAATCCTTAATCTAATCCTACTATATTCCATGGATCTAGATCGATGATCCATGTTCACATAGATGCAAAGATTTAATAGAGTGAGATCATCACTTATTGAAATGGGTCCCTTTTTTATATATGGTAGACTTATCTTAAGTTTATCCTAAGGTTTTTTGTATTATCAAAACAATAAAAACCTATGATAAAACTTATGTTTTAGATTTAATTATTTGAAGGGTCTCCATTTTATTATGTTAAATTCTTAGGTAATACTTTGGTCTAAATTTTAAATGGTCTCGATCTCACTTAATCCTTCTGTGATTTTAGGAACCAATAGTGTCCAATTACATAGATTGTAATCAATGATATACGGCTACTCGTATAAAATCGATCAAGTGACACATTTCAATTAAAAGTTCCTATAGGACCCACTTTTCATGGGACTTAAATTTGACATTATCACACCCATAAATTGACATCCATGAGGCCATCATTAATTTCCATGAGGACATCAAATTTTATTCCCTACGGTTAAATATATGAGCTTAAATTTGATGTTCTCACAACCATCAATTGACATCCACGAGGTTGTCATTGACATCTGTAAGATAGTCAATTTTAAGCCCTTATGAATAATTATATGAGCTAAATTTTGATGTTATTTTTATTGTCAATTGATGTCCATGAGACCATCAAATTAAAGCTCAAGAACCCATCCAACTTAGATGAATTAACATGTTAAATATTGCTAAGGCTCATTGTTTATGTTGCAAGATCAATGGATCCCATTTGGAGAATAAGCATGTTTAAAGTTTTTGCATCAATTATAAATTTGGCATTTCATTTGGCCTAGAGTCCATCATAGACTAAGTAAACTATGTGGGAATAATTATAGACACCATGAACCCAACTCAAATGTTATCCTAAAGTGTGGTTATGTTTCTAAAAATTTAACTAAACTTTGGTCTAAAATATAAGCTTGGTCCCCATATGTCCCATGATATTTTAGAGTCTATTTCATTGACTTAACCTAACAAATTCAAGGTCCTGCTATTAAAATTTTAGATTAGAAATTTTACCCTAAAGTTTTATTATATTTATTAATATGATAAAACCTTAGGATAAAAAACATTATACGTGGTCATTTATTATTAACAGTCCCCATTTTATCATGATCTATACTTAGCTTAAATACTTTAACCTATGGTTTATATCATGTTTATTAACATGAAATAAACCATAGACTAAAGTCTTTAACCTAAGTTCTTATATGTACTGATGTTAACTTAAATATCATGTACCTTTATAGATATATGACTTGTATGAGATCATAGGAAGATGATCAGATAGAGTAAGATCTCTATGGAATATCCAATAAAACCTCTAAGTAACCATGGGACTACCATGTGTCAAGCATGTGCCAACTGATATAACTAACAAACTACAGAGCTTAGGGATCCCCATAGGATTGCCAAGTGGCATAACCATGAGGCCTATTATAAACAATGACTAATGGCATGTAACTCATAGGATCAAGATCAATGACCCATGTTGATCCATGAAATATGATCCAAAAAATCAAGCTAAGGTGGGTTTTTCAAAAACTAATGGTCAATTTTTGAATATTAATAGACAAAATGCTACAAAAATTGCCATGTAGATGTAACAACAATGCCACATGGGAAGAAAGTGATAAAACTAGATATTTTATGGGTGAAAATAAGCAAAGGTATAAATTTCAAGGTTTAAATAAAATCCAAGGAATGAATTCAATAAGTGCAAAGGTAATACCATTAAATCTCTAAAGGACCTATAGAATACCCTCACATCTACAAAACAATATTTCAATCACAAATTGATCATAACTGAGCCTAAGAGACTCTAATAAGTGATATTTGATAAAATACAAACTAATCTAGAGGAAAAATATATACCACTAGTGAGCATTCAAATAAACTCATAGTCATGGTGGCACAGAAGAAACACAAAGAAGACATAGAGATGTACTTAACCACATATTAAAAAGGAGGGGTCTTTAAAGAAAATATTTGATGATGTGGCATTGAACAATGGGTATAATAATTAGTCCAAGATATTTTGGTTAATTGAAGAGTTTCAACCCATAACAAAGGAGGACAAGAAGATTGCATCCTTTAAGATAAGATATTATGGCCTGGTTGTAGCAAAAATGATGAGCCTTCACCATGCACCAATGAAACTAGAGGTATTGCACTATATAGATGTCCTCTTCCCTTTTTTTAAATAATGTAAAATTGAAAAAGGTATGTTGATCAATAAATGTACTCATAAATTCCTTGCCTATGTGTCTCTTATTGCTTTTGAAATCTATTATAAGTTACCCAAGCCCTAAGTAGATATACCCACACTTAATGAATGCACCAAGAAATATGACCTCAAATCCATTTTGGTCCCATGGTTATATTATGGAAACCATGTGATTTTGAACCTTAGTCAAAACATTACCAATAACCAATTTTGACCTAGAATTAGGATGATAATGACCTTGATGAATAGGTTGTGTGGAAACCTCATTACCACTTATGCTGACAACATTTGGGTACCCCTAGTATACTTTTTGATTGAGAAGGAACTCACCCCTCCCATTGGTGAAGTTATCATCTCATGTTTATGTAGATAGATCTTCACAATCAAGAAAGGGTCTAGAAAAAAATTCTATATGATGTCTTATCTCCTGGACACCCTACTTTCCACAATTTAGATCCCCAACTTTAGGGGATGCTCACCTAAAAAGACATAAATAGTGTCCTAGTTCTATTCAAAATTACATATCTTCAAGTATAGGGACCATATTTAGTTTATTTGTGATTACATCTATCCTACATTGAATAAGGCTATAACAAGTGCCCAATGCCAAGAGTTAGCCCATTGGCAAAGAAATCCATTGAGTCTATTAGAGATATCTAGTTTTATTTATATTTCATAATCATTAGGATTGAGTGAACACAGTGCACTCCATTGAGACTGTTAGTCCATGTTTCAAACAAGTTGGATGAGCAGGAAGTTATATTCTAAATATTCAATGTCATAGAGAGGCTTTGTAGAAGCAAAAAGAAAGGACCTCTACATCCTCCACCCTTGGATAGTGGTAGAACCATCTTCCACCATTGGGAAAACATTGAATATGCTACTAGACACAGAGCATATTTAAAGTTACAACATGATGAATTGAGAGAGTGGGACCCCATTCATAGAGTTGGGAAACATTTGAAGGCCAAACAAATAAATTTGACTTATGAACATTGGATAGGAGCCTATGAATCAATATATACCAAGGATGCATCCTTCACAATGATAATGGATAGATTGAAAAAATGTGGCATAAATCTAGAAGCTAGATTGGTGAGAGACCAAAAAATAAGTGATGACATTTGGTAACTTGGTCCAAGGAAATACATCTTATTGGGAGGTCAATCCTCTCAACCTCCTCCCATGCAACCACAATCACAAGTGAAAGCCCCAAATCCTAAAGTTCAAGATAAGAAGAGACCTTAAGAAAGGAAACTTGGGGAGGGAAAATCATCTTTAGCCTAGCCTAATGAACCAAGATCTCCAATTGAATCCATTGATGTGGTGGCATTGGACCTGGGTGAGACAATATAAATTGCATTGCATATGTTATCCATTACTTATAAATATGATGAAAAAAAAAGCATATGGAAGAATCTCAACTCCAATTTGAGGAGGTAGAGATAGAAAAGGGGAAGATATTAGCCTTGAGCTTAGTTCTAGTTATTCCCCCATAAAAGAGAAAGGTTAAAATTCCATTATTTCTAGCAAGACCCAAGAGGCCTAAACTGACCTTTACTCACCCTTTGAGTGAGGTCAATGTCTTTAGTGAAGAAAATATGCTACAAGGACCAACCATTCCTAAATGGTTCATATACGACAATATCTAAAATATTCCTACTCTACAACATACTTGGGCCATAACCAATTCAGTAGACAACTATCCATGATAAGCTCAAACCATGGATACTTACTTTACATAAAGAGGAGAAAGAGAGAAAGATGATTTCCCTTAAGGATTAAAGTGGCACACAAATGGATGATCTTAGGTCTTCAAGTGGCACCCAAATGGATACTCCATATCCTCCTCCAATAACCCAATCATAAGTTGGAATCCAATTTAATCCAGAAACTACAGGTTTGTACAAGGTTACTAAAAAGAGAGCCATGGTGACTGGTGAAGAATTCATCTTTCAAAAAGTGGAACCATTTGCTGGTTTAACTCTAGTAAGAGGTCACAAGCCAGGTGAAGACCCCATCTTTGAACAAGATATACTTGTATTATCCCAATCCCAATCATCCTAAATACAAATTGGCATCAAAGGTATGTAATAATAAATAGAGAACCTAACGAAGCAAAAGGAAAATCTAGAGACGTAGGCTATTTTATTTGTCTTAGATGTTATGATAGAGATGTTTGAGGCATCCTTTTATTACATGTTTAATTCTATGAAGGTAATAAAGGAAATAAATGGTATATTAGGCCAACAAGATGTAGTATCCAAGGGTTTAATTAATCAATGATAGAGTTTAAAAGATAAGATGAAGGATTTAATTAGCATCTTAATAGGGGATAAAATCCTAAGGTTTAAGACCTTTAACTTAGCCCATCTCAACATAACTATGGGACTGATTATAGATAAAATTTAGGGATTGAGCATGTGGTCCAATATTTTGGAAAGACTCCTCTTGGATGATAAAGAGTTACTGGAGAGGATAGAATTGTTCCTTAAGGCCATTATTTCCCAACCTACAACACTTAGCTCCATGGGCATAATTACAGATGATGAATTCAAGCATATGACCACTTTGGTCATTCAAGAGGTAAAAGGTAAGAGCCAAGGTAGGTCTAGGTCTGACAATATCAAGGTCATGGCTATGATCCTAATTGTAGAAGAAAAGATAGTTGAGGAAAGAAGCATAAAAGAGGCCTTACAAAGGAATAACTAGGAATTTTATGACCTAACAGAGCAACAAGATGAACTCTTCCTTGAACTTGTAGTTAATTTTAAACTTATTTATGAGTAACATCAAAAGGCAATGAAGCTACTCTAGTAGAACCAAGGGACTTCATCAACATAGGGTCTACTAGTTAGTTAGGAATATTATCTTTTATTGAAGCATTGTAAATTTTGAAAATGGGATATTCTTTTGTAAAGGCATGTGCATTTTTTTATAACATTTGCCTATATGTCAGTATATTTTGGAAAGCATAGTATATTCTAAAAACTTTATAGAAAGGACAATTGTCCTTTACATTTGTATACTTGTAAGTAATACAACTGATCAACATACTTCCTTGTTTCTATAAAAGGAGTATTGTTTATTGTAAAGAAGAGGGAGTTTTGAGTTAAAACTTGTATACTTTTGATCTATTAATGCAATCAAGGAATTCTAAAAAGATTGTCTAAATT
Source organism: Torreya grandis (assembly GCA_037957365.1). NCBI lineage: Eukaryota > Viridiplantae > Streptophyta > Pinopsida > Cupressales > Taxaceae > Torreya > Torreya grandis. The sequence goes on along the minus strand of JARHVA010001619.1, from coordinate 232,500 downwards.
TGTTTGCATCATTTTCTATATGGTTTCTTTCTCAATTAGTGTTTTGATTCTTAGATTTGAATAGTTATTTTGAATTCTTGGCATGTACCTTTTGAATGAAAAATTTCTAACTTGTGCATATGCTAGGTTAACTAAAGGTTCCTTAGTTTGCTTCATTTTATTTTCTCTATATTTTTAGATGTGCATCAAGTATCTGCTTAAAGGAGTAAATATTTAAAGTAAATAGGGTTCTTATTTGCACTATTTCAGATCTTCCTTAGAAGTTTGCCTAATATATGTTGTGATTTGAGCTTAAGTTACTTTGTTTCATAAATTTTTCTCAAGTGCATGCTTGGGAAACACTTGAAATTTATCATAATCTCTGATAATAAGATCAACAACACTTTTCTTCTTTGCCTTACCCTACCTTTTTACTTCTTTCATTTAAACCAGATCACTTTAGTTTAAAGTCTATTCTAAAATATCCATATAGACTAGTATTTATCTTAGATTTAAGCACAATTCAATTTAATTATCATAGATCATTTTCTTATTTACAAATATAGAGGCTAAGGTGGCTCCTAACCACTAATTAATATAAATATTGTGGAACAATTTGTTTACTTGATTGTTATTTCATCACAAGTAACTAGATTAACACAACCTGTTACTCATGCTCTGAAATCTCTTAAATTCTAAAATGAGAAGTGTTATTTAAATAATAAGAGCACTTGTGATACATTTAGAGGCATCAAAAAGTAGAGATCTACTGGTATTAGAAGGAGGACCTCTTCTCTATAGATTTTTAATATCTTTGTTGGTTTTAAGAATTTTGATCAAAGATCACTCTAATCTTTGCATATTTGTGTTTTTTTTAGCATATTTGTGTAAAGGTTGGTGATATTCACAATTTTAGACCAATCTTTGTGTTAATTTAGACAAATATTGATATTATTTGAGAATGTATGTTAGATTTTGGTAAAGATAGCTTGTAATTGTGCATTCAAAAGGTTTGAGGTTAGTAAAATTTGTTTTGATCAAAGATTCATGAATGATTTGCAAATTTGAATTCATTTGGACTTAAAATTACAAATATCATTCATACTTACATAATTGGACACTTATTTGAGATAATTTAGTTAAAGATTATTGTCTTTCATTATTTTTTAAATGAATCTTTGCAAAATATGCTTAATGTGTAAGTTTAATCACTGCCCTACATAAATATTGATTTGGCACATTATATTTCAAATAGGATTCAAAATTATCAAGATGGAATTACCCATAATTAGAACAAGGTCACGTTCAGAGACTAGGGAACCTCTATTCAAGTTAGAAGTCCATATAAGAGCTAGGTGGGACAAAGGTAAGTGCAAGATTTCAAAGTCTTTGCCAACTTCACCAATTCAGGGTGCTCACATTTTCAACCCCAATCAAGGTATGGCTTGGTTGGGTGGATCTCCTATCGATTTACCAAGTGTGGTATGTGACCTTCCTCATAACCCTAAAAAATACTTGCCAATATTTAGTCCAACTAGTATTGTAACTATAGAGGAACATAATAAGTCATTCAAAGTTGCATTAATATTGTTAAATATAGTACATGAGGATGTAGTGTGTAGGATATTTCCTTTTACTTTTAAATATGCTACATATGAATTCTTTTTAAATTTACCTAAGAATTAAATTAATATTTGGGACCATTTTAATAATGTTTTCATTGACTAGTTTGGTAAAATTACTAGTCCTTGTGTATTATACTAATAATTCACCATAATCAAAAGGGATGTGAATGAACCTATAATATCATTTAATGCTAGGTTCTAAAATATGTATAGTCGAACCATAGATCCCTGAAATCTTGATGATGCTTTGGTTTTGTAAATTTATAAAGATGATTTCAATCACATGACCTCTATTTTCATAAAGAGGGTCATTGGACCTATGAATACTCTAGCCTTAGCTTATTCTGAAGAAGTGATCATCAATGATCAGATGTATCCCCAAGGTTATATGGCTTACTAAATTCTATATGTTAATCCACATATGACCACCTTGAATATATTTCTTAATAACAATTAGAATATGCCAGCTCTGAATCAGATCCCAGGTTTGAACCAATTACCCTTGAGTCATGTTGATCCTAATTAGAACCTAGGATTTTTGAACCATACTACAACTAGATTTAATCTAAGTGATAAAAAATATTTGGTCCCAACAAATGATGTTAATAATAATTAGGTTCATAATTCAGAGACTTCCAAGACTAAGAATGACTCTGTCTTAAATATGGAATAAAACTTTAGCACTAATTTTCTTCAGTTGCAAATTCAAGTTAGCCATATAGGATAAATCTCAGGTAGGAACTTCTCATTTTAAATATTCAACAAACCCAATAATAGATTATAGAATGATAGTTTCCACAACAATAAGAACAATGAATCATCTACTGATAAGAAGACCATGGAGATTAATCTTATTGATGTTGTATTAAATAATTACTATAGAGTTCAATGTACTACTAAGCATGGTGAAATGGACTGCACTAAATTTTGTGAAGGTTTTGAAGCCTTTTAGGAAGAACTAGACACATTTGAAGTAGTTCCTAACAAAGATAATAGCACAGGTACATCAGAATCTAAATCTACTGACCAAGCCTTCATGGTAGAGATGTTTAGCTTATCTTTCTAATAAGATAATGAACTTGATGATGTTACTAAATAATTTAATGCTCTTTAGTAGTTCCTGAAGAAGATCTACCCTCTAAGGAATAAAGAGAAAAAGTATCCCCTAACTAATTCAACACCTCCAAAAAACTTTTGCACTCCTCCATATACTACCTTAGATAATAACCCAAAGCCTCCAAAGGGAAGTAATTTTAAATTTAGTACTGATGAATTTAATTCCTCCAATAAAACTAGGTACAATATTATGGAGGACATGAATAAAATAAAGGCTAACATTACATTACTTGAATTAACATAGATAACTGAGCAAAGAGACCTCTTATTAGAGTCCTTGTCGAAAAATCCTAGTAGGCCACCAAAGACTGACAATGCCACTGTTGTTATGTACAAAGCTAAAACTGAGTCCCCACCCTTTCTTCTTACTATCAAAATGTTTGGTAAGAATTTACATAACTATTTTTTAGATTCTGGTGCATCCACAAACATTATGCTAATAGGTATTTGTAAATAGTTTGGCTTGACTCCTATCAAATTTGATAGAGTTGTCACTTAGTTAGACAAGCCTAGAGTCAAGGTAATTAGTGAATTATTAAATGTTCATATTCAACTTACCTCTGAGCTTAGATTCTAACAATGTATTGACATCTAGGTGGTAGACATTCCTAATGCTTATGGCTTGATTTTAAGTAGGGAATGGGCAAAGTCCCTAAATGGATATATGTCTATTGATTTTTATCATTTGTGGCTAACATAAAAAGGAGTCCCAAATCAAATTAGAGTGGAAATAGAGCCTTAGATGAATCCAATGAACCTAGATGAGGCCAATGAGAATACTTTTGAAGAAGATGGCATATTTGATAATAAAGTCATTCAATTGAATGACAACAAAATCCTAAAAGGCATGATTGCCTTGGAGAGATTACTTGATCAAGATAAACTAGCAGAGAAAATTATTATAAAGTAGTTGATTTTAGACCTACAGATCAACCTTAACTAGTTAATGTTAGAACAACATGTACAAACATTGAAGATAAGAAAGTTAAAGACTTGTTGACAAACTACAATGACATAATAGAATGGTCCTATGATTACTTGAAGATTTTTGATCCAAAAGTCATCACTCATACTATACCCTTGAAAAATTACTACAAAACTTTTAGAAAAAATAGAGGCTTATCAACTTTATTTTAGAGCCTATGATCTTCAAATAAGTCAAAAAATTGTTAGATGCCAAGATTGTATTTGCCATTAGGTACTCTACCTATCTTGCCAATTTGGTCATAGTAAAAAAAATGTTGAAATATGATTATGAATTAATTTTAATAATATAAATAATTCATCTAAACAAGACAACTACCCTTTGTCTTCTTTTGACCAAGTTATACACAACATTTCTAGTTCTGCTATGATGTCCTTTCTTGATGGATTTTTAGGGTATAACTAGGTATTGGTGAATCAAGAAGACAAGATGAAGACTGATTTCACTACCAAATGGGGAATGTTTGCATACAAAAGGATTCCATTCAGACTAATCAACATATAATCAATCTTCCAAAGGGTCATGGATCATGCTTTCCAAGGTTTGGTAGGTAAATAAATTATTATATACATGGATGATCTAACTATTTTTTCTAAAAATAGGGAGGACCGCATCATGCATTTATAAAAAGTATTTGAAAGGTGCAAAAGGTATGGGATTTCTCTTAACCCAAATAAGAGCATATTTTGTGTTATTGAGGGTAAGTTATTAGGCAATGTCATTACCAAAGAAGGAATCTCTTTAGATCTTGATAGAGTAGAATCTATATCAAAGATAGACTATCTTAATAGTAAGAAAGAACTAAAATCATTCTTTGGAAAAATTAACTTTGTAAGAAAGTTTATTTTTGGCTTCAAAAAAATTGTCAAGCCATTGAATGACATGTTTAAGGATGCTAAAATTACTTGGAATGAGAAAACTAGGAAGGCATTTAAAGAAATCATAGAGGCATTTGGTCAAGTTCCAGTCTTGATAAGTCCAATTTTCTACATGGATTTTTACCTTTACTCCTTCACTTTTGAACACACTGTTGCTATATTTTTAACTCAAAAAATTGATGAATGTGATAATCTGATTACTTTCATGAGCAAAAATTTCAATTTTTTTGAGTTAAATTATTCTTTAATTGATAAACAAGCATCTACATTAGCAAATAAAGTAAAGAAATTCAAGCACTACTTTTTTAGAAATAAGGTGCATGCCATCTTGCTTGACCCTACCACCAAGCTCATGCTAAGTCAAAATGAGATAGGAGAAAGAAGAGGTAAGTGGATGTTAGTGATATAGGAATATGACATTGAACTAAAGACTACAAAATTGGTAAGGTGTTAAGGGTTGATTCAATTGATTTTCGATATTGACCCCAAGCTAAATATCATGCAAGTTGATAAACAAAGCTTTTAGACTAATAATTGGTATGATCCTATCATTCATTTTTTGATTAATGGTACTTGTCCTACAAGACTAAAAAGGGATAATAAGAGATATCTAAGACTCAAATAAACCCATTACTTGATCAATAATGGAGTGGTATAATGGAAGAACTATGAAGGTGTCTTTCTAAGATATGTTTTAAAAGAGGAAGCTACTGAGATAATGAGCACTTTTCATGAGAAGCTAGGAAGTGAGCATCCATATAGAAGAACCAAATCTCATAAAATTATTATATATGGGTATTATTGTCCCACCATCTTCAAGGATGTTTATAATCATGTAAGGCAGTGCCATTCATGCCAATTCTTTAGCACAAAGGATCCCAAAGTAGTTATGCCCTTACAACTAGTGTGATTAACAAGCCATTAACCCAATGGGGACTAGATTTCATGGGAGTGATCAATTCCATTTAATTAGAGGGTCAAAAGTATGTTCTGATAGCTACCGACTATTACACCAAGTGGACTGAGGTAGTGGCCACTAGGCAATGCAAAATTGAAGAGTGATCACCTTTTTAGAAAAAAACATATGCACCAGATTTAGAACCATAATCTCCCTAGTATGTTACAATGGATCTACTTTCACATCCATTGAAATTATGTAATGGGCATATGATAACAATATTATTCTCAAGTTTTCATCCAACCATTACCCTCAAGGTAATGGAGTATCTGAATCTACCAATAAGATCTTGATAAAATCAATTAAAAAAAGTCTACTAGAAACAAGCCTAGAATGTGGCACAAGCTTATCAAATATGCCCTATGGGAAGATAGGACAAGGGTCAAGTAGGATCTCAAGGCATCACCCTTCTTACTAGTGTATGGCCAAGATCCCATCTTTCCCATCACACTCAATCTACCAACATACTGGTTCATGCAAGAGCACATGGAGGATGATCATGAATTGGTAAATTCAAGGCTATTGTACATTGTTCAGATGGAAGATGTTAGATAAGAAGTTTTTGATAATTTTAGTAGGTACCAAACCATAGTGAAAAGGTGGTTTGATAAGAGATCAAAGATAAAGGTATTTAGATAAGGTGACTTGTTTCTTCTCTAGGACAAAGCATCCAAACCAAAGAGAAAACATGGGAAGTTCACACCTTTGTGGATAGGTCCCTATCATATTTATGACACACTTGGTAATAAAACCTTCAAACTGAAATACCTACAAGGAGTTGAATTCACTTTGGCCACCAATGGGTAGTATCTCAAGCATTATTTTTCTATTGCTTCACCTGGGGTCTTCATGTAGTAAACTATAAGAATAGTTAGAGCTAGAGTAGGTAGGCTAGTTTAGTTTCTTTCTACTATTTCATTCCTATCCCTTGTTTGTACATATGCTTGTATATATTTGTTTTCCTTTATTTTATTTCCTACTTTCTTTGCTTTTTATTTTGTGTTTACTTGTTTTGTTTCATTCCTTACTTCTAATAAGTCCTTGGGGACAACCCTCAGCTCAAAGTTCATTTTAAATACTCAGGAACTCCATAGTTCAAGAATGAAGGTATGAATCTTAGGCATTTGTTGATCATAGGTTTTGAAATGAAAGCTTATGTTATAGTTTAAATAAACCAGTAAGGACTAATAGATAGGTCAATTGTTCTATGAGAACTTAAACATTGTTTTGATCTAAACTTGGTTTCAAGGAGAATTGCACGTGGGATAAAGACTTAAATTATTAAGGCATAGTCATGTTTGTACTTAATAACTATCCTTGCCTAGGAAAAAGTTACAACCAAATTTCATTTTATTAAGACCAAACATCTAACCAAATCCTTAAACCTAGCTACCTTGGTTCCCAACCTTTGCTAGAAAACCTAAAAGATCTAAAAAATACAAAAAATAAAATTTTATTACAAAATCAAAAGTTTTCCAAGCAAAGGTGATTCTAGTAATCTCCATCGGGCCTATGGATGCATGACTGGTATTTGAGTAAGGCCTTGAGTGGAGCCAAAGGTACCTCTATTAGGGTTATAAATGTTTGGTTAGTATTAGAGCAATGCCCAAGCCCTTCCTGAACTAAAGCATGATTCTTAATGAATATCCAAACATGATGCAAGTCAATGTTAATGGTTAAAGATATGAAACCTAGAAGTTGTCTCATAAATCCCATATTAAATAGTAATTAGAATCAAAGCACACACATAACATGGCTAGGTTTTGATGTTTGATCCTAATTCTGTAGATGCAAGGTTTATTTTAACCATGAATTGATCCTGATAATGCCACTAATCAAGTAGAATAAGTAATCTAGTTATTTGTCTAAACCAAAGTCTCTTAATTATAACATATTATTATGGTTCCCTTGGAAGTTACCATTTTTTTAGGTTAACATACCCATGTTTCTAAAATTTTTGGACCCATGTGTTAAACTATGCAAATTTGTAATTTAAAGTTGAAATTCATTTGATCACAGTGTTATTAACATGTTTACACATTATTTATATTTTAAGATCATCCATGCTATGTTATAATTTGGCTTATTTATTCAAAGTCTACCTTAAAATTTCCTAATGTTGTTAACCTTTGACCTTCATATTTCAAAGTTGCAGGTTTAATAGAACCCTCATTGGATGGGTTATGCCTGGATTTTATATTTTAAATCCATATTAAAGATTTTATTAGCCTTTGTTATATGAAAATCCAAGTTAAATATGTGTTTAATATTCCTAAAACCCTCATTTATAAAGTCTATCTTAGACCTTTTGATTTAAATTCAAAATTAATGAGAGAAAAATTGGCAGGAATGCTTTTAAAACTACTAAGAACTTTAGGTTAATTTTTATACTATAGCTTAGTTGTGTTTTTTAATAAGACCAAGCCATAGCCTAAAAATTATATGCTTGGTCCCATTTGTATCTAGATCCCTTCATTCCATTTTAGCATGGTCTAATTTTATGTTTGTAGGGTCTTTTTATTATGTTCATATCTTGTTCAACTTTATTATCCATGGTCCCCCTTGTTACAAACTTAGACTAATGTCTTAGTCCTAAGGCCCCATTCATGTTTATTAACATGGATTAGATATTATTCCAAAGAATTTAACATAAGTACATTTATGTCTTCAATCTTAACTTAAATCATGTGCATGTTTATAAGGTCAATGACCCACATTTAATTGGGCCAAGTTGATCAGACAAAGTGAGGAAAACCTGACAAATTGAAGACTTAGTCCTTAGAGACAATCTTGATCAACTCTATATATTGAGATCGATGATATGTGTTTACATGGATGCTAAGATAAAATAGAGTGAGATCATCATAGATTGAAATGGGTCCCTTTTTTATATATCGTATACTTAGCCTAGGTTTATCATAAGGTTTTTTGTATTTATCAAGACAATAAAACCCTTGAATAAAACTTATGTTTTGTCTTTAATTATTTAAAGGGTCTTAATTCTATTATGTTAAAGTATTAGGTAATACTTTGGTATAAATTCTAAATGGTCTTGAGCTCACTTAATCCTTTTGTGACTGTAGGAACCAATGATGTCCAACTATATATATATATATATATATATATATATATATATATATATATATATATATATATATATATATATATATATATATATATATATATATATATATATTAATCAATGATCCATGGCTTCTCATACAAAATTGATCAAATGACACATTTCAAATTGAAGTTACTATGGGACCCACTATTCAAAGGACTTAAATTTGAAATTATTTTACCCATAAATTGAGGTCTACAATTCCATCATTGATGTCCATGAGGATATCAAATTTTAGTCCCTATAATTAAATATACAAACTTAAATTTGATGTTATTGCAACTGTCAATTGACTTTCATGAGGCCATCATTGACTTTTGCAAGACCATCAATTTTAAGACCCTATGAATAATTATATTATCTTAAATTTTATGTTATCATGACCATTAATTGACATCTGTGAGGTCATCACTGACATCCATGAGACCACCATGAGACCATCAAATTCAATCTCTAGAACCCATCCGGCTAAGATGAATTAACATGTTAAATATTTCTAAGGCTTGTTGCTTATGTTGCAGGATCAATGGATCCCATTTGGAGAGTAAGAATGTTTAGAGTTTATGCTTCAATGATAAATTTGGCCTTTCATTTATCCTTTGGTCCATCATATACTAAGTAAACTGCATGGGAACAATTATATATACCATAAACCCATCTCAATTTTTTCCTAAAGTGTGGTCATGTTTCTAAACATTTGACTAAACTTTGGTATAAAATATAAGCTTGGTCCCTATATGTCCCATGATATTTTAGAGTCTATTTCATAGACTTAACCTAACAAATGCAAGGTCTCACTATTGAAAAGTTAGCTCAAAACTTTTACCCTAAAGTTTTATCATATCTATTAATATGATAAAACCTTAGGATAAAAAACATTATATGCGGTCCTTTATTATTAAGGGTCCCCCTTTTATCATGATCTAGACTTAGCTTAAATAATTTAGCCTATGGGTTATATTATGTTTATTAACATGCAATAAACCATATCCTAAATTCTTTAACCTAAATTCTTATGTCCTGATGCTAACTTAAATATCATGTACCTTTACAAGATCTACAACTCATATGAGATTGAAGGAAGATGATCAGATGGAGTAGGATATCTATGGAATATTCAAAAAAACCTCTAAGGACTTATGGGACCACCACTTGGTGAACATGAACTAACTAATAGAAATAACAAAGTTTAGAGCTCAAGGAGCCCCATGGGACTACCAAGTGGCATAACTATGAGGCCTAGTATAGATAATGACTAGTGGCATGTAACTCATAGGATATAGATCAATGACCTATATTGATCTATTTAATATGATTTGACAAAGTGAGATAAGACAAATTTTTCAAAAACTAGCAATTAGTTTTTGAATATTAATGGACAAAATATCATGACAAGTGCCATGTAGATGCCATGATGATGCCACATGGGTAGAAAGTGATAAAACTAAAGATTTTATGGGCACAAAAAGGAAAATGTATAAATTTCAAGGTTTAAATCAAATCCAAGGCATGAATTCACTCAAGTGCAAAGGAAATTACCATTAAATCTTGAAAGGACTTGCAAAAAACCTTAGCATCTACAAAACCCTAATTAAATCACAAATTGATCATAACCAAGCTTGAGCGAGTATAAGTGCTATCTAAGTAAGTGAAAACTAATCCAAATGAAAAGTATATACCACTAATGAAAATTTAAATAAACTCATAGTAATGATGGCACATAATTAACATAGAGAGGATACATAGCTCTACTTAACCATAGATTTAGAAGGAAGGGTCTTTAAAGACATAGTATTTGATGTTATGGAATTAAACACTGGGGATAATAATTAGTCCAAGTTATTTTGGAAAATTGAATATTTATAGCCCATAACAAAAGAGGATGAGAATATTTCATTTTTAAGACAAGATATTATGACCTAGTTGCAGCAAAAATGATGAGCCCTCACCACACAGTAGTGAAACTAGAGGTATTATATTGTATAGATGTACTCCTCCCTATTTTTAAAGAATGTAAAATTGAAAAAGGTATATTGATAAATGAAGTACTAAAAAATGCCTTACCTATGTGTGTCCCATTAATTTTTAAAGCTATTATAAGTTACCCAAGCCTCGAGTAGATATACCCACACTTAATGAATGGGCCAATAAAAATGACCTCAAATCCATCATGGTCCCATGGTTGTATTCTAGAAACCACGTGATTTCTAACCTTAGTGGAAACATTCCCATTAGATAATTTTGACTTGGAATTAGGATGTTAATAACCTTGATGAATAGGCTATGTGAAAACCCCACTACCTCATATGTTGATATCATTTAGGTACCCCTGTTATATTTTATGATTGAGAAGGAGCTCACCTCTCCCATTGGTGAAGTTATCACCTCATGTCTATGTAGATAGATCTTCACAATCAAGAAAGGGTCTAAGAAAAAATTATATATGATTTCTTATGTCCTAGATTCCCCACTTTCCACATTTGAGATCCCCAACTTTAGGGGATGGTCACCTAAAAATACATAGTTAGTGTCCTAGTTCTATTAAAAATTGTATATCTTCAAGTATAGGGACCATATTCAATTTATCTATGATTGCTTCTATCTTTCCTTAAATGAGTCTATAATAGGGTTCTTAGTGCCAAGAGTTGGTCCATTATAAAATAAATCCATTGAGTCTATTGGATAAATCTGGGTTTGTTTGGATTGCATAATCATTAGGATTGATGGAACACATTGCACTCCACTGAGACTTCTAGTTCATGTTCCAAATAATTTGGTTGAGTAGGAAGTTGTATTTTAAATATGTAATAGTATAGATGGGATTTATAGAAACAAAAGGAAAGGACCTATGCATCCTCCACCCTTGGCTATTGGTAGAATCATCTTCCAACATTGGGACAACATTGAAGATGTTGCTAGACATAAAGCATATTTCAAGTTACAACATGAAGAATTGAGAGATTAGGACCCTAGTCATATATTTGGGAAATAATTGAAGGATAAACAAATAAATTTGACCTATGAACATAAACCAAGAGTATATGACTCAATATATACCAAGGATGCATCCTTCACAGTGGTATTGGATAGATTGAAGAAACATGACATCAATCTAGAAGATAAATTGGTGAGAGACCAAAAAGTAAGTGATGGCATTTGGAAACTTGGTCTAAGGAAATACCACTTTCTTAGAGTTCAATCCTCTAAACCTCATCCCATGCAACCATAATCATAAGTGGATGTAACATTAGAACTAGAAATGGTATCAATTACATTCTAAGTGTTGTTTTAATAATTGCATTATAACTTAATCTTGGGTAGACCTTAAATAAACACAATGAAAACTATCACATCTACATTACATCAATGTGTCAAATTCATACATGATGGGACCTTATGGACAATGCCTATTGATGATAAGCCCTTCAAATTTTATAAAATGAAACATTCTAACACAAAAGAGATTCCTCAATTGGTACCACCAAAAGAATATATTCCACTTGAAAATATACTAACTTATGAGATGGGTGAATGAAGCAAAATAACTCATTAATCTCAAGGTACTCATAAGGCACTAACCAATTAGATGCACTTGGATACACATCTAGAATAAGAATCATTACCAAAGGAACCAATTAATACCAAATCAACAAGAAAATCAAATAATTGAGATTCCTTTATTGGTTAATAATAAAAAATAAAATGGTGAAGTTTCATATCACTATGATAGTGATGATAAATTTCCTCATGATATGATAGATGAACACTTGCAAACACTATAAAACTCTAATATGATTTGACTAGTTTATGGTCTACTTGAATTATCAAACCCTTTGATATGCATGTCTAATTTTTGAAGAATATTTTTGTTAATACCCATTGATGTTAATAATTATGTTCTATAAATGTTTAGGCCATATCTATTATTTACTATCACTCTTTTGATACCTTTCTTATGCATACTAACTTGTATGAATAGAGGCAAGTATTGGTTAATAATATATTTTGATGGTAAATATTTTGGATCAAAAGTGATGAGATTTACATTATGTTTAAAGTCTTGCATAATATATTCAAAGTAAGATGGTTCTATATGACTTGGTACTTGGGTTTCATGCAAGGCTTCATATAAGTTATCCTTGTAGATAGTTTTAAATGATATCTATGGATTATATAACACCTCAGTCTTGTATACTTGTAAAAGTTAGACCTTAATTGTTCCTCTTAATTATTAACCTTTCTAACTTTCATAAGTCTCACATCTACTATATCTTATACCCCTTATCCTATCTCTTCATCTAACCAATATTATGTTGATGACTCAAACCTTCTATCTTACCCAAAATGCTTATTTTATGCCCCTACAAATTCTAGGCATGTACCTATTTTCTAACTACTAGGACATAAGTGTTAGTCTTAGACCCTTGCATCAATTCTAGTGTCCTACATTTAAATAGGTATTTAGTTCCCTAAATTAATCTAATTTGTAAATGAAACAAATCTTAATGTTAAACCTAAGTGATTTAATCTGAGATATTTCTCGATAGAAGTGGTGTATATTCATAATCACTTCTCATTCATTCCTCACATAGCATTCATACCAAAGAATATTTAATTGATCAAAGCTTCTCTATGTATTACTATCTCCATATAAATCATAGGGACTACCAATTTATATGTATGAAGTACTAAAGGAGTTACCTAAGTGCCTAATTTTCCAAGTTACAAGCTAGGGCACTATTGTACTTGCTTTCCACATATTACATGATTCACAAACAATCCAACAAATAAAGGAGAACTACATCAGTATGAGGCCCTCTTTAGAGTATTGGATATTTAAGTAATTCTAATTGATAGAGGGGTCTTTGGGGTTATCTTGACACTATGTTCCCACTAACCAATTTTTCCTAAGGTCACTATGAAGATGAAGAACTAGGGTTTTATAATTTCATGAGGAATAATAGTTCATGACAAATATTTGAATGCATTAGAGTGAAGGTGAAGACAAACCTAGAAGCATCTAGATGGTTTCATCCTTTTCCAATAGGTTTTCCATATAAGACACCTACATCTAATTCATATAGTAGCATTAATGTAACTATCCTAGGCTGATGCTAGTGTCTATCACTTTAGAGGCACAAAAATTTAGAATTGGTGACTACTCTAGAATCATCTTCCAAGTTTACTTCCAATCTCTTCTAGATCTAGAGTTATGTCAACATCAAAACTAGCTAAGTACATTATTTATTTATCATTTCTATATCTAGAATAATTATGCTTATTATTTTTTATCCTATCTTAGTCTAATGAATTTGGCATATTTTATATATGAGTTCAACATTTAACTTGCTTATTGTAGATTTGATTATCACCCTTGTGCATTATCATTTCTATATTTTTAACCCTATCTACCCAAGTATGATCCATATCTAATTTAGGGTTAAATAATATTTGATTGTTTTAAGAACTCTATGATTGAAATATTAGCATGTGTATTTCTCAAGTGGTCAACAATACATACCCTTTAGATTTGTTTACTAGTTTAGGATTACAAGGAACTTGTTGTATATTAATAGGTGGTGGGACATATTAGACATCCTTACCTTTTTATTTAGTGATAGCATGAAAGTCAAAATCTAATATAAGTCATGGGTGAATAATGGGAGTGGGATGGTGGTTATAACTTGAATAAGATCTAGGGGAGCAAAGGGTTGAGAGTACACACATTGACTCCTGGATATCAATTCTATATTATTAAAAAAAGAGTTATAAAGAGAAATTTGTTTTTTATTTTTCTATAAGTCACTCTATTTGATCTGACTAGTCTATTTAAACCATTTTATTATTCTTTTTATTGATTTATCAATGCATGGAAAATAATAATCAATGACAATCATCATATATCAATCAATGAACTACCAATTAGATACATTCATATTGGGCACAATTTAACTCTTTTAATATAATACATATTTATTTTTTTAGATATTTACAATTCAAAAATTATAAATAAGGAAATTAGGACTCCCTAAATCAAACTAGGGTTTTCATAAGGAGACACAGAGGGTAGGTTCATCAAATGTTTAACCCTTTTTTACTATGTGTTATTAAGGCTTAATGGGGTAGAACAACCTATACACAAGGAAAATAAAAATATTACAAAGTAATCCAATTAATTAAAAACTCATTTAAATGGATATTCTAAATTAAAATACTGAGTTATGTTAAATATAAAAAATACATTCAAAACACTAGTTTGTTTACATAAACATGAATAAGAGATAATACTTAACTTATCTGCAAATGCAAGGTATATTTTAGAAGTATAGAGCTAGAAATGAGAAGGAACAAGATCAATATCCAATCATCATATTCTATAAATATTGTTTTGAGAGGCCTAAACACTTATGTTAGCATGTAGACACTTGCATCGACATGTAGACACTTACATTGATGCATCTATCTTGATTTTAACATAATTATCCTATGCATAATATTCACTATAGTATAAAGTGACCACCTAGAACCTTCTAGTTTTTTATCACCTTTATGTTGATATATTTTATACGTGTGCATAGGTTGTTGATGATTTTGTATGGATCAAACCCTATCTCTTCACCTTAGGTATTTATACCTTGCAAAAAATAGGTTAGCAAGCTTATAGTGTTAAGCTAACCTTAAATACCCCTATATCAATGAGTGTTGCCTAAATAGCCAATACTCCAAGTAGGACCTCATACTTTTATAGTTCTCCCCTAAGTGTTGGATTGTGTGTGCACAAGGGTAAAATATACTATATGGAAAGACATACAATGATCTATTTTGTAATTTGATAGATATTTCTGATGGGCCATTATTTTAGTGCTTCAAACCTATAATATCACTACTCTGATGAGCGATATGAAAATATGGAAGAATAGGGTAGTATAACTCAATTATGTAATTGATTAAGTGAGATTGAATATGTTTTTTCTTAGTATTTACTATATGAATAATGAGTAGGATTATATTTGTATTTATACCACACCTTTTGAAAATATCTAATGATAAGGTTTAATAAGACAAATGTGGTGATCCATAAGATTTGAAAGATTTTCAAATTAGATGAATATTGAGGATTGGCCATTTGATAAGAGTTTGGACACTTACATTGATGCAAGTGTCCCTATGTAGAACATAAATGTTTGACAAGATAAGAATATGCTAAGAATATAAAATAGCCAGTGAATGATATATATAAGGTCTTAAGCTTGATATATAGTGTAAAAGATCTAGGTCATCAAAAATGATAGAGTCAGACTATAAGATAAACAATTAGGCATAATTAGATGGTGAATGTGAGCATTTAGACAATAGGGAGGATTATAATTAAATGGTAGAGACCTGATGAGTATTTGTCAAGTATACAAGCTTGAGATGCTATATAAATTAGATTTTAGTATCTACAAAAATAAATTATTAAGTCTACCATGTGTAAAATATAAAACCATATAGAAAATTGATGTATAGTCATAAAATGGTATCATCATTAAAGTGCATTTACAACACATTTTTATATAAAATCATAGAAAGATAATTATTAAAAATTGTAGACACTTTAGAAATATCAATTTTGGCATACTTTGACATGCTTATAAATTGCACATATATTTGAATCTTGATCGTACTTCCTTCTATCTATCTACCTATCTATTATATTAGCCACCTCTATTCACCAGATGTATTTATTTAGAATTAGTTTAGTCTATATAATAACTTTATGAAATTATAGATTGACCATCTTGATATTTCAAATCTTTATTTTACACTTTCAAGGCAAATTTAGTAAACACAGATAGTGTCAGTTATTGCAAGTATTACCCTTTATCGATAATGTCTAAGGTAACTCAATAATGATTTTTCAAATTGGGAAGTCTCCATTAGGTCATCCTAAACATTTTTCATTATTTGGTCATAGAAATAATTAATAGTCATCTATAAATACAAATCACCCTTAAGGTTATTATTCACTTGGCACACTTGAGTATCATTAGGGTGAAACACTTGGAAATTTATTGGAATATTATCAAAAGGTATACAAACATCTAAAACCTTCAAGGAATAATTCTAAAGCAGACCATAGATCAAAATATAAATATTTAAAATCAAAGTTACATGGTACCAAGTATCATATATTAAAATATAACATTGCATTTGAGATTGTTCAAGATGTTGAATACACACACATAAGTGGCATAACTATGTATAGTTTGAACTCTCTTCAGAGTATTGAAGCATAGGAAATGCTCAGTGATTTAGTGGGACGTGGTTGGGGTTAGTCCAACCCAAAATACTAACCCATTTTCAAGGGAATAATGTGATTGAAAAACACAACTAGGGTTTATATGGGAGACACTTAATATATAAATTTCAACATAAGATTAGAGATGTGTGAACACATATAATCACATTAAAAGTGTTGGCATAAGGCTTCCAAAGATATTAGACCCCCATTATGTGCTAAAACACTATTAGTAGACCCTAAAATTTACAACTACCATAGGTATCTAACTTTTTTAGCAGCATCTAGGTAGGTTTTCAGCTCCTATTTTTTAATCTAAATAGTTGATGAAGCACATACAAAGAATTAAAAAATTTAATGATGAATTTTGTGAGAAATAGACAAGCATAATTAACTAACTACATCATCCCTCTCTTTTTATGTCCTTTATAAATGAAGTACAATATCTAGTAATTTGTTTTAATTCTAATCAATGTGTTTAATTCCATATTTTACATAATCTAAATTACTACATAGTTTCTTTAATTTTATATCTCCCAAGTGTAAAATAAGTAAAACATTTTGGTGAGCCCAATAATTGATTTGAGCATTAAAATATTAGGTTTATTTTTACCTTATGGTTTACCCTCTTATGGTTTGAATATTTGCCTTCATACTAAGAACATGGCTTGTGATTTTATTTCTCATCCTCTTAGGGTTTGAAATACTTTTTGTGTATGTATATTATTCAAACCCTATCATGTTGTGTCCTATATATTTCTTACTTTATACAAATGATATGCCTTATGCTTATACCAATGATCATATAAATGATGACATTAGTGATAATTATGTGAATGATAATAACATGCATGCTATAAGTTTATCCTTGTATGATGATATTAAAGAAAAAGTATGTCAAAATATTTTTTAAGATTAGATACAAGAGGTTAACTCCTCTTCTTTTTCCTTGGATGTTTTTAATTTTTGAGAGGTAAAACTATACATATTAAAAATATATAGTATAGCATACACTTCTTGATACTATTTATATTATGTATGCAAAAGGTCAAATTTGTGTGGACACACTAGAAAAGTGGGTAAGTGAAAAAATTTCTAATTCTCAAGTTGTTAATGATGTTTCTATACCTCATGATTATATGCATTACAATAAGGTTTCCATTGATATCCCATATAGTAATGTTTAATTTATATGCAATGTGATAAATTCTTGATTCCTCTACAACATAGTGCATTTATACAATATGTATGCATGGGTATAGATACTAATATTTGGTATGAGACACTTGGAAATGTCACTTTGACCTATCTTCACCCTAAATGACTTGCACATACATATATACCTCTAATCCACCATTCCCTCACATCCACATGATATCTATGTGTCTAATCCTTCCAAGTTATTATCAATCACCTTAAGAATTATCCTATTTTTTGCAAACTAGTAAAATATCATACTTAGACACCTCTAGATCATCAAATCAATATTTTTGTCTCTCAAAAAAGAACATTAGATTCAATTAGAACCATCTAGTCATTACCTACTAAATTTTATGGTTCCATAATTTGCCCAACAATAATCAAATTTCAAAATTAAGTCATTCCTATGGGTTGGGCCATCTACCTAGCATGTCAGTGGCATGAGAAATTACCAAAATAGATGAATATAAATGAAAATTAATAATATACTTAGTGGATGTCTTGCACTTATCTATCAATCCTCTATTTAATACTACACATTGAGTGAAATTGCCATATTCTTCCCAAAATAGCCAAGTTTGAAGCATACCAAGATAATTCGAGAGTGAACATTGGAAAGTGTCAAAATACATATCATTAGGTGAATTCATATAGAAAATGATCACAATTTCACATTCACATGAAGGGAAAAATATATGTGTGGTTTGATTTCCCTCTTTAGAGTATTGGATATGTAGGAAATGTTCAATCATCAATAGGGGTGATTAGCGTTAGTTTAGTCCATTATAATTTTTAATTTTGTTTAGGTTTCATCCGCTCACAAGTGGTCTTATGATTTCATATGAATAACATGAATTTTAATATGTTTCACATATTGATTAGACCTCAAGATTTCACACAAACCTAAATTATAAATAAACATACATTTCTATGTTATAATAGATATTCAAAATATCCAAGGATAAAATCATTCAACTTAGAACATAGCAGTGAATGTTATTGACCTAAGGCTAACATTATTATCTAGTCACACGCAAAAAACCAAAACCCACATCAGGTGACTCACAATTATGTTTCTATTTTGCCTTGATACCTACCATCTGTCTCAATCGCATACAATAGAGGGAACCACTAAGTATATAATCCTTTATTTTACTTTCAATATTTATTAATTATCATTATCAAATCAATTTGAATTTTATACATTCCTATATATGCTTGATTGTCATACTTTATAATTTGAATTAAAAACATGGTTTCTATCTTAATTAGGGTTAACAATTAATTCAAATTAGGGTAAAACATATTAGTAAACTCATAAATTTCTTGAACATTATCAAACCATAGGTTTCACTAAGGATTTTATCTTGCCTTCTATGGTTTCATATTTCTTCCTTAGGCTTTGATTTTTATACATGAATTTTGATTTTCCCTAATATTACAAATTACACATTGTTATAGTGGATGAACATTATTTTTATTTTTACTCAATCCATGATTGTAATCATTTCATGTTTTTGGCCTTTACTATGTAAAATTTATAACAACTATGTAATTGAATAGAAAAAATATTTATCCACTAATAAAGCTAAAAATAGTAATGAAAAATATTCAATTTTTTTTAATTCATACTATGGAAACTTCCAATTTGAGTTGTTATCTATTACCAATAAGTGTTAAATGGCATGCTTGAATACTTTTGTTCCTCCTCTCCCTAAAACTAAATTTTTTACTCCTTACCATCCCATTTCCATTATTTTCCCACAGTTGTTATTGGATTCCATGGTCTATGTTATCAACACTAGAAGAGTTAGAGTACACCACTATGCGTGGTAGAACAAAATAATTTAACATGTTTTTACTTTCCACTCCACCTCCCACCAAGTAAACCAATCAACCTAATGTCTATGAGATCATTGATCAAATAAATAACACTCATGATAAAATTGTTATTTTTAAGTTGTTAAAGCAATCAACTATTTACAAAGATATGTTATATGAAGCATTGTGTGACATAACTTTCAGAAGTGATACATATCCCACATCATTTAATTCTATCATGAATACATTTAAATATATATATAGAAGATCGTCACTTTTAATTTAAAAAACTTACCAACACAGCATAGTAGAATAAAATCTTATGTTATTTGATCAAGTTCAAGTGAAAATTAAAGTATAACATGTGTTGGTAGATAATGGTTCTAGATTGAACACATGCACCACCACTTTCTTGAAACAATTGGGTATCAATATGAATAGTATCAAAAAATCAAATCAAGCATAAAATTATTTCATAACATTCCACGCTAAGTCCTTGGGAGAATATCATTAGATGTACAACTAGGACTCAAGATGGTGCCTACCATATTTCAAGTCATGCCTAATACTATATATTACAACCTAATTTTAGGGTAACCTTGTATATATGTAATGTAAGTGATACCATCTACATTACATAGGTATATTACATTTATGTGAGATGGCTCCTAATATTCACTACCTGTAGATGATACAACTTTTAGATATTGTAATATAACATGATCTACTGATGAGATTCACACACAATCAAAACTTTAGGATTATTACATTATACCTCCCTCATATCCCATTCCAATATACGTTATTGATATATATGAGGTAAGATAATAAAGTATAGTACATGACAAGGAACTGGTTATGAACATTCACAAAGAAAAGAAAGCACTACATGTTAGTATAACAACATATGAGGCAATTTCAGTTCCTCCCTTTGTGTTAAAATCATTAAATAAAGACAATGTGGTCATAGATTACTATGACAAATATGATGATAATGATATGTAAGATATGATAGATGATTGTTTATGCAAGTTAAATTTCAATCCTATTAATTTAGATGAATAATTATCTCATACTTTGTTTTCACCTATTAATGTTAGATAATATTAGGATATTTCATATGTAAATACCATTGATAATTCAAAATTTAATATTCAAAATCAATCCAATATTGATAAAGGAAAGGACATAGTTAAAGATAAGCAAGACAATCAAAGTGAAAACACTTGTTGCATTGCTAGCTCACAATAACAACATAAGCAAATGCAAGATTTATGTTTAAGGGTTGCATCACTTAAGGAAAATATTGCACATGTCCACAATCCAAATCATGATAGTGTCAATTGTACCTTTGCTTCTCCATTAAATATCTTTGTGACTCAAAATATTTCATCTTAAGTATGTGTTCAAAAATGGAATATGTCTATAATCAATATTTCAAATAATTTACACAAGGTTAACCCAAAGTGAAGTTATAAGAGATATGTTTTGAAATAAACTAATCAATTTGACTCCAAAAAATCTTATAAATAAATATAGATACTATTATGTTATCATAGATGCATGGAAATCATACATAAATTTATTGGGCATTACAATAATAAATTCAAAATCAAGGCATGATTGCAATAAGGCAATCACCAACCAATCATGATACGAATATGGCCAATATGATTCCCCAATGAAATAATTTTATATTTATTGATATAAGACCTTATTGGGGAACATCCAATTTATTGGCTTCTTAAATTTAAAAATAAAAATAAAAAATAAAAACATTCAAAAAATAAAAAATGAGGACCTAAGCATGACATGATTGTTAGATTATAAGCATGACATGATTGTTAGTTTATAAGCATGACATGATTATTAGATTACACTATTTTACACATGTTATTTATCATATTTTTGATATATGGCATATTATTTTTCATAAAAACATGAATTTAATAGTATATGAATGTGATGCAAGACATATAGATCATACATAGACATACAGATGTTGGAATCTCCTATACTTAGTGGTTATGCTAATGTTGGGGATTCTTATTCCACATGTCACACTATCAAAAATATATATTTTCATGAAATTTTACCATGTTTAACTATCTATATTTCTTAAACATGTCTTGATAGGTATTCATATCTTACAGATTGATACATGGATATACCACTTTAATATAATGTGACATTGACATGCATGGATAGTGTAGATAGGTTTTCACTTATTATATGCCTCATTGATGATGTTACTCTTATATGATAGTCTAGTCATTTTTTGTCTATTGCATATGGCCCCTTTGCCTTATTTATGACATTTTTATGTCCCTTGATTATGGCCTTTGACCTTATTTGATGTAACATTTTTATCTCCCTTGTATGAGGCCCTTGACCTCATGTGTGACATTGTGTGCTTATGAGTGGATTAATCTAGGATTTTTTGATAAGTTTATTATAATTTTTGAGATTATTGAGATTGTTGAGTTTGCAAGTGTGGTATCACACACCTCCCCTTTATGTGTGGTGTCATAATTTTTATCATGCACCTCTTTATTACATAGTCTTATTTAATTATTAAATCAGTGATGGTTATTATTATGTGCCTTATCAATACATATATATTGAAATGACATTTATATTCCTTGTATTAAAAATGTTACATACATGCTTTGATGACATATTATCCACATGTTGATATTATCCTATACGATTACATATTTATATATGGCATGATACATTTATCTCTTCTTTTGAGAAGAGTGACTTATAGGTTGCATCCCTAATTTTAAAGGGGAGCATATTAAAGGGATTTTCATATAAAAAAGCCTTCATGGACTAGAAAAATCATTTTTTGGGACAATAATATAAGTTTCAGAGATTTTAGATGGGTTTAGATATTAGATGATTTTAGATATGAGACAAATATTCACATATTAGTGCAAATTTTGGGGGCATATGCCATGAATATGCACTTATTTTATTGGGATGTGAGTTAAAAAATATATATTTAGATACACTTGAGCACATATTCATGTAGATGGACATGGTTTATAAGAACATAAATTACTGGTTTTCACAAATAAGATACATTTGAGATACAAGTTTTTAGATTTAACATATATATGCATAACATTCTATATCAGTTGGTAATGATTCATGTGGCATGATACTGGTTCATGTACATACACACTATGATAATTTATAATTAATACCCGTTTAGTGAGGCATAATATTGGCTCATGTACATTTACAATTTTTGATGTGAACACTGTTATAGCTGTTTATTTGAAAATATAATTTAATGGCATTAACTATTGAGTAACCTTAAATCTTTAAGTCCATATACATTTTTTGATTCATGTTTCTTGAGTTAATGCACATCAAGGTTAAACGACACTCAATGACCTTGACATTACTCATAATGAGCCCATTACATGGATTCCACCATACCATCCTGGGGTACAAGATCAACATTAATTAATTACTTAATTTAGTGTGGTTGAGGTTCAATGACACTCAATGACACTACTCCATACATTCATGAAGGTTGGGTAATTTTTATTCCCAAACCAAAGTCTTGCATAAATATATAAAATTCAAAATTGATCACCCCAATTGTCTAATGGTTCAATAAGAGGAACTATTCTCTAATGCTTCAACAAGGAAACATCATATTCAAAATAGAGTGTGCATAATATCATGGGTTTTATAGTTGAATTGGAGGATGACATGTTTATCTTAGGATTAATTTAACTTTCTTGGTGCAATATTAACTGTGCTATATCCTATTCTATTTTTTCAAATTTTGTCTACATGATTATATCTTTTTCCCTTCTCTAGGAATGTGCTTCTAAGCGGTCTTCCATCTCTAATGATTCAATGAATATTTTGAATTATTTTCTATCTATGGTGACTCTAAAATGTGGTATTAGTCCAAATATAAACCACTCTATATTTTATTGTTTTTTCAATGGCTCTATTAGCTTCCTTGATACTTATTTGAATCATTTGTCTAAGCCTTTTACTGATTATTTTCCCCTTTGAATGAGCTCCCTCATCTTACTAACATTTTATTTGACTGTATTTAGGTAATAAATTCACTCTTAAACACATAATATATGTCTTTCCATGAACTACTATGTGTAGGGATAATTTTCATCTACCATTTTAGTGTCTCATATTTTATCTTTCCCATAAAATCAAATAACTTGATTTGATTATTTATTATATTATGGATACACTAGTATGCATCTAGTGTTAAGAGACATGCATTTGTGTCTTTTGTGTCTTCATAAAAAAAATGGCATTTTAGTTTTTTGAGCTATTTTATCTTTATTAGAACGTGGTTTTCCACTTATTGATTGATTGTTACTAGTTTACATCTTTGTAGCCTACTATTTTTTCTCTTTCTTTCATTTTTATTTTTATTTTTGGTATTATTGTTTTCATACACTTTTATTTCTTCCTTTATCTCTTTATAATTAAGTTTCAAAGTATTTTTTTCCTAGTAATTATTCAAACATTCTTATTATTAAATCCTCACTTTTGTGTAGTTATTGTTCAATTCCTCTCCTATAACTATCTTTTCTTTGAGTGGTGTCTCTTTTATCATTTGAAGTAGCATGGCGGACGAAGTTGGTTCAAGGGGTTCATCTCTTCAAACATTATTTTTTAGTTGAGGTAGATCATATTGTCTAGTATTTCAATTTCCTCATTATTTTTATCTTCTTCCTCATCATCCTTGACCAATCTTTCTTCTTCATTTTCTTCTTTTTCTTCACATATTAATTTTATTCTACTATTTCCTTCTAATCATGTTTCCCATTCATTGTCTCTTATCACCTTTCTTCTTATATTTTGTATTGATTTTTCTATATCTACTACTTCTTTTCTATTTGCTTCTGCTTCTATATTTTCTTCTTCTTTCTCTATTTCCTTAATCTCTTTGTTATTTTATTCTACCTATGTCCAACTTAATCTTATTATATTTAAAAAATATATTCTTTGGATTTTCACTTCCAAAGATTACCTTATGTGTCTTTCCTCTAATGTTCTTATCATGGATTTGATTGATTCGATTACCTATTCTGTTAATTTCTCATGTTCCATGTGTGTTTCTTGCATCCACTTCCAATCTATTTCCATGTTCTTATGATCCCCATAGATGGTTTAGGTGTCACTAATTATAATTATAAATTTTGAGTAATCCATTATTTCTTTCTTTTCTTTATTCTAATTTTTCTTCCCTTTGATCTGTGACATCCTTGAAAAATATTGTAGTTACCTTCTCTCTCTCTTAAAGCTTAACTATCTCATTCTTTATTATCTCTCCATCTTTTATTTTTCAAATTTATCTTCCATCTGTTTATTCTCTACTTCTAATCTCATTTTTTCTTCTACCTTTCCCATATTTAATTCCTATTTTTCATTTTTATTTATTTTCTATTGACTTCTTTCCTTTTTCCTTTCCCATGATTTTTAACTTTCTTTTCTTTCTTTCCCTACCTTCTAATTTTTCTTATCTTTCCTAATCCTTGTATTATCACTACTTTTTATTCTAATTATTTGTTAAATTTAATTTTTCTTTCTTCCATTTATCCCCCCATCCATTGGGTCTTATCGTTCAACAATCATTTTGTTTTGGACCCTCTTTTTAGGATCCCCCCTTTTACCTTCCATCTGTTGGAACATTAATATTTTTGGGATACCTTTGTGACCCACATTATTCCATTTAATTAATATTAAATAATATATTATTATTTAATACAATAAAATATTTAAAAATTGTTGTGTGCTTATACAACTTATGTTTTATATTTGATTAGGTGTAAAAGTGAATCGGCTGGTTACAATCATTCACTCACCTTATAAAGGAATTTTACCTTTGAAATCAAATCAAGGGATTGTGAATTATTTTGAATCAACATACCAATAAATATTTTGTGAAGAATTTGTCAAAGAGAAGTCAATTGAAAATGATTTACTTGGTCTGTAAATGTTTCTCAAATAACTTTGTGGGTTTTTTCAATTTATTGAGATTTTCCTTGGTCTGTAAATGTTAAAACTATGTAATGTGTCATTTATTTATTTATTTATTGAATTATTTGAGTAATATTTCAAATTATATAATTATTATTTAATTAATTAACATGTCATTCATATTAAACAATATTAGATTCCTTTTCATTAGTTATTCTGACATGGCACCAGAGCCATAATTATTTGATAATTATTTCTACATAATTTTATAGGTAAATTTTTATTAACCTTAAATATTTAGTTACCCTAAATTTATTTTCATTATAGTAATTTTATTTTAATAATTTATGATAATTTTACTTAAAAATAAAGTATTCTTTTGAGAAATTTGTGTTAAAAGTTTTTAGAGACAATTTTTTATTAACCTTAAAATATGTAATTACCCTAAATTTATTTTCATTATAGTAATTTTATTTTACTATTTTATGATAATTTCACTTAAAAATAAAGTATTTTTTGAGTTTTCATTGATAATTTTTATTATGGTGAATAAAAAATGGCTTATTTTATATGTAATTTCTTTAAGTATTTTTTTAAAATAAAAGTATTATAACTATATCTAATATTTGAATAGTAATAATCATGTTAAATACAATTTTTTACCAAGTAGGTTTAGTGGTTAATTAAACATAAAATTCATTGGGCTGAAATTTTATGAATATGGTTGAATAATTTGGTATTATATGTGTAAGGTGGCCTAAGATTGAAGGTGTATAGGGCATATTAGTGTTGATACTAAACTAGTTGTTTTATGAAAATATTTATTTTATGAAATCACACTTTGGGTGATGTTATGAACAAATATTATCACCTAAATGCTATGAGCCTTAACATTAGAAGAAATCAATTTTTGAATAATCTTATTTTATTTATTTATTATTCTACACCTAAATATATGTATGCTCATGGAATATAATTTACCATTATAATAGTTTAATAAAACTATTTAGTTGTTAATTTAAATGTATTAACTAAAATGATAGTATCTCAACTATAATGATATTATTTAATAAAACTATTTATTTTTATTCTTGAAAAATGATAATTAAAATTATATTGTAATAGATATATTAGTCTTAGATGTGAAAGTGAAGAAAATATATACATTATATTATTTTAAAAATGATTACATTTATAATTATTTTCAATTCATATGAGTTAGCTTAAAGAAAGTTATGCATATAAATAAAGGTTTTATTACTTTAACAAAACTATGTAGTTTGTAAAGGAAAAAACTACTCAAAACATATTTAGATATGTTAATTATTTGAAGGTATTAGTTAAATGTGAGGGAAATATTAAAATTCATTATATAAATAACATTGTGCTTCATTTGATAAGATGATCATGCTTAATTATTGCATTTGGTAAGAAGATCATGCTCAATAATAAAATATCTTCTATGTTTCAATTGTTAAGATGCTTTCATTTGATAAGTGGGTAAATTTAATGCTAACATACTTAAATATTTTATTCGATAACAATATATGTTAAAAATTCAAAATGTAGATGGAGTTAATATTATTAATTGGCTCTTCATCATTCACTTTACTAAGGAATTTGTTCACACATGTATAGAATTAATTATTTCAACCCCATAAATGTTTGATTGGATAATTGCATATCATGCTTAAATTATCCTATGGAGAGGTTACATACCTCAATATTTTGTTAGGTCTATTTATATATCATTGGAAAATGGAAAAAAACATATTAAGCTTGCAAATCTTATTAGATTAAAATTTTAAAAATAGTTATTTATAATAAGATATCTAATTTTTGGCTAACTTAATCTCATATTAATAGTGAAATTTTCATATGTGCATCACACGATAGTTGGGGATGCCCATCTTATTAATATTGAAGATTTCCAATAATGAATTGCGTACAATGATTTATGTGTGTCACTTAGTAATGAAAGTAGTGAACTAGTCTACCTAAAACATGACTTGATTATTTAAAGTGTGTTGTACTTATAGATGATAATTTGTGACTATTTAGCACCTCAATTTTGTACACTTAGAAAACTCATGATCCTAGATGTTCCTATTAATTCTACACATGCCTTGCTTCAACAAGCCTTACATCTATTCTATATTATACCCTTTAGCCTATCTCTTAGTCTGACTAACCTTATATTGATGACACAGACAATCCACCTCTTCCAATGCTTAAAATGTACTTATCTTATACCTTTGAAAGTTTTGAGCTTATGACTACTCTCCTTCTCTATGGACACTAATGTTCAAGTTAGATAGTAACATAGATGTTACTATCCTATTCTAATGCAAGTGTCTAGTGCTCTAAAGTTATCCAATTTACAAATGAAATGTATTACAATGGCCAAATTAAGTGTTTTAATGTGAGTTATTTCTTGATAGGATTGGTATAAATACAATATCAACCTAAATTCATTCCTCACCTAGCAATTAGACCAAAAGAGAACTCAAGAAACACTCAAGTTACCAAAAGCTTTTCTATTTTACCTTATTATGATATTAGTCAAAGGAAAAGTCTAGCTATAGGTCTAAAGTACAAAAGGAGAAATCATAAGGTCATATTTACCAAGTTACAAGCTAGGTCATTATTGTACTTTATTTACACATTACATGATTCACACATAAATCAACACATAAGGGAGAACTACATCAGTCTAAAGCCCTCTTCTAGAGTATTTGCTATATTGGTATCACCCTTTAATAATCATTTTGGGTTATCTTGACACCATGTAACCAATAACCCATTTTAAACCAAGGTACATTAAAGATGAAAAGCTAGGGTTTTTCCATTTCACTAGGAGCAATAATGCATGACCCATATCTAAATACACTAGAGCAAAGGTGAAGTAAAAATGAAAATCATATAGGTTTTTTCATCCTATTTAAATTCATATTATATATAAGACACTATTATTGATACAACAATCCTCAGCTAACACAACTATCCTAAGAGCCAGAAGCACCAGATCCAAAATATGATGACTAATCTAAAACTTTCTTCTTGCATGATTCCTACCTATAATAGATCCAACACTATATTATCTTATAAAATAAATAAGTACTTTCCTTTAATGTCATTTTTATATCTAGAATAGTTATTTTTTCTATTAATATCCTATCTTAACATAATAAATTCAACATATGGTACATCTGAGTTTAACACATTAATCAACCTACTATAGATATAATATTCACCTTGTACCATATCATTTCTATATCCTTAACCCTTTTACCCAAGTAGGATAGCCTCTTATCCAAATTAGGGTTAAACATTTTGGTGAACCCGATATTTGAACATCAAACACTAGGTTAATTAGGTTTTTTTGATTTTTTTATTATTGTACATTTTAATTTTCTATTGGTACTATTTTGAATGTAACCTAGGCATATCCATAGATTGGAGGGTATGCCTATCAAACATATTGAGCTTCCCCACAACCCATATAAGATGTCTCAAAAAATGAGGGATCTCATACATTGGATCATGATGATACCCACATTGACAATGAAAAAATATAGATAGGGTTATCATAGAAGAAGATTCTAATAATGAAAATCTAGAAACAAATGAAAATTAATAAGTATATAATGACCAAGAATATGTAATTTTAATGGTTTATGAGTGCATTAGAAAAAACCTTGAGGATATTGATAGAATCTTAGAAACTATACTTGAAGCTAAAAATGTAAAAACTTTAGTGGATACATCCCTCCCTTTGAACATATTACAACTTAATACACCTAATGGGGGCATGGTTTATATGTTCAAACCTTTGTCGCCTAAAACTAATATTGATACATTTACTAATAATTTACCCATTATTTCAACATAAATACTAGTTTCAATGACTAATACTACTCAAAACATTTTTCCAACCCTTTTGGTGACTAATCAAAATCCCACTGGGCCTGCAATTCAATCACTCCTTCAAGTCATAAAGACCTTATAGGATAAGGTTACAAACATTGAACAAAAGGATTCAATGTTTTCCCATGATATAGATTCTAAATATGTGTTACATAAACCTATTTCACTTGATATCTCTTTGCACCCTTTGGTAGTTAGATTCATTGCACCTAAGTCCACATTTTATGATGACAAGGGTGATTTTGAACAACATCTTCGAACCTTCTATGTGGCATGCCTTGATTATGCTTCAAATGATAAAATTTTGATTAAACCATTTCTAAGGGGCCTTAAGGAATATGATTTGAGGTAGTTTTCTGACTTACCTCTCTAATCCATGAAAGCATTCAAAACTCTTGTAGATTCATTTTTGACACACTTTTCTATTAACATTATTGAAAAGGTTTCATATGCTCAAATTTCAAAGATCAAACAAGGAACCAATGAAATAGCCAATGAATATGTCTTGAGATATGAGATAATGCTATCTAAAATGACAAATATTATGGAAAAAAAATAGTTTAAAGATACATTCAATAAAATATTGATTGCTCTTTTACAAGAGTCCATTATTTTCAAAAAGTTTCAATCTTTCGATGACTTATGCCTTTTTATACGAGACCATGCAGTGAAGCCTATAGACGTTATAATTTTATGTACTATAAATGATTTTTTAGGTATTTTATGCCCTTATTATTATTTTTAATCTATTAAATATCCATATCCTAAGGTTTAGTTTATTTACCATTAACTGCCCAATAATTTGTTTTTACAAATTACCTTTTCACCTCCCTAACCACCTAAATCTATTAACAACCTAGGAATACTAACCTTGTAACCACTTTACCTACATATAAACATATAAAAAATAAACTCATGCTCACAAAACCTAAATATACCTATGGTTAGAACAAACCAGCTCAGATAAATCCTTTAGCTACGAATTTGGGTGAATCAACACTGATTCTTTAGATCGACATTGATCCATTTATACCTAGCCAACCTTTGGCTTGGGGACCATGAAATTTACACATCCAAATGATGATTATATTTTGGAAAAATTGATGAGGTAGTAACACCACTCTATCAAAATTCTACTATATCTAAACCATATTCATCATCTCTAGCTTAAACTATTTGCACCCACAAGAAGGAAATTCATTCTTTCTGCAACTAGGATTAAGGTAAGTATTTTATTTCTATTATTGCATTTCTTATTAGTTATCTACTTCAATATAATTATTTTGTCTATATAAATATAACATACACCCCTCAAGATTCATTTATCATCCTCTATCACCTTGTAGCTCTTATTTTTTAAATAGGTGTAGTTTAGTTCGAATTGATGTTGATTCATTCTAAATCGACATCAATTTTATAGAATCATGACCAATCCTATAGGATCAACATTGATCCACTATATTATATTTTCAAAATCTGAGCCTCTAATCTTAGATCCATATCTTTAATTCATTTTTATTTTCTATCATTTTAAATATGGCCTTATTATATAAATGACTCTGCTCGATATTGTGCATGATGTCATTAATATCACTGATCTTCTTATAGTATCCCATCCCCTTTTTTATAATTAGAGTGATATAGACTTTAAGATATAACTTTGCACCATTGTTTACTATCGCTCATTTTAAGACACTACCAACCAAATTGATGATGTGAATGTGGCTACGACCTATTGGGATGAATATTTTGCTTAAATTGATAGCTTAAACAAAGATTAAATCATAATCATTATTGTTATCATATCTTTATATTTTGTAATTTTAAGTGTTTTTTATCCACTTAATTATGAAAATAGTGAGATAACATCCACTCGAGTAAGTTCACAACTTCCCAAGATTGGTTCTTAACTAGGAAGCTCACCCATTTATCTATTAATCCATTTTGTCCAAGTTATTTATTTGTGTGTAGGTTATTATTCCAAGCTAAAAATAATTTACCTCATTTGATAGATTCAAATGGTGTGAAACCATATTAATATCTCCAATTATTCACCATAAACCCTATATTTTATTAAGTTTTTAATAAGTTAATTAAATTAAAGGAAAAATAAAAAAAACTACTATAATATTCTGTCACGCCTGGAAGGACCCCTAAGGTTTAATTTTTCTTGTGATAATTCATTGTGAAATTATCCATATTTCTCTCCTTTTATCTTGATTTTTGTATTCATTCAAAATCAAATCATTTTTTTTTTATTTCCTTTCTAAAGGTTAAGAATAACTACATCCATTTCTACTTGCTTAGGTAATTCATATAAAATAATCGAAGTGGGTTAATTTATCATAACAATCACTTCTTAAAAACACATAAAAAACCACTTACATAATAAATACATAAAACATTGACATAAGGGAACCAACTAAGATTTCATCACCTAGAAGTAACCTTCATCCTAGTTATCCTACTTGGATTTTACCACCAAGAAGAGAACTAACTCAATATGATGACTGAGTATAAACCCTGGTTAATTGATATATACTAGCTAATCATCTTACACCCTTAAACTATAGTGTGTGAAGTGAGGGGGTAGGCCCTAATACCAGGTCACATATTGATTCTAGTAAAAAGATATTTTGAGGCTAAACAAACCTGAAACCATCCCTAGATTACTATTTCTTAGGACCTTTGATAACCTTTCTTTTATTTTATCACACTTTAAATTTAAAAAGTAAAATATCTTTAGGTACATCTTTAGCATATGTTCCTTCCTTTTTCATTATATATGAGATAATAAAAAAGACTTTTATGTGATTTGTGATTTTATTTATTATTTATTCCTTCATCACTACTTAGTTTTGACATGACAGTAGTTGTAAAAGGAAACTAAACCTCCAACTTCATCCTCATCCATGGAGAATTATCTTAGTCCTCCTAGTTCCATTGAGTCCATAGGGGAAGGTATTCCCCAGTATTATACTCAGGGTGATCCTAAATTCACCACTATATTAGATAAGAATCCAATCATGCTTAACCATTAACTCAGCTCCTGATCTATACATATGACACTTTCCACCCATATGCAAGTTTCTAGGAATACTTATGGCATGCCTTTAGAGGAAGATGAAGAGTTTACCACAACTATGGTGTCCTCCCATAACAATACTCCCCTGACAAGTTCTAACACTAACACTACATAACCTTTAAGCAACCCACCTCTGGTGATGTCTAGTGGTTTATCCCCAACTACTACCCAAAATTATAATGTCACTACACCTCAACCTATGTATAGTATACCTATTACCACAACACTTTAAAATGTAGTTATCTCAATCCCAACAACCCTTCCACCCATACAAACTAGTGTACCTTTGAATCCTCAAAATTAGTCTTTACAATAATCCCCCATAAGTCAACTACCTCAATAATATATCCCATTGACCACCTAATACATATGTCCTTAACAAGCTATTGGGTCAACCTATATACCCTTTTAAGTCCCATAGTATGTGAGGCATCCAAACCAATCATGACCACCTCAGTTGGTTATCCTTTATCCCAACCCTTTTCCACTCAATTTTCTACTTATCAACTCCCATAATAGAATGTATTGGAAGGTATCCCTCAATACAATACCAAACTAAACCTTATGAGTATCCTTATGAATAGGATGGCCAAATTGGAAGCCTCTACCTCTAAGAATAAAAATATTCTCACTTGTGAGTAATTCTATAACAAACCTATTAACCCAGATGTTCCCATTAGACCTTACCCTCTATAATAGGATATTTTGAAGTTTACCAAGTTTCAAAATAAGGAGGATCCTCAACAACACCTTTGAATGTTTAGGAATGATTACTATATTATATCTCATGATGATGATCTTCTCCTTAGGACCTTTCCCATTTCACTATCTAGACCAACCTTAGATTGGTACATCTCAATTCCTTAGCATTCCCTATTCTCTTTTGGGTAGCTATCCCAAATATTTTTATAGCACTTTTCTATCAACATCACAAAAAAAGTAACTATCATCGACCTCTATGCCATCAGATAATTTGATGACAAATCTATCACAAATTTTGTGGTTAGATGGAGGAGTTTCATAAACCAACTCACCTTTTCCTTTACACAACTTGAACTAATTTAATTATTTACAAGATCATGTGCTAAACATATCTCATCGATGTTATGGGTACAATCCTTTAAAAATTTTGATGAGGCCTTTTTGATGGCCTACAAATTGGAAATTAGAAACTTGGAATAAGGGAAAGTAAAATTGAATAGTAAAAACTTCAAACCTAATCCCTCTAAAGGGATTAATAGTAATAAAATTGAAGGAACTACTAATTCCATAGTTATAAAGTTAGCACCACCACAAGCAAAAATCTAATCTAAGCCCTCCACCTATCAAGCATAATATCAAAAACCATTAACATGTTTTCCTCCATGATAGTAGAGACATTTAGGAGAGTCTTACACATATATCTTAGACAAGCTCTTAAAGGCATCTCTCATTAAACTTCCTTTGATAAGACCTCTTGATGATTCTTGCCTTAAGCCTAACTAGTTGAAGGAAAATGAATTTTGCAACTTCCACTGTGTAATTGGTTATGACATCAATAGGTTTTATTATTTCAAGTGTCTAGTACAAAACCTTATTGATCAAGGGGAGTTAGAACTAGATAACCCTAACACACCCCATAATTATTCTATAAACATCTTTAGGTATCCATTCCCTAATCATACTTCTATGTCTAATTCCATGTAGGATAATTTAGGATCCACCTCAGACCATGAAGCTCATGTAATTAGTAAAATCCATGATTAAATTTTACCTTATTAATATGGTAGTAATTCTATCCTTTATCTCCTTATAAGAGACACCTTAAAACCATCTAAACTAAGTGAAGTTATATTGAAAACTTTCTCAAGATTTCTAGATCTCATTATTTGGGATCTACTTGAGTAAACAATATCTAAAAACATTCAAGATGATTAATTAAAAACAAAAGAGGAAAAGAATATCAAGGAAAAATATTTTTTATACATTCTAAAAGATACACAAACCATTCCTCATGTCATCTCAATACTTATGTCTAGCATACATATCCCTTCTAGCTTACTACATCTTAAAGAAACTATCATGTTACCTCCAACTAGCTCAAGACCAGTTCCCCCCATTACTTGAGAGGAGATAAATCTTATAGAAATTAAGGTAAAATCTATAGGTACTAAAAATGAAAACCTTGGGGCCTCATGAGAAAAATCCTTTCAATTTTTCCATTAGGATTGAACTCCCAAGAGTGGATATCCCCATTACCCTTGATCAGATTTGAAAAGGGAAAGCACCGCTACCACCTATTCAAACAAAATAATCTATATTAGGACCCCATATTTTAGCAAGACTAAAAGCCACTATCATAGAATCCTCTACTAAAGAACATGTATCATCACAAAAATATCTTCCCACTATGATAATTCCAATACATAATCCTTTAAACCCCTACCATCCATAAATTTTTGATGTAAGGGCTCATCTTAAGCACAAATTACCTACTATAGGGAATATTCAAACAACTAACTCAAAAGGTCAAGGTTCAAAGTCAAATACAACTTCCCTACCAATGCCTTGGATGATTGAAAAACCTAGTCCATGTCCATTAAAGGAATATTATTCTAAGATCCTTGATCATCTTCTCAAAATCTCCCTTATCACTCCACCACCCATAAAACACATTAACCCTCATGTACATAAACTAGTGTGGTATCGAGAAAATATGAAATACATGTATCATTAGATAATAGGTCATGCCATGAAAGTTTTAATGCATTAAAATTTATGGTTTGAAACTTATTAGAGGAAGATGATATTTTAATGGAAAAGATAGATCATGACCATCCCCATAGTCAAACTACTAGAGTCACATTCACCTTAGGAAGTAGCACAATACCAATAGTATCAGAATGAGCTATAAAAGAAGAGAAAACCTTTGATAGAGCTCAATATTAACCCCTCTTGAACCCTCTAGATATAGATTTTGAGAACACAATAAATCCCCCTTTATTTAAGATAGATGTAGTTCACATATTTATGCAATCCCAAACCCAGGGTCATAAGACCCACAATTATGATAAAGCTAAAGTGACGATTATGAAATTTAAACTCCTACCATAAATGGTCCTACAATGCCCACTCTGAAACCTAAAATTTCTAGTTTAGGGAAAGTGAACAATAATAATGCTTCAGAACTAATATAGATATCCATTCTAAAATAGTTTCATCAGATCTTGATCAAGATGTCTCTATATGAACTTGTCCAAAATTTTATACAACACTGTGAGGCTATGATAGAAGCCTTATGGGCCATAAAGATACAAGTTGATGAACCCTAAATTTTATTAGATTTCATTATATCACTTTAAAATCCATTATCCATAACAGTCCATGATTCAAAAATATCACCTTACAACCTGATGAACAAAATCCCCCACTATTTATCACTGCTCAAATTGATTAGACTCAAATCAAATGAGTAATGATTGATAATGGTGCAAGTATTAATATCATATCCTCTCATGCATTTAAATAAATACAGTTTCTTGAAACTATTTTAGCCCAATCCCCAACCATTTTACAAACATTCAAAAATACTATCACCCCTATGTTAGGAATGGTAGTCCTTCACATTCAAGTAGGCATACATGTTCTATCTAACCTATTTTACATAATAAAATGGGTGTTTCAATACAACATCCTATTAGAGCATCCCTAGATACATGTTATATGTTGTGTCCCCTCCACCTTGTATTGATGTATTAAATTTGAACATGAAGGTAAAATACACAATGTCCCAATGAATCCTCATCCATTTAAAACTTACAACCTCACCTTCTAACCAAATGACATTCTAATTTCATTACAAAACACTTACCCCTCATCATAAAATGAAACATACTCTAGTAAAATAATTCTTACATCAAGGATTGGTAAAGAGTTTACTGATTCCATGTTTTAGTAGCTATAAATTGGAGAGTATCATTTATCATCACTTAATACTCTCCCCACTCTGAGGAATATGGGTGTCTAGATAAACAACATGCATATTATCCAAATTTAGGATAAATTATTCCCTTTGGTCCACCTTTCCTTCACACCCATTTTATCTATGGGGGAATCAATTAGCCTTCTTTAGGCCTTTCTAACCAAACCCATGATAAACCATTTACCTTTAATATTTCATTCCTCAATAAACCCCACTTTTCAAAAATATACATATGATGGTGTGCTTGGAAGTGTTTTATCATAGGACACTATGAACAAGGCCCACACAAAGTTGTACTGGGAGATTTTAGGAAACCCATGAAAATCACAACCTTAGTTTTAACAGAAATCCCAAAACTACCCTAGAGGTTACTCTCCTTCCTATCCTTGAAGAGGACATGTCCTCCTCACCATCTTACACCCCTTCTTCGATAGATGATATCATGTCTATTCCCCTAAAAAAAATTTAGTCAATGCCATTACTATATATCCTCTCATCTATCATCATGATGGGGAGGTCAAAACCATTCCTATATCTTACCCAAACATGATAGGGCAAGTTCTTCCCACCATCCCTATTCTTTATTTCCAGGATGATGAGTTAGTCTTAACTCATTTAGGTGCAAAGAACTCTCATATTTTTAAATCCCTTCCATATAAAACCTCTAGTATATTAAATGAGGATACCATTGACATTAACATATGATCTTATGAGACTCCACAAATAGTTAAAGTCAATAAATATTTAGATCCCTAGGAGCATCAAGATTTCACTATGTTTCTAATAGATCATAGTGAATCATTAATTTGGTCCTATAGTGGCATGCCTGATATCTACCCAGATATTGTCATCCATAACATTGTCACATTTTTGGATGCCAAACCTATAAAATAATAACTTTGGAAAATGAACCCTCACATTGCACTCTTAGTCAAAGAAGAGCTATAACATCTCTTATCTATTAATTTTATCCAACCTATTTATTATCCTCAATGGGTATCTAATATCATAATTACCATAAATCCCATAGGGGGAATACATCTTTGTATTAACTTTTACAACCTTAATCTCACTTATCTTAAGGATGATTTCCCTCTCCCTAATATTGACCAATTAGTAGATTTAATAGCTGGGAAATAAATGTTATCACTTATGGATGGTTTCTTTGGATATAATAAGATCCTTATCACACCAAAATACCAACGTAAGACTTCATTTATTACTCCCTAGGGAACCACTTGCTATCACATTATGCTCTTCAGCCTAAAGAATGTAGGAGCCACCTATAAAAGAGACATGAGTTATATCTTCCATGATATCATCCATAAAATTATTGAGGAGTATGTGTATGATCTCTTTGGTAAGTCAAAACTATGAAACAACCATCTTTCAATCCTAAAAGTAATCTTTGCTTGCTTAATCTAGTTTCATGTCCATCTAAATTCTAAGAAATGCATTTTTGGAGTATTGAAAGGTAATATTTTAGGCTTTATTATCTTTATTCAGGGGAGAGAAGTCAACCCTGATACGATCAAAGATATTTTAGAAATGCCACCCCCATCTAATCTTAAGTAACTTTGTAGTTTTTAAGGTAAATTGTAATCTACATCTCATTTTATTTCCCAAATATCCAATCAATGTCAACCATTCCATCAACTCATAAATAAAGATATCTATTTTATTTAGTACTCTAGTTGTCAAAAAGCTTTTGATGCTCTTAATAACTACCTTCTTTCACCACTATTTCTCACTCCCCCAAAGAAAGGACAACTATTCTTATTATATATTTCCACTATGGATCATGCTCTTAGAGCCATGATTGACCATCATGATGAGAAACATAAAGATAAGGTAGTTTACTATATCAGTCACACACTTGTTGACTATGAGATGCATTATTATCACATAAAGAAGCTATGACTTGTTGTAGTCTTTGTAACTTCTAAGATTTGACATTATCTATTTAATCACAAGACCTATATTGTCATGAATACTGATCCCCTAAAATTTATGTGTTTTTATCCTTATAAAAATCATCTAATGGACAAATGGCTCATGCTTTTATTAAAATTTGATCTAGATTTTATCCATCAAAAATTAGCTAAAGGTCAAATAATTGCTAACCATCTTGTTGAGGCACCTCTTGTTGACAATCAACTAGTTAATTGTGAATTCCCAAATGAATCCATAACCTCCACATCTTAAAAAAATATGCAATATTAAATGAATCTATTAATTAATGGATCCATATGGTAGCATGGTGGGGGATCTAGAATTATCATATTCCTTCTTGGGGGGATACCTATACCCCTATATTTTAAACTTGATTTTGACTGTACTAATAATATGATAAAATATGAGGCTTTGATTATAGGTCTCCAAACTACTATAGACTTAGGTATTAAAACACTTAATATCTATGGTGATTCCTAGTTGGTGGTCAATCAAATTAAGGGCATATATTAATTTAAGAATGATACCCTTCAAAAATATAAGACCTTGGCTGACTAATTACTAGCTACTTTCATGTAATATACTATCAAAGCCCAGTCAACTAACAAGTTTGTGGATACCATGGCTTCTTTGGCCTCATTTATCCCATTATCATCTTAGGAATCTAAGTTATTTATCCTTATACACAAGATTAATCAACCTTATTTTACCAAAACTGATCTTCTTTCCATCTACAATGTGGAGGAAAATCTATTAGATCTCTGGTATGCATAGATAGTTAATTACCTATTAAGGGGGATTATTCCTTTAGATTTATCTAGAAATGGAAAACAATCCTTCCAACATCATATCATGCATTTTGTCATATTAGGGGGTGTTATCTATAAGCATGGTTTTGATGGTATCCTTCTCTAATGTCTTCAGAATCATGAAGCAACCCTCAATATCAAAGAAGCTCATAAAAAATCATGTGGGGAACATTTTAATGGCTACACCATTTGTAAGAGAATCTTATGATTAAGTTATTATTGAAAAAATTTAAATTATGATTGTTATAGATATGTTAATAAATATGTAAAGTGTTAGTAGCATGCCAACCTATACCATGTCCCTTGTCAAGCATTACGGGTAGCATAAAAATTTTGCATTTTTTCCTGGTGGGGGCTCAATCTTATAGGTCAAATCAATCTAAAATATTTCAAGCATCATGGATTTATCATTACCACCATTGATTATTTTACTAAGTAGGTGGAGGTTATTCCCCTTATCTTGACCAAAGTAGTTAAAATTGTTGAATTTATTAGTCAACATATTATTTGTCGCTTTGGTGTTTCTCATAAGATCATCATAGATAATGGAAAATATTAAAAAAAAAAGGTTCAAAAGCTCTATGATTTTTTTAGCATTAAGCTAAGCTTTTCCTCACCTTACTATCCTCAAGTTAACGAATAGGCTAAGGCATCCAATAAAACTCTTGTCAAAATCCTAACTAAAGTCATTAATGAAGTAGGAAAGAATTGTCATCTTCATATTCCCATTGCCTTATGGGCTTATCAAACTAGTATTCTAACCTCTACAAGTGATACTACTTTATCCCTTGTCTATGGTATCAAATCTATACTTCCTCTTGGGGTTTAGATTCCTTTCCTTTGCCTCTCCCTTAAATATATCATTTTTGAGGATGATTTTTATCAAGGATGATTAGCCCAAGTCAAACTCTTGGATGAGCATTGAACAATTTACCTTGAACATCTCCATGTATATCATGAATGAATAAAGTGTGCCTATAATAAACATCTAAAATAATGTGAATTTAATATTGGTGACTTTGTCTAAAAGGAAAATCAACATGTCACTAATATGGAAAAAAATAAAAGGGGAAATTTTATCTAAATTGCTTGGACCATATATTATCACCCATAAATATGGATCTATGGCATATCACTTGGCTTCTCTTGATGGTTAATCAGAATGAGAACCTCTTAATACATTGCATTTGCATCCTTTCTACTATTAATAAGTCTTGATCAGCTTAGGCCACCTAGTTTATTTTCTTTTGGTTTGATAAAATCATATCACTATTATTCTTATACCAAATAATGATATATATACATTTGGTTATATGATTATAATGCCCATTGTTAACCTTGAATATAAATATCCTGAATCTATTTATAGCATGCTCTAAATGGATAATCTCTGCCTATAATGGGAAGGAGCTCCAAATCATTATTCCTAAAATCCCTCCTTATCACTAATTCATTTTGAGAATAAGATTATTATCTTATGAAACAAATCTTTGAGAAACTATTCTAGGATACCAAATTCCAATCCATAAAGAAATAATAACACTAGGATCAAAATAAAATCATCTACAAAATAGGCAAAATAATAGACTAATCCCTTGAAGGATAACTATGAAATCTAAAAAATCTATAAAAATATTTATAAAAAGTGAAGACTTCTCTTTCAAAGGATAGTTGTGTTGAAAATCATATCTCAAGATATAGACCACCCCCTTTAAGTATGGCTATCATGCACAAAATATACTAATAAATCTTCCATCATTGATTAACTTTCTTTAATTTAATAGACTTCTCACATTGATCAGTCTACCTAGACTAGCACAAAAGGATTCTTAGATTGACCTATGTTTTGGGTATATAAGATGAAAACATATTCTTCTTAAGAATCCCCTTTATATCAAAGAAAATCCTTCGAAATTTTTATCTCAAACCAATAAGATTATGAACTTAGTTGACTTAAAGTTTGTAGGATAGTTAACAACTAGTTATGGATGCACATGCATTCATTTCAAGCAATTTTTTGGGTCATGGTACAAGCCAATAACGAGCAATAAAACTATTTATAAATTAAATTTTTTATAATTAATTATATATTTGACACATATATCAATGAATATCCTAATCTAGTAATCCAAAAATCTATAAGCATGAAATCTGTAATCTATAGGTCACATCCATAGTAATCATTAATCCATAAACATTTTTTTCCTAATCCATAATTCATAATCTAATCCAATTTAATAATCAAAATCACATCCATAATAACATAATCATAATTTATCAGCATTTTACATCACATAAAATTTTAAATCCATAATCCATCATCACATAGCATAAAATCTATAATCCATAAATCAATAATCTAATGCACATCCATAATCTATAAACATTTTCACATAAAAATCCAATAATCTATAATCTAACTAAATCCATAATCACATCACATAAAATCTATAATCAACAATCAATAAGCTAATGTACATCCATAATCCATAAACATTTTTACATAAAAGACCATAATCCATAATCTAATCAAACTCATGTAATCCCTATCCCATAATCCAAATTGTATCCATAATTTAATCATGAACATTTTAATATCATAACATCATATAAGTCTATAGATTGCATAATCAAAATCACATCCATAATAACATAATCATGATCTATAAAAATTTTAAACATTTTATAAACATTTAAATCTATCAAATCCACAATCTAAACCCATAATCATATCACATAAAATCCATAATCCATGATCTAATTCACATCCATATTAACCATAATCCATAAACATTTTAATATAAATCCATAACATGTAACAACCATAATCCATCACATCATTTAATAAGTTAAATCCATAATCACATAATTTAAATACAAGTATCCATGATAACATAATCCATAAATAAACTCCATATGAACATCACAACTCATAAATCAGAATTATGAATCATATATATAAAATAATCACAATGTACATCACAAATATCCATATGCATATTTATTGGTCTCTAGCCAATACAATGAATAAAAACAATCAAAGAGCTAATCTATAAAATTAATCTTACTCAAATGGATATTCCCTAGGGCTCCACTACCATCTCTACTCCCATTCCCTTCCCCATATCCTCCTTTATCCCTATATCATCCATGTATGATCCCACTACCTCCTCCTCTTTAGCCTCTACTGATACATCTATAGTATCTAGCTCTAGGATCTCTCACTTTGTCTCATCCCACTTATATGCATGCAAGTCACATGGAATGTCCTACATTAATTCAAACTATCACTCCATGTACCCAAAATAGAGATACTCAATGTACTCCATCCTCCTCCCTATCACCCACCTCTCCCTTTAGATGCCTAAAATCTCTACATCTACTCTAAGCCACATTAAAAATATTATATAGGGCCTTCAGATGATATCTCCATCTTACAACCCCTCTAAGACCTATCAGTATTACTCAAGGTCCTAAACAATACCATCTATGAAGTCTCAAGCTAAATTTTCCTTCCATCTTAGGAAGGCCACACTATAATCAGTATCACACCATCATATCCATAGGGTACCAATGGGTCACACCACCTTGATGTTCTCATAAACCCAACACTACAACACTATGATCACATCCAACCCATATCTCCTCTAGGTCCTCTAACTCCATAGATCCATATAGAAACTATGATAGTAAGGTGGATGCCTAGGCAAACACCATCCGCAAACACCATCCTATTCTATATCATATTGGTGACCACACCTATCCGTATTCATGGAAACCTACCTCCTCCTAAGTTTGGAAGTGCATAGTATGAGTTTTATAATAGCATCATGGTTAGCACACCCATCCATGCTATATCAACCTCATATAGAGGCTCAAATAAAAATCCACTAGCAATAAAAGTGATATTTGTAACATCCCCACTATATAGGCATGTCAATGTTACTCCTTATCCTCTCTCATCCACAAGTACTATAGTTTTTCCTTGCATAGGAAGTCATAAAATCCTATATATGTCTTCTTGTATAATAATCATCTCTCCTATGGGTAGCCATCACATCCTAGTAGTCATATCCCATCATTCTAGTAGGGAAACCAACAAGTTATCATCTCAATGAATGTGTTGATAATAATGCACTCCTCTAGGCTTATGAACTCTAGGTGTGCCTAGTCATCATCACTGAGATGGTCCTATAGTCACTTTAGTAGAGGTGGCACTCGATCCTGCATCTACAATAGAGTTCATGTATGTCACTGGCATATCTTATAAGCCTAAATTTTCCTAAAAAATCTAACTTAGTTTAAAACTTAGAATTTAATCTAACCTTTTCACCCTTTTGGTTTAAATCAATGCTAATCCCTTATAGATCATCACTATTCAATCAAAATCAACATCATTTTAATGAAACAATGTCGATTCTTAGTGAATCATCACTAATTCATGTGAATCAACATTAATTCCCTAGTGCCATCCTACCCTAATCATAGAATGTATCCTAATACTAAAAATAAAAAACTTAAAAAAATAAAAAAAATAAAAAATAATAGTGTGGCCTACCTCATCCTATGATCATCACCGTCACCTCAATCTGCTACTGATATCCTCTATTATCTCTCACATCATAAGTATCATTTTAACTTTTGCTCATTATTTTGTTTTAAACAATACCAAATGAGCCCTTTTCCATGTTAGATTTACTTATATACTTGACTTTGGATTGGTACCTATCTATTTTGGATCAGCACCAATTTGGTGGATCAATGTTGATTCATTTTGGATCAATGCCAATTTACCCATTTTTCTCTACTTGTAGTTTACATGCATCTAATCCTACTCCTTAGATTCGTCTCGATATCTTACCCCACCTACCCTAGTATTTTCCCTATACCATTTTAGGTTTGTGTATTTAAACCCCTTGATGGTCACATTCATTGCATAAGGCATGTACTCTTTTGGGTATCTCCCCTTAGTGGGTCCTAAGAGTGCATTTTCTCTTAATAATAGTTGTCTATAGGTAACACACACACTATATAACACATAGGATGCTTTGGTTAACCAAGTCATATCACTTATCCAATTTTTTTTCCTTCACTTAGAGCCCAGCTATTCTTACTTATGGCATTTTATTATAAGATTTACCTGGGGGCATCTCTGCTCGTGTTACCTTACATCTTATCAGTGCAAAAAATATACCTCATGTTATGCATCCAAATTATTAGATCTCATTTTTATC
Source organism: Torreya grandis (assembly GCA_037957365.1). Taxonomy (NCBI): domain Eukaryota; kingdom Viridiplantae; phylum Streptophyta; class Pinopsida; order Cupressales; family Taxaceae; genus Torreya; species Torreya grandis. The sequence continues at coordinate 187,585 of JARHVA010001619.1, read as the reverse complement.
TACCCATCCCATCCACTATTCCATTTTTCAAACCTATCACTTGCTCCTCATTTTATGCCAGCTCCTATTGTGAGGGGGGATGCTTCCTCACATAAACCTCGGGCATTAGACCTCTCTCAATTTTTATCTAGTGACATATTCCATACCACTCCACAAAAATGGGAAAATGTAGACACTATAATTTTGTATACTATATATGATTTTTTAGGTGCCTTAGGCCATTATTATTATTTAAAATCTCTTAAATATCTCTATCTTAAAGTTTACTTTATTTACCATTAACTGCCTGATAATTTGTTTTTATAAATTACCTTTTTACCTCCTTAACCAATTAAATCTATTAAAAACCTAGGAATCCTAACCTTGTAACCAATTTACCTATGTATAACCCTATCCCAAAAAATATCATGCTCACAAAACCCACATTTACCCATGGTTGGAATAAAATAGATTAGATAAATCCTTCAACTACCAATTTGGGTGAATTGGTGCCAATTCTCCCATGATCAATGTCGATTCTCCAAATTGGCATCAATCCATTTATACCTAAATAAAATTTGGTTTAGGGACCATGAAATTTTCACATCAAAATTCTACTTAGATTTTTGAAGAATTGAGGAGGCTGTAACACCACTCTAACAAAAAATTTCTACATTTAAACCATATCTATCATCTCCAGCTTGAAGAACTATTTGCACCCATAGAAAGGAAATTCATTTTGTCTACAAATAGGATCAAGGTAATTTCTATTATTTTCATTTATTATTAGTTCTCTACTTCCATCTACTTATTCTATCCATATAAATATAACATGTATCCCTCAATCTTCATTTATCATCCTCTGTCACCCTATAGTTCTCAATTTCTAAATAGGTGTAGTTTAGTTAGAATTGATGCTAATTCATTCTGAATCGGTACTGATCCTATAGGATCAACATCAATCAATTGTATTCTATTTTCAAAATTTGAGCCTCTAATCTTAGATCCATATCTTTAATTCACTCTAATTTTCTATCATTTTAAATATGGCCTTGTTATGTAGATGAATCTGCCTAGCATTGTGCATGACATCATTAATATCACCAATTTGCCTATAGTATCCCAACCACTTTTTGCTGATCAAAGTGACATAGCCTTAGAATTAGCACTTTGAGCCATTATTTACTCTCACTCCTTTTAAGACACTACTAACTAACTTGATGTTAAACAAGAGGATGTGAATGTATCTATGATCTGTTGGGATGAATACTTTACTTACATTGATAGCTTAAATAAAGATTAAATGATAATCATTATTGTTATCATATCTTTATCTTTTATAATTTTAAGTGTTTTTTATCTACTTAATTATGAAAACAAAGAGCCGACATCCACTTGAGGAAGTTCACAACTTCTTGGGACTGGTTCCCAACTAGGTACTCACCCATTTAATCTATTTTATCTAAGTTTTTTATTTATGTGCAGGTTATTCTTCCAAGCCAAAAATAAGTTCCCTCATTCTCTAAATTCAAGTGATGCACAACCATCTTCTTATCTCTAGGTATTCATCATAAACCCTGCAATTTATTAAGTTTTTAGTAACTTAATTAAATTAAAGTAAAAATGAAAAACTACTATAACAAACCCTTATGCCATTGATCAAGCTCAAGTATGTAGCAAAAACACCAACTAAATCTACTTATAGTAAAAAATATACAATTAAACCAAGTTATAAGGTAAAACCTCTTGATCCTAAAAATGAAATAACCACCATAGCTAACATAGTTAAACAATAGCCTAGTTGGCTTATCCTATCTAATGCACCAAGGAGATAGTTTAAATGTTTACCTGAGCCTCTTACTTTATTACTCCTATGGTTGTTAGAGTGCCATCTTATATCTCTCCCTACTCCTATATAGGTTTATGTAAATATACATCTACCCAAAGGATATGATACAAATTCTTATTGTGACTATCACCAAGGTCCTGGGAATTCTACAAATAAATGTTTTACCTTAAATCATAAGATCTAGGACCTCATTTATGACTAATAGATTACATTTAATCATCCTTTAAAGGAATTTGGTTCACAACCTAGTGATCAGCATAAATAAAACATATTTATTTATCATTTTCAAGACCATTCCAAAAATAAAGAAGTTCAAATGACATATAGTGCACATTTTCCTCTATCATATCATGGACACCCACTACATGGGGTGATTGGTATTGACACAAAACATATACCTCTCATGGTTCAAAAACCTATCATTTACTTTGATTATAGTGAAATTAAGGAAGAATATTATGATATTAATTCTCTCTTCATTTGAGCATACCTTGATAAATACCCCATACACAGTGTTATGATTAATAACGGTGTAAGTGAAAATGTTTTCACCATGACATTACTTACGTAGTTAAGTTATACTCATCATGATTTATAACCTTCTACTAGATCAGTTAGAGCATTTGATAGGACCTCCTAGAAGGTTCTTGGTGAGATTGATCTATCTTTAGAGGTTGGTCTCACACATGTGGTTACTACTTTCTTAGTTATACCTTTTACAAGTGTCTTTGACATGTTGTTGGGATGACCTTGGATACATACTCTTTGAGTAGTACCTTCTATAGCATGTTGGTATATTAAATACATTCAGGCCAATCAAGTAATTATAGTTTCTCACATTCCATTTGAGCATCCTCTTGAATAAGAAAAATTCACACGTAGAAAGTTAATTATCAATCCTGTTAAGGCTCATACACTACAAAAGGGTAAGAAACAAACAATCCCATTTACTAGGTAGCCTATACTTGAGAGAGATTTACATTAGAGATAGATAATGGGTTCCATAGAATCCTCATATTTTATGCACCATATTCAGATATCTAATGCACCTAAACATGTTCTTACTATTATTATTCCAAAGAAACTATAAAGTACACAGAGATGGGTTCTAAGAACCCCTATTCCTACTATTGTTACTTCATGCCCCCTAAGTCCTTTTATGCATATGTTAAGCATCAAAAATCTTATAATGATAGATATTGTAGCTATACATGCTTCTTAGTAATACCACCAATTTTTTACCCCAATTTTTGAGTGGGGAGATACCTATGATCATCCTTTGGATGAGATCATAGGATGATCTTATCTCTTTCAAAAATACCCAAAACAAATAAAAAAATCCAAAAACATGTTCAGTACCTGCATGTTCTATTAGATCCTTAACATATATGTGTTATCTCCATGCTGAGAAATATAATATCATTTAATCCTACATACACATACATAGGCATACACACATACATGATACACACATAGGTGTTGGGACTTCACTCTACTCACATCATCAAGACATTAAGGGCATTCATATTATACAATATTGATACATGCAAGTTATATGATTCTAAAATCACCCTAAACTATCATGTTTGAGCTTACATATGTACTTAAGACATGTATATTATCCATGATTATGCATTACACAAGGTAATTGACGTGATATGTTTTCACTCTCCAAGTCACCCCCCATCAATAACTAAACTCATAATAACCACATAAGAGGTTGCACACTTACATGGTGTTGAGTTCTCTAAAAGCAAGCCTACACACCAATGTTTCTAGTTAGTTCCCACACTCAACAATCAACATGGGTTCACACATCAAATAAGTGATTGATTCAAACCTATGAAGAGTTCCCAATGTGTGACCCATGAAAATATACTTCATCACACCAACATGGCACACAAATTAGAGTGTGTTAGTGTCCCAAAATTCAAATAGTAAAAAAGAGAAGTGCATAGAAAATAGTTCTAAATCATGAGGAATGTGTTAAATATCTTCAATCTTATTGCATTCTGTTATTGAAAGGCTTCCTCATAACTAAATGATGATGTCATATGCCTAATAATAGAATATTATGCCTATGAATTCATAATTCATAAGTTAAAGTATAAGTCATGAACCATCTCTTGAAGGACTCACATGCACACCTTTGTGCAAGATATATTTAAGTCAAAGGTATGTGCACCATTTAATGTGCACATGTTTTTCAAAGAAAGGCACAAACTCCCATCCACATAGAATCTCTATGCATAGTTTGTATAGAAATCATTACACATAGTTTAGAGTGCACATGGTCCCCAAAGATAGGCATGCATGAGGTTTTCCTACCACACATGTATAAATGACTTAGTGAGATCTAATAAAATCATGTGCATCTTCCATGCCAAGTGAACCTAAAAGGATCTACATGTGGTAGGCAAGAAATAATGGTAGTTGAGTTTAATTGGATGCAATTGAAGATGAGTCAAAATGAGGTTAAATATAAAAGTGACTATCAAATGATAGAGCATGGCCACATGCTTCTTTTGACTACCTAAGTGTCCTTCATTACTTAATGCACACATGGATCCATGAGTGATCTTATAGCTACTTCCATGATTAAATTTTTAGACCCAAGTTGAATAAGCATGGCTTACAGTAATTATTACAAAGACTTTGATGCTCTTAATCACCTCAAGATGTAGGTGTCATTTCAAATTCAAGTTCTTACCTACCACTTCTAATGGTAAATTAATTATGTTAGGCCTTACCCAGTGCTATATAAACCCTAAATTTTATTTTAAAAGGGTAGACATTTCTAGGCATCATAATGCTATCAAAATTTTCCCTCTAAGATCCTTATCATGAGATAACAAAACTTTGCCTATTCAAGTTTGTAATATTAACTTAGACCTTGAGATTAGTAAGAATTACTTTATTTTCTTCATACTATATCTATATGCATTCATGGTTTTTGATCTTTGTCTATGGACATTTGTCCCTCTCATTACCATCCTCCCTTTATACCTCTATGTAAAATTAAAAGTATCTATAGGTTGCATGATGTATATACACATGTTTACATAATCATTAGTTATGGACTATTTGTTTTCCCTCCTAATTTTATGTTATGTTCCCTTACCTCCATGCAAAACACTTATTCAACATGCCCAATTTGAGGATTGTGTATCTAGTCGATTAGTTTTATTATGTCGTTAAGTGGGTGAGGTGCTCACTCTATTTTTGGTGCATCATCTTTTACATTATAACAACCTTTCTACCTTTTTTCTCCATTTTTTCCTTTATCATGTTTAGGTTTAGTGCTAGTGGTAGATTTCATTATGCTCTTTGTATGTCTATGCCTTGGTCCTAAATTAGGTGCATTTAGAATAGAAGGAAGTTAAAATACTTCAAAGGTTCATCCCAAAGAGTGAAAAAGTCCCAAACCTTGGGGGATGATCCCATTTTTACAATAAGACACCGAATCACTCTTTTATGTGTAAGTCCAAGGTGCTAGGTATGGAAGAGATGCACATCAGTGTAGATGAGAGCCTTTAATACATGGGTGCATGTTTCAAGTGATAAAAGTTTTTTACACACTTTGTGGGACTATTTAAATATTTAACTAAGGATCTAGTGTAATTCTTAGTTGATAGTGTTAAAAACATTCTTCAGAGCACCTGGTGACTCCAGACATTCCTAGTTCATAAAGATCAACCTTTCTTCTATATGACAAGATAAATAAGGTCACATTCAAGAGGTGTTGACCTTGATTTTATCAAGTTACTTGTACCTCAAAGAATAATTAGAGTTAGAACATCCTTATCCCATATCAGGAGGGCTTGTAATGTAGGACAACTTTTTCCTAAAGCTTAGTCTACACCTCTATTTGGTAGATTCCCCATGGATAAAATAAGACTATTCCTTATCCCATTCATGGATGCTCTTAGAAACCAACCCTTTATTCCCTTTAATGGAGGTAACCCATTGATCCTTCCCTAGTATGATGATATTCCTATAACTACCCTTAAGAGTATCTCCTACTTTACTAGAGAAAATTCTACTACCTCGATATAACACATATAAGACATTACAAGTATTTTCTCTATCCATAATGTGGCCAAAGACAACATTGTAGTGTGTCTCTTGACCTCTTATTTGAAAGTGAGAGTAATCTAATGGTACCATAGTCTATGGCCTAGTACTATGAGAAATTGGGATGAGTTAGGCATGGCATTATGCATATATTTTGAACAAAAAAGTGACCACCTTCCACTAATGGAACAACTCACAACCATAAAAAAGGATCCACATGAGTAGATGGTTAACTTTAATTTCAAATTCTAGAAGAATTAGGATCTATTTCCACTCCTAATAAATACAAATCCTCACACTGTATTCTATGGGAAACACAATAATGATCCAATCTATGGGAAACACAATATTACTAGTACATATGAGGTTATTATGCACATAGAAAATTGCTTGATCCAAGTGAGAAAAATTGTGCTCAAACCCCCTATGCCCTTATTTCCTAAGCCCCCATATACAATTTCATGTCCCTTACCTCATATTCCAACTCTATCCCTCATTTATGTTATTGTCAACCCACTAGTTTCATTAATTTTTGTGCCCTTGAGTGAGCTATATGAAGTCAAGTAATTATTTAAGGGCTTTGGTATTTAACTAGTAGCACTCAAGAAGTATTAAGTGAAACATTTCAATCCTTATCAACCTTTAAACCAATAATACCAATCAAAGAAGCCTCTATAACAACATGTTATGCAAGCTCAAAACTAACTCACATATAATATACTACCCTCTGCATGAAATTCTAATGTTGTGAACACCTCTAGAGATTTCATGCTTATGTAAAATAACATGGCATAAGATTATGAATGGTGATATTCATGTGATTAATCACATGATAAAACTATGTTTGTGAATGAAATGAAAAATAAGGTACCTATGACACAAAATTTACCACCTCCTCAGGAGCCTCCAACTACTTTATATCAACCAAGGGATGAATTGTAGGCACTAACATAAGAGCAGGGAAGATCCACCTTCTTAAATTGGTAGGAGGGTGACTTTAATTATGTGAATCAAAATTAAGTGTTGAGTGTAGGAAGTAACCCAATTGATTTTAACACAATATTTAGAACAATATCATCAGAGAGAATTATCTCCTTAAACACCCTCAACTTCTATACCCTAGGTCTCATGCATAGATACATAGGGTAGATCACCTATGAGAATTTTCTAGGCATGCATGAAAATAACCATGTATAAATAAAGTCAACCTTAGCCTAATTCAAAAGTGTGAGAAGAGGTTAAATTTAAATAGACAAATTAAAGGGACTCAAATCCCCTTTAACATAGTCAAGCAAATGAAGCAAACTAGCCTAAACATTTCCATGTAGGACACTCTTGTTATTCCTTACAAAGGAATTTGTTGTAGGATTCCCTAAAGAGCTTCCAATATCATTAGCCACCATAGAATACACCTACTGCACCTAATATTATATGTCAACAAGAGGAAAGAGTTCAAAAAAATAGCTAACTGACCTCATTCTACATCTCTCTAATTATTGGTGAGCAACTCTTACATAATTATATGATAGATTTGGGTATGAACTACTCAGTGATGCTGAATAAAATTTTAGACACACTAGGCATAACATGCTCCCATCTCAAAATGGGTCATCTAATTAGACACAATAATGGTCAAAATTATGGGAATTATCAAGGATCTGAGTCTCACTCTACGTTCTTGTCTAAGCCTTTCCATTACATAGGACATCACATTCATTAACTTACCCATTGATTTTTTATATGCCTCTCTCAGGATTTCATTATGAAGGTGGGTGAATATCTATGCTTAGATTGGTTGCAAATGATACTCATAATTAGATATTAGACCAAGGTAACCATCAAGGTCAAGCCTATTTCAAAGAATCACATAAAGCCATACATTCTTAGCCTGGTTGATACAAACTACACCTTGTCTGACCAATAGAAGAATTTAATTCATCATGAGACCATCATGCTTATTGAGGAAATTCTAGATAACATGATTGATGAATAGGTATGCAAACATTATGAGTTTGACCCATGCAAAAATGTAGAGGAAATAAATCTAGGCACATATTGTATTCTCAATGAGGACACCTTATTGCCTATCCTTGTAAAGGCATAGGATGACCTCAAAGGCATATGGAAGTTATACTTCTATGGATCCCAAAGCAAAAATTCCATAAGATTTGGTGTTTTAATGGTATCCCCTAAAAATAGAAATATTTCCATACATTCATATTACAATTTAGATATAAAAACAATGTTGTCGAATATGTGAAATTGACCTAGGGTCTCTATTTGGCACAAAATAAAGTAATTAAGGCGTTGTGAGCTTTCAAAGATAATGAATTGGTGGTAAAAAAGGTTAGAGTGTGTGACATGTCCAAAAAAAATTTATTAAGAGCTTACAAACATAAGACATGGGACATAATTTAGGGGTTTGATGCTTTTAATATCCATTCCATATCAAGGGAACACAATGATAACACCAATAGGTTCAAAACCATAGGTGTGAAGTATGACCTCCCATGTAGTATAAGGAATGAGTTTGAGTAATTCATAAAACTTCTATTTAGACCAATAATCCAAGAATATGTAAGCAATTGGTAGGTGTTTGAAAGTGATGAATAAATTATCAAATTATTACAAGATGAAGATAAGTTTTATGCCAATAATGAACTATGGATCCAAATTCAATATGAGGAGTATATCATTCAACTAAAGGAAAAATAAACTACCTAAAGGGCTAGTCATGCTTGAAAGCATCTTCAATTCTGATTACTAGCTAAAGGGCGAGAGGAGAAACATGATGATGAAGAAAGAAATCTTTTAGATGGTGACCATATTTAATGACAAGGTCCACCAAATTGGTAAGGTATGCTCCACATCTAAAATTAAAGAATTAATTGAGCTAAGAAAAAGATGTAATGATATATTTTCATAGAGCTATCAAGTCCTCAAAGGCTTTGATCCAAGCTCAACCCATCATACTATTGAGCTTGAACCTAATACCAAACTGATCAAGTAAAAGTAGAGGTCAGTTAATCCTAAACTTGAGCCCTTAATGAAGAACAATCTCTCAAAGCTCATTGAGGCCAACATAATATTTCCAATTAACCATTCCTAATGGGTGGCCAATCTAGTCCCAATGCACAATAAGAATGGAGAGATTTGATTATGTGTAGACTTCAATGACCTAAATAAAGGCTCCCTCAAATACTGTTACCCCTTTCCACCTATGGAGTAAATTCTACAATAATCATAGGCATGAAAGAGGTTTTCATTATTGGATGGTAATTTATGATATAACCACGTAATTATGCAGGAGTGTGATCAATTTAAAATAACATTCACCACTAAGTGGGGTACCTTCACATATCAAACAATGTCCTTTGGCTTGAAAAACATAGGATCTACCTTCTAGAGGGCCATGGATGTGGAATTCAAGGAACTTTTTAACAACATCATCTTGGTTTATCTTGATGATATAACTATTTTTTCAAAGCATGCAACAGATCATTTGGGTCACTTAGATCAAGTCTTTGAAAAATGTCAAGAGTTTAAGATCTATCTGAACCTAAGCAAGTGTTATTCACAATACATGAAGGTAAACTTTTGGGACAAATCATCTCCAAATAAGGACTCACCATTAATCATGAATGAGTTGAATCCATTCTATCGCTCCCTTTCCTAGGTCACAAGAAGGGTCTCCAAAGCTTCTTAGGGAAAATAAAATTGTCAAAAGGTTTGTGTCAATTTTTTTAACTATGGTCAAGCCCCTCAAAAAATTCTCAAGAAGATCACTACATTTCGTTAGACCCAAGAAGGCTAAAGCAATTTTAAGGCCATCAAGTACACCATCATATAGGCTCCTACTTTGACAAACCCAAATTATAGTAGGGAATTTATCCTTTATGCATTTGATGAAACTAAAGGTATCTTGGCCATTTTAACATAGAAAAATAATGATCAACTAGAGTAGCCTATTGATTTTTTTATTCAAGTGCTCAAGTATTATGAGTTATACTAAAACTTTTTAGAGAAACACACCCTTGTAGTAAGAAGAGTGATGAATAAGTTCAAGCATATGCTATCTAACAATAAGATCCAGCTTATGGTCTTGTACTCAAGTATAAATGAGTTCTTACTCATCAAGGACATTAGTGAGAAAAGAGTTGGTTGGGTGACAAAGGTGATGGAATACGACATAGACATCCAAATCACCAATTTGGTGTGAGGCAAGGAATTTTCAAGTAGATAACATAAGATATGAATAACAAATACAAAGCAGTCTTTGCATTATGAGAATACCAACCATTAAACCAAGATGTCATGGTGGATTGGACCCAAGACATGAGGATATTCCTTCAAACTGGTACATATCTACATAGATTGAATAAGTCCAAGAATAGACATTTCAGATTTTAAGCCATTCCTTATTTGATTTTTAGTGGTGCATTTTTTAGAAGAGACATCAATGGAGTTCTCTTTTAATGCATAAAATAATATTAGGTGAATAGGATCTTATAATATTTCAATGATGGGCTTTCAAGAGGCCATTACTCACCTAAAACCACTGCAATAAAATCATGTGAGCTAGATATTATTGGCCAACTCTATTCAAATATGCACACACATGGGTGTGAGGTTTCACTAAGTGCACCTTCTTTGTAGGTAAGTAAAAATTGATAGCCATACCCCTGCACCTAATATAAGATGATTAAACCTTTACATAGTGGGCCTGGACTTCATCACTATGATAAATCTACCATCAAGCACTAGACACAAATGGATCCTCACAATAACTGACTGCTTCACAAGGTGGATGGAGGCAATAGTGCTCAAGGAGGATAATGAGATTTCCATCTTAGACTTATATGAAAGCATTGTTGTAATATTTAGTGTTTTAACCCCTATTATCTTAGATAATGTATTAGATTTCCTCATAGTCAAGATTAGTGAATGGGTGGTCAGACATAACATCCATATAAGAACCTCTTCCAGTTACTACCCTTAGGGTAATGGTTTAGCTAAGTCAACTAAAAATAACTTGATTTGGATCATTAAGTAAACCATAGAGGATAAACAGTGATCATGACACACCAAGATTAGGACAACCCTCTAGGTATATTTAATAACACTAGAAAGAGTGATAGGGAATTCAACATTCATGTTAGTCTATGGAAAAAAAGCAAGGTTGGCCACATCTCTTGAATTACCTTCACTAGAGATAGCCCATTAATTGGAATTGTTTGAGAGTGATCCCATGACAATAAAGTTAATTGAACTAATGGATCTTGATGAACTTAGGGAATGAGCCATGTTTACTATGGAACTTTAGTAGGTGTAGACTAAGAAAACATTTGATAGAAGGGTTCTTGATATAATATTTAATGAAGGAGACTTGGTATTTAAATTGGACATAGATAGAGAAAAAGTTGGGAATCATACAAATTTTTAAACTATATGGAGCGACCCAATGCATACAAGATCACAAAACCAAGTAGAGAGGTGTTGTCAATCCCTATTAATGAGATTCTATTAAACACTAGCTTTGATGATCATGATCAACCTTGTAAATAGTAGTTTATATGTTTTAATTTCTTTAGTTTCCACATGCACATGCTATTGTTTAGAGTAGTTTCATTTCCTTTAACTGCTTATACACAGTTTTATTAGTTTATATTTAATATTATTCTAAGAACTACTCAGTTCATTTATTTGCTTTGTTTATCCTTGTGAAAGGTATCTAATTTATGTCTAAGTCTGGATGAGATTTTAACACCAATCACAATTATGAGAAATATTAAGGGATTCTAGATGACTCCACACCCAATAGATTTCTTCAAGGCTACTATATTCTTACTTATCATGAAAGTGATACGTAGATGTCACCAAAAGTGTTGAATCCCTAAGTCACCCCTCTAAAAATCACTAAACTCATAAGGATTACATAAGAGGTTGCATTTTTATGTGGTGTTGAGATTTATAAATACAAGCATGTACACTGATAGTTCTCATTAATGATCTCACTCAACAATCAACATGGGTTCACACATCAACTAAGTGATTGATTCACATATATGAGTAGTTCCCAATACATGCCCCATGTAAATATCCTTCATTAAACCAACATGGTACATAAATTAGAGCATGCAGGTCTTTTAAGATTCAAATAGTAAAAAGGAGAAGCACATATAAAATAATTCTAAATCATGAGGAACATGTTCAAGATCTTCAAACTTCTTATGTGCTCTTATTCAAAGGCTTCCTTGTAACTGAATGATGAAGTCCCATGTTTAATTATATAATATTGTGCCTATGACTTTATAATTCATAGGTTAAAGTCTAAGTCACATGCCATCACTTTAAAAACTCCCACACACACCTTTGTTAAATATATATTTGAGTCAAAGGTATGTGCATCATTTAGTGTGCACATGTTTTTCAAAGAAAGGAATGAGCTCCCATCCACATAGACTCTTTATTCATAACTTACACAAAACTCAATGTGCATAGTTCAAAGCTCACATGATCCCAAAATATAGACATGCATGAAATTTTCTTACCATGCATGCAAAAATGACATAGAGAGATCCAAACAAAGCCTATACATCTTTTGTGCCAAGTAAACCCAAAAATATCTATAGGTGTTAGGTAGGAAATAATGGTAATTGAGTTTTATTAGACATGATTGAGGATGATTCAGAATAAGGTTAAATGAAAAATTGGTTGTTAGATGATAGAGCATGGCCATATGAATCTTATGACTACCTAAGTGTCCTTCAATCCTCAATGCACACATGGATCCATGAGTGGCCTTTTAACTACTTCCATGATCAAATTATCAGACCCAAGTTGAATAAGTATGGCTTATAGTAATTAATGTGAAGACTTTGATGATATTAATCAACCTTAAGCTTTAGGCACCATTTTGAATTCAAGTTCCTACCTACCACCTCCAATGGTGAATTGATCATGCTAAGCCTTGCCTAATGCTATATAAACCTTGAATTTTATTATAAAAGGGTAGACATTTTTAGGCATCGTAACACTACCAAAATTTTCCCTCTAAGATCCCTCTCCTAGTATAATAAATCTATACCTATTTAATTTTGTAATATTTCCTTAGACCTTAAGATTAATAATAATTGATTTATTTCTTCATACTATGTGTTTTATGTGCATTCATGATTGTTGATTCTTGTCCATGGACATTCATACCTCTCATTAACATCCTTCTTTCACACCTCTACACATAATTGAAAGTATTTATAGGGTACATGCCATGTATACAAAAGTCTACGTAGGCATTATCTATGGACTTTTTGTCTCCCCTCCTAACATTTTTATACATTCCCTTAAATCCATGTGAAACACTTATGTAACACACCTAATTTGAATATTGTGTATCTATTTTGTTAGTTTTATTGTGTGGTTAAGTAGCTTAAGTACTCACTCTATTCTTGGTACATCACCTTTTACATTCCATCAACCCTCTTACCTTTTCTCTCCCTTTTTTTATTTGTCAAGTTAAGGTTTAGTGCTAGCAATATATTTCATTATGCTCTTCATAGGTTTTCATTTTGGTCCTAAACTAGGTAAATTAAGAATATAAGGAAGTTGGCCTACTCTGAAGGTTCATCCCAAGGATCACAAGGGTCCCACACCTTAGGTTATGATCCCATTATTAAAATGAGACACCAAATTACTCTTTGACATGCAAGTCATAGGTGCTAGGTGCAGAAGAACCACATGTCAGTGTGTATGAGATATTTTCATACATAGGTACATATTTCAAGTGATACCACTATATAATTGACATTTTTTGTTAACACATTTAATCCATGGGCCATTATGACATGTTTATGTTGGTTGCTTATGCTTTTCCTTTACACACTTCCTTAAGTGTTTTGCTTTATTATTTTCTTAATTTTTTGAGCATTTTCATATGTGCTATTGTATGTGATCCATGTGCATATGATAGTGTACACACCCTAATTTGGTCAACTAACCATAATTACCATGTCTTTTATTTCTCTTTCATGGAAAGATCTTAGTCATGAATGTGAGTCTTGTTTACATGGTCAATTTGGGTATTTTGATATTTATCATGACTTATTTTTCCTATTTAATACACCCCTATTGGTCCTATATCATCCCTTCCTAGTACTAGTTGCCCCTGCCTATTTTGCACAATCTTTGTTCAATTTTGTGATCCCAGGACACTAGCATGATGCACTAGTGTCCAGTTTAGTGCTAGTGTCCAATGATCATTTTTTTAGTGTGTTTTGGGTCCTAACCCTTCCTTGAGCCTTATCCTATGATTTTATATTTATTTTGAATCTTTTTGGCCAATGAACAAGGGTTTTATATTAGAATCAAATCTTTTCCTATATAAAGAGCATCATAATTTACTTTACATCTAGAAATTAATACGTTGGCACATAATTACATAAAACTAGTCAATGGTATAGCTCAAAAAATTTCATATTATTGAGTAATCACACATATAATTTCATGCTATATCAAATAAGGGCCTAAGTGAAAGTCATTCTAGCATATCATGCACTTTTATTATGCACATTCCTTAAAGGAGAACTACATTTGATCTAATACCCCTATCATTAGGGTTATTATAGGTAGTGATCATGATAGTAGGGGTTATGCTTTTCATGATGATACCATCCCATAACCCATTTTTTCTCTCCCCTTTACATTTGATTTCATTATTATTTCATGTGTGTATGTGTTCATTATGTTTTGGAGAAGATTTAGAAAAATAGTGATGTAAACAAATAATAAGAATCTCAAATCTCACCTACAGGTCCCTAAAAGCCTCCTGTAACATCCATGGAAATATTTCAAAGAGTCCTCATATAAGGAAATTAACATTGTAACTTGGAAAATAGCATTAGAGTGATACTGTCCTCTTAACTATACTATTATCCAAAGCTAGTTTTCAACACTAGTTCTAGAATGAAAGATTCCTGATAGATCTTCAAACCTGTTCCAGCCCTCCCAACCTCCAATAACTCCTATTTCATTCTAGATAAGTCAATTTTACCATTGTTCTTACATTTTAGGTAAATTATTTAGGTATTCTATTTACAATATTTGTCTAAATTTAACCCCTGTATTGAGCCCCTTTAAAAACCTAGGATTTATATGACTAAGTCCTAAATAGTTAAAGCACTTGGTGAACTCAACTTACTTTGAATATTATTTAAAACCCTATTTTAATCTTAGGGTTTACCTTTTAAATTTTTGTGTAATAAATTAGGGTTATAAATTTTTGATTTTTTCACAACCTAAATTATCCAAATCAATCCTCTAATAGGGTTTCATTAATTTAATACATATTAAATTTTGTCTATAAAACCCTCATAAACCCTAGATTTGCATACTAGGTCCCTATACATCCAAATATTATCCCTTAGTATTTCAAATAAAATTATAATTTTTCCATACATTAGGTTAAATATTTAGCATATTTTCACATATATCTATGTTAGATTACATGCTACCTATTGTGTGTTTGTTGTTCATTGTTTACATTCTCTTCTTTGGCAAGTTTAAAATGACATCCAAGAATCCTCTTGCCCCTCACCCCGTTGATGAATTTCTATCCTTTTCTCATAATTATAAGAATTAATGGACAAATTTTCAAGCTTGCACATTAGTACATGATAATGATTTAATTTATAATGATGATGGTGATTATTATAATGGATATGATGATTATTATGAGCATGATAATGAAAATGTTATTAAGTATAACTTAGATGCATATTATTCTACTTCATTTCCCTCTTATCATACTTTTCAAAATCAAACTAACAATATAGTGCCAAAATAACCTTTTATTGGTAGTTCTTTATTCCAATGTGATCCTAGATTTTCAACCATTTTTTCTACCTCCTTATTCAAATTAAAACAATATAAGTGCAATAAACAAAATCTACCTTTACATGATTCAATCAATATGTAAAAGAGCAAATCATATTCCCTATCCTTAGTTTAATTTGAAAAATCATGTACAAATTATATTGCTACTTCTTCTACACTTTACTCTAAGATTGAAAATAATGATCATACATGCACTCCACTCATATCTAGTGAAGACATGCATTTCATTGCATTACAACTACACATGATGATATATTTCATAGAAGTAAAAATTTAAAATCTTATTCTAGTCTCTCTCTTAGTGAGCATGTGAATGAAAAAATTTCTACTCTTACCTATACAAGTGATATAAGTTTTGATTTTGATAAACCTTGAAATAATGATGATTACTATGATTTTTGTAAAGAAGACATTGAGTCTAGTCCTTTTAGTTCTCTCCCTACTTAACTTATCTCTCATGTTCAACTTTATTGCTTATCAAATGATATTTCAAATGATAATATGCCTTCATATAAACAAAAATGAAAATATACTTATGTTCATAGTTTACACAATTTCCATTCACATGATAATAATGCATCATCTAGTCCATTAGCACGTGATACTTCTTTACAAACTAACAAAATAAAAGATACCAATGAATCTCCCTCAACCCCCCTTACTACTGTAGAACTTGTTTCTCATTATAACCTCCATGAGGGTGATAGCTCATTTACCTCTCATCATCTCTAAGATATCACCCCTCCCAAGGTTATGGGTTATGGGGAATAAACCAACTATCCCTAAAAAAGATCCTTGATGGAATGTACTAATGGCTGAAATTAATAATGAGATTAAAGAATTCAATAAACCCCTTGATGATTTTAGTATAAATTCACAAGAGTTAATATCCTTGATGCATTTCATGGGTGGTTTATAACAACAATTACACAAACTCACATTGGAAAATAAATCATACTACTCTCAGATTTATTTCAATGCAATTTATGACAACCTATCCCATGTATAATTTTAGATACCAATTTTACCAAATTTTAATGGACATGGAGTCCCATACTTTCACCTTCAAGTTTATGGTAAAACCATGGCACGTGTCACTAGTAATTTGACTCTAGTATAGTTATTCCCACAGTCTCTAAAGGGTGAGGCATTAAATTGGTTTCATCATTCACTCCCCAATGGTTCACTACATACATATGATGAGTTAGAATAAGTCTTCCTCATGCACTAGATAAAAAATAAGGGGTCTCAATTCACATATGAGAGGTTGCCTTCACTACACCAGGGTAAGTTAGAAATAATGAGTGATTACATTATATGGTTCAAATCATGCATTAAATAGTTGATATATCATTTGAAAAATTTAGAGGTACAATACATCTTTGTTATAGGTTTTTTATTCCCTCTCAAGGATAAATTACTATATGAGACATCCAAATCATTCTGGCATCTATGTAACAAAACTATTGCATTAGAGAATAAGTTGTGATGAATTGAGATAGATTTAAAGGTAGATTTGGATTTGGAAATCTCAAAGCTACAATCATCCAATATGTTACAATAACCTAATCCACATATGAGTAAGGGAAAAGTGGAATAAAAACCACATATCAAGATACTTAATAAAGGTAAAGAACCACTTTACATAAAATATTCTATAGTGGATAGAGTACAAGACACCCTTAGTGGGGACATATAGTTTTTAGACAAAGATAGGCCTCATGATATATTACTTACATTACTAGACAAAGGAATGATCACCCTTCCTCTTATTCAACATCATATATCACATCATATGTAGAGAATAAGAAACAAACCATATTATAACTATCATAGAATCAATGGATATTAAGACAAGAATTATTGTGCACTTATAAATCATATTGACCATTGTGTTGATAGAGGTAAGATAACATTCACATAGGGGGCATCAATATCACCTTCACCACACCCTCCTAGATCAAACTCCTCTATGAGTTACTTATCCTAAGACATTCCTTTTAAGGAACCATTGGTTACTCATCATATGAGCCATGTGGTTTCTAAGACACCTCCTTATGTGAGATCTCATGAACCATAGATTTAGTAGAGATGGAAACTAGTTAACAAAGATCAACCTAATTATAGTAACATGGTAAAAAATTGGAAACCAATCCCACAAGATCTAGTTTGACCATCGATTAAGATATATAGCAAAAGTCACAAATATCAAAGCACAACTTTAGTTCAATTTACAATTAATATATCTAAAAATAATCACAAAGATCTGAGCACAACTCCAGTTCAAATACTAATTAATATATTTGGTAACAACCATAGATATCTAAGCATATATTTAGTTTAACTACCAATTAAGATATTTAGCAACAATCACATAGATTAGATTATAATTTTAGTACTATAATCAATTAATTTATTTACTATAGAGTCTACACATCTAAATATAAGTAGTGCACCACAAGCAATAATAGTTCTAGAGTATACTTATATGCCTACAAAACATGAGTAGTATGGTCAACTATTTACCATGCCATCTATATTTATATAGTGTAGGCCATAGTCACATGATCCATAATAAGCTATATTATGATATAAATAACATAACTAATATGATATGCATATCTACCCTGACACCCATACACATATGAACAATCAATTATAATTCCATAGATGAACAAATACATCCATATATAAAAACATATACAATAAATACAACCAAAACACTTAAGTAAATAATGCCATAAGTTAACATGTTAGATAACACAATACCCATGCACCAAAAAGTATATATATATATATATATATATATATATATATATATATATATATATATATATATATATATATATATGATCCTAAACAAGTTTTAATATAATAATACATAATCACTTAATAACAAAAGTTTGTTCACTAGGACCACCCTCACTCTCACTCTCAGATACATCAACACTAGAACTAGATGCCCTCACATCCCCTCTAGATATCAATTGAGACCTACATATCCTTTCTCTATCCTATAATAATACCAAATTATCCACCACCTCTACATGTTCTTGTTGTAGATGGATGTAGTCATCCTCAATCCTAGCACCTAACCCACCTAGAATATTAGGTGGGGGTATATCTCACCTCTAAAACTCTACACATGCCTCATATTTATCAGTAACTACTCACCTAATATCATAGTGACAATGATTACTTGATAAAATAGATTCACATGAATGCTTATAACTCTTATGGCCCTCTCCACTATCCCATCATCCATGACATCATCATGGTTATGCCATGTTAACTCTCATAGGTAAGACTCAATAATGGTCTCCCAATACTCATCATCTCTTGGACCTACACATACCAACATAGTGCATTATATATTTCATTCAATAATTCAATTACTAAACTAACAAAAATATTCAAATACACAAATGAAAATATACCCTTAACTACCCTAATGGGGTTTAGATCTAACACTTGTTGCATGATAGCACCATCTCCAAGAAATTATGGTGGCCATTTATGCTACCTCCACCATACTATGTAGGCATCAATTATTCTTATGTCATCTACATTAGGTACATCTATCATTGTCTCTCACTCCATAATTAGAATCAAAACCAACTCAATAGTTGTGGCTCTTGGCCTATTACTCAACTTTATTGGTGCTTGAGAACTCCTCAAGCACACCCATCATTGTTGTGCCACCTGCTCATACTAAAATCTATCAAATACATTACCCAATGATTTTTCAACCAATAACTCACTCAAAACAATCTTAGTTAAACAACATCCTTGAGTCACCCCTAAAAACCCCTGTAGGGTCTAAAAATAATGTTTCTAGCTATCAACTGTTCTAATGCCTATCAACAATGCATCATGCTCCTCAAATGCATGTGTGTCATACCAGTCCATCTTTATCAAAACATTAATGGGTGAGTTAAAACCATCTACAAAAACCCCTCTAGTTTAACCACTTTAATATGATCATAATCTAAATAGTTCAATAATGTTAAAGACCCAATGCCACCCACACATAACTCCTAAGTAAAATAGTACAAATCCCAATATAAGTGGGTTATCATAGTGTGAACCCATGAGTATACAATCCCATGATCCTCTATATCCTACACTATACCATTCATCCTATATGAGATAGATACCCCACTCCCATCCATAGTAATGAAGGAAGCCAATAATATTACCAAAAACTACCACAACCATAAAACATTAGTTATAACAATAAAGGAAAACAACACATCACTACTACTCCCTATCTGATGGGTCCCTATAGGCATAGATACAAATTACCTAATGGACTACTCTATATCTTTGTCCCTAGTAGCTTCCTATAATACTACCCTTTGACTAGTAATGGGAAATCTTAATATCCTATAGATGTCCTCTAATGTCATAGTGATCTTCCATGTGGGTAACCAGAATGTATAAGTATTAATGTTCCACCTCTCACATAATTCCATCATTATATATCTATCCAAAGGCATCATAGCAAGTTATGCCACATAGTGTAGGCTATATTTATTGATAACTACCCTCTCATCATCTATCAAGGGAAATCTACATAAACACTTCATCATTTAGCCACTCTAGAACTCCCTCATACACATATCTACCTATAAAACACAAATAAATCTAGCATTAGCATCTTTGAAGTATAAATAAACATGTAATAACAACCATCAAACATAAATCAAAATCAAAATTGGTGAAATTAGCTCTAGTGGACACTAGCATTATACCATGGATAATAGTGTTATACCTAGGATAATAGTGTTATACCTAGGATAGTACCATTGTAGCCTAGGACACTAAAGTAGTCCTCTAAAATAGGGACCTAAACTACCAAATTTTCACTAAAAATGATAAAATAGGTAATAGATATGGAAAAAATAAGGAAAATGATAGTTTCCTTACCAAGATAACCTCCTCCCCAACTTAGACAAGTGCCTCCACCTCCTCGTAGTGGGTCATGTTCTGTCTTTGTCTCCTTAGAATGTCTCTAATCTCATAATAATAATGTTTCTCACATCAAATTTTTCAAATGATTATCAAAACAATAAACCAACCTATTTAAGACATATTTTAAAATGCCACCTACTTTAGATTGAACCTGTATGCCAATTTTGCCAACTAATACTAGATTCTTTTAAATGCAATATCTCAAGAACTGTAGCTCTGATTTTTTATCTATTTTTTATGAATGGTGCTATAGAGTAGGAATCCAAAGCAAGTTAGTCCATGCATTAGTATTGAAAACTCAAAATAATCATAAAGGTCATAACATACTAATCCAACTCCCTCATGGGGTTTTGAAAATGAAATTTAAGAGATTTTTCAAGAAGGAATACAACCATCAAACCTTATTAAGAGTGTCCCTCCTCCAATATCAGCTCAAAAATATGAATTTCTCATGATTTGGTTCTCTAAGTCTTTTTCAATGATAAGTGGCTTACTCCTTTATCATCTCTCAATGTAACAATGAACTAGGCTCATGAATTTGATCAATGTGTGCCAATGGTTGAAGATATTCTATTCATAATTCTGCATAATAACATTACAAAAAAATAACTTGAAGGAATGAGTGAAGACCCTTGTATTTGTAGATTTTTGGAAATGATCATAATCAGCCATGACTATCCATCTTAAGATCAAGATATGTGGCTATGAATCAATTAAATTTTGAAGGCTCAATCCATAAATATCCCTATTAATAATTAGAATAATGGAGCATTAATGAGGTAGGGAGGACTTAGAATAGATATTTGTTCCATTTATGGCTTATAGATGCCACCTTATTGATGATGCCATCAGATGATGTAGATATTAGAAATGAATTTATAATTAATAGATCTTTAATGTCTTCCATGCTTAATTTGGTTTAATTTACCTAAGTGAGATTAATTAAATTTTATGTAATTCTTTAGAAATTAATTACTCACTTAATCAAACTAGTTGAAGTGTCAATTTACTAGGTCATAATTTAATTAGAGTATAATTAGAAGAAGTTATCAATTTCATATGGACCAATACCCCAATTAGAGCATTGTGAATGCAAAATAACACATGCACGTGGCATGTGCTTCCAAATTAGAAGAATTCAATGGTCTAGAGCATCATTTTGTGTGGTCACAATTTGACCCAAAGTGATTTGAGAAAATCTAATAATCACATAAAATACATTTCCCCATTCAAGGATATATTAACCTAAATTGTCACTTGTGCATGATAAGCTTAAACCATTTAGTGATTTTGGCCCAAATTATGTGTTATCATAGAATATTTCTTAAATTGACAATTTCAACACAATAGTGATAAGAATTGGATGTCAACATTTTCTCCTTATTTGAGAATGCATGGCAAGACATTTGGTTAAATCAATGTATTTTTAAATAATGAAAGAATTGTCAAGAAAAATTCAGAAGGTAATGACCCATGATTCGCCTTTGAGAGGACATGTGAGGATGAAAGACTGATGGACTCTCGAAAAGAGAGAAAGAGTGAAATTAACCCATAGATGAGATTGAATCTATAGGATCTAATGATTTCATATATTAATTCTTAGTGATATAAAATAATTAAGAATATAATGGGTCCCAAGGCAGGGGGAATGGGAAGAATACAATTCAAAAATATAAGTGACAACCTTTAACACACCCAAAAAAGGGTAAAAGCTACAAGCTTAGAGAATGATCGATCATGAGATAAGTTACAGACTTTGAAATTTCTAGAATGAGGGTAAAATCCATAGATCTTAGAATTACGAGAAAAATGAGAGCATTTCTCCAAAGAAAGGAGGTCAATGAAATAATAATGTGCCTTAGTAGAGTAGATGTGATCAATTGATAAACTAATTTTGCCCTAGTAGGGATGATTTTGATCACTGATAATTAATTTTCCCTAATAGGTCTGATTTGATCATGAATTGGTCTAAAAATGTTTCCCCAGTAGAGAAAATTGGCAATCATAACTCAAGGATATAATCTACTACATGGATTAAATATGAGTAGGTGTAAATGTAGATGCGAAGGTCCAAAGACCAAAGCAGTCACAAAAAACTAGTCATACAAGGATGAACAAAGTAATAAAAGAGATGATTAGAAGAATAAAGGTGGTTGAAATAACCCAAGATACATCATGTATCTAAGAAATTCTTACATAGTCTAGATGGACCTCAAGCCAATGTAGTTCTCCCAAAAGTGGGAGAAAATGGAATGAGGAAAGAAGAATAGAATAAAGAAAAAAATATAATAAAGAAAAGAACTATAATATAGTTTAGGAGATGCACATCCCAAATTAATCATAGATGGTATGGTTCATTGATAAATTATCTTTGAAGCATCATTAAATTTTAGACTTGAAATCTAAAGCACTTGTTTCTTGCTTTAGCAAAAGTGAAATTATGCATCATAAGTATGAGTGAATTATAATAACATTGTATTTATATTACGATGGGATAATTCAAATGTGAATATGTATAACTAAGGATAATGATAATAGCCTTATGAAACTAAAGTGACAGTGATTTACATTTAAATAAAAACAAACAAAGACAAAGATAAACACAATACATAAATAACCTAACTTAAAATCAAGATATGAATAATCAGGACTTAAGTAGGAATAAGAATGTATAAAAGCAAAGAAAGAACAACCTAATAAACAACATGAAAGTAAGATATGAATAATCAAGATCCATGTGTATTAACAAGATGGACTTGGAAAATAAAAATAATAATAAGTGAAATACAACTAGAAACAAATCAAGCCTAACAAAAAACTAGACCAAAAGTGGTTATAGAATGCATTTGAACTCAAAAGAACAAAACAATATAATACAAGAAAAAATAGTAACACAAAAGACTAATACAAAAAAACACCAAGAATAAATAACAAAAAAATGAAAAAGAACAAAATAAAATAACAATTAAAACACCAAAAAATATAAATGAATTATCAATAAAATACTAACAAAATAAATGGAGAGAGAACAAATCACAACAACAACAACAACAATAATAATAATAATAGTAATATTAATAATAATAATAATAATAATAATAATAATAATAATAATAATAATAATAATAATAATAATAATAATAAACACATACAAACAAGAGTTAGTCACAATGTTAGTTCTAACAAAGAAAAAGGTGAATGGTTCGTATAACTGTAATAGATGCATTACTCTTAGTGATAGGGTGATCTCTAATCTAATAAATAACGAGCTTGACATAACAAAATTAAAAAAAAAGGATAAAATTTTCCCCCAAATGATAGGGAAAAAAATGGGAGGAAAAATAAGAAAAATAAGGGGTGGTCGATCTGACTCTAGATGTATGAAACAAGTGGACGTTGCCTACATAGTTCCATAGATGCAAGGTCCAACATGAACTTCAGGCCAAATGTAGTTCTCCTAGGAAATGGGATAGAATAAAAATGATGATAAGAAAAAATAATTGATGTTATAGAGGAAATAAGGAAATGGTCTCACAAAATGATGAGAATGTTTAAGATGATTACTTTTAAAATGGAAAGAATATGGGATCAAAATAAACCAAAGTGCAAAACAATGTTTTTGTTTGTTTTGTTGATCATTTTATAATATTTTTGTGTTTTTAGGATAAGCAAAAAAAATTAAATATTAACAAAAGGTATGAGGAACTACCTAACTAAAGAGATGCACTTCCATAGGTAAGAGTTCAAAAAAAAACTAAACCAGATGAAATGGGACTCATGAATATAAATAATGGCACAAGGAACCAACTAATCTAGGAGATGCATGCCAAAGAGTAGAAGGTCCAATAACATATAAAGCCAACTACAACAACCCTTGTGATCCTGCTAAGGTAAAAATGCCTACTAAATAACAACAAAATAATAATAGAACATGTAGTGCTAGATAAATTTGAAGTACCATTCAACAAGTAAAAACCATGTGCTGATATAATTGTATTCACTTGTTTGTAATAGGAATATACAAAATACTATTCAAGCTAAACTAATTTGTATAAGTAGCACTGAGTGTGTCCAAAATGCCTATGATTCATAATTAGGATCACAATTGATCAAGGGACATAACTACCTAGGTTACAATGGTCCAGGGTATGAAAATAATATGGTTCATAAGTAGAATGTTTTAGGGTAAATTAAAAAAATGAATATGGTCCAAAAGAGGACAGTCTAGGGTGGGATAAAAAGAGTCTAGTTAGAATATAAACAATCCAAAGTGCTAATAGTCTAGAGTTTCAATGGTCCAGAGTCATAAAAGAATATGGTTCTCATGAGAATAGTCCAGTGTAGGTTGAGATAAAATGAATATGGTCCATAATAAGATGATCCATGATATAATAATGGGATAAAATGACTTCATCACAAGTGGCCCCCAAGTAAGGGGTCTCTTAGATAATGGTTCAAAAAGGCTATCAAGTGTATAACCACTTGATATACATAATGCTCATAGCCTCTGAAAGTTCTTTGCCACATAGAGTAGTCAATTGGTATACCCTTGATCCATAATTTTCTATGATGACATATAGGCCCAACCAATTGGGTTGAAACTTACCCTTCTTTTTTATGTTCAACATTAGTATTTTTTAATTCTATTTCAAGACTACATCTTCAATTTCAAAATCCTGAGGAAGAATGTGCTTGTTATAGCTTTTATGAAATCTATTATGATAGGCTTGCAAGTTATCTAGTGAAGCCAAATGCTTTCCATGAAGGAGTTCTAGTTATTACAACCTAAAAACTCTGTAATCTTCAATATTATCCAAGGATACTTACAGTGAAGGTAACTCGATCTCAATCAAGATAATAAATTCTATGCCATAAAAAATGGAGTATTAAATGGATCCTATGGGGGTTTGATAACTAGTGCAATAAGCCCAAAGGGCAGAAAAAATTTGAAGTGCCAATTATGACTAACATCATTGACAATCTTCTTCAATATTTCAATAATGGTTTTATTCAATGCCTTGGCTTGACCATTGCCTTATGGGTTATATGGTGTGGATTTCTCGTGCTTGATTTCAATTTTATTACAAGTATATTTAACATATAGGTTGACAAATGATCCACCATTATCAGATATAATATGGGTTGGGATACCATATCAATAGATGATATGGTAATGTATAAACTTATAAATCTACTTTCTGGTGATGTAAGTGAGAGGAATGGCCTCGATCCACTTAGTAAAATACTCAATAGTAGTGAGAAGATGTTGGGTTAATTTTCTTGATGAGATCGAGGCCCCATGTAGAAAATGGCCATGGTATAGTAATATATTTTAGTGATAAAGAAGGTGCATGTATCAAATTACCATGTTATTGGAAAGCAACACACTTCTTAACATAATTACAAGCACCTATCTCCATTTTTGGCAAATAGTAACCTATTCTAAGGACATTTTCAGCTAATATTACACCATTGGTGTGGGCCTCACACATTACTTCATGAACCTCCTTAAGTGCTAACTTGGATTCTCCCAAATATTAATAATGAATTAGCATTCCATCATAAAATTTATGATAATGCATGTTTCCAAGGAGGGTATAATGGGATATGAAATGAAGAAAATGTTTTTAATGATTATTGGAAAGGTTAGGCAAAAATACTTGGTTGTGAAAATAATTATAAATGTTTTGAAACCAAGGCAGTTTAAGTGGGGAATTGGGACCAATAATGGTGCATACCCTTTCTAAATATGGCAAGACATGAACAGGTTATAGAATATTTTCAATGAGAAACTGATGCTCTTTAGCTCTAATATCAATCTGTATCATAGACCCAATTATCACCATTACATCGATAGATATGTTTTTAGACCATGGTACTTATTCAAATTATAGGGATTTCAAATGAGGCTTGAGATTATCTACAATATGCTTTTAGGGTACAATATTGTCATCTCTAGTCTGGTACTAATCTTTGGCTTGATTGATAATCAATTGGGAATCCCCATAGACCATTAATTTCTAGATATCCTAGTGCACTACAAGATGAAGTCCTATAATAAGTGCTTCATATTTGACCATGTTATTGGTACAATGAAAATTGATATGAAATTATTTGGGAATTAGATCCCTTCATAGTGTAATCAACAAAATGTTGGCTCTAGATCCACAAGATGTAAATGAGACATAAAATTATAGTTTTCATTATTTAGGTTCATGCAGTACTTCTTCTATTATCATAATAGAATCATCTAAAAAATTAAATCTAAATGGTTAAGTATCTATAATATGAGCTTCTACAAGTTGATCTACTATGACCTACCCCTTGGTAACCTTTTAGTTTTGGTACTCAACATTAATATCATAAGAGCATGACCCATTTGGACATGCGACCTATGAGAGATGATTTAGATAATAAGTATTTGAGGGAATCCATTTTATCAATAAAAATAGTCTTATTATTCAACATATAGTGCTACAACTTTTGGAATGTGAACACCATTACTAAACATGCCTTATCAATAGGTGTATAATTATTCTCACAAGCCACCAATATGCAACTCAAATAGTAATCTGCATGTTCCTTTCCCTAATCATCATGTTGGTCCAAGAGTTCCCCTAGTGTATATTTAGTTGCTAAAATATAAACAAGTAATAGTTGTCCAAATCTTGGTGGTATCAAGACTACTGGGGTGGCCAAGTATGTTGTGAGCTTCATGAATGATAATTGACACTATTTATTCCATTAAAACATGACCCCTTTCTTTAAGAGATGTGTAAATGGGTGGCACTTATCTTCCATTTGTGAAATAAACCTACAAATAGATTGAATTTTTCCTTGCCGGCTACAGAGCTATTTGAGATTAAAATGTGGAGGGATTTTTGTAATGGTTCTAACCTTAGTAGGATCCACTTTAATCCCTCTTTTTGATACAATAGACCTTAATAATTTTATTTAAGTGACATCAAAGATACACTTCTTAGGATTTAGGAAACTTATACTCACAAAGTCTCTTAAATATTCTCCATAGAACATCAGGATGTCTGACATGTGTTCTTGATTTAGATAGGATGCAATCAACATAGTCTTTAATAATATCTTACATCATGCCATGGAAGATGATAGTCATAACACATTGATAAGTGGCTCTAGAATTGTTCAATCCAAACAACATGACCTAATAACAGAATGTTCCCCATGGTGTGGTGAATGTAGTTTTATGTTAGTCTTCTTAGGCATCTTGATATGATTATATCTATAAAATCTATCCATGAGGGACAACATATCATACCTAGTAGTAGAATCTATAATCATGTCGATGTTAGTCAAAGTAAAATCATCTTTTGGCACACCTTATTGATATATCTGAAGTTAGTACAAAGATGTATACCCTATGGATTTTTTATGACTAAGACTATATTTGATATCTATTAAAAATAGTCCAATGGTCTGATGAAACCTTCTCCTAATAATTTTTCTAGTTCTACTTTGATCAAAAGAGTGATGTGTGGATGCATCTTCCTTAATTTTTATTGGATTGGCTTAACATCAGGATGGACAACAAGTTGATGCACAACCAAGTTAGGGTCTAACATTGGCATGTCAAAGCAATCCCATGCAAAGATATCAATGAAATCTCTCAAAATGGTGACAATATGATCACATTTCTTCTTAGTGAGGGAGGCTCCAAGATAAATAATTTTAGAATCATCATATGTTCCCAAGTTTACTTTAGTAGTGTTTTATACAAGGAGCATAAAACCTTCTTCTAGAATAGTAGGCAACATTTGATCCTAATCTTCTTCTTCTACTTCCACCTCTAGCTATTCTTCCCAAAGCTTTGGATAATGAGATGAATCTAAATCTAATGATTCAGGTAATGTCTAGCTAGCAAATATTTTTGGAAAGTCAAGATCAAGATGCTTAAAAACTTTATACTATTCTAATATAATGTTGGTACTAGTTATGGAGCTAGGAATTGATGGATCTTGTGCATCCTTTGGGGATGAGAAAACTTTCCCATCTAATACTACTTGAAATAGATTGTCACTCAAGGGATTGTCTTTTAATTTACTTTTCACTAACCAATGATCACCTCAAAGATGGTTTCACCTGAGGATATTGATGTTTTATCTTTTTCATGACCAAGAAAGTTTGCCTAATCTCCAAAGTAGGTATAAGGATCCAAAGAGAAGTCAAAGCCTTTATTATGATCACTAATTATCAATCCATCTATAAGACCCATGTATTTAGCAATATATTCTTCATTTTGGAATTCATCAAGGCAAATGACAAAATTTTACTGGTCCCAATCAATGAGTTTAGGATGGGTAAGGCAAAGGGAACATGGGATGTGATAGTCATAATGGAGTTTGAATCAAATAAGTCTATGTTAGCAAGCTCATCATAAATACTATAATGGGATGTTACATCACTACTAGGAGCCTCATTGCTAGTTGATTTAGAAGAATTGCTATCAAAATACATGAGGTCACCCCCAGGTGGTATAAATATAAGACCTTCATTCACGTTTGGTTTACCAGCTAATAAGGGTTTTGGGATTCCATGTTCTCATGTCTTGAGACCTTTTCTTATATAATCAAACTTATCCATAATATAATTAGGGATAGGATATTTGGGATTCTAAAAATAATATGCAATGCCATCAAAAAATAACTAATTTCCTTCAATGAAAGCTTCTCGATCCTGATTTAGTGAAGTAGAAGGTACAAATACCATTGGTGGTTTTTGTGTATCTTTCTTTTTTTTACAAATCATGTTGGGTCTATAAGGGATTTTAAAAGGTTTGTGTTTTCCAAAATATTTGGGAGACTTGGGCAACCTAGCAATATGGAAGGCATCTTTCAAATGATTGGTCAAAATGCCTATGTCCTCTATAATGACTTGTTGTGTAAGGGTTATAGGAAATAGATCAGCCAAAGTGGAAGCAAGTTAACTTGGGTTGATATAATTGGATTTAGGTGGATGAAAAACTTTTACCTTTTTCTTCTTTATAATGAATTTAGAACCAGGTCAATAGCTATAATTATAAAATTTACCCTCTAGATGTTTGCAATATTAGTAAGGCTATAAATCAATAGGAATGGTGACTTCAATCCCATCATGGGAAAACTTGAGGCACTGATGCAAATTGGATGGTATGGCTTGTATTTCATAGATATAGTTATGACCAAGAACTATGTTATAAGGTAACTCAATATCCATAATATGTAATAAGGTATGATGGGACACAACCCTAATAATGATTAGATAATAGATGGTACTAGTAGATTCCCTTTTAGTGTTATTATATGCCTTAATAGTAATTATGTCTAGCTAAATGTACTTTGAATTATAACCTAATAACTTTACTAGCTTGAGGGATATTATGTTCAACCTTGAACCATTGTCTATAAGAACCCACTTGATTTTATGGTTTTCAATGATGACCTCAATATACAAGGGATTATTATGGCTAGGACCAAGAGTGGACTTGTATCTTTGATCAAATATAACCTATTATAATGGAGACAAATTACCTAAAATGTATGAGATTATTCAAGGCTAATGTCTTGGGGAATAGTGTATTGTTAAATAAAGTTAATCAAAATAGTTTTATGGACTTTAGATATACACAAAAGATCTAAAATAGAAATTTACATAGGGGTTTTACTTATTTGGTCCAATATATTATATGAATTTTCAATAGTAGCATGAGAAGGTTTAGCCTTGGATATCATAGTGATCAACTTTGGATCCGAAGGCATAATGTTTATGTTAGGCTAGTGATGGAAGAGGGTAAATGGCCATGAAGGGTGACTCACAAGCATCTAATTATGATTACATAATCTATATGTGGTAAGGATCCATTATAATTAGAAGATGAAGGCAAAGGGCCTTGGATGGTGACTCATGTGCATCTATTTGCTTTTGCACAATTTTGAGTTAGGAAGGAGCTATTATAATTAGAATGGGTCCATAAATAGTAACCAATAGAAATTGAGGTGCAATAGAATTACTTATACTCAACACAATGTTACTTGAAGGGGAGGGTGTTGAGCCTATAATGAGGGTTCTAGTACTTCAAGAAGGATTGGATGGCTCATGAGATTTGACAGTGATGGTGGTAACATGTTTTTCATAAATATGCCCCATGGTGTTATTGTAATCATAAGTCATGTTGTTGTAACCTAGGTTATTTGCATGGGTATTATGACCTTGATTATGATTCTGGCCTTAGGTTTGTTGCTATTATTTCTATCCTTGGTTTTTATTATTTCTTACTAGTTATTGATTATGTCTAGGAAATGGGTCTTTGTAAATGCCCATATCTTGATTAGTGTTTTGTGAAGAAATTTTGATTTCAACTTTTTTGCTTTCAATCAAATCTTCAATGAGATGTCACAATTGAAGACATAAATAAGAACCATGGCCAAAATCACGATGAAAGTTAAAAAACTCATCTACCTGATACTAATTGGGTTTGGGTTGATTTTTAGAAAATGGCCTTGGTATAGGTCACACAATCAAATTAGATGCTATGAGCTTTTGAAACATGGCCTTAATAGGCTCTCCCAGTTTGCTATAGCTTTTGTATTTATTGCATGCCCTTCATGGAGTAACTCTTTGCAATATAGTTGGTGGATTAGGTGGAGTTAATTACAAATTCAGAGCTGGTAGTTATTACACCATTTATACATGCTTTTATTCAATTACTCCATTTCCTACCATGTTCTTTTTTTATTAAACCCCTTAGGTTTCTTTATTATAATAGCTTGAATGAGTGATTGGGTCTAATTAGATGTTTGACCTTATGAATAAATCTTGACAAGGCCTTTAGTGATAATTTCCTTCTCAATATGCACACCCTTATCTATAATTTCCTTGAATTTATTTGCACAAGTGAGTCATATATTATACACCACTTCAAGGTGTGGGTTCTGTGTAAAAATATCAACCAACTATTTTTCTAGCAAATTATTTAGAAGGCATCCTACTAATGCTATCCACCATTGTAGATATGATGTGAATATTTATTCATCTCATTATTTGGCTTTACATAAGTCAACCATAGTCAACTCATGTTCAATATTGTAAGATAAATTATTGATAATTTTTTCAGATAAATCATTCTAATCTACCATTGATCCCTTGGGTAACTTGAGGATCCAATCTAATTATTATCCTACTAAGCTTCACAAAAACAAGAAAAGAAAGTAAATGATACTATAAGCTACCTATTTTCACTTGGATTTACACCCTTTTAGGATATTTCTTAGCTCTCCTAATCCAAGTGGCACATTTGAAACACCTCTAGGTTGTGGGTAGCCTAAGAATGAATTAAATCTCTAGAAAGGGCTAGCTCCCTTGATGTACCACTTTTAGATCACTACTAAAACTATGTAAGTAAAAGGGAGAGAAAAAATTGAAATCAAACTAGCTTAAAAGGGGTGATACACCAAATTTATTTATGACTACCAACTAGCTACATGTCACACATGAAACCAAGAAACCAACTAAACATATACTTCTCTAATCTAAATCTTCTCACATTAATATTTTATTATGAGGTTGTGATGAATGTTTAGTCTTGGGGGAATATAAAAGAGGATTATTATGGCACTATTTGAATATAATAACTCACTTAACCTTGAAACTTCAAATAACACATCACATGACCTATAAGAAGAAGCTTTCAAACTATAAATAGGTAGGAGAATAAGACAATAATGTTAAGGAAAAAACAATCATCACTAAACAAGATCTATCATTAAAGTGAACACACTAATAATAGTCATATAAGAGGTAAAAATAAGCTGTATTTATTGATCCATGGTATGAAAATGAGTAGGGCTTTACCATACTCAGGTCAAGCATGCTTTACAAAGGCTAAAATGGCTAGTTCTTGTAGAACTTGAGAGAGAAGTGAGAAAAGAGAATTTCAAAGGTCACAAGGACACTTATAAATCTGATAAAATGAGTTATATGTGCATGAAAAATGAATATTAAATTTATCATGAAAATTTAGGAAGAAAAAGTGTCACCCGAAGTCATGAAACTCTTAAAATGTGGCGCAGGAGTTCTCATTCTGCACAAGGAAACTACCTTCATCATTCACCCCTATTTGAACATCCCAAAAATGATTATGGATAGGTCTAATTATTTTAATAATAGGAAAGGGTTTTATACATTCTTCTTCATGCATTGGTTACATTCTTAGTCATTTGGAATCTTTTGAAAATGAGAATCAATCCCTGCACTCAAAGAAAACTCCTCTTTCAGTCACCCCTCACACTTGGCTTCCAAAAAGGAATAAATTTTCCATGAAAATTCATAAAATTTAGTGTATGAAAATTTTAAATACTCTCCATATCCTTATATTTATTAGGTATACCTTAAAAATCCATCCACTAGAAGTTGTCAGCCTTCTCACTATCATGCTCACTATGCTAGTTTTGACTAGTTGAGATGAGAGCTCTTATAGGAAAACTTAGGAGTTTTTCCAATGCATGAAATAGAAATAGGAAGTTTTCTTAAGTCTCAATATTCCTCCCAAATTTTATTTCATTTCTTAAAACCTCCTAGAACCTACACAATGTACAAAACTATAAAAAATACCCTATTTGGTGCTCCATCCATACAATTTCATACAATAAAAAAGTGTGGGGAGGATCCTAAAATAGTATTATTTAAGGTTAAAGAATTTTAATGGTTATTCCACCCAACTTTGATATCCCTCCAACCTCATTTTCCCAATCGGGCCCTTATCCAAGGGTTTGCAAGGGTTTTAAGTCACTTCTACTCTTAAAGATTATTCACGAAGGTTAGACATTGGAATTGAAAAAAATTATAAAAATTCAGATTTTAATTCCTATATAAACCTCTCTAAACTAATTTAATCTCCATGCAAATCCTCATGAAATATGTGAGCATTTGAAGTTATCTTGTCAAGCTCTTTTCTCCATTTCTTGTAGGCCTGAGTTGTCTTTAACAAAAAAGTGGTATTTTCATGGATTCCCATGCATCCAAATATCTTATACATGTACACATTCATTCCATCAACATTTTATACCTATCTATAAAACTCACCAAGAGCTATAAGTGAAGTTGGACCCCTAATTGGCTCTAGGTGACCTCAAGGCCTAATAGGCTTAACATGCATTCTGATAGTTTTGACTATTTGGAATGATATCTCATGGATGTTATGGTGTCTCATTATTTTTAATACCTAATTAAAGCTCAAAATTTCATCGCACAAATTTCCAAACACTCTTTCTCATTACTTCTTCTCATTCACCAACTAGGCCTAATTATAGCTTGCTTAGTTGAGCTATGTGCTAGATTGTTTTGACCATTTTGAGATTTATAATCTTGATTTAGTTTTTAATATCACCCATTAACCTTAAATACACAACATAATATGTTATTTTATGTTTCTAAATATTTCTATCAAGTTTTTTAACCATTTTGGCTTCATTTGCTTGTCTTGCCAAAACTTTGATTTTCCTAATTAGCTGACCTTTGAGACAAAATAGTGAGATATATCCCTCCTATTAAATTAAAATTAAAGATTTCATAAGTTTTATTTTTTAATAATTAATATTTTTACCCAATTTATAATTCATAATCACCCATTTAGGCAGCTAACCAACTAAATTTGTTCAAAAAAGACCTCCAAAAAGGACTATTTTTTGCATTTTTCACTTCCACCTAAGAATGACTTCTCAAGGATAAAACCTATATGATTATATTTATTAAACATGTTTTAAACCTTAAATTAATTATAAATACTAATTAAATTCACCCAAAACCACTCTTCTTCCTTAGATTATTCATCCTTACCCATTGAGGAACATGAGTCTGTTAGTGCAACTATACGGACTGTCATCCTTGGGCTAGTGTGAAGAGTAGATGGTAAAATTGAAAGAAGTATTGGAGTATGTGAAGAAAAATTATTAAAATATCAGTAATAATTTTAAACCACTCCTTATACCCTTTACATTCACCTTGATCTCACAATACTGAGTTCTATCGCTTGACTGTGATACACTGCCTCTTTAAATAAAATGATTCCTATAGGTGCATATTTCTCTAAGAGGACATATATCATAATGTTTAAAAACCATTATTTAATATTCAAGGTCACATATCATATTTTTATACCTATGTTCACTTTTTATAGGCAAAACATTACCTAGACACCATGCTTAGATTACTATTTGCCTACTAAGTTGTAGGTGAGCATTTTCTTATGAAGCGATATGTGTAGGTGTTCATGAGGCTTGAAAAACTATACATAAACATTATCCTAATTATATTCATGATAATTGGTGCACCATTAAACCAATATTTCCATTTAAAACATGAGAGTATGTTTCATTTTCAACCTTGGGTGTCAATGGTTACTCAAAACTCAAATCTTGTATATGTGAATGCAAGGTTTTAGTGCTTTAAAAGGCATCTTTGAGGCCCCAAAAAATTAGGATAAATCAATATTCTTGACCTAATATTTTTCATATATATTCTCCTTGATATAGGATAAAATATATGGCCATTATTATTCCTCAAAATTCTTGTTGACCTTGTTATAAGATATCTATAAAATGGGCTAGACCATTATTTTCACTTTCTTGGGATTGTGTCCTAGAGCTCAGTCACTAGTTTTTTTAGTTGCTCCTTAATCCTTTACTAGTAATATATCACTTCAAATGATCCTCTCATAATCTCCTTAACACACTATAACTTTAAAAGAGTTTCAAATTATCCAATATTCTTTGTACAAGTACCTCTATATCTCTACCAGTGTCACCTATAGGTGGTTATTCCACTATGCAGGCAGTATATTAGAATAACAAGTAATGAGCAAGACATATGTGTTTTTGAATCACTCTATACCTTCACAAAGTTTTCCAAATGTTATTTTATCACTCAAAAGGATTAAAACACCTATCAAGTTTCCCCTTTCAACATGATATCCTCTAGAGTGCACCTGTAGGTGTGTATGAGTTGTATGCAGGCATATATGATCATTGGAAAGGAGTGTGAATTATGAACATGAAGTATGAACTTATCATAAATCTTATAAATTTTCAAGGTCTCATATGGATCTCTCAATATCATTTCAAAACAAGGTAAAATGCTTCATATTGACATGTTATCCTTCCTTTGAAGCACCTGTAGGTGCATACCAATGGCATAATGTGTGAGTGATTGAGTATGACTACCATAGTATCTTAATATTAACAAGTGAATGTTTATAATTGATGTCTCTAGTATGATTTTTTTAAAATATCTTGATAATCTCACTACACTTCCATAAATCATGCTCAACGTGTTCCATACACATGATTCATTATGATTGCAAGTGAAAATGAGCAAGGAGTTGACTATGAGTAGCAATAATAAAATTTGATAAAATAATGGTATGAT
The DNA here is from genome assembly GCA_037957365.1 of Torreya grandis. NCBI lineage: Eukaryota > Viridiplantae > Streptophyta > Pinopsida > Cupressales > Taxaceae > Torreya > Torreya grandis. The sequence goes on along the minus strand of JARHVA010001619.1, from coordinate 151,389 downwards.
GAGAATATACATGAAGGGAAGGTGATAAATATTTAATTGAGACATGGTAAACATCAATCCTCTTCACATGAGGCCCTTATAGAGGACCCAACATTCTATAAACAAAGAAACTTGAATGAGACTTCACATGGTGACACTTCCCTACAACATGAGATGGATTGCTCATCAAAACACCATGAAACATGAAACAAAGAATTAAGATAATTTAATAAGATATCCAAAATCCTCTAGAGTCAACATCACTAACTATATTATATGGACATGTTCAAAATAGAGCAAAACCTATAGGGTATAAAAAATAATGAGTAGAAAAACACAATCAACTCATTAGAGATGGTTCATAAAGAATAATTGACCAATATTTGAAATTTTTTTTATGTAAATGTATCTCTCTTAGTATAATTTCACCTCCCAAATTAATTTTAACTGAAACCTCTTCAAATATTCATATCAATCACAAACCTATTGACTGGTTCTGTATGTTTAGAAGGGAGAAGAAGGAACAAAATGGTTTTTGGCCTTTTTTAGCACTTACAAAGTACTTCAAGAATATAAATGGGTCTAAATAATATTAAGAGACATTCCATGAACTTATCCCATGTGTCACCTTCCCTCATGGGTCATACCTCTTTTTTTAGTTGATTTCTTGATTTTCAGTTAGATAACCAACAATTTTTAGATGGGACTAACATTCCTGATAGGGAATCTGAATTTTTAGATGTAATTATTCCATAATAAAATATAATGGTAATCTATAACCTGATTTAATCAACCTTAGGAGAGATTCATCTTTGTCCTCCAAGGGTTTATGTTCAAAATAGTCTTCTTTAGATCCTACAGTTGTTGGAATGTCTTCATACACCATAGAGTTATCTTGTCTATCATAAAAATTCTATTTATCATAACTAGGTTCATAAGAGACCCCACTAAAATTATACCTTTACATCATGATTAGAATATTATTCTCTATATTCAATAAGATGTGAAATGTGTTTTTAAAATGTTAAAAGGTGTATTATGATTTGTTCAAACAAGTGACAAGGTATGATGAGACTACAATAAAAGAAGTGGTGTATTACCACATAATTATAAGAAATGGTCACGAATTTACTCAAACTTGATGAGTTGAAATCATCAAATTAGAAGAGGGTATGATAACTTTGAAACTTAAAGGTCAAGATAACACAACAAACTTAGGTCAAAGACACATCAATACCGTAAAACATAGATACAACTAAGACAAGTTGTGAATATAAAATTAGAAGAGGGTCTTTTTGATTAGGAAGATAAAAATACAAACTAAGAAGCTCAAAATATTAAAACACACAATAACTCTTAAGTATACAACTAAAACCAAATGGGCAACACAATGTTGCCACATGGTAATAGGATGTAGAATGGTCCAAGAAATTATAGCATCAAAGAAATCAAGATAACCTAATTCCACAATGAGAATATAATGATGATGATTCTATATAATGACCTTCAATCCAAATGAGAAATCATACCCAAGTTTACTCAAACGAAGTGCAAATGATATGTTAGGACTTGTTCCAAAGTCTTAACGTTAGGTTAGATTGTTGGTAGGTAATAAATAATTATTGTAAATGGGGCATGCATCTTTTAGTAAATACACCCCCACAAAATAAACTTACTTAGTTTAATTATTAGGTAGTTTTAATGTTTTATATTTATTAATTAGAATTGCTTTATGGGTTGTTTTCCCGTATTTAGTTGGTTATAGGATTAGTTGTTTTTACCAGTCATTAGTAAAAACTATATAAATCCATGTTTGCATTGTAAAAGGGTTAACAGAGTAAAGACACCCTTATATACTTGATTTTTTGAAATTAATAAAATACTTGTGCACTCGCACTAAGCGGGGACAAGGTTCAACCTATTTTGGTTCTGGAGTTATCAGTGGTATCAGAGCATGGTTATTTTGGAAGCTTGGTGAATTCGAAGGAGCAAGGTGAAAATCAATTCACGTGATATCTTTTGGCATGAAATAAGGTATGCCATATAAAATGAATTTTTTTTATTGGTTTAAATGTTTGAAAAAATATTAAATTATTTTAATTTTTCAAATATTATTCACATTTAAACCTGTATTTTCCATATACCACAGTCTGGTCTTTTTTTTATCATTCATACTCCATTTTCCTGTGTTAAACCTCCTCATTTGGCATAAAAAATGAATTTTTAGCATTTAATGTTATTAAATTCATCTTTTTTCGGACCAAAACCAGATTTGTACGGTCTTATTATTTGAGAAAAACCTGTGTAATGTTTATTCATGGTTTCCTTTGGTATTTCCATTCATTCTCAGGCCTCTTAATAGCTAAAACATCTGCAAATGGTATTAAACCCCTGTGTTTGCATTAAAATTGAAAATATGGATTTTTTTTGCACTTGTACGACCTGTTGTACGGCCTTCCAATGCCCAGTCTTTATTTTAAATCCATTCCCTACAAAACATACCTTGAAAATCTGCAAAAACTCAATAAAAATCCTTTTTATTTAGCATGTATAGATTTGTACAACCTATGAGAGAGAAAATAGGTGAAAATAAAATCTCCAGCAGTAGCCATGGTATCCCAGGCAAGAATGGCACAATATAAAACTCAGCAATTTATTTTTGATATTTCTAAAGTTTGATTTTCATTATATTTGTTGTGACTGGGTCCCACGGGAGAAGATTGAAAGAGAGGCTGTAAGAAAAGGGAAAATTTTGAATTTATTTACTCATATGTAAATGTTTTTTTATTTTCCCTCATACACAAAATTTGGAATAAGTAGAAATTTCTGAGTGTAATGTTCTGCAAATGCTCTTAGAGCAATTGCTTCAACTTATTTTGTTAGAAGCTTGCAAAGGAGGAGGTCAAGGGTTCAAATCCTTTCTTTTTGGAGAAAGTTATTTTTGCTTTGGAATATGCTTTTAAAAAAAAAAGAATATTCTATTTTTTAAAATCAGAATATTGTAAAACACATACTTATTGTATTGTGTTATTTAAATTTTTTGAAAAAGGGGCGAAATTTGATCATATTTCTTTTGCATTGTTGTGGTGAGATAAGGGTGTAATTGGTGAAATAAGGTTGTAATTTGGCAAAATAAGGGTGTAATCATTGATTTTTGGTGTGGTTAAGTGTAAAATCCATCAAAAATACTTATTTTTATTTTACGCTCTACGCGAAGGTTAAGTGCAAAACCCCGTAGAAGCAGTGTTTTGTGCAGTAAGTGTGATATTCGTTTCATTTCTTTTGCATTTTTTTGCACATTTCTCTACTGCACTTGATTTCATTTCAAAATGTCAAAAATTCAGAATTTGCTTTCAGATGGTGATAGATTAACAATTTCTACTTATTCAGATTGGAAATGATTGATGGAGGCTTCAACAGTGTTTAATGAATTATGGGATATTGTTAAGAATGAAAATCCCACATTGCCAACAGAGCAGGCTAAACTAGATATTTTCAATTTTCGTGATCTAAGGCCTTAGCTCTCATTAAATGTTGTACTCATGATATGTATGTTCATATTGAAAATTCTCCTCATAGTTATACTGCATGGAAAACATTGTCAGATTTGTATGATAATAAACTTAAGCATAAGAAGATAGATATTCATATGCAGTTGTTTACTTTGTCATTAGATGAAGATGGGGATATGGGAGAATATATATCTAAGTTGAAAAATATCACTACTGAGTACACTAAGGCTAGTTTTTGAAAACTAGATGATGACCTCATAGTTACTTCTGCTTTGAAAGGACTACCAGGGTCTTATAGGAATTTTGTTGAAATGTTGCATGTCTCTGACAAGATCACATGCATCACCTTTGATAAGTTGTCTGAGTTGCTCATCCAACATGACCTCTCTCTACCCAAGAAATCCAAGAAAATTGAAGAATGCCATGTTTTAGAGTCAAAGCCTAGTTCATCTTCATCTGGGCATCAAAACAATAGAGGAAATAGTTCTAGAGAGGGTCAAGGTTACAAAGGAGGCATATATCAAAACAAAGGTATGGGTCATTCAAATAATCAACAATCTAATCAATCACATTCACATGAAACAAGTGATCGAGGACATGGTCACAATTCATATAGGGGCAGAGGTCTAGGTAGATCAGACATTCAGTGTCATAGATGTGGAAAATTTGGTCACATTGCCTCACAATGTAGGATTCCTTTTGATAAAATTCAAAGGCCACAAAAAGTGACTAAGACTAACTCTGCTCAGTATGCTGATCATGAATATGATGAATCTAGTAATGTTGCCCATGAATCTACATTCACTACCTTGGGGCACATTGATTATTTTGAATATGGGCTAGAGATGAGCTCACTGATGTATGGATTTTAGACACAAGAGCAAACAAACACATGGCATTTAGGAGAGATTTCTTTTGGTCTTATAAGGAAGCTTCTCTCTCTCCAGTTGCCTTAGCAGATAAGTCTATGCATACACCACTAGGACTTGGTTCTATTCGAATTCTTCTTCCTAATGGGTCTATAAAATACTTGGAGGATGTTTGGTATGTTCCCACATTGAAGAAACACTTACTTTCTTTGGTAACTATTCAAAAGAAAGGTTATCAAATTGTGCCTGAAAATGGGATCATTTACATCAATTCAGTGAAGGATAATTATAAAACAATGTATACAGGATATGAAGATGGAAACTTGGTTAGATTACATTGTAAGGTGTTTCCTCCCAATATAGAACTTGCGACAGTTGTTGACACAGGTACAGGTACTATGTCTACACAACGGTTATGGCATCTCCACTATGGACATTTGAATATCCACTCTTTAGTGGATTTACAGAGATATGGTATGGTGAATGGGTTGCCCACTTTTTGTAAAGATGGTATTCTTTGTGAGTCATGTGTTTTGGGTAAACAAAATCGAGAAAAATTTCCTAAACAGTCATCTTAGAGAGCTAACAGATGTTTACAGTTAGTTCATAGTGATGTATGTGACATGAAAAATTCATCCATTGGTGGGTGTAGATACTTTGTCTTGTTTATTGATGACTTTTCTAGGATGACTTGGGTATTCTTTATGAAAAACAAATCTGAAGTTTTCACTAAGTTTGTTGATTGGTTACACTTAGTCAAAAAAGAAACAGGTTCACATTTGGCCACTCTTCGTTTAGATAATGTAGGTGAGTATACCTCAAATGAATTTTTAGACTATTGTCGAGAACATGGCATTCATTGACAATATAGTAATGCTTATACTCCACAACAAAATGGAGTATCTAAACGGATGAATAGAACTTTAGAGGGCACAACATGTGCCATGTTACACTATAAATAGCTTGATGATAAATTTTGGGCTGAAGCTATTGGTACTGCATTGTATTTGAGAAATAGGTCCCCCATAGTTGCACTTTTGGGACAAACTCCATATGAGGCATGGTATGGATTTAAACCAAAAGTTAAACACTTGAAAGTGTTTGTATGTGTTTGTTTTGCTTTGGTTCCTATTAAACATATAACTAAGTTGGAACCACGAAGTTGAAAATGCATCTTTCTTGGTTATTCTAAAGATAAAAAGGGGTTTCGTTTGCTTGCATAGGATTCAGACAAATTCATTGTGAGTCGAGATGTAATATTTGATGAATTTGGGACTATGAACACTGCAGAGATTGATTCTCAACTTGATAGATTAGAGAGGAAAAATTCAAAAAGAGATAAGGGTTTGAATAATGGGGATAACTCTTCGAAGTTATGGTATGAGACTCAAATTCCTTCACTTTCCTCTCCTTCATCTACAAGTTCATAGGTTGATGACTTAGAAATTGTTGAAAATTCTCTAAGTCCCCCTTCGAATAATGCACCTAATGAGAATTCTGGAGTCCCTGATTTGAATAATTTGTCTAATTATCCAAAATGGGCTCAAATTACTTTTTCTAACTTGAAAACAGATTAAGTTGGTTTAACAAGGCCCAAGAATTCTCAAAAATAGGTGAAATATGCTATGGTTGTTACTACTTCTTCCACTGAGCCATCCACTTTTGAGGAGGCATCTACTGAACATGTTTGGCAACAGGCAATGAAATGTGAGTATGATTCCATACTTAACAATAATACATGGGTTTTAGTTGATCCTCCTCCACATGTTAAACCCATTGAATTTAAATGGGTTTATGGGACTAAGTATAAATCAGATGGCTCCATTGATAAACATAAGGCACGACTTGTTGCAAAAGGATATGTGCAACAAGAAGGTATTGACTATGAGGAAACATTTTCACCAACTACCAAATGGCACACTATTCATATGGTACTTTCCTTAGAAACACAAAATGGTTGGAAAGTACATCAATTAGATGTTAAAAGTGCTTTTTAAAATGGTAATTTACAGGAAGAAGTCTATATGAAACAACCTCATGGTTTTGAACAGGTGGGTGCTAAACACAAAGTGTGTAATTTAACAAAAGCTTTGTATGGGCTCAAACAGGCACCTAGGGCTTGGTATGAGAAAATGGATTCATACTTGAAATCCATTGGTTTTCATCATAGTGAATTAGATGATACTCTCTATTTTTGAGTGTAGGGTAAGAAAATGGTGATACTAGTTCTCTATGTTGATGACTTGTTTATTACAGGTAATGATGAAAACCATAACAAGTCTATGAAGAAGGAATTAAAAGATGGGTTTGAGATGACAGATCTTGGACTTCTTCACTACTATCTAGGCATAGAGGTAACTCAGAAAGAGCATAGTATTTTCATTTCACAAACTAAGTATATTTTTGAGTTATTAGAGAGGTTTGGCATGAGTGATTGCAAACTTACCCTCACTCCCATGGAAAGTAACTTGAAATTGTCTAAGGATGATAGCAGTGCCTTTTTTTGATGGCACCACATATAGACAATTGGTGTGAGGTTTGATATACTTGATGACTACCAGACCTGATATTTCATTTTCAGTTAGAATTTTGTCTAGGTTTATGCATGAGCCTAGAGAAATTCATTGGCATGCAGCTAAACGAGTACTTCATTACCTTCAGGGAATGAAAACATATGGTCTTGAATACTATCGCAACAAGAAATTCAAACTTGTTGGATATTTGATGTAGATTTTGGCAGATGTGTGGATGACATAGTGTCAACCACAGGATACACTATGCATATGGGTTTAGTTGCCATTGCTTGGTGTTGTAAGAAGCAGGATACATTGGCAAATTCATCAGTAGAATCAGAGTATATTGTAGCATGGGATGCTTCTAGAGAAATTGTTTACCTTCGTCATATTCTTGAAGATCTTCAAGTTTCTCATTTTGCTCCTACACAGTTATACATTGATAATCAGAGTGCAATCAAGATGTCCAAGAATCCAGTGTTTCATGCCAAAATAAAACATATGGATGTCAAATACCATTATCTATGAATGCTGGTGGCAAAGAAAACTCTTGATCCAATATATTGCCCAACTACCGATCAGACAGCTGATATATTCACAAAACCCCTTGATAGAATCAAATTTGAAAAATTTAGAAAAATGCTTGGTATGTGTCCAAAGACTTGACTTTGGATCATAGGGGGGTTTATTAGGACTTGTTCCAAAGTCTTAACGTTAGGTTAGATTTTTGGTAGGTAATAAATAATTATTGTAAATGGGGCATGCATCTTTTAGTAAAGACACCCCCATAAAATAAACTTAGTTTAATTATTAGGTAGTTTTAATGTTTTATATTTATTAATTAGAATTGCTTTACGGGTTGTTTTCCCATATTTAGTTGGTTATAGGATTAGTTGTTTTTACCGGTCATTGGTAAAAACTATATAAATCTATGTTTTCATTGTAAAAGGGTTAACGAAGTAAAGGCACCCTTATGTACTTGATTTTTTGAAATTAATAAAATACTTGTGCACTTGCACTAAGCGGGGACAAGGTTCAACCTATTTTGGTTCTGGAGTTATCATGATAAATCGATAAAACCTTGGCCTAGAACTTAGAAAGGTGAGATTTTGAATTTAGATTAAGGAATTTCAGATTTTGAGATTTTTAAAAATGGTAAATGGTCTAGAATAAAATGAACAACATAACAATGTTATTTATTAAATATGAACATAATGTTTTAAATGATGATTTGAATAAGGCAAAAAGAGATTTTGATTTAGTTAGTGTAACGCCTCTTTGTTCAAATAAAATGATGGATAACAAAGGTGTTTGGTTTTGACATTTTTTTGTTTTCAAACAATTTTAGACTCAAAAAGACTAAGAAAGTAAAGGATAAAATGATAAAATACACCTAATTGTAACGTCCAAAGTCCTAAAATTAACAAGGTTGAATGGTACATCAAATTTTATCTATACATATGATCTTGAGAGGATTTTAATTGTTGATCCAAAAATAAAAGTGCATGGATAATTATGTTTTTTACACCCCCTTCTCTCAAGAGATTTTATGATGACATGAAATTTTGAGCTACTTAACCTGCATCAATAATATGTCCACAACAAGTGGGGTTGTTCTAAAACTAAATTTTCATACATTTCTAGATGGTCTCAAGTGTGTCTAACACTAAATATTACTCGTGTCAATTGGATCCACATCAATTAGCTTGTTATGAAAAGGTATTGTCCTTTTCACAACCACTACGCCTGTCACTTACTCAGTATAGTGCAATGTCTAAATTGATCATATGTTCCAAGGGAAATAGTCGCTAATGAAGGTAATTTAACTACTCAAAATACCATTCTAATAATTCACCAACTCAATTTATATATCCCACCATGGAGTGTGGTTTAAGTGATGTTGATAAATGAATTCTTGGGTCAACATTTTTCTAGAGAACATGTGAGGAGGTGATGAAATCCTGTTTACAAGCCAAAATGCATGAAAATAAATGACAAGTGAAAAGACTTTAAGGTCATGTTTGGATCACCTAATTCATATGAATTTGGGGATGGAATTGATGATGCTATTTTCATGTTTTTATACTAAAATAAACAATTCAAAGAAAGAGCTCTTTTGGTCACCCAAGTTCCCTAAAGGGGATGAGGGAGAGCATACACAAATGAATCATTTTGCAAAAATAAACAACTTTGAAAGAACAAGAATAAAAAAAACTCTTAAGAGTATGTAATCTAAGCATGAGTGTTTATTTTAATGAACTAAAGTGAATGTTTATGAAATTTGAACCCTTGGCCTTAGTTAAAATTTTTGTAAAAACTTTCACAAATAACTAAGCATAAAACATCTAAATTCTTTTTAGGCACCAAATAAAGTATTCAAGACTTAACCGCTTTCAATTTTGTGCCTTTTTCATACTTGTGACCTGTAATTTTTAGAGGGTTTATGTATTCTTAGAATCTCAAAATAAAATTAGAAGAAAATATTTGAAAAATGAGCTCTTAGGTCTCTATTTTTTTGTCTTAGAGACTGATGTCAATTTATAAAGGGACTGATGCCAGTTATAAGAAGTTGGTGCTAGTTGGTTGATAGAGGGTCGATGCTATTCAATTTAAATTGATGTTGGTTCCTATAAAAATACAATAAAATTAAATGATTTTCAAGAAAAATATGGTTAACAAGAGAAGTATAAAAACTAGAAAGGTCTCTGGATCTTGCAAAACAAAGCTCAAACAAAGAGTATACGAGTTCAAAAACACATATTAAAAAATAACAAATTTAAATAAAAACTCAAAAAACATGTTTTATATCATGTTTTACCCTTTACATAGGAACCAATGTTGGTTTATAGAGGGTTAAAATTATATACACCTAAAACTAGCCACCAATGACCTTGAACCAAAGTTTTCACCAATTTCTATAAAAATGCACAATTTGGCTTAAAAACACTAAAACACATTAAATTTTTTTTACATATCATATAAAAATTCCTATTTTGGTCAAAGAATCATTATATGGGATATTGAATTTTATGAAGTAGCTAACTTTGATCAAATCATTTCGATTTAAAATGACATTTTTGCACCTGGGTTGGGTGTTCTAGATTGCTCTTTTCTACCAAATTTATTGTACGAGACATGTGACTTTGTAATTTTGTATAGGAGACATCCTATATGGGATAATGGATCCAACACATCTAACATCACATCCTAATTCTAATCTATTCAACTTTTGAGCCAATAATATGATATTTTGACTAATTTGTGCACTAATTGATAAGATTTGCATCAAAGTTGACTAATCATACTTAAAGATAATTAATTTGAATCATGATCCTAATTAAGAATTATATGGATATTTTTGAATATTTATTTTTTTAAATTTATATTGAATATCTACATCATCAAATGACATCATTTCTTGGAAAGACATCCCTAGGCCATAAATGCATACAATATCAAGATTAAGCCCTCCCATGCCTCTTAAATTCCTCTCTATCCAAAATATTTATGAGGGAATTTATTTAGTTTGACCTCAAACATTAAATTTATTCTTAGCCACACATCTTCATCTTAAGATGGATAGTTCAGGTTCATTCTGATCAATTTGCAAATTCTATAAATAGGACACCTTGCCTATTGAATTTTAAGCTCTTTCAAGACAAAGTTACCATACCCAAATAAATTCAAACCAAATCTTAATATATTGTTATTATTTACAAATATTAAACCAAATCCATCATAATCCAATGGTGCCAAGAGGAGATGAAGGTATCCAGAATCCATTGATGAAGATCTCTTGAAGCATAAACAGAACAAGCCAAAGAAGGAGCCTTTTGGAATAATCAAGGATTTGATATTAAATTTGTGTTTTGTGTTCATATTTCCATTTATATTTGTTTTTTAAAATGGGTTTTCCTCACTAAGTTTCACCTAGTTATTAGGCCTATAGATGTTATGCTAGTTAGTGTGTTTCTTTCATTTTTATTTATTTTAGAACTAACATGATTTAACCATCCTCACTTGAGTCAAATTCCTAGTCTACATAATGGCACACTTTGTGGGACCAAGCATCACAAATTTAATGGCACCATCAAGAAAACTATTAACTACTTTCATGTAGGATCTTGGAGTGTGGAAGCAAAGAAGGGAAAATGCTGAGCAAAATCCTTTTTTTTGGAAGTCATAGTTTGTCCACTGGACTGCAATCTTGCAACTCACACAATATTATATTTCTAGACTAACCTTTATTCTATCTATATATTATATTTCTATTTTATAATACTCTTACTCACAAGTAATGATATTTCAACCCCTCTACTTGTTATTAGTGATATTGCAACACCACAACTATATAGTCACGGGATTACTTACTTGACTCACGGGATTGACTAACTAAGTCATGGTATTTTCATAAATTATTGGTACTTAAGAAAAAATACCAAAACTCTCATAGTTGTGAGATTGTGAACCCAACTCATGGGATTGTGAACTTGACTCATGAGATTATTTATTCGACTCACAGGATTGTGAACCCAAATAACAAGATTGTTAGCTTGAGTAATGATATTGCATTTTATGATAATCTAACCCAAATAGTGATATTGTCTATCTAAATCATGGTTTTTTAGAGTCACAGGATTGCACTATGGAGTAGTAGGATTTAATATGTATAATCCTAGATCTCTTTTTTGTGGAATGTAGTGACTCCACTTATTTTATTGCCTCCTATGCCAAGAAGGCCATTCTTGTTGTATCTATCAGCTACTGACAATGTCCCAAGGGCACTTTTGGGTCAGCATGATGATAATGAAAAAGAGCATGCTATGTACTATTTAATATGTACATCAGTCACATATGAACATAATTATACACCCATAGAAAAAACCCTATTTAGCCATGATCTTCGTACCTCAAAAACTATGCCATTACATGTTAAATAATAAGACCATGGTTATTTCAAAATTAGATCTTCTCAAGCATCTACTATCTAAAAAAAATTTACAAGGTTGAATGGCCAAAAGGATAATGTTTCTAAGTGAGTTTGACATCAAATACTTCAACCAAAAATCTATTAAGGGGTAAGCTTTTACAGATCAGCTCGTTGAAGCACCCCTTACTGATACAAACCCACTCACATTCTAATTTATTAATGTATCCATAATGACCATTATTGACACACCTCTTGGAGAGTAGCACTAGAAGCTATATTTTTATGGATCATTCAAAACACATGGATTGGGGGTATGACTTTTATTTATTACACCATAGGGGGATCTAATCCCTAAATCATTTAAGATCTATTTCCCTTGTATCAACAAGATGGCTGAATATGAAACACTTGTTGCAGGGCTTCCCCAAGTGGTATAATGGAACATATCTCATCTAAAGGTTTATGGTGATTCTTATTTAATCAATTAATCAAGTTATATACCATGTTTAGACCAAAGGTGATAATTTGGTTCCATATAAGGCCTTGGTCACCACTCTCAAGCAATAAATTGCCAACATTCGATTTGAGCATATACTAAGGGAAAGTAATAGAACCATAGATGCTATAGACACTATTGGATCTTTGATTCGACAAATAGACACAACTAAAGAGTTTAGTTCCATATCAAGAATTTTTTAGCACCAGCTCATGAACCTTTAACCATCATGATGATTTGTGATATTATTTATCCTAGCTCTATCTGGTATTCAAAACTTTACAACTACCTCCATGACCAATTTTTACCACCTGACCTATCTTGAAAATAATCCAAAGCCATCATCTACCAAACCACTCATCATACCTTACTTAAATCAGCCCTTTACCATCATAGTTTTGATGGAACTTTTCTTTATTGTTTAACTTTGGTAGAATCTACACTAGCATTATGGGAAGTTCATGAAGGAGTATGTGGAGCCCACACTAGCGAGGTAGTCCTATCCAAAAAACTCTTGCATACTAGTTATTATTGGCCCACAATGGATACAAATTTAGCTACATATGTGAATAAGTGTGACAAGTGTCAATGGCATGCTAATCTGATTCATGCCTTAACCAAGACTCTGAAACCAATGTTGACACCATGGCCATTTTCTACATGGGGCCTCAACCTCATTGGGAAGATCAATCCCACCTCATCTGATGGTCATAAACATATCCTTACCATCACAAAATATTTCACTAAGTGGGTTGAATCTATACCCTCACTTATATAACTAGAAAACAAATTTCCAAGTTCATTTTCAACCATCTCATTTATAGCTACAGTATTCCCTCTAACATTATATCTAATAATGGATGATCATTCAAGAATAAATATGTTGAGAAGCTATGTACTGAATATAACATCACACAACACCTTTCTATGGCATATTACCCCTAAGGTAATAGCTAGGATGAAGCATCAAATAAAACCATTGTTAACATTCTCAAAAATATTGTCAATGATGTTGGTTATGATTGACGCCTTCAGATATTATGTGACCTTTGGGTATACCATAACAATCACCATATACCTATAAGATTCACTCCATATTCACTTGTTTATGGTATATAATCCATCCTTCCCATTAAGGTTAAGTTGCCTTCTCTACCCTTTTATTTTAATCATGTCCCTAATGACAACAACTATCGAGTAACTCATCTAAAAAAACTAGAATTACTTGATGAGAAACACATGAATACATTGAATAATTTCCAATGCTATCAAAACTAACTTTGAGTCCACTACAATCGGCATGTGAAACATATAGAATTTGAACTTGGTGATTTTGTCCTTAAATAAAACCAAAATAATATCATAGTAAAAAAGAAGCACAAAGGTAAGTTCAAACCCAACTAGGTTGGTCTTTTCATAATTACAACAAACTATGGTATAGGAGCATACATGATTGCCACACTAGATGAACACAAACTTGATGAGCTAATGAAAATTATCCACCTCAAGTAGTACTATGCTTGAGTGACTTGATGTATTTCTATAAGGACTATTTCAAGTTGTATCATTTTATAAATCTTATTTTTACTATACCATTTTACCATCCTATCATCCTACCAACCTATTATTTCTTCCTATCACCTATCTATTTTACCATACCTTCCCATTATTCGATTTTATTTCTCCCTCCCTACCCAACCCTATGACCTTGACTCTATTTTATTTAGTTCCATCACCATGTTTAGCAAGAGGATTTAGATTATATTCCGATAGTTATTTCACACATTTCAAATAAATGTAGCATTTTGGAGAAGTAAGATAATAGTTTGGTATTTGCATCTTTCATTTCTTGTTTCATTCTCTCCCATTGTCTTGATCCTACTTATAACCACCTATGGGAAAATTAGTAACATTAACCTATGTCATTATATCCTAGTTATAACCACCTATGCACAAACTAGGGGAAATACTTGTTTATCATGTTTTGACATAACAACTTGACATTTATTATGTCATAATATGCCTTTATACCAATTGTGCCTATTTTGTTTGAATTGGTTGCTATACTAGTCAGCTCTTTCACTATAAGGCAAAACTATAGTGACTTGAGGTTCTATCGTAGGACTATATACGTAGTTATCGATACTTGTTGACATTATCTCAATCACCCTAAGCCACACTTTTGTCATTTTGTGAGAAATCTAAGCCACATTCTTGTCATTTTATGAGCAACCTAAGTCACATTCCTATCATTTTGTGAGCAACCTAAGCCACATTCTTGCCATTTTGTGAGCAACCTAAGCTATGCTCTCACTATTTTATGAGTAACCTAAGTGATGCTCTCACCATTTTATGAGAAAACTAAGCCACACTTTTACCATTTTTTGAGTAAACTAAGCCTTGCTCTCACCATTTTATGAATAACCTAAGCCACTCTCTTGCTATTTTATGAAAACCTTAAGAAATGTTCTCACCATTTTTCAAGCTTAGATCATTTAGTGTCTCATCATTCTCGATCGAGTTGAGATACTCCAAAAATTACAAAAACATTTGTAAAATCATTTAGAAAAAATAAAAACATTGACCACTTCTTTGCCTTAAGGATTATGGGAACCCTTACTAACTCATAAGTAAATAACTTGTCATTTAGTTTCCCTATCCTTTTTAGCCTTTTCTCCCATGCACTTGCCCTTTTACAAGATCATTCCTTTTCTTCTATCACATCCATCCTATTTGTTTTCATTCATTATCATTTTCTTCCCATTTCTTAGGAGAACTACATTCAGCCTAAGGTTTTTTTTTGAATATTACATCCATAGAACTATGTAGGCAACATCCACTTACCTAATGCATATGGAAACAACTCAGCCACTCCCTTCCTTTCTTCTATTCCCCCCATCATATTTTTTTATTAAGTTGTCTCCTATTTCATAGGGAAGGTTTTTATGGTTTAACTCATGTTTTTACTAGCCTTAGGATTGACCATTATTTGTTCTTATTTATTTTCTATTGGTCTATGCCTATTTATTTACTTTCAATATTGTTTCATTGATTTATTCTAGATGCATTCACTAGGTGATTCTTTACACATTTATACTTGAATCCATCCATATTCATATGTTTACATTGTCATCATGGTTTTTATCATTAGTACATTGTTTTCCCTTAAATATTGGCTTGCGGGAGTTAGTCTTGATGCATATTTTAGCCTCATCCTCATGGTGTTCTATCATGATGCTTACCATCAACTGATACAACAAAAATCAGCTTTACAAGGTCTACTCAGTAATGGAGAAACCAACATCTCCTTATCACTGGCATGCCAATCCAATCCCAATCATATCCCAAATAGAGTAATTAAATAATGAAGGAATTTTAAACTTTTTTAGTTTAGACGAGCATCTCCTTACTAGTATATTATTCCAAATCATCATTTCCCTCCATGTCATGTTATCATCATCATCAACAACCAATCAATCATGTTTTCTATAATCAAGGTCCAATGATTATAACCACATATGGGCAAATCATTTCACACCATCCCACCTGCATTTCCTAATTATTAAAACCACCTTTGGGAAAATAATTGTGTTCTCATCTAATTTAATTTATTTATCCCAAATAGGGGCATGTTTTTATCTTGTTTATCTTTCCTCATTGGGGCAATTCCATCTTCTTAATTATTATTATCACCTTTGGGCAAATCATTATGTTATCATACCACATTACCACTATCAGGGTATAATGCTTATAACTACTTTTGGGCAAACCATTGTACCCTATCCCATTTGCATTATCAATGATTTTGACTACTTTTTAAAAATCATTGTGTTCTCACCCCATCATATTCCTTTCTTTGGTCCCCTCATTTTTCTTATTTCTTTTGAGGGACCATTTATCAACCTCCTTATGCGAATCATTCCATTGAGGGGGACTCATAAAATACATCCATTAATGTTAAAGTAATACGCATGTAAGACATTTTCATTCTTTGAGAAGATGTTACTATGCCTATAGCTTGAAATGCCTTCCCAAATAGGGGCAAATTGTAGACACCTAAAACTGGCCACCAATGACCTCTAATTAGGCTTTTGACTAATATCTATCAAAATGCACAATTTGACATAAAAAAACTAAAATGCATTAAAATATTTAAACCTATCATATACAAATTCCAATTTTGTCTAGAGTATCATTAAATGGGATAATGCATTTTATGAAGTAGCTAACTTTGATCGGATCATTTCGAGTCAAAATGACATTTTTACACTTGGGTACTCTAGATTGCTCTTTTATACCAAATTTATTATAAGGATGAGAGACGTGCCTTTGTTATTTTGTGTTGGAAACATCCTAAATAGGATAATGGATCCAATTCATCTAACATTTCATCTTAGTTCCAATCTAGTCAAATTTAGAGCCAGTAATATGACATTTTGATTAATATGTGCACCAATTGCCAAGATTTGCATCAAAGTTGACTAATCATGCATAAAGATAATTAATTTGAATCATGATCCTAATTAATAATTCCATGGATATTTTTGAATATTTATTTTTAGAAATTGATATTAAATATTTGCATCATCAAATGGCATCATTTCTTAGAAAGACATCCCTAGGCCATAACTGTATAAAATATCAAGATTAAGCCCTCCCATGCCTCATTAAAACCCTCCATGCCTCTCTATCCCAAATATTTATGAGGGAATTTATTAAATTTGACCTCAAAAATTGAATGGATTCTTAACCACACATTCATCTTGAGATGGATGGTTCAAGTTCATTTTGATCAATTTGCAAAATATATAAATAAGAAGCCTTGCCTATTGAATTTTAAGCTCTTTAAAGCTAAATTTACCATGTCCAAATAACTTCAAACCACATCTTGATGTAGTGTTATTATGCCCAAATATTGAGCCAAAGCCATCACTAGCCAAAGGTTCCAAGAGGAGATGAAGGTATCCAAACTCCATTGTGTCAGGATCTTAGACAACAATTGATTACTTTTGCATAAGCAACTAAACACAAAATTGAACCAAAAGTAATAAGTAACTAGAAATCAGAAACAACAAAGAATAAGAGATACAAGAAACAATACAAACTGTATTAAACTCTTCCAAAAGGAAATACAATGAAAAAATCTCTTTCTCCTCACACCTCATAGATGTACAGTAATTTTCCCTCAAGAGTTCTCTTTCTCTCTCTATCAATTACAATCAACTCAAATACTGAGTTGTTATTCCCTTTTAATGCTATGAGGATCTAACCCTATTATATAGTATACTACAACACTAGGGTTCCATGAGCCTTGCATTCCCCACCATTAGATCCACCTCTTAATCAAAGGCTCAAATCTATTCAGCTAAAAATAGAACAAGTCTAATTCTAGAAATGCCTAAAATAGAAAAGCTGGAAATGCACAGAAGTCGGTGTCGATCTACAGATGACCAATGCTAGCCAACCCCTAACTGATGTTAGTCTCTGTCAGTCGACCCCTAACTGATGTCAGTTGGTTTTGACTAATGTCATTGATTTCAATCACTGTGTGACCGATGTCAGTTACTATGTAAGTCCAACAACCTCCACATTAGCTCATTAGTGAATTTTTTAGCTCCACAACTCAACAATCTTCCACTTGGAGATAAACAGCTACTCCTGTACTTATACAACAACATCCTCTAGCTTGTTTCTCCCTCTTCAAGTTCAATCTTGAAGACCAACAAAAGTTGAATGAAGATTCAACTTCTCCTTTGTTACCAACTTTGTTAGCATATCAACAGGGTTCTTATCTGTATGGATCTTTTCTAGCTTCAATTGTCCATCCTCCAATACCTATCTAATGAAGTGGTACCTAAGTTGTATATATTTGGTTCTTGAATGAAAGGCTGAATTCTTTGCCAAATGAATTGCACTTTGACTATCACTGTACAATTTGAAAATCTCTCGATCCTTTCCCAAATATTCCATGAACTGAGTCATCCAAATCATTTCTTTGCTAGACTCTGTGACTGCAATGTATTCTACCTCTATAGTAGACAAGGTAACAACCTTCTGCAACTTTGAAATCTAGCTAACCATTGTTCCACCAACAATGAACACATATCCTATGGTGCTTCTCTTGTCATTCAAGTCACCTACCATATCCAAATCTACATACCCATGTAGAGAAGTGTTTGACCCTCCATAGCATAAATGCCTACTGCTGGTCACTCTCAGATATCTGAGAATCCACTGAACTGCTTTCTAGTGTTTCTTTCTTGGATTGGCCATAAACTTATTAATAAATCCCACTACTTGGGCAATATCAGGTCTAGTACATACCATTACATACATCAAGCTCCCAACTGTTGAAGCATATAGAACTCTACTCATGTACTCAACCTCATCATGTGATTCAGGACACTGTTCTTTAGTCAATTTGAAGTGTCCAGCCATAGGTGTGCTTACCAGTTTTACATCCTGCAAATTGAACCTCTCTAACACCTTATTCACATAATCCTCTTGAGACAAAATCAAATTGTGATTTTTCTTGTCTCTCTTGATAATCATGCCAAGGATTTTCTTTGCTGCTCTTAAATCCTTCATGGCAAATGTGTGAGCTAATTTTACCTTAAGCTTAGTAATTTCCTACATGTGTGAACCTGCAACAAGCATATCATCTACATATAGTAACATGATAATATAACTACCATTATCCAATCTGTTAAAATAAACACAATTGTCAGATTGACATTTACTAAAGCCATGCTCTGTCATAAACCTATCAAACCTCAAATACCATTGTCTTAGAGCTTGCTTAAGACCATATAAGCTTTTCTTCAACCTGCACACATGTTTCTCCTTACCTTTGACCTCAAAACCTTCTGATTGATCCATATATATCTCTTCATCCAAATCTCCATGAAGAAATGTTGTCTTAACATCAAGCTGCTCAAGGTGCAAAGCCTCAATAACAACTAAAGACAATATAGTCCGAATAGAAGTCATCTTTACTACAGGAGAAAAATTTCACCAAAATCAATACCTAGTTTTTGTGCAAATCCCTTTACTACCAACCTAGCCTTATGTCTCATTTTTCCATTCTCTCCTTCCTTTAACCTATAAACCCATTTGTTTTTTAGTGCTTTCTTTCTGGCTGGAAACTCAACCAAATCCCATGTATGGTTCTCTTCTAAGGAATCAATTTCTTCATTCATTCTATGTTCCCACTATTTCTTGGATTCTACCTGCATTGCCTCATCAAAACTTTCTGGTTCTCCACCATCAATGAGCAACAAGTAGTATAAAGAAGGGGAATAATGAATTGGAGGTTTACTTACCCTTTCAGACCTCCTTATGGGCATTTGAGACTCATTTACAGCTTGTTATCTACCCAAATTTCCTTCTGACAGTGACTGATCTCAGTCATCTCTGATCGATGTTAGCCTGCACCTAACCGATGTCGATTCTACCTGACTGACGTCGGTGTCCACCTGACCGACATCAATTTCTACCTGACTGACATCAGTTTCCACTTGACTGATGTCGGTCTCTATGTTTTCCTGTGAGTGATGATTTTTACCCGTGAGCTCATTTTGGAACATAACCTCTTCCAAATCAAGATTTTCCTACTCAGAATTATTCAGCCTCTTGAATTGATCACTGTACATCACCTTCTCATTGAAAACCAAGGCTTTCCATTTATTAAATGTGTCAAAAACATCAAATTTCCTCTTTATGCAATAAACCCATACCTTTCTTGTAGCATCATCAATGAAAGAAACATAATACTATGATCCTCCAATAAAAGCTACCTGAGCTGGTCCCCACACATCTGTGTGAACAAGCTCCAACTTGTGCTTCTTATTTATTGACCTAGTTTTGAGAAACCTCACTTTCTTCTGTTTCCCAAAAATATAATGCTCACAAAAATCTAGATCCATGCTTTTTAAATCTGAAAGCTTACCTTTTGACTTAAGAACATTCATTCCCTTCTCACTCATGTGACCAAACCTATAGTGCCACAACTTTGCATCTACATCTAAAGTAGATAAAATAGAAGGAGAATAATTAGTAATATAAGTAGATAGATAAAGTGTACCTACTCTCTTACCTTTTGCTAATACAAGTGCACACTTGAAAACTTTCCAAGATTCAGCTGTGAGAGTTACTATGCAACCCTCATCACCCAACTTTCCTATAGAAATCAGATTCCTCTTCAGGATGGGTACATGCATGACATCCTTTAACACCCATGTGTTTCCATTCTGCAATTTCAGCTACACTTTTCTTTTGCCAACAATTTTACAAGGCTCATCATCCCCTAAATAAACTTTTTCAAAATCTCCATGGACATAATCATTGAAAAATTCTCTATTTGGGGTTGCATGGAAAGAGGCACCAGAATCTAAAACCCATGATTCTACTTTATTATCCAAAGAAAATATAAGAGCATCTTATGTAACAATACCTACAAATTTTGCTTCTTTATTACCTTCATACTGATTTTCTTTCAACCAACAATCTTTCTTTTCATGCCCTTTCTTTTCATAATTCCAGCAGGTTATTCTTCTATTTTTGGATTTGGATCTACTTCCCATCTTTGACCTTGATTTCCCTTGCTTGCCCTTTTCTCTTTGCCTTCCCTTGATTTCAACACTTAAAACATTACCTGATGTTTCCCCTGTGCTTTTCCTATGATTTTTTTCATTCAATATTACACTAACAACATCATCAACTTTCAAGATATTTGAAGTAGATGCAGTATTACTAATTGCCATTAGCAAACTATGCCAACTTTTAGGTAAAGAGCATAAGATTAAGAGAGCCTTAATTTCATCATCAAAAACTATTTTGACTGAATTTAACTAATTTACTATTGCATGGAAATTATTAAGATGACTAGATACAGATCCACCTTCCTGCATTTGCAAATTAAATAATTGCTTCATAAGATATACCTTATTTAAAGCTGAGGGTTTTTCATATAAATTTGCCAAAGTATCTATTAACTCTACCATTGTCTTTGCCTATGATAAGTTGGAAATCACCTAAGATGCCAAGCTCAACGTTATAGATCAAAGAGCCTTTCTATCAAGAACATTCCATTCTTCATCTTCCATATCTGTGGGCTTTCTTGAAACCCCACCCAACGATAAATATAGATCTTTCTAATACAGATAATCTTCTATCTGTATCCTCCATAATTGATAATTCTTGCCATTGAATTTCTCCATTCTTAGTTTACTTTCTTCTACCATTGCTTTGCTCCCACTCAATCAAAAACCCCTGTGAGTGAATTTTGTAATCAACAAACACTAACACACTCTAATACCACTTGTTAGTGTATACACAAAGCTCTGATACCACTTGTTAGTGAATACACAAAGCTCTGATACCACTTGTCAGGATCTTAGACGACAATTGATTACTTTTGTATAAGCAACTAAACATGGAATTGAACCAGAAGTAATAAGTAACTAGAAATTAGAAACAACAAAGAATAGGAGATACAAGAAACAATACAAACTGTATTAAACTCTTCCAGAAGGAAATACAATGAAGAAATCTCTTTCTCCTCACACCTCGTAGATGTACAGTAATTCTCCCTCAAGAGTTCTCTCTCTCTCTCTCTCTATCAATTAAAATCAACTCAAATACTGAGTTGTTATTCCCTTTTAATGCTATGAGGATCTAACCCTATTATATAGTATACTACAACACTAAGGTTCCATACTTGATGGAAGAAGCAAACGAGTCCACAAATTTCACTTTGTATTTCTCAATCACTTCAGACACAAAGTAAGAATCTCCTTTCCTTTTTATCTGCATTTTTCCTTGCTCCAAAGTCTGTTCGCACATAAGAAAAAGGAATCTCGTCCCATCCTGCATGAGGGGCTAATTATTTTAATTGAAGGGCATTACAAGAATAAGACCATTGTAAAGAATCCTTATTCGGGAAAACATAAGGATTTACGGAGTAATAAGAAAGAAAGAGTAAAAGGGAATGAGAAAGCTAAACTCAAATTCTCAAGCTTCAATAACCAGACTGATGAGGAAACAGAGTGGGAAAGTTCTGAAAACATTGGGGAGGAGAGTATGGAGGAAGAAGAAGGAACAGAAAGTGGGCATTCAAATTCCAATGAGGAAGAAGAAGCGCAAGAGAAGAATGAGAAAGAAGGAGTCACTATAGAGGAAAAGTCTGATAACAGTAACCATGAGTCTGAGGAAAACCAGAAAGTGTTTGAGGAATTTCAAAAAGATCTAGATGATCCTGCTCAAGACCCTGATCTGATTAATGAAAAGGAAAATCTAGTTCAAGTTGCTAACCAAATATTGGAAATGGGAGCTCAAGTAAAGGAAGTAAGTAACAAAAATGGAAGCCCTGCTGAAACAAAGGAACAAAAAAGAATGGAAACGGAGGATTACATTGAAAAAGTTGGAAGCAGTCCTAAAAAGAATACTGAAGGTTGGAGGGAGAAAAGGCAGAATGACGAACCTACTAGAGTGGCCAATTGCAAAGCTGATGCTACTCTACAATTCAATTTATGGATGTATAAGGAGATAATGAAAATAAATAGGAAAATGGAAACAATGGAGGGTAATCAGGAGGCAGTTTGGAACAAAATCAATAATATGGAAAAGCAGTTGAGGGATATTCCCATAAAACTCAAAGATTATGAGAACAACCTAAGGCAACTCATAAAAGAAAGTAGATTAAAGATGGAGGAGGTAACCTCTAGTATTTGTGTTGCTACTGTTAACATAAGAAAAAGAGCAAATGAGGAAATCAAAACTTTGGAGGGGCCTAGCAAGAGAACTAGACAAAGCTCAAGAAAGAAAGCTATGCAAGAGGGATCTACGCAGGCGACTGCTACCATCTAGGACACTGTTGTGAAAGGTAAGGAAGCAGTGAAGATGATATTGGAACTAGAAGAATAGTTCCTAGCTCTTTTAGTAGGTTCTGCTAGCTGGTTGTGTTTTCTGGTCTTGGTACCTAGTTTTTTGAAATTTTACTATGGAGTTTCCAGGTCTCTGTAAAACTTGGGGTTTATCTTTGGTTGTTCATTTGTGAGCTTCAGGTCTTTGTTTCTAGGTTTTGATACTTCGGTGAAGTAAGCTTAAGGCTTGCCTGTGGATGTTAATGTTTTATCTTTCTCCTTTTGTTCAGGGTTTTGGGGTCCCTTCAAAACCTATTTTTACCTTAATCTAAAACACTAAGGTTCCATAAGCCATGCATTTCCCACCGTTAGATCCACCTCTTAATCAAAGGCTCAAATTTGTTCAGCTAAAAATAAAACAAGTCTAATTTTGGAAATACCTAAAATTAGAAAAGCTGAAAACACACAAAAGTCAGTGTCGGTCTACAGATGACCGATGTCGGCTGACCCCTAATCGATGTCAGTCTCTGTCGGTCGACCCCTAACTGATGTTGGTTGGTTCTAACTGATGTCACTGATGCCAGTCACTGTGTGACCAATGTCATCGATGCCGGTCACTGTGTGACCGATGTCAGTTACTATGTAAGTCTAGCAACCTCCATGTTAGCTCATCAGTGAATCTTTTAGCTCCACAACTCAACACATTGATGAAGATCTCTTGAATCACACGTTGAGCAAGCCAAAGGAGCCTTTTGGAGCAATCAAGGATTTGGTAACAAATTTGTGTTTTGTGTTCATATTTATCATTTCTTTCCATTTCAAATTATGTTTTAAAATGTTTTTTCTTCACTAAGCTCCTCCTAGTGACTAGGCCTAGATATGTTATGTTAGTTAGTGTGTTTCTTTCATTTTGTTTTCATTTAGGAACTAACACAATATTGACTATCCTCTCTTGAGTAAAATTCCTAGTTTACAGACATTGGTCACACAAAATTCATGCATGTCTCTATGTAATTAAACATCTCTTGATTCAAATCCTCTCTTGAGTCAAATTCCTAGTCTATAGACATTGGTCACACAAAATTGATGCCTATCTTTATCTACTTAGCAATGGAGGAACCAACATCTCTTTAGCATCAGCATGCCAATCTAATCCCAATCATATGCAAAATAGAATAATTAAACAATGAAGGAATTTTAAGCTTTGTTAGTTCAGATGAGCATATCCTTACTAGTAGATTATTCTAAATCATCATTTCCCTCTGTGTCATGTCATCATCATCATCAACCAATAAATCATGTTTTCTATAATCGAGGTCGATTATAACCACATATGGGCAAATCATTTTACACTATCCCACCTACATTTCTCAATGATTATAACCACCTTTGGGAAAATCATTGTGTTCTTACCAAATTTAATTTATTTTTCCCAAATAGAAGAATGTTGTTATCTTGTTTGTCTATCCTCATTGGGGCAGCTCCATCTTTTCAATGATTATTATCACCTTTGGTAAAATCATTGTGTTATCATACCACATTGCCACTATCAGGTATAATGCTTATAACTACCTTTGGGAAAACCATTTTACACCATTGCACTTGCATTCTCAATGATTTTGACTAAATTTTCAAAATCATTGTGTTCTCACCTCATCATATTCCTTTCTTTGATCCCCTCATTTCACTTCTTTCTTTTGAGGGACCGTTTATCAACCTCTTTGTGCCAATCATTCCCTTGAGGGGGCATCATATAGTCCATCCATTACTGTTAAACTTTTAGGCATGCAAGACATTTTCATTCTTTGAGAAGTTTTTAGTGTACCTATAGCTTATAATGCCTTCCCAAATAGGGGAAAATTGTAGACACCTAAAACTAGCCACCAATGACCTCTAACTGGGCTTTTAACCAATTTCTATCAAAATACATAACCTGACTTTAAAACACTAAAATGTATTAAAATATTTGAACCTATCATATACAAATGACAATTTTTTCTAGAGTATTATTAAATGATATAATTCATTTTATGAAGTAGCTAACTTTAATCAGATTATTTTGAGTCAAAATGACATTTTCACACTTGGGTACTCTGGATTGCTCTTTTATATCAAATTTATTGCATGAGACATGTGCCTTTGTTATTTTATGTTAGAAACATCCTAAATGGGATAATAGATTCAATGCATCTAACATCACATCTTAATTCCAATGTAGTCAAAGTTTGAGCTAGTAATACGACATTTTGATTAATAAGTGCACCAATTTCCAAGATTTGCATCAAAGTTGACTAATCATGCTTAAAGCTAATTAATTTGAATCATGAGCCTAATTAATAATTCCATGGAAATTTTTGAATATTTTTTTAGAAATTGATATTAAATATTTGCATCATCAAATGGTATCATTTCTTGGAAAGACATCCCTAGGCCATAAATGTATAAAATATCAAGATTAAGCCCTCCCATGCCTCATTAAAGCCCTCCATTCCTCCATATCCCAAATATTTATGAGGGAATTTATTTAATTTGGCCTCTAAAATTGAATGGATTCTTAGCCACACATATTCATATTGAGATGGATGGTTCAGGGTCATTCTGATCAATTTACAAAATCTATAAATAGGAGGCCTTGCCTATTGAATTTTAAGCTCTTTCAAGATAAAGTTACCATGCCCAAATAAATTCAAACCACATCTTGATTTAGTGTTATTATGCCCAAATATTGAGCCAAATCCATCACAAGCCAAAGATGCCAAGAGGAGATGAAGGTAGCCAAACTCCATTGATGAAGATCTCTTGAAGCACAAGCTGAGCAAGCCAAAGGAGCCTTTTTGAGAAATCAAGGAATTGGTAAGAAATTTGTGTTTTGTGTTCATATTTATTATTTATTTCCATTTCTAGTTGTGTTTTAAAATGGTTTTTCCTCACTAAGCTCCTCCTAGTGACTAGGTCTATAGATTTTATGTTAATTAGTGTGTTTCTTTCATTTTGTTTTCATTTTGAAACTAACACAATATTGACCATCCTATCTTGAGTTAAATTCCTAGTCTACAAACATTGGTCACATAGAATTGATGCCTATCTTTATGTAATTAAACATCTCTTGAGTCAAAACCTCTATTGAGTCAAATTCCTAGTCTCTAGACATGGGTCATATAGAATTGATGTATGTCTCTATCCACTTAGCAATGGAGGAACCAATATCTCCTTAGTACTAGCATGCCAATCCAATCCCAATCATATCCCAAATAGAGTAATTAAACAATAAAATAATTTTAAACTTTATTGGTTCAGATGAGCATCTCCTTACTAGTAGATTATTCCAAATCATCATTTCCCTTCGTGTTATGTTATCATCATCATCAACCAATCAATCAATCATATTTTATATAATCAAGGTCCAATGATTATAACCACCTATGGGAAAATCATTGGACACCATCCCACCTAAATTTCTCAATGATTATAACCACCTTTGGGAAAATTATTGTGTTCTCACCAAATTTACTTTATATTTCTTAAATAGGGGCATGTTGTTATCTTGTTTGTCTGTCCTCATTGGGGAAACTTCATATTCTTAATGATTATTATCACCTTTGGGAAAATCATTGTATTATCATACCACATTGCCACTATCAAGGTACAATTCTTATAATTGTATTTGGGCAAACCATTGTACACCATCCCACTTTCATTATCAATTATTTTGACTACTTTTTAAAAATCATTCCTTTTTTTGTCCCCTCATTTCACTTCTTTCTTTTAATGGATCATTTATCAACCTCCTTATGCCAATCATTCCCTCGAGGGGGCATCATATAGTCCATCCATTACTATTAAAGTTGTAGGCATGCAAAACATTTTCATTCTTTGAGAATATGTTAGTATTCCTATAGCTTACAATGCCTTCCCAAATAGGGGAAAACTGTAGACACCTAAAACTGGCTGCCAATGATCTCCAACTGGGATTTTGACCAATTTCTATCAAAATGCATAATTTGACTTTAAAACATTAAAATTCATTAAAATCTTTGAACCTATCATATACAAATTCCAATTTTGTCTAGAGTATCATTAAATATAATAATTCATTTTATGAAATAGCTAACTTTGATTAGATCATTTCAAGTCACAATCACATTTTCACACTTGGGTAATCTGGATTACTCTTTTCTATAAAATTTATTACATGAGACATGTGCCTTTGTTATTTTGTGTTGGAAACATACTAAATGGGATAATGGATCCAATTCATCTAACATCACATCTTAATTCCAATCTAGTCAAATTTTGAGCCAGTAATATGAAATTTTGATTAATATGTGCACCAATTACCAAGATTTGCATCAATGTTGACTAATCATGCTTAAATATAATTAATTTTAATCATGAGCCTAATTAAATATTCCATAGATATTTTTGAATATTTCATTTTAGAAGTTGATATTAAATATTTGCATCATTAAATGGCATCATTTCTTGGAAAGACATCCCTAGGCCATAAATGTATAAAATATCAAGATTAAGCCTCCATGACTCATTAAGACTCTCCATTTCTCTCTATCCCAAATATTTATGAGGGAATTTATTGAATTAAGCCTCTAAAATTAAATGGATTCTTAGCCATACATATTCATCTTGAGATGAATGGTTCAGGTTTATTCTGATCAATTTGAAAAATCTATAAATAGGAGGCCTTGTCTATTGAATTTTAAGCTCTTTCAAGCTAAAGTTACCATTCCCAAATAACTTCAAACCACATCTTGATGTAGTTTTATTATGACCAAATATTGAGCCAAATCCATCACAATCCAAAGGTTCCTAGAGGAGATGAGGGTAGCCAAACTCCATTGATGAAGATCTCTTGAAGCACAAGCCAAACATGTCAAAGAAGGAACCTTTTGGAGCAATCAAGGATTTAGTAAGAAATTTGTGTTTTGTGTTCATATTTATCCTTTATTTCCATTTATACTTGTGTTTTAAAATGGTTTTTCCTCACTAAACTCCTCCTAGTGACTAGGCCTAGAGATGTTATGTTAGTTAGTCTATTTCTTTAATTTTTTTTTCATTTTAGAACTAACACAATACTGACCATCCTCTCTTGAGTCAAATTCCTAGTCTATAGACATTGGTCACATAGAATTGTTGCCTATCTCTATGTAAATTGTGTCATTAAAAAGAATAAAAATATATGAAAAATGAAGACAAAACTTGATTTCAAGGACTTTTAAGCATTCATTAGAAGATATAAGTGTTGCATATTAGTCTCATTACTTATATGGGATGTGTGATCCCATTGAGTGTGCTAAAATTTAGAGTAGGTATCCAAAGAAAGTTAGTCCATGAATTAGTATTGAAAACTCAAAATAATCATAAAGGACATAACATACTAATCCAACTCCATCATGGTGTTTTGAAAATGAAATCTAAGACATTTTGAAAGAAGGAATACAACCATCAAACCTTCTCAAGATCATCCGTACTCTAATAGTGACTCAAAAACATGATTTTCCCTTGATTTGGTGCTCCAAGTCTTTATTAATGATGAGTGGCTTGATCCTCCATCATCTCTCAATGCACCAATAAACTAAGCTCATGAATTTGATCAATGTGTGCCAATCGTTGAAGATATTATGTTGACAATTCTACATAATAACATTTTACAAAAATAACTTGAAGGAATGAGTGATGACCCTTATATTTATAGATTTTTGGAAATGATTAGAATAAACCATGAATGTCCATATTGAGATCAATATGTGTGGCCATGAATCAATTCAATTTTAGAGGCTCAATCCATAAATATCCTCATTAATATTTGAAATAATGGGGCACTGATGAGGTATAGGACTTCAACCAAAAATGTGTTCCATTTATGGTTTATGTATGCCACCTTATTGATGATATCATTAGATGATGTAGATATTAGAAATGAATTTCTAATTAATAGATATTCAATGTCTTCCATGGATTTTTGACTTAAGCTCTTAATTTTGTTTCATTCACCTAAGTGGGTTTTATTAAAATTTATGCAATTCTTTAGAAATTAGTTGCTCACCTGATCAAATTGGTTGAAATATAAATTTAATGGGATGTAATTTGACTAAAGTATAATAAGGTGTGATTTATGTATAGACCAATACCTCAATTAGAGCATTGTTGGTGCAAAATAACACATGCATGTGATATGTGCTTCTGAATTAGAAGAATTTAATGGTCTAGAGCATCATTTTGCATGGTTTTAATTTGACCTAAAGTGATTTGAGAAAAGATAATAATCCCATGAAATGCATTTCCCCATTTAGGGATACATTAGCCTAATTCAGTACTTGTACATGAGAAACTCAAACCATTTAACATGTTTTAGTGATTTTGGCCTAATTTGTGCATTGTCATAAATTATTGCTTAAATTAACTATTTTAGCACAATGGTGATAGGAATTGGATGTCGATAGGGACTTGATCACAATATCCACCACACCATTCTAGTTACACTACTATTCCAATAAAATTGATTCTACAAAATGAAAAAACCTATGTTTCCTTAACAACCCATTGTTGACCATAAGCCTATATTGGTCACAATTTCCAAAACAAATCTCTTACAAACATAAAAATAATCAATATTATGTTCATATTATCAACATTAGATATAAATAACATAGTTATTGGAATTACTTTTAGTTCAACACCATTACTATAGTCTATAATCTCTCACCAAAATGGGGCATACTTACACTATTCACATTAATTCAGACACCCATATGTATAATGATTCAAATTCCCAAATATACAATGATTCAAATACCCAAATATATAGTGATTTAGATACCAATATATATAATGATTTAGATACCTAGATATACAGTGATTCAAATACTCAAATATACAGTGATTCAGATACATAGATATATAGTGATTCAAATATCTATATATACAATGATTCAAATACACAAATTGGTTTAAATTGACTCAAATTAGTTTATATTGACTCAGATATTTAGATACATAAATTTTATTAGATATTAAGACACATAGGTTGAATTGAATTTATAGGTTTCTATAGCGTTGTCAGATATTGGTTCACATTCTTAGATTTCACACAGGCTTTCAACACAGTTTTAGACTCAGATTATGATTATGGGGGCATGTACATGGGACACTATCCCTATATAAAAATAATTTTATAAAAATGGCACATAGTTATATTAATCAAGGGGAATGATGTAGAACACATCTTTGATCTCATAGGATTCCACTAGGTTATATAGATGGAATGACATTAATTATACCATTCTCTATGTGCAAATTATCATATTACACCCAGATTGTCACTAAGATGTCCCCAACATTTCAATAGGTTGTTCATAAATCCAAATATAATGGTTGATCCATAGTTTATCACCAAACCCAAATTATTAAGATCGAACAACTTTTTTAAACTCCAAATGTATTACTTCTTAGATTCAATTTAAACCCCATAGTGGGGGTAATCAGGGCTTATTTCTCCACATTTTTTAGATACCTCTCATGACTCAATTCACATATTAGGGTGGGGAAAAATAGGGTTTTTCTCCTCATAAATTTATTTCATCATTTAGATTCATTACAAGGGGAATCCACATTGTGGATCTCCTCTTCATAGATAACATTCTATCTCTTATCCCCTTTTCTAGCTAATAAGTGTGTTAAGCTTAGAACACATTCATCCTCCACATAGATTGACCACACAGGTAAGTGCAAGTACACATTTTATTTTTCCTTTTAATTTATCACTTATATTTCATTACATTACTAGAATAAAATAGGTACAAATGTACACACCCTAATTTGGTCAAGCAACCATAAGTATTATGTCTTATGTTGCTCTTTCACAGGAAGGTCTTAGTGATGAATGTGAGTCTTATTCAAATTATCACTTTGGGTCTTTTGATCTTCTTATGACCTATTTTTATTATTTCCTACATCCCTAGTGGTCCTATGTCATCCCTTACTAGACCTAGGCCACCTATCATTTTTACATATTCTCTATTTAGTTTTGTGATTCTAGGACATTAGTGGTCTAGGACACCAACATGGTGCACTAGTGTCCAGTTCAGTGCTAGTGTCCAACAGTCACTTTTTAAGCATTTTTTGGGTCCTAACCCATCCTTGATCCTTCTCTTATGTTTTTATCTTTATTTTTCATATTTTTAGACAATGAACAATGGTTTTACATTCAAATCAAAGTTCCTCCTATATAAAGAGCCTCACAAGGCATTTTACATCTAACACTTACTATTTTGGCACACAATTACATAAAATTAGTTAATAGTATAACTCAAAACACTACATATTACTCAAAAATCACACATGTACTTTTATGTTTACTCAAAAAATGGCCTAAATAAAAGTCATTCTAGCATACCCTACACATTGATTATGCACGTTCCCTAAGGGAAAACTGCATGCGATCTAAAACCACTATCATTGGTGTTAATGTAGGTAGTGATTAAGATATAGGGGTTCTAAATCATGTGTAATAACATCCCAAAACCCAATTTTCTCTCGCTTTTTCATTTTATTTCATTATTGTTTCATGTGTGTAGGTGTTCATTAGGTTTTATAGAAGATTCGGTAAAATAATGACATAGGCAGATAATTAAAAGTTTAAAAATCACGTAAAGGTCCTTAAAACCCTTCTTATAGAATCAATATAAGTATTATGTATATTC
Organism: Torreya grandis; assembly: GCA_037957365.1. NCBI lineage: Eukaryota > Viridiplantae > Streptophyta > Pinopsida > Cupressales > Taxaceae > Torreya > Torreya grandis. Next base: position 119,511 of record JARHVA010001619.1, on the reverse strand, counting down.
CACATATAATTAAATTAATTCTTAAACTTGGACACTAACCCTGCAATGCTACTATCCTCTCAACCATGTTATTACCCAAAGGCAATTTTTAACACTAATTCTAGAACAAAAGATTCTTGATAGATATTCAACCCTATTCTAACCCTCCTAACATCTAAAAACTCCTGATTCATTTTAGATAAGTCAATTTTACCACTATACTTACATTTTGGGTACATTAGTTTTATATATCTATTTGAAATATTTTTTTGAGTTTACCCCTATACCTAGCCCCTTTAACAACCTAGGATTTACATGACTAAGTCCTAAAAAGTCAAAACATATTGTCTTCTTGGAAATTTAAATATGTCATTGCATTCTTATACATTTTAATATGTCATTTATTTCCTTTTTGGACATTTTAATAAGTCATATCCATTTGATTTTGTGATATTTGAACATGTCCCTTGTTTGCGGTCTCCTTGCACCATTATCTTTTGACTTGATTTTGAGTGCTCTTGTGTGTGTGATTATTTTATTATTGATATTTTAATATTAATATCTATATGTTTCCATTAAATTTATCATGCATCATAGGCCTACATATGATCACATTGGTTTTATGCACTTCAATGATACATTTACCTAGACATGTTTCCTTCTATATGCTACATGGTTACATTCACATCTTTACAGTTGTATTAACCTTTTGAGGTGAGATAACTACCATTTACTATTTTTACCTCACCTAAAAGTGGGGAATATTATTTTGGGTATGTCATGTTGACATGGATTCCACATTTATCATAGTTTTTAGATTACATTAGGGGAATGATTTGGAAGCATGTTCTCCATAATCACATAGTATATGGTACCTACACTAGTTTATAGATTAAGTGAGGGCATGTCATGATGACATGTATTCCACACATTAATAGTTTTAGACTTATTAGGACATGATTTTGAATCATGATATCCACATTCATTTAGTATAGTACTTATAATTCACATATTGAGTGGGTGTATGCTTTGAAAACATGTTCTCCACATCTACTCAATTTTCAACATATCCAGTTTATAGTGGGGAAATGTTTTGGAAACATGTCATCCACATTGATACTTATATTAGTTTCATATTTTATCCATTTATAATTGGATCATGATTTGGAATCATGTCCTCCATAATTACACAATTTTTTGAATTAGCCAAAACACATAGTTATATGATTTTGATACACATTTGTGGTAGAATTTTATACATGGTACCATCTATAAATAGTTTCATCATGAGAAAAATTAAAGGTACATATGATATTCAACATATTCTTAATATTTAAAAATCCAAATCAAATTCATATTCCAAAACTATTTCCCATACTGATACCTAGTAGACTTTTATGAACTTTACCAAGCCAATCTACTTCAATAGTTGGTTCACACTTTGGCATGGTTTAGGTGATTAAATAATTTAATATTTAAATTTTTTTAATTTTTAATTGATAATATAAACTCACCAATTTATTATTATCATTGGGTTGCATAGTTAAGCTATTCTCAACTACTAGGTGGAAACTCACTTTTACTCCAAAATTGGGGGCATGACCTTCTAATATATTTCTCTCTCTCGATCATCTCATTAGATATATGAAATTCAATTATTTATGTATATTTTATCCCAATATAAATTTTAGAGATTTATAATGATACATATTTTTCAAAAATAACTTTCTAGGAGGCAAGTAATTTACATTGACACAAAAGTGTACTCCTAAACCTTGCTTTTTCAATTTCAATCAATTTCAAGTACTTTTAACCTAGATTATATGCATTGATTATACACTATAACATTATCTTGGTTTAAGGTTAGTCATTATTAAATCACTCAAATATATCTCCAAAAAAACATTCAAATTCAACTCATGTAAAGACAAGTTGTGTATACACACCCAGGTACTTATTCCTTTCCTTTAAACTAGCATTTTCATTATTAGATTAAAATGGGGAAAATGTAGATGATATTTTATGATTATGTAGCACCTAAATATTATACACTTTGAAAAATTATGACCCTAGTTACTCCTCTTATTTATACACATGCCTTACTTACATAAGCCTTGCATCTACTCTATCTTGTGCCCTTTATCCTATCTCTTAGTCTGACTAGCCTTATATTGATGACACAAACATACTATCTTACCCATAATGATTAAAAAGTACTTATATTATACCTATAAATTTTTTGATCCTATGCCTTCTCTCTTTATCCCTCGACACTAATGTATGGGTCAGACAATAACCTCAATGTTACTATCATGGCTTAACATAAGTGTCCAGTGCCCTAAAGTCATCTAATTTGCAAATGAAATGTATTAAAATAGTTGGCCTAAGTTCTTTAATGTGAGTTATATCTCAATAATATTGGTGTAAATACAATATAACCCTCATTCATTCCTCACCTAGAATTAAGACCAAAATAACACTCAAGAAGCACTCGACTTACCAAAAGCTTTCTTATTCTACCCTATTCTAATATTAGTCAAAGGAATAGCCTAGCTATAGGTTTAAATTACTAACAAAGTATTCAAAAGGTCATATTTTCTAAGTTATAATCTAGGTCACTATTTCACTTATTTTACACATTTCATAATTTACACATAATGAAACATATAGGGGGGACCTACATGAGTTTGAATCCCTCTTCTGGAGTATTGGTTATGTAGGTAGTGCCCTTTGATAGCGGGGTCATTGTATGTTATCTTGACACCATGTGACCACTAATCCATTTATACCCAAGGTCACATTAAAGATAAAAATATAGGGTTTTGCCTTTTTACTAGGAGTGATAGTACATAACCTAGATCTAAATATACTAGAGTGAAGGCAAAGTAAAACCTAGAAGCATCTAGGTGGTTGCATATTATTTTAGTACATATTCCATACAATATATAAGCATCTAAATCAAACACTAGTGTCGACGTAAGTGTTTCAAGAGTTAGAAGAACCAAATCTATAATTTTAAGAGTAATCCAGAACTATCTTATGTGATCATAAGAATTTAAAAATAGAGATGCAGTTAGAATGAGTGTTAGTTTCACAAAATAAATGAAATCAACACACTAACAAGATAACATATCTAAGATTAGATCTTAGGGGGAGCATAGTAAGCAAAATTCATATGAAATAAAAACTAAAATGCAAATAATGACAAATATCTTACCTTATTTAAGAGATCCAAGTGATTTATTCATGACTTGCTCAACTTGTGTTCAAAAGGTGTTTGACAATGGAGCTTGGTTATCTCCTTTTATCCTTATCATCATGGTTGGCTTTGATATGGATCATTCATTATGATTTTTCTATGGATTGGCTTATTATTTTTGTGTTATAACACTATTTCTTGCAATCTCAATCTAAAACATGCATTATAACTTTACTCTATCCAAGCTCCTATAATGAAGATGCAAATGCTTGTATTTATGGGTTTAGAAACTAACCCCAACCCAAGGTGAGTTAAGGTGTAGTTTAAACATAAAATGTGTTCAAACCTAACCTAAGTGAGTTAATTAACCATATTAGAGTTAAAAGGTGTTAAAACCTCATGATTTTTAATGAATAGATATGGGTGAGATATTTTTAGATATTTGCAAAGGCTTGACAACTCATAAAAAGTAATCATGAAAACCTAGGATATTCTTGATTTTTAAATTTCATTGTTTAAAATTTCATTAATTTCTCATGGATAATTTAAATAGTCATTTAATTAGGTTTATAATTTTAATTAATTTTTATTAGGATTTTTAGCATTTCCAAGATTTGATTTAATTTCATGTGTGCATTTGCCCCATTTAATAGGTCCATAGTCCAAATTGCATGTTGTGATGTCATAGAATGATTAGAGATGAATTCATGAGAGGTTTTTATTACTTACAGTAGGTTGCCCCAATTACGGATGTCTCGATGAGATTTTGAGCTTTGATTAATGTTGCACAATGAAATTTGGGATATTTAGTGATTTTTAGGCTTAATTTGCAAAGGTTGGTAAGAATCAATCTAAATTCTAGTATGAAGCCATCGGTGGCCAATTTTAGGTGTCTACAATTTTTCCTTGTTTGGGAAGATGTTTCAAGCTGTAAGCATAGTAATGTATTCTAAAATAATGAGAAAGGCCTGTATACCTAAAACAATATGATGATTGAATAAAAATCTCCAGATAATGTTTGGAAAGCCTATAATGATGCCCCTAGAGGGAGTGATCATCATATCTTTGATAGAAAATCCTTCAAAAAGAAGAAAGAAGAAGAATGAAAATTAACCCATGGGTGAGATTAATCCAATAAAGAAAATACTTACATGCATTGATTTTAAAAAGTAGTAATCTGGCCAAAGGTGGTTATAATCAATAATAAAGGTTAAGACACTTATTTTCCCATACAAAGTTACAATCAGTGGCAATGGCATATGCCCTAGTTAGGGATGATGAGTTGAAATAATGATTTGCCCAAAGATGATTATAATCATTAAGATGACCTAGATTGAAAAATGATTATTGATTATGACCCAATAGGAAATATTGGTAAGCATAACTCAAGGATATAACTTATTATATATATTAAAGATGATTAGGCACAAATGTAGATGTGATAGCGTAATGACTGAAGAAGTCACAAATAACTAATCATACAAGGATGTGCAAAGTGATGAAAGAGATGAATAAAATAATAAGAATTAATCAATGGAAATGATTTGGTTGTACCTACCAATGCAAAAATGTTCATCCTTATTAGCATTGATATAACTAGAATGGTTAATGGGTTGATTTGATCAAGGGTGGGGGGATTTTCCAAGGTTACCAAGGAGAAACTTCTATGGCTCTATTTCTTATAAAAATTCCCAGTCTGATTTTTATTTTAGCACGTGATGGTATGCCTCATGATAGAACACCATGGTAGCTTTGCTAAAATATGCATAAGGACTGACTCTCTATCCAATAAATAATTGAAAATAATGCACCAATGATAAAAACCACAATGATGATGTTGACATATGAATATGGATGGAATCAAAAATAATGTGCAAGGAATCACCCAATAAACACATACACTAAGTCAAGGAATAGTAATGAAAGCAAACAAATAGGCAAGTGAATAAACAAACAAACAACACATATAAATCAAACAAATAAGAAAGAAAACAAATAAACAATATATATATATATATATATATATATATATATATATATATATATATATATATATATATATATATATATATATATATATATATATATATATATACAAAGACTGAAAGTAAAAGTAAAAGAAAGCATCTTAACAATGGATTTTCCCCAGTAGGGAAGATTGAGGACGACTAACTAGGCTTAGATAGGGAATTACTAGATACTAAATGGTCCATTTCACAAAATAATGAGAGCATTGGCTTAGGTTGCCTATAAAATTGTGAGAGTGTATGGTAAAGGGGGAATGAGCTTACCTCAAAGTGAATCGAGCATGGCCTACATAGTCTCAAAATGATCTCAAGTCGTAGTAGCTCTACCAACACAAAAGTCAATGAGAAACTTGACCAGGTAACAATGAGTTATAAAATTAAGGTAAATGGCTAGGTAAATGAAAATAGTAATGGTAAGGTGTTATTCCTAATTTACCCATATGTGGTTATAATTAAGAAATAATGGCATAGGTTAGTGATACTAATTTTCTCATAGGTGGTTATAATTAGTAACACTAGGTGGACTACTGATTTGCCCATAGGTGGTTATAATTAATAGCACTAGTCAAATATGAATGAAAGATAACTTTATAGATCCACTGTCACACTACTTTCATAGACTATCATTTAAACATGAAATTATAAAAATACTAAAATTGGATTAGAATCCCCTCATAGAAAGTATAGGAAAAACCAAAGGAACCAATATCAAAATAGACTTGGGTAGGATGGTTAAAAACAAGCTTTGGTATAAATAAATATGACATGGTAAAATGGTATATGGCATGGCATTATTTAGGATGATGAGGACATGATAATTGGATGAAATAGTTAAAGGGTTGCCCCAAAGTGTTAATAGAAATGTCAAGGTATGAAATAACGATTATGGAATGGTAAATAAAATGGAAAGTAAAAATGACATGGTAAATATTTTTGTCTTAGGTATGGTAAATGAGTCTATTGTTTCTATTGATGTGGAGATGCACATTCTAATCAACATATGACATAACCAAAATAATAAATCATGTAAATTGATAACCCATACCTCTTTTGAATAGCTACTTTATCAATAACCTATTGTATATCTAGATACAAATGATGTTGTTGTGATCCTCATTGATCATTGATTATGTTTCCTTCAAATGTCAATACAAGCTATCTTTATAGCCTCTATAAAGGAAAATGTAGCCAAGAATGGTACATATGGATAAATAGTGCATGATAGGTTTGATTTGTTAGTTTAATGTTAGATGATAATGTAATTTATAATGATATGGTAATAAATGAAGAAGGGATTTTTAGGCACACACAATGTTTCTAATTATGTATTTTACATAACTTTGGTTGTGGTGGGGATGAATATTTTTTAATATGTTCTTGATAAGACCACTAATTTTTTATATTATTTGGGCCTAAGAGTAGCTAACATTTGATTATGCTATAGTTTGGAAGTTATACTAATTTGGTCTTTGATAATGTCTTCATCAAGTAGTGAAGGACTATTGTGCTCAATTATTGGTGCCTCAATGAGGTTTTCACTAATAAAGTTTTCTTGATTTTCCAATAACACCTTTGAAAAGGTTTCACTAAGAAACATTGAATTTTGAATTTTATTAAATTTTAGAACCTCTAAAAAGATTTAACTAGAAGATGCTAGGTTTAAACTTTGATTATCCCCTATCACCTCTAAAAAGGATTCACTAAGAAATTATTGTTCTTCTGCATGAATTTGGTCTTGGCCTCCCTAATGTTTTTCAGTTGATATGTCACCATGGATGCAGTTCAATAAGGTATGATTCTATCAGTCCCAATCAAAACTTATGGGAGGTGGAATTTGAATATAATGGCTATGTTGGTTGGTGGTAATGGTATGTGGAATGGTAATGGAATGGGGGGAGGTATCACAATCCTCATAGAATATACTAGGATATCTTGTGTTAAAGATAAAGTAATAATCCTCAAAAACCATAGTAGTATCACAAAATGTATTCAAACTGATCTAAAAGGCATGCATAACTAATGTTGTAACAACCACAAACATATTCTAATTTTGAATCTGATTCTAACTCAAGGGACTCTGAATCCAATGTTGATACTAATATTGATTCTACATTTAATGCTAAATATGGTGTCATTTTAAGAATAAAACTTGAATTTAGTTATAATTCTTCATCTGGTGTGGATGCCACTATAATGATGTTTTTTTGAATGTTTGGTATTGCATAAGTAACAAACTATGATGGCATGATGGGCTCTATAGATAATTTTTTTGTCAAAGTGAGACTCTTCAATGATAGGAAAAAGGTTAAGAGACAAATCCTCAGAGACTATCTTATAAGAGGGAAGATATTTAAAAATAGGCATATGGTCAAGGTAATGATTTTCCCAAAGGTAGTTATAATCATTAAGAAGTGACTCAATAAAGACTAGTTTGTTAGAGTGAGACTCCTTGACAATAGGTATAGGATCAAAAGGTGATTCATCATAAGTTGACTTATCACAATTGGTTGTTTCAAAAAAAAATCAATGCTTGGTTGGTTCTCTTGGAATTGGTTTAAAATTAATTTTAAAAAACCAATTTTAATTATATCTTGGTCCTCAAATGATTGGCTCATTTGGAGGTGTATTGATTGGCTCAATTTTTTTAGCTGGACAATTGGTAGGGTTTTTCTAAAGTGGGGAATGGTTGTCAATGGATGAATAATGATTGGTGGTTGGATAATGATAAGGCATTATAGAGCTTGGTTATTTACACAAGCCAAAGGATGAGGTCTAAGTATAAAAATGGTAGGGAATTTTGGAGCTTGGTTGCTCACACAAGCCAAAGGATAAGATCCTAGAATAAAAATGGTAGGGAATCATGGAGCTTAGTTCATCACACAAGACAAAGTATGAGGTCTTGAAATAGTAATGGTAGGGCATTGTAGAGTTTGATTGCTCACACAAGCCAAAGGATGAGGTCTTAGAATAGAAATGGTAGGGCTTCATGGAGCTTAATTGTTCACATAAGCCAAAAGATAAGGTCCTAAAATGGAAATGGTAGGACATCATGAAGCTTGATTTCTCACACAAGCTAAATGATGAGGTCTTAGAATATAAATTGTATTCCTTATATTTTATGGATATTGGTGGCTCGTGTAGTCTGAAGAAGATTTATCTGTATAGGTGGGGGAATGGATGGTCACCAAAGGGTGAGTATCATACATTAACCTACCAAAATAAGGTATTATTATATTCTACACTTAAGGATATTATATTTTTTCCCTAGATTGAGGATTATAAGGAGGATAGGAATCCATCTCACAAGCCACTTCTTTACCATAGGGGTCTTGAGAAAAGATAATTTATGTGATCATTCTATCATAACTTGGATTATACCTAACTCTACCATAAGTTTATTTATCCATATTCACATCTATAATGAAATATCTACAAAAGGTCTAGAGTTTTACAAACTCTAAAAAATAATTTCCAAAAGATAAAAGGTTCAAACTTGATCTAACTTGGGCTATGGAAATGGATCTATATCTCTAAAATGGTCTGTGCTAAAACTTGGTATAAAACAATCTAACATCATATGTATAACGTCAAATGTCTCACACATAAAAGGTTAAGTGGCTAAATAAAAACTAGCATACCAAAATCTAGGGACAAAGTGTTCTACATAGCTCTAATCTAGGAAAATGAAAAGGTTGGTAGGTATTTTTGCCAAACATGGCATCAAAATCTAGGATCACATAAGGCATATGCTAGGACTTTTAGCCAAATGTTATGTCAAAATTTAGACTTTAAACAAAGGTGAGATTTAAATATAACAAACTTGGAACACTTTGGCATATAATAGGCATACAAAATTCAAACATGAACTTGGTCAATTGGCATAAGGCATAAATCAAAAGGCATATGGAGAGATAGGCTATTTTCTCCCAAATAAAAGGCATAAACAATAATGACAACTAGGATCCTTTAAATAAACAAGATAGACAAAATCAAATGACATAACGCAACTAGGCGAAAATCTAAGCAATAATTTTCAAAGTTGGGTAATTAATTAACCTAAGTTTCACAACCCAAAATAGAAAGATCAATTTCTAAGCCCTAATTAGACAAGGCATAAATAGAAATCAATCAATGTTTGAATTTAAAATTGGCAAGGTTAATTAAAAAATCTACTTGGGAAACTAGGCATCTTCAAATAAATGTCAAGCAAGACAAAATAGAATGACATAATGACACAAGATAAATATTCAAAATACATACATGGTATTGGTTCTAAAAAATGGCATTTGGCACAAGGCAAACAAGTCTGTGAAAAAAAAATTGAGTAGCGTAATGGTGTTATCATGCTCTAAATATGTAACAATGGTTTGTTTCAAGACTAAAAAAATCACATAAGTTTGAAATGATTTGGGAAATTTAACATTATCCATTTCAATCAAGTGACACATACATAAATAAATTTTGGAAAATTTTTTAAGGCAAAGGTATGTAAAAAAATGGATAGCATAACACCTCCTCAAACAAAGGAGTAGTGTATAAATAAAACTTGATATGATGTGACATAATAAACAAATGGTTTCAAACTCAAAAATTCCAAACAATAAAAGGATGAAATGACATAACATCTAAATGTAACATCCTAGATCCTATAACTAACAAGGTTGGTCAAATGGGGTTAACTAAAACTATAATTTTCAAATGTCTAGATTGGTCCCAAGCATGGTTAATGCTATAGATACCACATGTCAATTGAGTTCATATCGGTTAACTTACTATGCAAGTGTCTATTCCTTTACATAGTGATTCCATCTATGTACTACTTAGTGGAATCCCCTGGTCAACCAGACTTGACTCAAGTTTTCATTAAAAAAGGAGAGGTTAGCCACTTAACCCCCTAGATCTCATAATATGCATACCCTAATTTATATACCCCATCATGGAGTGGGGTTGAAAAACTACTAGGAGATGAAGCCCCAGGTCAATGCTTCCCTAAATAACTCATGAAGAAGCTATGAACTCCCCTTCACAAGCTAAATTGCATGAAATAAATGACTAAGTGGAAAGACTTTAGAGGTTATTTTTAGATCACCCAAACCATACAATTTTTGGGGAGAACCTAGACAATATTATTTCTATACCTTGGACTAGGTACAAATTGTAAGTAAAAAGGCACTTTTGGTCACCCAAGTTCCCTATAGGGGATGGGGGGAGAGCATACACACACTCTTCATTTTGTAAAAACAAACAAGTTCAAACAAACATGGCATAAAAGGAATGTTTTCCAAAGCACAAACTAAGTGATTTAAATTTCATTTAAGGCACCAAAAATGAAATGTGTTTTAAAGTTTTTTGGACCCTTTGGCATTGGTTTAAACTTTCAAAAACTTTAAAAAACATCTAAGGCATAAAAAATAAACTATGTTCTTTTTAAACACCAAAATACGAAGTGATAAAAATTAAAACACATTCAAATTTGATCTTTCTTCACTTTTATGCACTAAATGAAATGTTTTGATAACATTCTTTAGCCCCTTGTCTTATTTTCAAAACTTATAAGAACTTTGACAACACAAGCTAAGTAAAACACCCATGTTCATTTCAATCAATTAAAACCAAATGTTCAAGATTTAGCTAGATTCATTTTAAACACCCAAAATGAAATATTTCATCAGTCTAAACTTTCAAATTCATATTTTATTCTTGTCTTGGACTTGGAAGGGTTAGAGAGTTTTCTCCTACTTTGAAGCATTTTCAATGATGAGAAAACTAGTTTTCAAAACATAGCTATTAGGTTTCCTATTTTAAAAACACAAATATTGATATCGATCACCTGTGACCAATGCTAGTTACCCATGACCAATGCTAATTACCAAAGAACTAATGCTGGTTGATAATAACCAATATTGGTCGATAAGGACCAAGATCACTTTCCTGTGAACTCAAATTCAAAACAAACATGATGTAAAAATGCTAGTTAGATCACAATTAGATAAAAACTCCTCAAAACCTATAATTAGATGATTAGATAGAGAGTATAAAGGTTAATGAAAACAATAAATAACTAGTAGAAGTTGTGTGAAGATTCAAAATGCAAGTTTTTAAACCATGCTTACCCTTACACCCTGACCAATGATGGTCACCCAAAACCAAGATCAGTTAGGTAAAATTGATGATGGTTAGGCAGAACTAATATCGGTTATGCTTTATCAATGTTGGTTTCTTTATAAATTATATTTAGTAAAAAAACAAAAATACAAAAAAAACAAAGCTAAAACTATAATTTTGAAGATATTCAAGCTTTCATTTAAAGATTTATGAGTTACATCTTGGTCTCCTTGGTACATGGGGTGCTTAAAGTCCCACCAGGTGTGCCATTTATGATTAGAGGAATTTGATAATAGAGAGGAGGTTAGAACAAGTGTTAGTTTCACAAAAAAATGAAATCAACACACTAACAAGTTAACATCTCTAATCTTAGATATTAGGGGATCATAGTGAATAAAATACATATGAAATTAAAACTAAAATTCATAGAATGATAAATCCCTGACCTTCCTTGAGAGCTCCAAGTGATTTATTCATGGCTTGCTTGGCTTGTGCTCAAAGAGTATTTGGCAATGGAGCTTGGCTATCTCCTTCTCTCCTTGGCACCATGGTTGGATTTGATATGAACTATTTATTGTGATGAATTGATGGCTTGGCTTAAAATTTTGTCATTATAACACTATTGCTTTCAATCTTGCTATAAAAACTACATTATAACTTTACTCTATCCAAAATCCCATAATGAAGAAGCAAATGCTTGTATTTATAGGTTTAGAAACTAACCCCAACCCAAGGTCAGTTAAGGTGTAGTTTAAGCATGGAATGGGTTAAAATCTAACTTAAGTAAGTTAATTAACCCCAATAGATTTAAAAGGTGTCAAAACATAATTATTTACAATAAATAGGCATGGGTGAGATATTTTTAGATATTTTCAAAGGATTGACAACTCATAAAAGGTAATCATGAAAACCTATGATATCTTTTATTTTTGAATTTCCTTTTTAAGAATTTCATTAATTGATCATGGATAATTCAAATAGGAATTTAATTAGGTTTAGAAATTTAATTACTTATTATTTATATTTTTATCATTTCTAAGATTTTATCTAATTTCATGTGTGCATTTACCCCATTTAATAGGTCCATAGGCCAAATTACATGTTGTGATACCGTAGAATGATTAGAGATGAATTTGTGAGAGGTTTTTATTACTTATGGTAGGTTACCCCAATTAGGTATGTATGTAATTTTACACAATAAAATTTGGGATGTTTAGTGATTCTTAAGCTTAATTTACAAAGGTTGGTAAGAATTAGTTTAAAGTATAGTATGAATCCATTAGTGGCCAATTCTAGATGTCTACATATTCTTGCCTACTTCTTGCTTGTATCAAATCCAAAATTATGTTAGCATCAGAAATAACTAAATATATTTAGTTATTTTATATCATTTGTATATCTAACATAGATATAATTTCCACTAATATCCCATCTCAACAGAATAAATTCAACATATGGTACATCTAAGTTTAACATATTAATTAGTTGTTGTAGATCTAATATTCACCCTTGTGCCCTATAATTTATATATCCTTAACCCTTTTACCTAAGTAGGATAGTATATTTTCCAAAATAGGGTTAAATAATACCATAGATAAACATATATCGTCATTTATCTTTATTATTTGGTTATTACAATGTTAACCATGTTATGATATCATAAATATATTTCTAGATATGTTTTAAGTATGGCACATGAGCTATCACATGGAAATTTCTAAAAATCTATGTGGCTAAGAATATTGTTGCAAGAAATCAATATAAGTTTTTCTCAAAATACAATTCTTATTTTTAGAGTAAAATTTGTATAACCTTGGAAAAAAAATCTAGTTCAACACCCAAGATCAAAGCATATTGAAATTAATGTGCATTTTATCTGAAAAAAGCCCTCAATGTTGATATTGATGTAATTTTTTTTCCAGCATATGATTAAGTGTCAAGTATCTTCAAAAAACCATGATGTACTACAAAGTTTTGCAAGTTTAGAATAATTATAGGCCTCTCAAAATTACCATTGAGGAGGAGTGTGCATGACAATTTCACCTCCTAATAGCCATTTGTTCCTTTCCATCTCTATATTTCTTCTTTATTATAAAAACATTGTAAAAAGTCACCCTATGTGTTTTTTGTTTAAAATTCACCCTATGTGTTTTTTTTAAAAAATTCACCCTATGTAAGTTTACAATGTACTTGGTAATCAAGAATGTTTTATAATGGAGGTCTTTATGTTATTAAAGGTTCCAAATACTTGTAAGCTTATCCATGAAAAACTGTGGGAGGTAGTCTCACTATCATGCTAGGCTAAACCACCCTATGTGGTGTATGGATTCTAATTTATTTTGTATAAAAATTTATATTGACATGATGAAGGTATTTAAAATCCTTCAAATGTTACATTATAGCTTAAACTCACTATGGATGGTTTATGGATGGCAATTGCCTTTGTATAAAAATGTGATTATGACATATGTCCTCACTAAACATTAAGGGGGAGTGTTGGAAAAATATTTTTGGGATTCCTTTATGGTGCAAATTATCCCATTTAATAAATATTAAATAATATTTTTATTATTTAATATAATAAAGTAATCAAAATTTCTTGTGTGCATATAAAACTTATGTTTTATATTTGATTAGGTGAAAAGTGAATCGGTTGGTTACAACCATTCAATCACCTTATAAAGAAATTTTACCATAGTAATAAAATCATGGGATTATGAATTATTGTGAATGGTCGTGCATTTAAGTATTTTATGAATATTTTTTCAAAGAGAAGAAGTGAGTTCAAAATGATTTACTGGGTCTGTAAATGTTTCTCAAATAATAAAATAACTTTGTGTTTTTTTTATCTTATTGAATTTTTCCCATATAAAACTATGTAATGTGTCATTTATTTATTTATTACATTATTTGAGTAATATTCCAAGTTCTATAATTATTAATTAATTTATTAACATGTCATTCATATTAAACAATATTGATTCCTTTCCCTAGGTGCATGGCCCTTACAAGAACTATCCACTACTTATTATTAAGTTGCCTTCAAGAAATAGGATGTGGATTAAAGTTAGAATTTTCTTGATAATTCTATCTTGTGCTATTTTTATGAATTATAATTTCTTTGCATCAAAACTTGTCTAACCAAATATTACCTAAGGTATGATAAATGAATCCAAAGTTGTCTCAAACCAATAGTCTATCATGCATGTCCATGGTTCATCTATCTCTTATAGTTTTTGTAATTTATCTATCGTTTAGTTAATTGGTTTATTAATTCATACTCTAGATCCTTATATTTTTATAACCTTAATATTTAGGGCCACAATAAGTTTGAAAACATTACATAAAATTCTTCATCCTATGGTTTGTAAAAAATTTCTTCCACTTGAGAAACTTTAGTTTCCATTATTTTTGCTTCTTTTTGAATGAATTATTTTATTATTGTATCCCACCAATGTTCTATTTTCCTTATTGATGGTTTATTTAACTCCAATAGGTAATTTTATCTGTTCATTAGTTTATCTGAAACCTGAGCTCAAACACCATATTTTGACATACACCCATACAAAATAATATAGACCATAAGACAACATAAATAATAAGTTAAATATATTTATGATCCATTTCCTAAACACAAGAAAAAAAATACTAAGGATATTTAAAAAGTAAACTATACATAGAAAATGCATCCTCCACCTATGATGTATGGTCACCCAATAGATGAAATTATTGATACACTTATTGATACTTCACCATAACATTCTATGATCATATTTGATGAAAAAATATTTTTGATTATGATTTAGATTTTAATGCACCTTTCATACAAGTCTATATCAATGAACAACCCATACACAGTGTCATGATCGACAATAGGTCAAGTGAAAACATTTACATGATTAGTCTTATTCACTCTATAGGTACACATAACAAGATTTATAAGATACATCAAGAAACGTTAAGGTATTATTTGGAAAAAAATAGAATACCCTTAGACACATGGTACTACCTCTTTAGGTGGGCTCTCATATATTAGCCACACCATTCTTATTTCTAAAAATAACATAGTCTTCAACATATTGTTAGGACATTTTTGGATGTAAAAACATCATGAAATATCATCTATAATGAAACAATGCCTAAAGTACATACACTAAAACAAGGTAGCCATAGTTACAGGGGTATGGTATGAGTACATTCTATAGTCATTGGTATATCCTCCTCTAACCCCACTACCATGGTAGTTCATTGGTATACCTATTCAAGATAATTATACATAAATGATTGGTACACCTATTTAGTATCATTATATAGAGTTGGTTAATACACCCACACATGATCAAAATATAGACCCAAATGTTACACATATGCAATATATTTTCATATACCTAGTTCAAAGGAAAGTAGTTAGACCTACTAGATAACCATATATTCAATGTTGATCACATTAGAGAGTTAGTTAGGGCCCATAAAGTCCATCATCTAATAAAACACATATGTATT
The DNA here is from genome assembly GCA_037957365.1 of Torreya grandis. Taxonomy (NCBI): domain Eukaryota; kingdom Viridiplantae; phylum Streptophyta; class Pinopsida; order Cupressales; family Taxaceae; genus Torreya; species Torreya grandis. The sequence continues at coordinate 103,698 of JARHVA010001619.1, read as the reverse complement.
TAACACTATGGATAGTTTAATGTGTTCCATAGTGAACACAAATAATAAGACATTTTATTACTATACAGTGGACCCAACAAAGTCCTTGACCATCTAGAGCTACTCACTTGTATTGAATGAAATATAGAAATGAAAATTAAACTAAGAAATCTTAATCTAAACTAACTCAAACTAAGATAGATCTACAAACAAAAGAAACAACACTAACTTGTACCTTAGTACCAAAAATCTTATTCCATTATGATGTGAATTTTATTATCTCTCTTTGAATTGTGGTTACTCACTCTTCCAATTCAAGGTAAAATGGGTAGTGTTTTGATGCCAACAATGATATTTGGTGGATTTTATTAATTTTGGATTCACTTATTAATTTTATAGCACTTTGTTAGCATAAGTAAGGATAATGAGAGTGATGGTTTTCATGCCTATTTATAGGTTTTTGGAGGAAAGATCAAATGGTGGAGGATTATTTGGATATTTCAAATAATCTAAATAATCTACAGTGGATAATGAGCCTTCATACATGAAGATGATGAGAATTTAAAATGGTTGAGAGAAATAGGGAGATGGTTAGTTGAGTCACCAAGAATGGGTCAAATTATTTGAAAAGTCAAGGGATGACTCAAGGGTAGTTAAGGTAGTTGTGGTATTGGTTGGGGTGAGTCAACAAGTGAGGGAGATAAAGGTGGAGGATGTTGAGTGAGGTGAAAAATCTGAAATTAATAATTAAATTTGGATTAAAAGTGTGCATAATTGATGAAATTAATTTTTTCATTTATTTAAATAATGAGGGAAATATCATGAATTATAATTCAAATTTATGAAGAAGAATTAGTAGGCTTTAGGTGAATTTTGACACCAAATATAATTTAGGTGTATACATTTTCTCCTATTTGAAATGGCATTATGAAGTAGTACCATTTATAAGAGTAGTAGAAGAAGTAGAGCATTGATGATTAAGAATAAAAAGTTTCCCCAAATTAATGAGAATGAATGTGATAATGCCTCCTTAAGGGATTGTGTGATAAAATGGGCAAATGCTTGAAATGAATGAAAGAATAAAATGATGAAGAGCTTTAGACCGTCAATAAATCATAGTACTAGAATCAATGTCAAAATTTCAAGATGAAGGTATGTGTAAATAAGTTTTCCATAGTTGTGAACACTAGAGAAATGATAAAAAAAAGAATATTCACCACTCAAAGATTGAACACTTAGTTTATGCTCATGATGCATGGGTCACATGAGTAGATGTGGGAACTGCATATCCCAATGATGGTAAGCTATAGATCTAAAAATGAAAAATATAATTTTTATAATTGTAGTGAAAAATTTATGAAAGTGATAATTGGAAGTAATTGATATAGATTAAGAATTCTTCAATTTAGGTTGTCCTAAAATTTAAAGAAAAATGGATGAAAAATGAATGAAATTGAAGGGATGGGGGGGAATATTTGAATTGGGAGGGAGAGAATATAAATAGTTTGATGGGTATGAAGTAATTCATTTGAGAATTTTTATTTTTAGAGTTATTTTATATTGGATCTTGATTAATAATATTTTATTTGGGGCTTTAAAGGAAAATGGATCATATTCCACATCACCAGCACTATGGAGAGTGCATGAGGAGACACTAGAGACCTGAGAGGAGTGGGAATCTAGTAAGTTTAATGTCATTCCTTTTTTTTTAATAGCATTGATTAGGGTTTAAATTTATATTTAATTAATTCATAATTTATACATTTGTAAATTTGGAAATGAAATTTATGGATTCATTGGTGTAAATTGTGAAATCATCAAACTAGATATTGAAATTGCAAGTCAAGATTGTAAAATTATTAGGGAGAAAATGAATTAGGGATTGGTGAATTCACAATTTTTAGTTGTGAAATCATGAAAATGAGTTGTGAATTCATCAAACAGATTAGAGAAATCATCCATAAAGGGATTAGGTTAGGTCAATTATGAAATTATAAGACATAACAATGAAATTAAACATATTGATAGGGAAAATGCTAAAATGAATAGCAAAAAATTAAAAATGTGAAACAAAAGATGTTTAGTGTTAATTTCATTAAATATATTTTGAAAATTCTAAATTAAGCAGCAAAAATACTAGGGTTAGAGGAAAAAGGGTAAATTAGCAAATGAATATATAGTCATGAAGCATAGAATATACTGAAAATAATATAAAGGAAGATTTTTGATGTTTTTAATTAGATATAAATGGTTTTTTATGTTAATAGGTAGGATTAATGTTATGTTAATGTGATATGGTTATAGGAGGTATTATCAGTACTAGTGACATAGGAGTGGAGATTGAGGGTGTTAGAGCAAATAACATGATTTACTAAGTATGAGTTCATAGTGTTCAAGGCAATAAGGTTATCATATATCAAATAGATGCCAGAGTTTTGATTAGATATGGATTTGTTGATTTCACTAGATAAGAGATGGAAAATGAGACCAACACACTTCACCTATCGATAGGTGAGAACCATTACATTGAAGTATGTGTATCAAATTTTGGGGATCCGAAGATGAAGGAGATGGGAATACTAGGATTAGGGTCCACATGAGGACTAATTTATATAATATTTTTTGGGATGGATTGATTCCATTGGTTAGGGGAGGAGTAGATATAGACTCATATATGTGGCTATGTATAAATTATTTATTAATGGAATCATATTACCTAACAAGAGTGGGAGGTTATGTTTGATTAGATTACTAGATGTTATTGGGGATATGATGGAGATGGGGGAGATATTTACATGGGGAACATGAATAATCACACACTTGAATAGGTATTTTCATCAATTTTTATACACATATGGGAAGACAATTAGTCCTTCCACATTATTATAGGTATAGTGTAGGGATCACATTATAGTTGAGAGATTGATAGGGCATATGAGCACATGTTTGAAGGATGAGTATATAGATTATGGATGGTACATAATTATAGGCATGCAGATGCCACATTTGGGAGACTTATATTTTTACAGTAGAGTGATATATAAGATAAGTGATGACTAGATCACCTTAAGACCATACATAAAGATAGTCTTTCATTGGACACATGATGATTTATAAATGGACTATATGATGAGTCAATGCTATAATATTGGTATTCATGACTATATAATTGAGAGATATCACCTTTATAGGGTGATGAGGTAGTTTGGTGTTAGAAAACATATCCCAATAGGTCCTCATGTATTTTTTCAAGTAGTCAGAGAGAGAGAACATAGTGGGGGATGACTATTAATCCCATTATTGTATACCACATCTAAACACATTTATAGATAGTTATATGGATGGATAAGTGAGATGTCATTAATGTTGGGGTAGTGGATAGTTATGTAGATTAATGGTTCATATAATGGTCAATGAGACTAATAGTTCCTTACATGTCATCATTCACCTAGAGATAATGATTAGTTGCTAGTCTAAGCAGACATCCATGGGGCACAAGACTAGGAGTGCAATTAAAGGTCAAAGGGGAGGAAGATGGGGATGAGGTAGAGGACAAAATATAAAGGAGATCCATCTTCATTATGTGGAGATTAGAGAGGTGGAGTATGCATAAATACTATGAGAGGAAGGACTTGATATTTGAGGAGATACAAATATGAGAGTTGAGATAGATTAACTAGGTGGAGGGGAGACTCACTTATTTTATATTGATAGTGATGAAGAGGGAAATGGTGAGGATATAATGATGAGACTAGTTCAAGATACCTATGTTGATAGAGAAAATAGGGTAGGTCCATTACATATAAGGATATCATAGGATATCAGACCTTGATTGATATATTACACAAGGATATCTAAGCCTAAGATAATGAGATTATAAGATTACACAGAGATGTGGATAAACTACAGGGGAGGTTGATAGTAGAAGGGGTTAGCTAACACTAAGAGTAGATAATATCAAATATCTATAGGGTGAGGTAGATAGGTTAAAGTTATAGGTTGAGAGGATAGAGAGGGATGGGATGGTTGAAAAAATTGGAGTAGCTACATAGGAGGTAGAAATGCATATGAAAGATTATATATCTTTGACATAGTGGTATAGATAGGAGAAAAACACTGCATAGACAAAGCTGGCAGAGGCTAGGGTTTCGTTAGTAGGGCAAGGACAACTAGTTACATTAGACAAATTTATGAGGGATATGGAGAGGTGATGTACTATAAGAGATTATATGAGAAGGCTATTCTACATACATAATGAGCACCATCATATAAAGAATACTCGACTAGGTAGTCAATGTCAAAGAGATTGGTACAATCGATAGAGTCTAAGAGATCAGTGGGATAGGTATCACATCACATCATGGGTCCTTCATGAAATACAACATGGAATTATGAGTTGAGTCCCACGTCAGATGCTCTATCTGAGGAGTAGGGGGAGACTTGACATAGTATTGATCATGATGTATTGATGTACATATAATTTTGAGATGTATCATTTGTATAAACGTACTAAATTATAATTATACATATATGTATATATACATACATATATATATACATATATATACATACATATATATATATATATATACATATGTATATATATGTATGTATATACATATATATACATATATACATATATATATGTATATATATATATACATATACATATACATATATATATGTATATGTGTGTGTGTGTGTGTGTGTGTGTGTGTGTGTGTGTGTGTGTGTGTGTGAATGATTCATTTGGGTTATGATAATTTTTACTATTTGGAATGTGATGGATATTATGGAGTGTGTATGGACTTTACTATTATTTTTTACTTTATACATGGGTTATGGATAGATGGATATACATAATACTATTATAGTTCCTACTTTTTGATTCACAAAATCACATGTTAATTCTTTTCAGCATTTGATTATGGTATATGAAATTTATGATTTATCATGGATGCATGGATAATGTATTAGATAGCTGACTTGTATTTAATTCTACTTTGTATTGGATTTCCATCATGAATAAGTATTGATCCACCTGGTTTTTAATGTAGTGTAAAATAAAATATCACCAATGATATAAATAATCATGATGAATGTTTATGTTTTGGCATATGGGCTGAAAAAGAATAATTTGTGTAAAAAAAAGTGTGTTATGATATAGAAAAATCATAACCACACTATAATGTAGTACACAAATTAATCTTGATATACACACAAATAAGTAACATACAAAATATTTAAAATAAGAGATGAAGTCACAATTACAAAATGATTTTGTGAATAACACTCTTTAAAATGAACACAAATGATATATAAATAACAATGAAGATAAATAAAAGTAAATGATTTAAAGACAAATAAAGTAAAACAAAAGAACACACATTAAATTTAAAAGAAATAATATTTAAACAAAGGATGAATAGAAGGAAAAATAATAAGATTTAAATAAGATAATTAGGAGTGATTAAGATAGAAATATTTGATAAGAAACAATGGTTAAGAAAAAATAACCAATCAATGGTTTAAGAATTGAGAAAAAGATAATAACCAATCAATGGTTAAGGCAAGAAAAGATAATAACCAAATTAATGGTTAAGGATAAAAAGGAAATAACCAAATTAATGGTTAAGGATAAAAAGAAAATAACCAAATTAATGGTTAAGGTAAAAGATGAAAAAGAGGACAAAAAAACATAGATGAAAACAACAAACAAGTAATCAACACTTAAAAGACACAACAAAAAAAACTTGACCTCATAAGTGAGGGTTAATACAATTGGTAGCCAAGAGCCAAGATAATATCTAAAAAATAAATGAAGAAGTAGAAAGAAGAACACATGAATTGAAGACAATTCCATTCTTGGGGAAATGGATGATGGGGAAGGTAGTGGTTGAGCTGACCCTAGAGACCCCATGTATCTAAGTACTACCTATATAATCTAAAGTAGATAGAGTCCATGTGAGGATATTAGGCTAGGTGTAGCTCTCCTAATATGAGAAGTGATGAGAAAATAGGTGATTGATGAAGCATTTAGTGTTAGATGAATAGACGTGTGATTATCCATCCCAAGAAATATGAGTGAGCAAGTTTAAAAGCTAGATAAGATGGTAGATATGTTTAACGGTAAGTGTTTACATGTAGTTGTGGATGTTTTGGTTTAAGATGGTGATATATAATATTTTATTCTATCATGGTCAAGGATTCAAGTACACAATATAAGGATCTAACCTTAAGATAAAATGTGATAGGATGAGTGACAAAACAAGTGATAAAGGACAATGGATGACTATAATAGGATGCCACTAAGTAACCAGGGTGAATATAGATAATGGATAATACATTACACTATAAACTTAGTTTTCACCATGGTACATGACCAAAGCACCAACATATTATTTTTCACTATTAGATGAACTATTTTTTTGCTTTTTCTCATTTTCATTTTTTTCCTTTTTTTGGGTTTTGATTTTTTTCTATTTTTTGACACCTAGGATATTAACAACAACATATAGAAAAAGTTAGGCATAAAATATCTTAAGGTGCATGATGTTCAATGGTTCATCAATATCCTCTCCATATTCTATGGCTAATTTATAATCTCCTGATACATATTTAGCAATAACGATATATGGGTCCAACCAAATGGGCTTAAAATTTCCTTTCTTCTCTTTTTCAGCATTTGTATTACATTGGTTTTGATTAAGAACAAGATCTACAACTTCAAACTCCCTAGATTTTATCTACTTATTATAACTATGATAGAGGTGATTGTGTTATACTTGTAAATGGTTTAAGGAATTAATTCATTTCTCATCTAGAAGGTTGAGTTCACTAAGGCATGAAACATGATAAGATTTTTCATCAAAGATTTATAGTAGGGATTTTTGTAAAGATAAAATCTCAACTTCTATTGGTAGAATAGAATCACTTCCATATACAAGGGAATAAGGAGTTTCCCCTGTGGGTGTATGGATTCTAGTGTGATATGCCCAAAGGGAAGGATAAATCTATGTATGCCAATCACAACCAACTTCATTAATAACTTATTCAAGTATGAATATAATGATTTTATTGGTTGCCTTGACTTGGCCATTACCTTGCAGGTAGTAGGGAGTGGACCACTTGTGTTTTATTTGATAGGTTTTACAAAGAGATTTGACTTCCTTATTTTTGAATGATTTTCTGTTATTAGATGTAATAGTGAAAGGGATACCAAAGTGATAGACAATGTGATTTCAGATGAGATTTGAAATTTTATTTCTAGTTACATAAGTAAGGGGGATTACCTCAACCCACTTGGTAAAGTACTCAATTTCCATAATAATGTCTTTATGACCATATGAATACTTAGCATTGATTTTTATAGTGAGGTCTAACCCCCATGTGGACAATATCCAAGGTGTGGTAATAGGCTACAAAGCTTGTGAAGGGATATGCATAAGGTCACCATGTTTTTGACAAGGTATACATTTATTAACATAAGCACATGAATCAAATTCCATGGTAGGACAATAATAACCTACATGTAATTTTTTTTGGCTAGGATAATGCCACTTGAATGTGCACCATAGCTTCCCTCATGGACTTCCTATTGATAATTTATCACCCAAGCCAAATATCAACCCCTATAGTTCAAAACTTCACTTGTCATGTTCCCTAACCTTGGATTTTGGCCATATTATGCTTTATAAGGTCCTCAAAATGGTATTTTCAAGCCTTGGTTAGTATTGTTTAAGGTTATTTTGATAAAATTAAGGTAAATGCCATTTTTGGACCTCATGTTATTTAGTCACCTTATGGCATAATCAAGTGGGTTTAAGAGTGTAAAGAGGTATAGGGGTTCATGTTGAGACATGTCATGTGGTGTCCAAGTCATATCAAACCTCCTATAGTCCATACAACTCCTAGAGAGGTGGAAAATCATATTTATAACATTAAAGTCCACTCTCAAGGTGTTTTACTAATCTATTTTATCACATCTAAAGAAGGTTTTGTAAGAAAATGATAAGTTTATGGTAGAAGGAAGAGATGAACACATTAATACATATCCATATAGGTGTGAAGAAACTTCAAGGGCACTTAACATATCATCTCCATCAATTTTCAAGCATATTGGATAGTCTTCATAATAAAAAGAGAAGGTTTTTAGGTAGTCCATGTATACTCATAATATTTTTAATATTTTTATCAAATATTGATGCTTTACATCTTGTAAGAACCCATCAAGACTCAATCTCTCTAAGTGCATGCCTTGAAGGGTATACCAGGAAAGGGGTGGGCTGACCCTTGGTACTTCACAGGATTTTTGTCTCTTATTACCACATTATTACCAAGCCAACTAGCTCTTAAAACTATTCCCTAAGTTATTACTCCTCCTCTACACACTCCTCTAGTATTTTTCCTATTTCAATCCTTATTTTCCTCACCTTGATCCCCTTTAGCTAGTTGACTGTATTAGGTTGACTAGGTCGACCTTATATAGTTTTTAGCCTTTGATTACTTTATAAGTTTGACTAGCTCAACCTTATAATTTTTAGGGTATTTTTCACTTAGATTTTTGTTAGCCCTTCGACTGACCTAGCTTAGGACCTAGTGATTTATCTCCCAAAAACATACAGGGTCGATTGGGTTGACCTCTTTTAGTTGACATATTTAAAAGGATTTAGGGTGAGATCCCCCTATAAATACAAGATCATTTCATCATTATTTCAATATTCAATCAAGAATTATTATTCTCTCATGCTTCTTTATAATCTTCTCTTCCACCATTCTACTTGAGGAGTCTTAACTTAGGGTTTCTACTTGGAGAATCTAGTCTTGTGGATAAGTCTTGGATGCTTCGGCATTTTTTAGTTATTTTTATAAACCACAACAAACTCTTGTGAATCCCCTTTGGCCAAGGAAAAGATTGAGTCTTGATGGGTTCACATTCAGGTAAGTATATTCTAACTTTATTCTCCTCTCTTTAGTAGATAGAAGTAGCATAAGTATTGGATCAAATAATATTACTATTCATATTCCATGTATTAGGGTCTTACTCATACTTAGGTTGATTTAGATTATCCTACACATGTTTTGATTGCTTTATTAACCCCTCATATTATGCCACAAGCTTTGGTATGCACTAGATTAGATTTACTTTCTTGTTTATTAGAATAGTGAATATTAAACCTACGACTCTTTTAGGGTTGTTGCATGATTGTGTTAGATTGTAGGATTTGGAACCCCTTTTAGCATGGTGTATTGTGACAAATGATAGCCTAATCAGGTTTAGTGAATCCCCATATTGGTCATGCCCTCATTTAATAAATGCATTCCCAATCAAAAATGTACGTATGCTCTATCTTCTCTGAGCTAGGATTGATTTATAAACACGATGCATTTCTAATTGCATACATTCTAGTAAAACCGATGTGAATCCTATCCCATCACTAGTTAGATTATCTTCATGTTTCCACTTTATTATTAGCATTATCTTCACCTTCATAATACATTATAGTGAATCCAATGTGAACTAACCCTTGTAGGATTTGTTTAACTTATTTCATTTCTTTCATTTTCTCATCATTATTTTTATCATATATTTGCCATACTAGATTAACTTATTTCATTTCTTTCATTTTCTCATTGTTATTTTTATCATATATTTGCCATATTAGATTGACTCTATCAACCTAGTGTCTAACTTCTATGTACAAGATTTTAGGTACAAGTCATCCTAGTCGACCTAGTAGTTTTTTTTAGTTTTTTAGACATCTACTCTAGACTACTAGGTCAACCTAGTTGACCTTGTATATTTTTAGGCACTTGACAACAAGTTTCTATAAATCTTGATCGACCTAGTTGACCCAGTTAGAAGAATTTGCAAGCATATATCAAGGTTATTGAATAATAATATTCATTCTCTACATCTTTAATCCACCAAGGTTCCTTTCTATCTCTCTATTTCTTTCTTTATCATATTTTTTTTATAATTTATAGTCTTTAAAACTACCCTTGCACAATCAACTAGATCGACCCTATTGACCCACTTCTATATTATGTCTGATATCTAGATAATGAGGTCAACTCTATTGACCCTATTCATTTTTAGATCTTGCTTCCATAGTATAAGTTTGACCTTGTCGACCCTTTTTTTTATTTTTTGCATACATTATTGACTATATCAACACTATACCTTGTTTCAAGGTTGGAATTAAACTTATATGCAAGTAATTAATTCACACTTTATTTTCTTGTTGCTTGCATGCTTAGGATAGATCACATAGCTTAATTAGGTGGTTTTTAATTAATCTTTTAGTTTTACTATTTTCTATTTTATGCACACATGACCAAATCACAAAATTTAAACAAGCATTTTAACATTTATCTATTTAAATCCAACCTACTTAAATTTCATCGCCAAGTGGGACGCTGACTTAATACTCTGGTCAAGTATAAAGCATGGTTAATGGTATATTATAGTTAAGCACCTGACACCCTTATCACTGTGATGTGTGAAGTAAGGGGGTAGGCCCCAATACTAAGCTTGTATCATTACCACTACATCTCCTTCAGCCCAAACTACCTAAAACCATCTTTAGATTGTCATTCTAGTTCCTTGCTTACAACTTGTTATCACTAAATCTTGCACCCTAGAAGAGGGTGCTCAGTCCTCTTCTAGATTTAGTCATCATGGGAACACTTTTAGGTATGTGGGTGTACCTATAGTGGAAGTGAGCCTCTAGATTTTAAGGGCTAGCTCCCTGAATGTATCTTGAAGTGCTTTCACCTATGTTAATGTTTGTTTATGGGAAAAGAGTTAGAATTTGCATAAAATAAACCTAATCTAAGGGGGTAATACACCAAGATGTGTTCCATATGACCATCATACTTTCTTTCACTAAGAAATAAGGCATACAAACTAAATTCTAAGTCCTATGGATCCTAACATTAGTATTTTAATATGGAGGTGAGATGTATGAGCTCTATCCAAGGGAAGTGAACCATAGGCTAGTTGTAGGCATTAAAGCTCATTGTACACTTAAAAGATAGGCTCATACACTTGAAAAAACTTCATATGACCTTTTAGAATATAAACTCTTGAAAAAACTTGAAAGGATAAGGGAAGAAAGGATAGAGAACAATTACTTTACATCACCATACATCACTTACACATTTAGACAATTTCTCAAGAACTAAAAATAATATTTTCATTAATGTTCAAAGGCAAAATATGATGTCATTCTAGTAGGTATTCACCATACATGGAGTGGAACTTATTTACAATAGCTCAAGGTCTACATTTATAGAAAAGGAGAGCAAGAGATAGGGAGTTTTTGACACTCAAAAGGGAATCAATCAAGCTCAAAACCATTTGAAAAGTGGTTACAACTACCTCTAAAAATATGCTCATTTGGACCATTTCATTGATCTAGGTCACCCCAATCCATTACATCATTAAAATATCCTCTTAGTGATGCTCCATGGTGGCTATAATGGTAGGATCAAGTTGTCTCTAGTTGGGTCTTGGTAATAATGTAGTTACAACACTCAAATCCATCATTTAGAATCATGTATTGTTGCCAAGTGTAACTAATTGGTTGTCATGGCATGCATAGTGGAGAGAAAGGTTACTTTCAAGTAGTTGGTCCATTCAATGAACTATTAGGGTTTATTTGTTTTCCATCATAACACCCTTTGAAATATTAGCTCCATCTACTAGAAATGGTGAACATAGTTAGAGAAGGATCCCTTTATGATGCAAACTTACAAGCCAAAAGTCCATATTTAGCCACATGGGTGGTCTCTTTATGTTTTCTATGCTTGACTACGTATTATTGACTACTCCATGGAATTTGAACCAAATTCAATGGCATCAAGATGAATCTACAAAACCCTATTACTTATGTCAAAAATGGCTTCAGTTCAACTTCCATTGAAGACCTTGGGTTCACCTTTTCTCCAATTGGCTATAAAAATTTGAATAGGCTCATTAACACTTTGACTTAACTCATTCCATTAGATTTTCTAGGTCTGAATGAGGATGATCCTTTATATCTCCCTTTTAATTTTCAATCTTTTACCACTTATGCCACATGTCCAACATGTGTTAATCCCCAAGATCTTATTGTTAGTCTGCCAGCTTATACACTTATGCCATGTGTTGATCTCTCAAGCTATCTAATTATTTGACTCATCTCACACTATTATATCTCCTATGCATGATTATTCTTGAGATTTTAATCTTATAAAAAGCTTGATCATTAAATCTAACCATCTTACACTCATTGGGTCTCTGTTTGACAAACTTTGAGAATGTGACACTTGTCACTTACACACTCACTTGGAGCTCCCTTTGACAATTTGACTTCAACACTCCATTGGATATCCAATGTATGATTGAGCATGAGCTATTAATCAAATAGGGACCCATAGTTTGAAATCCAATGGCTAGTTATCAGTTCTTAAAATTGGCATTCACATGAACATCTTATACCTTTTTTACCAACTATAGAGGCTTGGATCTTGAAGCACATAATTCATGGAGGAATCAAACTTTTAAGAGATGTTATTAAGATTAAAAGGGACAAACCCATTTGATCTAATAGTCCTAGGAGATTCCAAATCAAAGATATTAAAATTTCAAGATGGCTGGTCTATAACTAATCTACGTGATGTCCTAATGACGATCGAGCTCAAATGACTAAGTATGGGAAAACTAGAAAAAATCCCTAGGAGCCCAATTTTGCACATGTATAAATATATTTTTGTTTTATTAGAGGACCTAAAACTTGGTACATAGCAACATGAGACCAAGATAAATTAACCCATGTGGTCACTTTCCCCTGATTTATCCACATGTATGATATATGACCTCAGCAAACTACCCACTTACACTTTTTACCACTAGACCCAAAATGCCTAGGTGAACACAATGAAGAACAAAATGAATACCAGGAGCTTCTGAAGTCATTCCAAGCACTTTTAATATCCTATTAGGTCTCTACAACATTATCCATGGCATTATAAAAACCCCCCATATAAAATTTTTGCTATAGGGGGTTGACCTATTTTGGCCTATGTGGAAAAATGGTCAATACAACCAACTTCCCATCACATGTAAAATCATATCTTAATAATCTGATTAACATTTAGGTTGACCAATTTGTTATCTCTTTACTTTCCAAGTTGATTGCTTTCTCTTTTCTCAATTGTATTTTGTATTGTAAAAACTTGTATTAGCCAGAGTTGGTGTAAGGTTTTGTGTTATGTGTTTCAATTGGATTGACCAATTTAATCTAATTGACTATTTGTTTCCTTCCAGTTAATTTTTTTCTAAATTTCTTACAACAGTTATCTTATTTCATTTCACAACCTATTATAGGCTCCTTAAATTTCCCTATCTATTGTACTATGTCAACCCAACCAACTCTGTATCTTTTTCTAGCCTTTGTTCACTATATTAGATTGACCTAGTTAACGCTATACTATTTGTAGACCTTTCTTTTTCTTTGTCTAGCCTTTATTCACTATACTAGATTGACTTAACCAACCTTGTACTATTTATAGACCCTATTTTATATGCTAGGTCAACCCATTCAACCCTGTACTACTTTATACCTTCCCCATTTATCAATTTAGTTCCCTATTTATCCTTTGTATTATGTTCATCTCTCTTCAGTCGTAATGAATTATCCTATCAAAATCTTCTTCGATAGCTTGAATCCATTTAGATACTATTGACCAAATTTGACTTTTTGGTCAAATTTAGGGACCCCTAGACAAATTTTTTGATTTAAAATGTTTTAATGGGTCCTAATATACTATAATATGAAGTATTAATTGTTATATGATGTCATTTGAGGTCATCTTGGCTTTAGTCTTAGTCATATTAATCAATTTATCCATTTGGGGTCATTTTATGTACTTGTAGGGGTCATTAATGAAAATGGCATGGTTCTTAAGGTGCTTAGGTGTCATAATTTCATTTAAAATATCTAATAGGTCAGTATGAGTGTCAGAGATGTCAGTCACATTAAAAAGTTGTAGGTTCACTAACTAAAATTGTAGAAATCAATTGAAAAAGAAATAAAATGGAACTTGTATGGATTTTTGGGAAGTCTGACACATGAATAAGATCATGGGGGGTATCATAATATTTATAAAACCCATATCTATTCTTTTTTGATCTTAAATAGTCATTTTGATGCAAAAACAATTCTACACATTTCTTGCTTTTCTGGACAGACTAGAGTGACCCTCAGGTTTTTGCTTAGTATGGAAAGCAAAGGTAGTTTCAGGACAAATGATTTTGGGAGATGATATTAAACTATGAAAAATTAATTTTCATATATTTATTTTTAATATTTTTAAACTATAATTCATGAACCATTTCTAACAAGTTGACTATGTATTTTTACTAGTTGTTTGGTACACCTTATATATTTTTCTCCATTTCTGTCAAATCTATAAAAACCAATTGGTGATGTTGGATATAAAGGATTTTGTATTAATTATCAGATGATTTCCATTGTTTTTTTCATGATTCATGATGTGTGGATGAGTAAAATTGGTTTATGATGTAAGGGGGTGTCACCATGTGTAGTTTCAATTGAAATGGTTTCATTTGGTGAGTGTATCTCTCCTTTAGGTGTCTCTTTAAATTGGGAGAGAGTGTTATATAATCCCTTGGGTAATGTGACCATATCCTTTCATGTTTTAACTTCACCATGTCACATCTTGGATTACTTACTAGTTTGTTTCCCTCCATGGTTAGCTCCTTGCATAATTTCAGTTGAAACCTCATGTATAAGCTTTCTCATCTTGACTATGAAGTGATAATGGAGGTATAGTGGATTATTAAAGAATATAAAATTTTAATGAAGTTACTTTTGTATGCTAAAGGAGTTGTAGTTTTGACCACATGCTCATATGTCATGCCAAACAACCACTTGATGAATCTGTCTATCCTTTTCACATATTGGTAAATGATCTTCATATGGTAACAGGGGTTTTAAATATTTTACAAATTTTAAAAGGATGGAGATCATATTATTGAGGATTTAAAATGGTATTTTGATATTCTTGAGTTAGTGCATCATGTTTTACCACATTCTATTGCTCTACTTACATATTCCACCTAAAACATTTATTTATAGGCCTTTGATGACATCATGCTAGCATAAGGGAAGATGAACATGTGTCAAAACCTATTGTTTTTTTATTTAAGTGAATGTTTAGGTTCATTAAAGGCATATTTTTTTACTTTACACTCATGGTTTATAGTGGTCCACACCCAATCCACTATTTTGCTTCTCAAAACAACCTTTTATAGGTGGTTGAGCATGGGTTGAGGTGTTGTACAAAAGGGTAAAACAAAGTCACACTCAATTTTAATTTACATAAAAATAAATAATTTATAGGCCCATAGGAATATCCTATAAATTAAAAGGAAATCATGGAACCATTTTGAGGATCAAAGACTGAGTTTAGGGATGGAATCCTGAAAAGAGTAAAACAAAGCTCCAAAAGGTTTTGGTGGGCCTTGTAAAACATGTTTACAAGGTGTTTTAAGACATATATATTGGTGAAAATTATAAAAATATCATATGATAAGTACCCTACCAATTTTTAGAAGGTAATTACTAAGGGAAGGTGGTTTTGAAAAGCTTCAACAGTACCTCAAAACACAATAAAACCAAGTAGTGAAGTTTATATGGTTTTGGTTTAAAAGAGAATCCTCTTCAATAAACTTGGTATACCTTGACTAAAAATCATGATTTAATGAATATACATGAACCAAATCCACATTTATTACTAAATATTTATCTTGATAGGTTTAAATATGGTTTCTACTCCTTACACACATGCCTTGTTCGTACATTGTCCTAAAAAATGCATCTACAAACAAGGTCCCTTATTGCATATATAGAGGTTAGGTTATTTTAATGT
Source organism: Torreya grandis (assembly GCA_037957365.1). Taxonomy (NCBI): domain Eukaryota; kingdom Viridiplantae; phylum Streptophyta; class Pinopsida; order Cupressales; family Taxaceae; genus Torreya; species Torreya grandis. Next base: position 87,780 of record JARHVA010001619.1, on the reverse strand, counting down.
TTTAAAAATATTATTATAAAATTTATCAACTTAAAAATACTCTTCATGAGCAAAAGTGATTATTTTTCAAACCTAACACCACTTATAGTAGGGTCCAGATAAGCAAACACAATTATATTCAAGGTAAGTCCAAGTTTGGAATGGAAGTAGTTTTGAGAGTATGGGATGAAAAGAGTGAATGTAAATGAATAAAACCTTGTTTTATCCAAGATAATGTTCAAAATTTATCATGAACATCTTAAACAAGTGTATATACCCTTGTATTGACCTACAGGCAGGGGTCAATTAAAGTTGTCCCAATCATGAGCTAAAATGAGCCATAAATGGCCTAGTGACTATTATGAGAGTGATCATGGGTAAATAAGATAGTGTGAAGGAAATTAAAGGTTAATAATTTTTAAAAACATCCTAGTAAGTACTTTGATGAGGAAATAGATACCTGTAGGTAGCTCTTGGAGGAGGACTATCTCAGTCACTAGTCAAGAGATAGTTGAGCTACAAGAAGGACTATAGAACTCTTAAGTGAGATGACAATATAAGAAGGAATTTAATGAAATTATTAGGTATAATTTAGGTCTAAAAAAATCATGAAAAATATATTTTAATCCCACAAAATGTATAGGAGTAAGCAAATGTAGAGGTACCTTAGTCTTAGTCAGTAGGGTACAACTTGGTAAGGGTAAGTGAAGCCTAGACTATCTAGAAGTGAAAGGTAGGTTTAAATGATAATTAGAAGATAACATATGATCCAATAAGTGCCATAAAATTCCAAATACCTTGATAAGGTTCTCAAATTCCCTTCCCACTTAGTAAATGGACTACAATTCGTATAAGCAAGCTAGGAAACCTCTTGGTTCAAAGGGTAAGCATGAAGAATCTAAAGGAGTAAGTGTTTTATATGGTCTTAAAAGATACATAAGGATTAAATGAGGGTGATAAACATGTTTAATTAACTCATATGTATGGTGATGTCTTGGAAGAGTGACTACCAAGTGCTTTTGGAGAAAAATACAGAAATATAGGGCTTTTTAGCCACCTATTAGACAAACTGAGTTGGTTAAGTACCTAAATGAGGGAATATAACCTTTAAATTTGGTATAGAGACTCATTAGGAAATTATAAAAATCCAAATTCTCTAATTTTTTCATGGGCATGAGGGATATACCTCTATATTTTGTCTCAAGGATTAACCACTCATGAAAATCGTAACTTTGACAACATAGGTAAAGGGTACCAAAATGAGTAAAGGGCCTAAGATGAGGCCTTAGGATATTAAAGGAACATTATGGGAGGTATATGGAATATTTATGGATTATTAGGAACTCTAACACAAACCCAAACCCCTCATGGTGACCTAATTATTTAGGTACATAGTCCAATTAGGCAAGTCCTCACTAGGCATATTTGGCAAATGAGAAAAAAGATGAAAAGGAGTGTTTAAGAGGCAATTTGATGGATTTGTGAGTATTAATTAAGTATTAAAATGAATAATAAACCATATTAATTATGTTATATGAGTCCAAGTGGTCCAAACTAGTAGGGAGTATGCTAAGCCCATTAGGCCTTAAGGAGACTTAGAGACAATTGGGGGTCTACTTTCATTTCTAGTCCTTGATGAGATATTAAAATGATTGGGGACTATTTATGAAGTGTATTTATACATATATGATATTTTTTATGAAAATAATCTTGAAAGAGTATTTTTTGGCCTAGAGATAGCTCAAGCATGCAAGAAAGTGGAGAAACAAGATCGATAGGGCAACTTGTGAAGCTCATATCTTTACTAAGGATCTGCATGGAAGCAAAGGATTTATGGGGAGTTGGATAAGGTCATAAAAAACTAATTTATTTAATTTTTTTGAAACTTGAAATCTCCATCAGTGTGAATAATGGTTAAGAACAAAAACTATTTAAAACCCTAGTAAAACCCTTAAAAGAACTTGATGAGGAAAATAAGCTTGGAGAGCTACCAAAATGGAATAGTTTAGAAATGAAACATATTAGATCATGGATAATAATCACTCAATATCTCACCCATGCTAAGGAGATATATGTAACTATATGGGCATCATACAAAAATAGTGTTTTTCTGACCATTTTTTGTGTTTTGTAGGTTAGAAGAGGTTTGAAAATATGAAATAAATTTTGGGGTAAATATTAGGATTTTGTATAACCCCATAAATTCATTTCATTCCTGATAAAATTTGATAAGTGTTCAAACAAATGTCTTACTTTCTGCTAGTCAAAATTAGCATAATGAACACAAGGGTGAGAAGGGTGAAAACTCTAATATGGACCTTTTTAAGGTGAGTATTCTAAAGCCATGGACGGTCTTGAAAAGTGAAATTAACTCCCTCTCACATATTTTCATAGAAAACTAAAGACATTTTTTAGGCCATGTGTGAGGGGTGACTGAAATAAGGAGTTTTTAGACTACAAACAGTGATTACTTCATTCTAAGAGTTTCTAAAGGAGTAGGAATGAAAAAAATGCATGTAGTTTCATTATTGAAGGCCTTCCATATTATTAAAATCATCATACCTATCCTTAGTTAGTGGTGGTATGTTCAAATATCTCCAAATGATGAAGGTAATTTTATAAGCTAGGGTAAGGAATTTTGTGACACTTTTCATAGGTTTCATGACTTGTATGAACAATTGGACCTCTTAACATTACATGGTTTACCTAATTAATCTTTATCATGAAAATTTTAACTTATTTTTTAAATTTTCACATGTTTAAGTTACATTTTGACTTCTTTTGCCTTGTTTCTCTCTCAAAGGCTATAAATATGGACTCTTTTGCCTCTTTTGAGCAGCCTCCATTGGTTAATGGGTAAAATATACACAAATTTTTACTTAAATGACTCTTAAATAAATAAAAAAGTGAATTTTACTATCACATGCTATTTAATTGAGTGTTAATATAATCTTGTTGGTCTTGTCTAGTAGAAGATTATCTTTTCTAACATGTTATCCTTGATTGTTCACCAAATGTGTAGAAGAGAAACTATTTTAGGTCTTTGTTAGTTTTATTTTATAAGTTTATAGGTTTATTATAAGTGGTTCATGATTTTATCCTATAAAGTAATCCTTCATTACCCTTTTAAGCATCAAATGCCTTTTGAACCTAGCTCATGAAACATTGATGTAACAAGTTGCCTTATGTTGTGAGTTTTTTGTAAGAAAAGCTTTATTTTTCTCTATGTGGTAAGATTTAAGTCAATAGGAAGAGATATAATATTGGTTAATCACATTTTTTGAGATTTATTATTTATTTCCTTAACCCTTTTCATCCACAAGTTTATAGGTAAGAAAGTGTTTCAAAGATTGCATCAAGGGAACTATCCCTTCTAGAGATTCATCTCAACAAATTATCACCCATAGAAAAAGAGATTTTTTCATTGTTCTAATTGGATTAGTAGAGATATGAATATCCTCAAGGGGTGAAAATCCAAGTGACAACAATTTTTTGGCATGGCTGATGGGACTCTAAGTCCTAAAAGATTGTCCAAGATTGGTGTTGGTCTTGGCATAGTTGCTACTATATGAACATCTACATTCAGTACCTGGTGACTCTACAAGTTTTCAACTCTTTAGTTGCTGATTAGTTCCTAATTTCCATGCCAAATATGACCACTAGGTCTACTACTAAAGGTATACCCTTTGAGTTTCTGCAATTACCTCCATATTTTTCCAAAAGGTTTAGGTTTGTTAATACTCATCCTTATTCAAGAGAGTTGGTGTTTAAGAAGTCTATGTTCTTATTTAGTTCAACCCATAACACTCAAATTTAACATTCCAATATGGATAGGAACCAACCTTTTGTAGACTTCACCAAATCATCTCCTTTGAATATTTCCCAATATGACCAAATTCTAGGTGTAACCCTTAAGAGTGTTCCATCTTTTAGTGGAGAGGGTCCTATTACTACCATTAAACACATTAGAAACATAAAAAAAATTCTATGATATCTATAATATCATTTAATAAAATGTAGCTATTAGGATTTTGACATTATCTTTCAAATGAAAAGCTTTGGATTGGTATGGGACTCTACCTAAACATTCTATTGGTTCATGGGATGAACTAGGAGATCTATTGACTAAGATTCTTGGAGATAAGAGTGATCATATATATTTAGCTGAGCAATTGGCCACTATCAAGATGGAACCACAAGAGTTAATGTAATATTTTAACACTATATTTCAAAAACTAAGGGATAGGATCCTAGCCCTTGTGAGACCTACTCTAAACTATGCATTCTTGTACTATCTAAAAACATTGAATAGTGATGTAGCTATGATGATCCAATCCATGGGTGGAAATACACTCCTTGTTTCCTATGAGATATCCATCAATGCTAAGAATTTTGTTGTTTAAGTAGGGAAGATTACTCCTAGGCCACCAATGCCACTATTCCCTGATTTGTAGCCTCCTAGTCAAGTTGAATTACCCACTTTATCTCCTTTTCCTAGTAAAAAAAGGCCTATCATTGCCTCTTAAAATGAGATCCATGAAGTTAAAATCTTTCTCCAAAGTGTCACTAATGATTTTTTTTTCCCTCAAAAGATAACAAGCTCAAAGTTACAGGCCATACCAGCCATACAATCAGTTTGGGTAAACCAATAAGCCTCCTTTTTAGGGTAATGCTCAAGGACAAGGTCAAATCACCCAAGCTAGACCTTACCAGAGTTACAATCCTAATGCTACCCCATATTCCAAAGCTCTTGTCCCCACCCAAAATAACTTGGTTCAATAATATCCATGCTATCCATATTTTGAGAAAAATTAAGAACAAGATGCTTATGTAAATGAAATGCACAATCAAACCATGGAAATGCAAGGCAATCAAGCTTCCCAAGTCCCAATATTTGAGGGACCAATGCAAAGTGGAATGGATAATGGTCAACCAAAATATTATTCCACCCTCATAAATAATTTAAAGGGAGATTTTTATGTTATTAATCACTTGGGGAATCTAAACAATATGAATACTAGTGTTGCCTCTAACACTAGGTCTAAGAAAAGGGCTATTGAAGAGCAACAAGGAGTAAATCAAGGACCTATTTTGGTCCCCACATCATCTCCAATGGTGAGTGTGTCAAATTCATCTCCTAGAGTGTAAGAAGGTTAGAATTTTTAGAATGTAAACATAGCTCCTATTCACCCACCTTCATAAGCTACATCATAAGGAGTTAGTATTTCTAAGGAGCCCCCAAAGGTGAAAAATTATTCCATTAATTTTTTGGAATAGATGAATAAGATAAAAATGAACATATCATTGTGGGATTATTTTAAAATACCAAGATAAAAATATATGCTTCAAAATTAATTACAAGGATTAGGTAAGCAAGTTGGCTCATCTAAGAATGAAAATGTTGTCTTAGTTAATGGAACTAAACATATAAATTATCAAGTGAAGAAGAATGAAAATAATCCTACCTTTTACTTATTTCTAATCATTGATGATTTCTTAGTCAAAAATTTCATTATAGATAGTGGGGCTAGCAATTCATTTATGCCCAAATGTATAACAAATAAACTAGGCCTCAAATATGAACCAATGGCTAAAGGGGTTTTACAATTGGATGGATCACCAATAAATACCTTGGGAGTGTCAAGGATTTGAATCTAATTTTACATGTCTGTCCCACCTTTTCTATTCCACATGGTGTTATTGTAGAAAATTTACCTCCATACTTTTCCCTTTGCTTGTCAAGAGAGTTTATAGCTAAGATAGGTGGATACTTGGAAACCGATTAGTTATAAATGGTGTTTAAGATAATATATGATACTAAGGTGAGGATTGAATCATAAAATATCCATAATAATCACTTGGATCCTTACATGCCTAAAGTGGAAAATGTTGACTATGCCATTATTGATGAGGAAGAACTCCACATAGACCAATCTCTAACATCTTCTATTAAGGAATTTCTAATTTGTACTTAGATGAATGGGAAGATGAGCTTTATGAACATGATCCTTAAAATTTCATGGAAGAAGATGGTATGCATGATGAGGACTCTTTCATTCCAAATTTGATGAAACCATGTGAAGATATAGATGGTTTATGGTATCTTTTATTTGATGGATCAAGAAGCAATATTAGGGAAAGTGGTGGGGTAATGTTGGTTTATCCTTATAAGGAAATGTACTATTCCAATTTAAGATTTCAATTCTCTTGTACTTGTAATGTGGTATAATATGAGGCCCTCATTCATGGTCTTTAATGGGCTAGGAAAAGGGGTATTAAAGAGTTGTAAGTGTATGGTGATAGTGAACTTGTTGTGAACCAAGTTAGAGGATGAAATTTTACTAAAAAATATTTGATTAAGTCCTATAATCATAGAGTGTGGGATCTTAAGGAGTATTTTCAAGATTTCAACATCACATCTATCCAAAGAGAGGACAACAAATAGGTTGATAAGTTGGCAACAATTGGATCTCAGTTTGATGTTCCAAAAGGTATAAAAGAGGATATGAACCAACCACATCTCAAGGTAATTGTAAGACCCTCCATACCATATAATGTCACTAATTAGCAAGTGTTTTATAGTGATCAACAAATAAAAAAAATTATACAAGAGGATTTCAATTATTTTGCAAAGAATCAGTCTAAACTACAATAGCAATATGGAGGGTAGTTTGTCCAATTGAAGTCCAACAAATATCCCAAAGGCATAGTCACTCTTGAGAGCATATTCAATAATGATGAACAGATAAAGAAAGAGAAGGTAAGCATGTATACCAAGAAAGATAACTATGATAAAGTACAAATATTCAAGGACAAGTTGCTTGCACTTGGAAAGGTATGTATTAGTGAAGATAAACATGCTTTTGTTGAGTTATGCAAGGTGTTTTATGATATATTTGCATGGGAATATAGTGAATTGAAAGGATTTGACACAAACTTAGCTTAACATACCATTTAGATAGATGAAAATTCCAAGCCTATAAATCAAAGACAAAGGCTGATCAATCCTAAGATTGAGACCCTCATGAAGAAAGAACTCACCAAGTTGATTGAGTCTAAAATCATCTTCCCCATTAAACATTCATCTTGGTTGGCAAAATTTGTTCTTGTTAGGAAGAAGAATGGAGAAATAAGGTTATGTGTTGATTTTAGGGACTTGAATAGAGTTTATTTGAAGGATAATTATCCTCTCCCTTCTATAGAACAAATTTTTCAAGTTGTGGTATGTAGTGAAATGTTTTATCTCCTTGATGGGTATTTTGGGTACAATCAGATTTTGGTAAAGGAAAGTGATCAATATAAGATAGCTTTTACTACTAAATGGAGTAAATATGCATATAGGAAGATGATTTTTGGGTTGTATAATGCTAGAGATAAATTTCAATGTGTAATGAATATGGATTTTCAAGGACTAATAAATGACATTGTGTTGATGTATCTTGATGATGTAACAATTTTATCTAAAGATACAAAGGATCACTTGAATCACCTAAGGTAGATTTTTGAAAGGTGTGGAGAGTTTGGAATCTATCTCAACCTAAAAAAATATGTTTTTTATATCCATGAAGGCAAACTCTTAGGACACATTGTCTCTAAGAAGGGCTTATCCATTGATCTTGAAAGGGTGAGTGCCATCTTGGCATTGTCTTTACCCAAACACAAAAAAGGTTTGAAAAGTTTATTTGGGAAAATTAATTTCATAATGAGGTTCATTCCTAATTTTTATAAACATGTCAATCCTCTAACCTCTATTATAAGGAAAGATGAAGTGTTCACTTGGACTAGAAGAAGGAAGGAAAGTTTTGAGGAGATTAAACAAGCCATTGCCCAAGCTCCTACTCTTGCAAGTCCTAATTTCTCAGAGGATTTTAATTTGTATGCCTTTGGGAATGAGGAGGTAATATTTTCCATGCTTAATCAATCAAATGAGGAAAATTTGGAGTAGCATATTACCTTCTTTAGTTAAATTTTGGAAGGTTATGAGGTAAGATACACCTATATAGAGAAGCAAGTACTTCCAGTTAGGAGTTTGAAGAATTTTAGGCATATGTTGTCTAAAAATAAGATTCACATATTTTTAACTCATATTAGTGTCAAATACTTCCTTTTGAGTAGATATTTGAATGGAAAGAGGGCTGGTTGGATCACAAAAGTGATGGAGTATGATGTGAAAATCAAGACAACCAAGCTAGTGAAAAGGAAAGGGTTATGCGATAATATTGCTGTAGACACCGAAATCATGTCGACTCCCATAGTCATCCCCCATTTTCTTCTTCTTCACCTATTTAACCCTTGCCGATCACTTTTTCCACTAGCCTCGACTCTGGCAGCATGTAAAAATGAGCACAGAGCTAAAGCTAGACTCTATCCCCATTGTGCATCTGTTGACGACAGTCGTTACCCAGCCGACATCACCGACGTTGGTCACTTATCGGCTGACATCGGCAATCCTACCGACATCAGTCACCTTACCGTTACCTATTTTCAGTTATCATTCAGTTCCCAATCGGTTCCCTGATCAGTTATCAAACCGTCTCTCAAACCATCTCTGGAACCATCCCTCACCTTCATCAGTGTCCGCCGATCAATCCCAAAGGCTAATCAATCAATCAATCAATCAATCAATCGACCCCTGAACTCTGACATTCACAAAACTCTAGCAATCAATCAGCTCTAGCGATCAACCAACTCCAGCATTCAACCAATCTGCATTCACTTCGATCAACTTACGGCAACGCTTCAACAACTTCAATCATGGCTTTTATCATGTCTTCTGGCAGGTAAGTATTTACTCTATTTGTTTTATTTCTTTCTGGTTATTATTTGTTTGTTATTTCTATCATCTCAGATCTTCAGACCATAGACCTAAGCCCTGAGTCCCTTCCTTACATCTCTGCCCACTATCCCAATCTATAACTCTGTCCAGACTCGACCAAAACCCCCAGACCCTGTCCAAAACTTGACCTTACTTCGACTAGACCCTGTCCAGACCCTATCCCGATCCTAACCAAGACCTTATCCCAACTCTACCAGACTTTCTGCAACTCGCCTAGACTCTATCTAGAACTTGCCCCGACCGACGCCGGTCACTACCCCGACCGATGCTGGCACTTTAATTGACATCGGCACTTTCCTAACCGATGCCGGCACTACAGAGACTGACATCGATGACTACACAGAACAGTTTACTTCATTATTAGGTACGTGTTTTATTTTTTGTTCCCAATTAGTTCCCTAATCAGTTATCGAACCGTCTCTCAAACCGTCTCTGAAACCGTCCCTCACCTTCATCAGTGTCCGCCGATCAATCCCAAAGGCTAATCAATCAATCAATCAATCGACCCCCGAACTCTGACATTCACAAAACTCTGGCAATCAATCAGCACTGGCGATCAACCAACTCCAGCATTCAACCAATCTGCATTCGCTTCGATCAACTTACGGCAACGCTTCAACAACTTCAATCATGGCTTTTATCATGTCTTCTAGCAGGTAAGTATTTACTCTATTTATTTTATTTCTTTCTAGTTATTATTTGTTTGTTATTTCTATCATCTCGGATCTTCAGACTGTAGACCTGAGCCTTGATTTCCTTCCTTACATCTCTGCCCACTATCCCAATCTATAACTCTATCCAGACTCGACCAAAACCCCCAGACCTTGTCCAAAACTTGACCTTACTTCAACTAGACCCTGTCCAGACCCTGTCCCGATCCTGACCAAGACCTTATCCCGACTCTACCAGACCTTCTGCAACTCGCCTAGACTCTGTCCAGAACTTGCCCCGACCGATGCCGATCACTACCCCGACTGACGCCGGCACTTTAACTGACGTCGACACTTTCCTAACCGACGCCGGCACTACAGAGACCGACATCAGCGACTGCACAGAATAGTTTACTTCATTATCAGGTACACATTTTATTTTCTGTTCCCAATCGGTTCCCCGATCAGTTATCAAACCGTCTCTCGAACCATCTCTAGAACCGTCCCTCACCTTCATCAGTGTCCGCCGATCAATCCCAAAGGCTAATCAATCAATCAATCAATCAACCCTCAAACTTTGACATTCACAAAACTCTAGCAATCAATCAGCACTGGCGATCAACCAACTCTAGCATTCAACCAATCTGCATTCGCTTCAATCAACTTACGGCAACGCTTCAACAACTTCAATCATGGCTTTTATCATGTCCTCTGGCAGGTAAGTATTTACTCTATTTGTTTTATTTCTTTTTGGTTATTATTTGTTTGTTATTTCTATCATCTCAGATCTTCAGACCGTAGACCTGAGCCCTGATTCCCTTCCTTACATCTCTACCCACTATCCCAATCTATAACTCTGTCCAGACTCAACCAAAACCCCTAGACCCTATCCAAAACTTGACCTTACTTCGACTAGACCCTGTCTAGACCTTGTCCCGATCCTGACCAAGACCTTATCCTGACTCTACCAGACCTTCTGCAACTCACCTAGACTCTGTCCAGAACTTGTCCCGACCGATGCCGGCACTTTAACTGACGTCGGCACTTTCCTAACCGACACCGGCACTACAAAGACCGACATCAGTGACTGCACAGAATAGTTTACTTCATTATCAGGTACGCATTTTATTTTCTATCCTTTATTTCTGTCATTTTATCTTTCATTACATCTACTTCAGTCTAATATTCTACTTTTTTATCAGTGGGTTGATATCCTTCTAGGAAGTCTTCGTACTTCTAGGATCGGGCGTTCACCTGACAGCCCACCATATCTTTGACTAACGTTTTTTTGTGTTTCAGTCTCTTTTCTTCTTAGGTGTCATTCCTCCACAGCCAGAGAGGAGAATCTTCCAACGTCTGATTTCGGTGCGCACGACTTTATCAGGTATCTTCTAGCCTTGACCCCATCTTTTAGTTTCTTATTTCTTCTTTGAATGTAGAAAGCAATTTTGCATAGCAACAATTGCACTAGATTTGAAGGAGAAAAAAGAGGTTGTTTTGGCACTCCATGATGACCTTATGATAGCTTCACCTTCACCAATAATAATTTAGACACAAGATATGATCCATTTTATTCAAATCAATGAGTGTCCACAAGGCCTAGATAGAGCTAGAAGAAGGTACTTTAGATTGCAATCAATTCCACCAATAAGAATCTGATCAAGATCATAAATATAATAATGGAAGAGAACCAAAGGACTTGGCATTCCAAGTTAAAGACAAACCTTTGGGATGATAGGATTACCCTAAAGAGAGCAATTGGAAACTAACCATACACACTTGTTTATGGGAGAGAAGGTAGACTACCTATTTCACTTGAGTTACCAGCCTTGGACCTCACTTATTAGCTACAATTAATGGATAATGAGAGTATAGAATTTAGGTTGTGTGAGTTGATGGAGCTTTAGGAGATAATAAATCAAGTAATGTAAACTATGAGAGATCACCAAAAACGAAAAAAGAGATACTTTGACAATAAAACCATGCCAAGAAGTTTCAAAAAGGGGGACATTTTCTTAAAGTGGGATGAAGATAGAGCTAAACCTAGAAGACACACAAATTTTGATTCTCTATGGAGTGGCCCATATGTGATCACACAATGCAAGAAACACAATGATTTCTAACTCTCAATGTTGGATGGAGAGGGGATTCATATCCTAGTCAATGGGATATATCTCAAACAATATCACTAAGGTTATCCTCTCTCCTTGTACATATTTTCTTGTTTTCCTTGTGTTCCCTAAGTGCTTACGCATATGTGTGAGTTTTGTCTTGTGTCTTGCCTTGTTTTGTGTCTTTCTTTATCTTTCTTTGTTAGTGTAGTGTGCTTGTTTTTGGCAAATTACTTTCTAGTTGTCTTCAAGAATCTATTGACTCCAGTGGCCCTGATAGGATAAGGCTATTGGTCCTTGGTATAACAGGTATACTACCCATATGAGTCACCATTTTGATGACCAAATTTGACTTTTTTGTCAAATTTGGCCACCCCTAGACAAAATTTTTGATTTAAAATGTTTTAATGGGTCATAATATATTGTCATAGGAAGTATTACTTGTTATATGATGTCATTGAGGTTAGCTTGGCTTTAGTCTTAGTCATATTAATAAATTTATCCATTTGGCATCATTTTATGTACTTATAGGGGTCATTAATGAAAATGGCATAGTTCTCAAGGTGACTAGGTGTCATAATTTCATTTAAAAAGTATAATAGGTTAGTAGGAGTGTTAGAGATTTTAGTCACATCAAAAATATGTAGGTTTCATAACTAAAATTGTAGAAATTAGTTGAAAAAGAAATGAAATGGCACTTGTAAATTTTTTTGGGAAGTGTGAAACATGGGGAATATCATGGGGGTATATTAATCTTTATAAAACCCATATATACTCTTGGTTTGATCTAAAGTAGTCATTTTGATGCCAAAACCATTCTACACATTTCTTGCTTTTCTAGATAGATTGAAGTGACCCTAAGGTTTTTGCTCAGTACAAAAAGTATAGGTAGTTTCAAGACAAATTATTTTGGGATATGATATTAAACTAAGAGACATCTATTTTCATATATGGAGTTTTAAGATTGGTAAACTATGCTTTATGAACCATTGCTAACAAGTTGATTCATTTGGTATACCCCATAGGGTTTGCTACATTTATACCAAATCTATATGAACTAGTTGGTGATGTTGGATCTAGAGGATATTGGCTTACTTATTATATATTTACAATTCTTGGTTTCATTATTCATGATGTTTTGATGAGCAAAATTGGTCTATGATGTAAGACAGTATTGCCATGTGTAGTTTCAATTGAAATGCTTTGGTTTGCTGAGTGTCTCTCTCCTATAGGTGAATATTTAAATTTTGAAAGAATGCTATTTAATCCCCTAATTCATGTGATCATATCATTTAATGTTTAAACTTCACCATGTCACATCTTGGATTACTTACTAGCTTCTTTCCCTCCATGGTCAGCTCCTTGCACAATTTCAGTTGAAACCTCATGTATAAGCTTTCTCATCTTGACTATGAAGTGATAATGGAGGTATAGTGGCTTATAAAATACTTTAAAATTTTAATTAATTTCCTTTTTATGATAAAGGAGATTTATTTTTGACCACATGCTCATATGTCATGCCAAATAACCACTTGATACATCTATCTATCCTTTTCACATGTTGGCAAATGATCTTCATGTGGTAATAGGTGTTTTAAAGTTGGTTCTAAGTTTTTAAAGGATTGAGATCATATTATTTAGGATTTAAAATTTAAATTGGATAGTCTTGAGATAGAGCATCATGTTTTGCCACATTCTATTGCTCTACTTATATATTTTTACCCAAAACATTCATTTATAAGCCTTTGATGACATCATGCTGGCATAAGGGGAGATGAATGTGTGTCAAAACCTCTTGATTTTTATTTAATTTCATTTGTATGTTCATAAAATTAATATGGGTTTCTTTTACACTCATGGTTTATAGTGGTTCATGCCCAATCCACTATTTTACTTCTCAAAATAACCTTCTATAAGTTGTTGAGCATGGGTTGGAGTGTTGTATGGAAGGTTAAAAAATTCACACTTAATTTTCATTTAAATCACAAGAAAGACTTGAAAATACCATAAAAACATCCTAGAAATAAAAAGGAAAGCATGGAACTAGTTTGAGGATCAAAGACTGAGTTTAGGGATGAAATCCCAAAAAGAGCAAAATAGAGCTCCAAGAGGTTTTGGTGGACCTTATAAAACATGTTTGCAAGGTATTTTGAGACATATATAGGGGTTAAAATTATAAACATATTATAGGATAAGGACCTGCCAATTTTGAGAAGGAAAGGACAAGGGGAAGGTGGTTTTACAAAGCTTCAAAAGTGACTCAAAACACACTAAAACCAAGTAGTGAATTCTACAAGGTTTTGTTTTAAAAGAGACTTCTCTTCAATCAAATTGGCATAAATTGACTAAGAATCATGATTTAATGACTATAAAACCTAAATGTACATTCATGACTAAAGGGTCATCATTAGAGGTTTTAATATGGTTTCTACTCCTTACAAACATGCCCTATCCGTACACTATCCTAAAAAATGCATCTATAGCCAAGGTGGAGTTTCAAGCTTGAAAGAGGTCCCTTATTGAATTTATGGAGGTTATGTTGTGGTAATGGTTTTAAAATATTAATATAAAATTTATCAAGGTCCCAATAATTTTCATGAGCAAAATTTATTGTTTTTCAAACCTAAGACCACCTACAATAGGGTATAGACAAGCAAACACAATCTCATATTCAAGGTAAGTCTCAGTTTAGAAGGGAGGTAGTTTTGAGAGTATGGGATGGAAAGAGTGAATTTATATGAATAAAACATTTTTAAATCCAAGATAGTGTTCCAAAATTATCATGAACATCTTAAACAAGTGTACATACCCTTGTATTCACCTACAGGTAGGGGTCAATTAAAGTTACCCTAGTCATGAGCTAAAATGAGCCATAAATGGCCTAATGATTGTTAGGAGAGTGAACATGGGTCAATAAGATATTTTTAAGGAAATAAAATGTTAATAAGTTTTAAAAACATCCTATTAAATACATTCATGAGGTAATAGATACCTATAGCTAACTCTTGGAGGAGGATTGTCTCGATCACTAGTCAAGAGATAATTGAGCTACAAGAAGGACTATGGCACTCTTAATTTAGATACCACTATAAAAATGAATTTTATGAAATAAGGATGTATTATTGGGGTATAAAAACATCATGAAGAAATATTTGGAGCCCATGAAACTTACAGGAGTAAGAAAATGCAGAGGTGTCTCAGTCTCAGTTAGTAGGGTACAACTTGGCAAGGGTAAGTGAAGCCTAGACTGTCTAGAAGTGAAAGGTAGGTTGAAATGATAATTAGATGATAAAATATGATAAAATATGTGCCATAAAATTCCCAATACCTTTATAAGGTGCTCAAATTCCCTTCCCACTTAGCAAATGGACTACAGTCCATACATGCAAGCTAGGAAACCTCTTGGTTCAAAGGGTAAGCATGAAGAATATAAAAGAAGAAGTGTTATATATGGTAATAAAAGATACATAAGAATAAAATGAGAGTGATAAATATTTTTAATCAACTCAGATTCATTTTTGGTCTTGGAAGAGTGACTACCAAGTGCTTTTGGAGAAAAATGTAGAAAAACATGGTTATTTAACCACATTTTTAGACAAATTGAGTTGGCTAGGTACTTAAATGAGGGAATATAACACTTAAATTTGGTAAATATCCTCATTATTACATTATAAAAATCCTAATACTATAATTTTTCCATGGATATTATGGATATATCTCTCTATTTTCTCTCAGAGATAAGCCACTCATGAAAATGATAACTTTGACAAAACAGGTAAACGGTGCCAAAATGGGTAAAGGACATAAGATGAGGCCTTGGAATCTTCAAGGAAAATTAAGGGATGTGTATTTAAGATGGATGGATGATTTTTAATAATCAAATAATCCCAAACCTCTTAGGGTAACCTAATTGTTCAGGCACATAGTCCAATTAGGAAGTCTTCACTAGGCCTAATTGGCAAATGAGAAGAAAAGATGAAAAGTAGTGTTTGAGAGGTCAGGTGATGGATTTTTGAGTATTAATGAGGCATTAAAATTCATAATAAACAATAATAATCATGTTGTATTAGCCAAAGTGGTCCAAACTAGTAGGGAGTATGTTAAGCCCATAAGGCCTTAAGGAGACTTCGAGCCAATTGGGGGTCTACTTTCATTTCTTGTCCCTGATGAGTTATCCAGATGATTGGGGCATGTTTATGGAGTGTATTTCGACATGTATGAGATTTTATTATGTAGATAAGATTTTAAGGGGATTTTTTTGGCCTAGAGATAGCTCAAGCATGTAAGAAAATGGAGAAACAAGATCGATAGGGCAACTTGTGAAGCTCATATCTTTGTTAAGGCTCTGCATTGAATCAAAAGGAGTTAGGGGGAATTGGATAAGGTCCTGAGAAACTAATTTATGGAATTGGCTATAAACTTGAACATGCCATCTGTATGAACAATGGTTAAGAACAAAAACTATCTAAAACCCTAGTAAAACCCTTATAAGAACCTGATGAGGAAAATAAGCTTGGAGAGCCACCCAAATGGCATAGTTTAGAAATTAAATGTATTGGATCATGGAGAATAATCACTCAAAATCCCACCCATGCTAAGGATATATACATAATTATATGGATAACATGAAAAACAATGTTTTTCTCACCATTTTCTATGTTTTATAGGTTCTAGGAGGTTTGAGAAGATGAAATCAAGTTTGGGGAAAATATTAGGAATTTTTATAACCCCCAAACATCATTTTATTCTTAATAAAAGTTTTTAAATTTTTAAAAAATTGTCTTACTTTCAGCTAGTCAAAATTGGCATAGTGAACACAAGGGTGAGAAGGGTGAAAAATCTAAGTATGGACCTTTTTAAGGTGTACCTAAATATTCTAAGGCCATGGATGGTCTTGAAAAGTTTCATTAAATCCATATAATGTATTTTCATGTAAAATTGAAGACATTTTTGAGGCCAAGTGTGAAGGGTGACTGAAATAAAGAGTTTTTAGACTACAAACAGTGATTACTTCATTCCAAGAGTTTCTAAAGGAGTAGGAATACAACCAATGCATGTAATTACATGAATAAATTCCTTACCTCTTATTACCATCATTAAACCTATCCCTAGTTATTGGTGGGATGTTAAGATATCTCCAAATGATGAAGGCAATTTTTTGAGCCAAAATAAGGAATTTTGTGACACTTTTCATAGGTTTCATGACTTGTATGGATAATTGGATAGCTTTAAATTACATATTTTACCTAATTCCTCTTTATCATTTAAGTTTTAACTCATTTTTTATATTGACACATGTCCAATTGACCTTTAGATTTCCTTTTCCTTGTTTTTCTCTCAAAGGCTATAAATATGGACTCTTTTACCTCTTTTGAGCAACCTCCTTTGGTTAATGGGGAAAATCTAGCCAAATTTGTACTTGAAGGAATATTGAAGAAATAAACAAGTTATTTTTCCTACTCACATACTATTCAATTGATTTTTAATGAAATCTTATTGGTCTTGTCTAGTAAAAGATTATCTTTTCTAGCATGTTATCCTTGATTATTCACTAAATGTGCAAAAGAGCAACTATTTTAGGTCTTTGTTATTATTATTTCCTAAGTGTATAGGTGTAATATAAGTGGTTCATGATTTTATCTTTTAAATTAATCCTTCATTACCATCTTAAGCATTAAAATTCCTTTTGAACCTAGCTCATGAAACACTGATGTAATAAGCTACCTTATGTTGTGAGTTTTATGTAAGAGAAGCTTTATTTTGCTCTAAGTGGTAATATTTCAGTCAATAGGAGGAGATATAGTATTGGTGCATCACCTTTTTTGATATATATATTTTTTTTATTAACCCTTTTAATCCAAAAGTTTATAGGTAAGAAAGTGTTTTAAAGATTGCATCAAGGGAACTAGCCCTTTTAGAGATTCATCTCAATAAATTGTCACCCATAGAAAAAGAGATATTTCTATTGTTCCACTTGGATGAGGAGAGATAGGCATCTCCTCAAGGGGTGAAAATACAAGTGATAATAGATACTATATGGTATGTTCATTTCTCCCTCTCTTTTCCTCCCAAGAGCACCATCACTCTTGGGGCACCACTTCTCCTCCTTCATCCATGAACTCTAATATGGTGAAAATAATACCTCAAGATGAATTGGATGGATATAATCCTTCTATACTTACCAATAAACTTCTCATATTTAAACTAATGTAGGGGTAAATAATACAAGTTTACCTAACAATCCCACTAATAATCCTCCCCCTAACACCAATTTGGGGGGTGTTCCTACCAATACCAACCCACCTCTTGATACAACTCAAATTTTAGCTTAATTTATCCAAAAAATGAAAATAATTCAAAATTATAATGCTATAAAATGATGCAACTTAAACAACATTTAATCAATGTGGCTAATCAACATCCAACTATGCATCCTCAAGCTAATCCCAATTTTATTCCTCCATGTTTTTAGGATGCCTCAGGTAATGTTATTCCTCAACCCATAATGAATAGAAATATGATTAAAAATATTAAAAATTAGACTTTATATCCCTTCATTATATCCATTGATATTGGTAACATGTTTTCAACTATCAAATATGATGGGATGACAGATCCTGCCTCATTTCTTAATTAAAGCCTTTGGCAACCTTTACAAAGAGTGGATCCAAACTAATACCTTTCTCACTAATAAAATCATAGTGAAAATTTTCATTGGTGATGTATTAGAATTATATAATCAACTTCCCCAACATTTTATTTGGAAACTTGAATATTTGGTTAATCCTTTGGTTAAAGAGTTTTAACACAATGATCTTCTTGAAAATTGTCTTATCCACTTCATCAATGCTAAGCAATCTCCCATTGAATCAACTCATGAATTTATCAAAATATATAAATCATTATCACATAAGTCTAACCATAACATGACTGATGATAAATTATTCAAACTCTTTATCACTGTTTTAACTCCCACTTGTCAATATAAGGTTCAAACCTTTCTTCCCCAAACACTTAATGAAGCTCTTGATCAAGCTAAATGTCAAGAATTTATTATAAATAAATTAGAATCTAATCCTAAAATTATTAAAGGATATTTAAAAACATATAATTATATCACTAGTAATATTTTACAAACCAAACCAGGAATTTCCAAAACCAATGTTCCTTCACCTTCTCATACACCTCTTTCGGTTCAGTAAATGAAATAATTTTTACTACCATAAAAACCTTTCATCTATCAAAATGCTCTTCCTAAGTGGTATGACCCCAATCTATTTTTTTGGTTACATGTTTAAAATGGGATTTCTCATTAATCTTGTATAGGGCTCACTAAATTTTCTATCTCCTATATGCTTATTGATTCATTCAATCATGAATCTATGATCAATCTTCACCATTAAGAATACATTGCTGCTTTTCAAAAATGAAAAAATTCTAAAGATTATACCTCTAATAGGAAAAAATATTATTAAAATAATCAACCAAATTCCAAGGATGATTGTGCCATTGATGTCGATTATGACCAATACTTTAACAATTCTTAATATGTCAATACCATTAAGGTCAATTATCATCATAAGTCAACTCACAAAAATCTTGTTACCAAGCCTAAGAATCTATCTTTGGAAGAAAAAATTATTAAAGATACAACCACTAATAATGTTTCTTTGAAATATCAAGGGGAACAATCTCCTCCTTCTAATCCTCTAACCACATCTATTCCTCTAAAATATAATTTACCTCCTCAACCTCATGCTGGTTCTTTTAAGTCTCATTGGAACTTTATTAAAGAACTCAACTCTATGCCTTGTAAGATTACACTTATGGAGTTGGTTCATAATTATCCCTATCATCATAGTTTCATTATGAAACAACTCTAAGAAATTGATGATCCATCCTCCTTAGATTAAGAACCACGTTCTATTGAATCTCAACCCACCAACGTAAATACCATTCAAACTATGTGTCCTTCTTCCAAACCTTCTTTTGAATTCCTTGAAGAGGACATGATCAATGATGGAATTATTTTTTGTGATGATGATTCACCAATTTTCATCAAATAGACATTAATACCACTCTTATCTAAAAATTTTTAGTTGAGGAAGGTTCTAGTATTAATGTAACATATTTATGGCTCATCCAACAACTTGTTTATAACAAGGATCATCTCAAGCAAATACATCTTACTTGTTGTGGTTTTGATAAGACTAATCAAAATTTTCTTGGTTGTATTTGGCTTCCATTAACCATTGGGCCTAAGACTACTCAAACCAAGCTCATGGTCCTTGATCTTTCTTTATCTTATAACATACTCCTTGGTCATCCATGGAATCATCAAATGATGACCATTGCATCTTCTGGTAGTTAATGCATTAAATTTTTACATAATGGAAAATAGTATAAGAATGAAGCCAATCCCAACCCATGGAGCATTCAAATTCCTAATCCTAAATCATAATATCATATTACTACCATTTCTAAAATCAATAATGCTCCTTTACCTAAGTTCATCAACATGAATCCTAATTTACAAGTTACTCTTGTGGATTCTGATGATGATGAGCCTAATTATTTGCATCATATTTGTAATACTACCAAGTTACCTCCATAAATTTTGTAATGGCTTCCTCCTATATTACCAGAGATCATATTGTTCCTCTTATTGATGAGATTACCAATTTTCTCCCTCAATGCAATGATCAAGAGCCTTATTTACCTGAAGATTCTTTCACTTTCAATGATTTTAGAGTGGCCAAATTATTTTAATATATTCTCATCATGTCTCCTCATACATTCAATAATATCAATATTTCACCCTCTAAAACTCCCCTTGATTCTCAAGCATGTAAAATTTATCCAACATATGATGATAACTATTTAATGGCCCAAGTTCAATTTAGATACTTGGATGTCCAACATTATTATAAAACCTTAGCCAAAATTCATTATTTTAATCAAGATGTTCATACCATTTTTATAGATCATAACTTAGATCCTAAGGTTCATGTGCCTCTTACCAATTCTCCTCTTATCAATACTCCTTGGGTGGTAAAGAAAACTATACCTTCCAAACCTCTAGAAATTTCTACATATCCTTTACCACCTATCGATCCAATCATTACCTCTAATCCTTCTCCCATCATTGAACCCACTGATCTTCCAACCCCTTCTACTCTATCTACTTCTACTCCTAAAATTACACTAGATGCCAAGGCAACCAATGTTCATCAGATAAATTTTGAGTATGATCACCATGGTAATCAAATTCTAGATCTTGAAGTAGATGTTGAGTATTATGGTCCTCTTCCTACCTTACATATTGATAAAGCTATCCTTGAGTTAATCTATACATAACCTCAACTTCCTCAAGAACATCATAAACTTGGAAATTTTGAAACTAAAACCCCTTCAACTTCATTGCTAAAATTAACCCTAAAAAAAATCTAATTTTTGTCTTACCCAATGCACCATACCACTATCAAGATGACAATTCCATGCTTATTGAAGAAATAACTTACATCAAATATGGTACTCCATCTTGTCCTCGACCAATTAATATTTCTAATGAACTCTCACCTATTGAACATGATAATTTTATCTTATTATTTAACAAATATCATGAGGCTTTAACTTGGTCCTATGAGGACATGCTTGGAATTAAAACTAACATTGTGGTGCATAACATCATTACCTATCCTGATGCCAATATTTTAGGTCAAAAATAAAAAAATTCCACCTAAAGTTTACACTTTATGTCATAAGAAAATCATCAAATTACTTGAAGCTAAATTTATCAAACTAGTGGATTATTCTGAATGGGTTTCCAACATTGTTCCCATTTGGAAGAAATTATTATGGTCATTCACATTTGTATTGATTTTCATAATCTTAATTTTACTTATCCTAAGGACAACTTCCATTTACCTTCAATAGATTCCATTGTTGATTCCATGACTGGTTATGAAATATTATCTATTATGGATGGCTTCTTGAGATATAATCAGATTCATATTTCCCCTAAGGATCAACATAAGACTACTTTCACCATGGAATGGGGCACCTATTTCTATTTCAAAATGCCCTTTGGCCTCAATAATGTTGGAGCCACTTACCAATTATAAATGAATCACATCTTTCATGATCTCATCCATAAAATTGTTGAAACTTATGTGGATAATCTCATTCCTAAATCCAAACATCATAAGAATCATCTTTCTGATCTTGTTATCATCTTTGACCATCTTCTTAAATATAAAGTTAAACTTAATCCTTAAAAATGTGTCTTTGGAGTCACATCTATTATTTTTAATATTCTTATTCTCTCTATATATTATTGATGTTGATCTTACCAAAATTAGTGTTATCATCAACATGCCCATTCCTTATTATCTTCTTGACATTTATACTTATTTAGCCAAACTTGTGGCAATTAGATGAATCATCCATGAAATGGCATATCAAATTCACTCCATCAATTCACTTCTCAAGAAAGGTACTACTTTAGAATGGATGGATCCATGTCAAAAAGCTTTTGATAATATGAAAGAGTCATTGCTTCATCCACCTAAACTTCGTCTTCCTTCTAATGATAAATCTTTGATTCTATATACTTCTTCCACACCTATTTCAGTTGGGGAAATTCTTTCCCAACAAGATGATATGGGAAGAGATTATGTTATATACTACATTATTTGAGGCCTCATTGATTATGAAACACATTATACTAAAATTAAGCATGATTGCTTCAGCATTTATTTTATAACTAAAAAGCTTTGCCACTACATGCTTTAGCAAACTACTTATGTCATTGTTTATTCTGAACCCCTTCATCATTTATTCTCCAAATAATTTATTCTTAAAGATATAATTGGAAAATATATGGTCCTCCTTATGGAATTTGATCTCTCGATTGTCACTCAAAAAATTTCTAAATAGAAAATAATAGTTGATCAACTTATCATAGCTCCCATACCAACCACTTCTTCTCTTCAATATAATATTCCAAATGAAAATATCCTTTACATCAAAGGTATTAATAAATCTATTTCTCTCAAATATTATTTTCATAGATTTATTGCCAATATTGAAGCCAATAATCTTGATGACTCCATTACTCCCTCTAGTACTACTAAACCAGAATTAGTTATCGAAGAGCTTCCTAAAATTAATGTCAACTTGCATGAAGATCCTTGGACCCTTCACTTTGAAGGTGTTAAATTTATTTAAGGAGTTGGGATAGGTTGAATTCTCAAAGTCATATTAGCAATATCATTCCTTTAAATTTTCACTTCACCTTTGATGTCACCAACAATATGGCCGAGTATGAAGCTCTCATTTCAGGCATGCAAGTTACTCTTGACTTAGACATTCAATACCTTCATGTTTAAGGTGATTCTCAACTTATTTTCCATCTATTCAGTGGTTATTATCAATATAAAAGTGATAACTACATCACATATCATCAAATTACAACCACTCTTGCTAATGATTTCATCTCTTTCACTATTAAGCCTATTCTTAGAGATCAAAATTCAATTGCTAATTATCTTTCATCTTCATCTTATCTCTTTCATCCCCACTAAGTATTTTTTTATCCTACTTTTCTTATTCAAATAATAAAATCTCCATCTTCTACTCAACCACCATATTTGCTTATGTATTATATTGAGGTTGTTACCATTCAACAAATCCTGTGGTACCAAGACATCATTCAATTCTTATAACATCAAAATTATACTCCTAATTTAGATTCTCATGAAAAGACACATATTCATAAATAAGCTTTCAAGTATGTATTTCAACACAACATCCTTTATTATCACAATGTTAAAGGTACCTTGCCCCATTGTGTTATGTAAGATGAGTCCCTTCCTCTTCTTGAACGAGCACATGGGGCATTTTTAGTGGTCACTATAGATAACATGATATAGTATGTAAATGCCTATGTATGGGTTAATTTTGGCCTACTCTTGAAAAGGATGAAATTAAATATGCTAAAAAGTGTAATCCTTGCTAGCTTCATGATGATCTAATTTATTCACCTCCACTTAAACTTCAAACTATTGAATCTCCTTGGCCATTTTCTACATGGGGATTTGATATCATTGGTAAACTACCTCACTCCCAAGATGGGCATGTCTTTATCATCACCACTACCAAATATTTTACCAAGTGGGTGGAAGCCATGCCCCTTATTAACATCACTGGTCCTGCCATTTAAAAATTTATTATTCACCAAATCATTTTATACTTTGGTGTTCCCCATACTATCATTTCAAAAAATGTTGGTAATTTCAAAAATAAACATGTTAAACAACTTTGCAACAAATTCAAGATCAGTACAATAATTCTATGCTTTATCATACACAATTTAATGGTCAAGCTGAGGCCACTAATAAAATTATAAACAAAATTTTTCAAAAGACAATCCATGAAACCTATACAGATTGGCATCTTCATCTTTACCCTACACTTTGGGTCTATCAGACTATCATGCGTACTGCCACTAGGGCAACTCCATTCTCACTAGTCTATGGTTTTGAGTTAGATATTCCTTTAGAATTTGAACTTATCTCTCTTCATATATCTCTTCATGGTATTATTCTTTATGAGGAATTATGTGAAACTGATCTTCAAGCATTTGATCTACCTAATGAATGTCATCTTTCCACCTTATATCATAATTACCAATACAAGCATCACATTAGTAGACAACATAAAAAATGTGTTAAAGTCTGCATATTTAATGTTGGTTATATTTTACTTAAATTATACTACACCTATGATAAAGAAGGCAAATACACCCAAAAATGGTAAGGCCCATATTTAGTCAAGGATATTCTTTGTCCAAGCACCTATCATATTCAAACCAATGAAGGCCATGTTTTTAAAGAGCCCACCAATGGACAATTCCTCAAAAAGTATTTTGCCTAAATATTTCCTTATTTTCATGATTTTTATCTACATCTATCTAACACTTTTTATAGGTTACTTATATGGGTCTCTCCCTCTTTAGTAAGTTCCTTCCTTTCACAAACCTTTAGTCATCCCTTTTGGTCTTTTGGTTTCTTGATGTACCATAGTCTTATTTATCTTCTTGCATTTTCTCTTTTTGACACCCTTTGGGTTTTTATTTTCTGAGTTGAATTATAAGACCATAGATAAGACCCAACATTCCTCACAAAACTACCATCTTTTTGCTTACCTCACTTTGTATTTCACTTGTTTGTTGGCACCCCTTGGGTTTCTATTTTATGAATTTACAATGTAAGATAGTGGATAGTACCCAAACCTCCTCATAAAATTTCCATCTATTCATATTTTTATATGATCCTTGTTCTCAAACTTTAGCTTTTAATAGATGGAATTTTCATAAACAATCTATGTTAGCATGTTTTACTCCATTTACCTCATTACTATAATAAGGAATCACCCTTTTCTATCATTGTATCCATTTTTTCCCTTTGTCCCATTTTTTGTAATTTAAAGTAATTCAAATTGTTCAATGTGTCACTCCTCTTGATTTCCCCTTCCTTTCACTCCACATTAGATAAAACAAGGTTGAAGTCAAGATAGTAATTTTATTTTGCCTATATTTATGAGACTGTCAGACCCCATGATCTTTGAAGTTATTTTTCTTAGCAACCAAGTCACAACTATTCAAATGAAAGTCATCTTTAGCACCCATGTTTGGTTTTCCAAATCTATATGAAGGATGAATAGAAAAATACATCAAGAAAGTTAGAATCCAAATCATTTGAATAAAAAGGAAATGACATATAAAGGAAACATACAAATCTCAAAATTCAAATCACACCAAAAGATGTGATTCCAAGCACATCTCCTATCCCCAATAAAATCTCAAATTTCATAGTTGGCCTCACATAGAGTCAAGGTACTTTGGGTTACAGTAGACTAGTATATTGGAATAGGAGAATTCAACAAATTCTATGGTGATTCCTAATTTTTAATGCAAGTACCCAATCTTCATAGTAGACTGATGGTTTTATAAGGGGTCCTGAGGAACAAGAAACATGTTGTGAGAAGGTAGGTCTATTTTAATTTTCATGTATATATCCTTCATGGGATGATCTATATACTTCATTTGTTTACCTAAGACTTTTGTATCTAAGAGAAGTTATTCATACTCCTTAAGGTTGAAAGTCCTCTTGTTTTGACAAACCTAATTTGATTGTCTTGACTTTGATAAAGAGTTCCTCTGCCTTGGTTTTTAATTAATTCTCCCCTCCACTCATTTCATTTCCCCCTTTGATAGTAAAATTGTGATTCCAAATCTGTTTTCCCTTATTTTTTAATTCCTTCTTCTTCATCTCTTAAAAACATACTAGAATTACTTTGTTTTAGTTTCATCTATCCTTAAGAGTGAAAAATAATGTTTAAGTAACTATGGATTCATCTTTATTTACACCATAAAACTAAATTTATAGACTTAATTTAATTTCTTTTTACCATTTATCATTTTATATACTATCCTATTATTAAAGAAACCTTAGTTCTTACCCTTTTTCCATTCTTGAGTGAGATTGGCTTGTTACTTCTCACTCGACAATGTTGTTTTCCCTTTTATGCACTTTTTTCTATTATTGAGTGAGATAAGGATGGTTACTTCTAAATCATCAATATTTTTTTACCATTTTGTTTCTTCTTTTAGCATTGATTTTTTTTATTACCATCCTTTTTGACAAGTATCCTTGGTTTGACTTGGTGAGTTTGCCTTTCTTATCTAAGGATAGCTTGTTTGAGTTTTTTGATCTTTAGTATCCTTGGATTTTTAGTTACCTAATTTACTCTTCTTTTTGACTTGGTAATTTGGTCTAACATATCATTGGTCACCCTAACTTTCCAAATTTCCCAATTATGTCTCATCCTCTTAGCACCAATTATCTTGGCTTTTCTTGCATTTGTTTGTTTTTGCTCTTTAGTTTTGTATTCTTGGGTTTGTCAAAAGTAGTCTCTATGCTCTACATAATTAAAAATAACAACATAATAGATAACCATCCTATGATAAAGGTAAGTCAAGGTATGCATCACATTTAATTTTTAGTTATTTTCCCTCTTAATCATTTACTTTCAATTATTTTTTCTTTAAAATACTATAACTTTTTTTAGCATCAGTATTATGTGTCCTTCTATTCTTTCTCAAAGCACCATACCCTATTGTACCTTAGTGACACATGATGATATTAAAGTGGGGAATATGTATAAACATAATATTTTTAATATTTTATCAAATACTGATGCTTTACATCTTGTAGGAACTTGTCAAGACTCAATCTCTCTTAGTGCATGCCTTAAAGGGTCCTTCGGGAAAGGGGCAGGTAGACCTTTGGTGCTTTGCAAGATTGTTTTCACTTATTACCACATTATTATCAATCCAATAATCTATTAAAACCATTACCTAAGCTATTAATCCTCCCTTGTACACTCTTCTAATCTTTTTCCTCTTTCCATCCTTATTTTCCTCACCTTGATCTCCTTTAGCTAGTTGATTGTACTAGGTTGATTGGGTCGACCCTATACAATTTTCAACCTCTGATTACTATAAAAGCTACTAGGTCAACCCTATATTATTTAAGGTATTTTTTACTTGGATTATTATCATCCCTTTGACTGACCTAGCTTAGGACCTAGTGATCTATCTCCCAAAAACATATAGGGTTGACCTCATACAACTAACATATTTAGAAGGATTTAGGGTTAGATCCACCTATAAATAAAAGATCATTTAATAATTTTTTAAATATTCACTCAAGAGTTTATATTCACTCATTATTCTTTACAATCTATTCTTCCAACATTCTACTTGAGGAGTTTTAGCTTAGGGTTTCTACTTGGAGAATCTCATCTTGTGGATAAGTCTTGGATGCTTTGGCCTTTATTAGTTATCCTTACAAACCACAACAACCTATTACAAAGCCATTTTGGCCAAGGGAGAGATTGAGTATCGATGGGTTCATATTTAGGTAAGTATATTCTAACTTTGTTCTCCTCTCTTTAGTAGATAGAAGTAGCATAAGTATTGGCTTGAATAATATTACTCTTCATATTCTATGTGTTAGGGTCTTGCTCATACTTAGATTAATTGAGATTATCATATAAATGTTTTCATTTCTTTAATAATCCCTAATATTATGCCATAATCTTTGGTGTGTACTAGATTATTATTACTTTCTTATTTATTAGAATAGAGTGAACATTAAACCTATGACTCTTTTAGGGTTTTTGCACGATTGTGTTAGACTATAGCTTTGGAACCCTTCCTAGAATGGTGTATTGTGAAAAGTGATCCCCTAATTGGGTCTAGTACATCCCAATATTGGTCATGCCCCTGATTAACAAATGTATTCCTAATTATAAGTGTATGTATGTTTTATCTTCTCTGAGCCAGGATTGATTTATAGACATGATGCATTTTTGATTGCATCCAGTCCACAAAAGTTTATCAGAGAAATATCATGTTCAAGTAAGTATATGGTTTTATTTGTTCCTCCTAAGACTAGATCCATACTTTTTATGTATTTCAAGTCAAAAGGAGTTGAAAATTGATCCCTTTCCTCCATCAAACTCCTTAGAAACCCATAAAATCTTGTTAGTATTCCATTTGGTATAGATAGAGGAGAAAGAATGAGGACCTAATATTTTGGGAAGAAGAGGGGAACCTAGTTATCTTCCATTTTATGGAATTAATTCTTAGATTTTTTTCCCCTTTTTTATGAATAATCACTAAGAATGTGAAGAACTCACTGTGTTTTCTCCATCTAGATAGGGTTCATGTTTGCCTTAGTTTCTCCATTTATGAGCATGTTGAAAGAAGAATAGAAAGTTGGGTGAAATCTTAGGGGTATGTAAAAATCTTATACAACATCCTCAATCCCCATTTCACACATGTGACCTCAATGAGATAATAAATATTCTTTTGGGAAATCTACAGGTTGATAACAATGACATTCTTAATACTTTTAGGTCTCTAATAGTTGTTAAGTGTTGGTGAAGTCTAAAAAATATTATAAACCTCCTTGAGGATCTGAAACAATGGATTATTAGTGAATGCATGAACCTAAAAAACTCACAGAATGGTGATCACCTATAGTTTCCACATGCAGTCAAGTAATTTGAAGAAACCATGGTAAAGTAACCTTGTTCAAGTCTCATGAAGGTGTTATCATTGTTCAATATCTTTGAAGGAAGTGTAACACATTCAGATAGGTTATGAATATTATCTCAAAGAGGCTTTAAACACAACCTAGTAAAGGGGTCATAGTGTCTCTTCTATAGGTCAATACAAGAAGACTGGTAAACCTACAACTCTACAAGATCTCTAGTCCACCATTGGTACCAAAGTTAGTTGTAGAAAATAATATGATCTTTTGAAATAATAAATTTAGTTTAATATTCATGCCATCAGGGTCATCTAAGAATAATGAGCTCTTGTGAATATTAGGTGTAATCTATTTTTAACTCCAATGTAGATTGAGTTGAACTATGTAGGTCTAGATAGAAAGTAAACTTATTGAGGCTAGATAAATGTCCAGAGAATCCCAAAGGATAATTAGATGAAGGTTAAAATTTTCATTTATATTGGATTCATCTCTTATTCATAATTTTTAGTGTTTCCCTCATGCTCCTCACTACCTCATAATCACATAACCCATTCTCATCCTTAGCCCTTGAGAGACAAACTCTCATTTGGGCACCTACAGACCTATTATGTAAATTGAGCAAATGAAATGTTGGATGTTGGGATGGGGTATATAAATAATTGAGGAGTCATAAAGACCTATAAATAAGCATGTGATATTTAAAGAGTACTGTTAAAAAAATATCAACACCATCAACTCACCCCAAGAAGACAAACTCAATCAAGGTTTTAATACACATAGAACTAAAACTAAAGAATTGAAGAAATATTGATGGTGTAATGAGATTAAGATGGTTTATAGGGTTAGAGGTAACAATGAAGGGTCATAAAATTTTTGATGGAATTCAAGAAATTAATGAATTATCAAAGAAGAAGAAGCTCATATCTCAAATGGGCTCACACAATCAAGACCATAAACTACCTCTTATAGGTCAGCATGAGAAGGCAAGGTAGCCAAGTGGAAGATGGTTTGGGAAAGAAACTCAGAGGTATATGTAAGTAGGAGGATATTATGTAATATGTTCTCCATGATTAAAGGGACCTCAAGATGTTAACAAAGCAAGATACATTTCACACAACTAGAAAACATAGAACTTCCACTTACAAGTAGGGTTATGAGGAATGAAAGTGTGTAAAGAGATATGCATCGATGAGAAAAAAAGAGATGGGAATAAATTGATACACTTTTTTTCCAAGGATCATGGTTGTTCATTGAATGAATTTGGTCTTCTAAGGCATGAGGATCCTAATAGACTAGTTGGTCTTAGTAGACTTAATTGGGCATGTACATGACAATCATGAGAAAATAGGGATGTGAATACTAGTTGGAAAACATTGGAGGAGAAGTGAATATATGAGAAGAGACCTATTCATTTAGAATAAAAAGTTCACAATGCATCATTTCATGGTTTGGTCCTTTGAGATAGAAAAGATCCTAATGGCCTAATTAGACCTAAACTAACATGTACAAGCCTAAACAAGGAAAATGAAGGAGATAAATTATAGTTGGGAAGTGTTATAAGGATTGGAAACTTAGGAATGTAAGTTAAAATTTCCCAAAGATATGATCTTGAATTTTAACTCAATAAATTAAAAAGAAATTCCAAGAACTATGCCATGAGAGTTAGATTGGTCTAGTGTCTCATAAACCCTAAACCTATGAATATGAGGCATGTAGACACTTTAGAGCGATGAAAATGAAGAAAAGTAATTGGAACATGATAGGAGGAAATTTCAGACATGTTTTATGTTTTTCCAACCCAAGGCACACCTTTTTCTCTTTCTCATGCAAGTTGACTTCTCTCTCAGAATATAGGATTTTGAGCTCGAAAGGCACTTTATTCATGTTGGAAAACCAAGGAGTAAGTGTATGGGGATTTTATATACTAGGTAAATTTTAGGAGGGTTTTATAATTTATTTTATTTGAATTAGGTTTATAGTTTAATCCCTTAGGGATATGAACAATCATTAAGAGATAATCCATGTTTGAACCTACCTAAACCAGTTCTAATGACCAATGGAGGAAAACTTGAGAAAAATGCATAAAAATTACTTGGTTTGGATTATATAAACTTTAAAAACATTTTAAACTTTTATAAGGTCCTAATAATGTCATTGGTTTGTATGGACAACTATATGGATGCATCAGAACCCTATTTTTTACAAGATTTAGTGATAAATCCAAGGTATAGAACTAGATGAATAGTTGAAAACCATTCAATAAGAAATTATGAAGTGTATTAAAACCTTTAAAATAAAAAACTATTCTCATTTCCTCTTGAAATTGTTTCTATAGACCTAGATTGATGAAGTAGTCTTCCAGTTCTAGTGAGAGGTGACCTAGTCACCTAAATGAACTAGAGTTGTAGGTGTGCACTATTTTAAAGAAATATGTCATGGTGTGAGATGATTTATTAGACCTAAAACATGATTAATTACCTATTATCAAGGTTATATGAAAATATTGTGATGATAGGAATCCAAGAAGGGAGGTTAGTATAGTGTTAGTTTAAGTAACAAAAATTGAAATAACAACATACTAACACTTACACTCCTTGCTTAGAACTTAAGGAGATATTAGTAAAAAAATTTAGATGAAATAAAAAATGAAACATAAAAGACACAAATATTTTACCTTTATTGAGATCTCCAAATGCATTGTTGAGTGTCTTTCTTGGCTTGTACATCAAGAAGTCTTTGGAAAATGAAGCTTATTGGCTCTTTCTCTCCTTGACACCTTATGGATTTGATGTGGCTTAATGTTGATTTGGATCAATGTTTTATCATTATAACACTACTTGCAACAAAATATCTTATGTCTCTCTACAAATTTTCATTATAACTTTGGCTTATGAGATCTTATAATTCAATTAGCATGACCTTGTATTTATAGAAAATGGATTTAACTCTCACTCAATGTGAGTTAGGGTTGTGTTAAGTCTTGGAATGGGTTCAAACCTAACCTACGTGAGTTAAATATAACCCCAATATCATTAATATTTTTCAAGTAATCATTATTTTTAATTACTCGATATGACTCTCCAAAATTAGATATTTTAAGATATTTTCAAAGAGTTTGACAACTCATAAAGGCAATGATGAAAAGCTAGGATATTTTGAATTTTTGAATTTCCTTTTTTAGATTTTCATTACTTTTAAATGGATACTTAAAATGGGAATTTAATTTAGATTATCTTTTTAATTAATTTTTATTAGCCTTTTAACATTTCCAAGATTTTATTTAAGTGTGCAAGTGCCCCATGTAATAGGTCCATAGGCCAAATTGACTGTTGTGATGCCATAATATTATTAGGTATGAATCTATGAGAGGTTATTATTGCATACAATATAATACCCTAATAAGGGATTTCTTAATGTGATTATAAGATTTGATGAATGATTCACAAGAATATTTGGGATGTTTAATGATTCCTAGGCTTAATATATAATGGTTGGTAGGAATCAATTTGAAGTCTAATCAAAATCTAGTTGTGGCCAATTTTAGGTGTCTATAGTTTGCCCCTACTTGGAAAGGAATTGTAAGATATAGGCATAGTAATGTTTTATCAAATAATGAAAAGGTAATATATGCATACCACTTCAATGATAATGGATGAACTTTAGATGCCCCCTCTAGATAACAATCAACAAAAAGGATCAATGATCAATCCCTCAAAAGGAGGAAATGATGGGACCAAAAAGATAAAATGAGGTTGAAAAGAATGATTTTCCCATAGGTGATTATAATTAGTGGAATATGGAGCTACCCTAAGTGGGTAGATAAACATGATGATTTACCCATAGCTAGTTATAATCATCGGCATAGGTAGGACAAAACTGTAATTATTTACCCAAAGATGATTATAATTATTGAAAAAAGCTTAGGGTAACAAGACAATGATTTATCCAAATGTGGTTATAATTATTAAAAGGGAAAATAATGATTTTCCAATAGGGGTTTATAATCATTGATAGGATAATAACATGTCCCAATTGGGTATAGAGATAATGGTTTGACTAAAGGTGGTTATAAGCATTATCATAATGAAAATGTACCCCAATTAGGCAGAGAATGATAAGGATTTACCCATAGGAAGCTATAATCTATAACATTTAGATAGATCAAAACATAATGATTTGCCTATAGGCAGTTATAATCATGGGCTCAATGGGTGGGATGATACACAATGATTTACACAAAGGTGGTTAGAATCATCAGCAATAAAAGTGGGATGAGATATAATGATTTGACCATAAGCAGTGATAATCATTAGTATCCTAATGATGGTAAATTGTTATAGAGGATAAAGATGAATTTGGGAAACCTGCTAATATGGACATGCACATACTAACTAGCAAGGATTAAAATTCTTTAATGAATGAATTAATCTATATGTGGGACATGATTTTGGGTAGAGTGAGAATTATTCAGGTGCCAAGGAGGTATATCATGGTTGCATTGATTATAAGACTTATCAAGCTGATTTTTATTATAGCACGTGATAATAGGAATTATGATAGAACATCATGATGAACTTAGCCAAAATATGCATAAATATTGACACATAATCTAAAACTCAATAAAAAAAATGCACTAATGATAAAAACTACCTCTAGGAAAATCATTATATTTCATATTAATTACAATGTAAGTTATATTTTGTGACATGGTGGGTAAAGGCCTTAGATTATTTATGTGATAGGTATGGTGGCATAATGTGGTCATGAAGATAAGTATAAAGGTCTAAAGTGTTGGGACCAATAATATCATATATCATTATGACAATTAAAGGTTCATGAGATGGTGCTAGAAGGTTTTTAAATAAGAATTGATATTCTTTTGCCTTGTCTAAATGATAGATAAAAGAGCCAATGGTGGTCATGGCATCTATTATTCTATTAATATCCCTTAGTATGTGTTAAAATTGGATGTTGACAATCTACTTTTTGAGAGTGTAAATCATGGCCTTGTATGGAACCAACTTGTCATCATTGGTTTTAAAGTGGTGTGTAACCTGATTGATGATTAATTGAGAATCACCATAAACCTTGAGATGTTGAATGTTTCATTGTATTTCCTAATGAAGCCCTTTAATGAGTGCTTCATATTCATTCATATTTTTGGTATAAGGAATTTTGATATAGAATGATTTAGGGATTAGATCCCCCTGTGGTGTAATAAATAAAAAGCTTACCCCCAATCCATGTTTTGTGAATGATCCATCAAAATATAGCTTCCAATGTTGCTCCTCAAGAGGTGTTTCAATGATGGTCATAATGAACTCATCTATTAATTGGAATGTTATAGGTTTTATATCTATAATAAGTGCTTTAACAAGCTGATCTGTAAGTACTTATCCCTTGATAACCTTCTCGTTGATGTATTCTATCTCAAACTCACTCCAAATCACTATTTATTTGGCCATGTGGCCTTGTAAATCTATTATGGAGAGTATGTAATTTAGTTAATCTACTTTTGAAATAACCATGGTCCTATTTTTTAACATGTAATGTCATAGTTTCTAAGCTACAAAGACTATAGATAAATAAGATTTTTCAATGGGTGTATAATTATGCTCATATGCAACTAGTGTATGTCTTAGATAATACACAAAAAGTTATTTTCCATTATCATCATGCTAAGCTAAAAGTGCCCTTATGGATTTCTTGATTGTATATAGATACAATAAGAATGAATTTTCTAGCATGGGAGGCAACAAAATAGGTAGATTGGCAAGATAATCTTTGAGGTGCTAGAAGGATTTCTAGCATTCATCATCCCATTGAAATCTGATACCATTATTCAACAAGTGTGTAAATGGATGGTATTTATTGGCCAACTAATAAATAAAGTGTTTGATAGAGTGGATATTCCCCTATAAATTGTAGAGTTGCTTCAAATTGGAAAGTGGTGAGATTTTGGTAATGGATTGTTCTTTGGCTAGATCAACTTTAACTCTTATATGAGACACAATAAAGCCAAAAATTTTACCAAAAGTAACTCTAAAAACACACTTTTTAGAATTTATTTTGACCTTATATTCATGTAGCCTCTCAAATATTATTTATAGTGTTGTTGAATGATCAGCCCTGGTCTTTGATTTTCCCACTGTCATTGATATAGTCTCTAATAATATCATGAATCATATCATAAAATATGATGATCATGTATCTTTGGTATGTGGCCCCAAAATTTTTGAGACCAAATGGCATAACCTAATAACAAAATGTTCCCCATGGAATGGTGAACACTGCTCTATGTTAGTCTTCTAGTGTAATCTAGATATGGGTGTATCTTGAGAATCCATCCATCAAGGAATGCATTTCATACCTGACTATGGAGTCAATATCATGTCAATTTTTGGTAGAAGAAAGTCATCCTTTTGGTAGACCTTATTTATATCTCTAAAATCAGTGTATATTCTAATTCTTTTTGGCTTATTTTTCACTAACACAACATTTGAGATCCACTCTAAGTAGTTGATTGATAAAATACATCACTTATAAGAGATTTTACAATTATTTCTTTACTAATACAATAATGCAAGGATGCATCTTGCATAATTTTTATTTCACAGGTTTAGAATCAAGATGTAAAACAAGGTGGCATACAACTAAGGTGGGGTCCAAATGTAGCATGTGCGAGTAGGCCCAAGCAGATATGTCAATAAATTCCCTCAAAATGGATGTAAAGGTGTCATGTTCCTCTTCAGTGAAGGACATGCCTAATTTGATCCATTTTGGGTCATTTGGAGTCCCAATGTTAACTTCTATATTGTCTTCCATAAGTAGAGTTGAATTGTCCTCTAGAATGGTTGGCAAAGATTGGAATTGGCCTGTAATGGCCAAGTCTTCTATTTGGACTAGATCTTTGAGTTCTCCTAGGTAGACTTAGAATATCCCAATGGTAAGTATGGCCATTTCACAAATACTATTGGAAATTCTTAAATGATTTTGTCTAAGGCATCTTATTCTTTTGAATTGAACTTGGACCAATAAGCAAGTTCATCATTGGTGGTCTCTTGAGCTATGTTTGAGGAAGGTTGAACAACCCCATCTAATGGTGCCTAAAATAGGTTTTCACCACTATACTAGACTTTATCTTTAACTTTACCTTGGTCCAAAAGTACCTCAAAGAGTTTTTCACTTTGGGAAATCAATGCTTATTTAATTATTTATAGATAAGGGTGTTCAGTCATTCTCCAAAGTAGGCTACAGGATCTAATTTGATTGAGAACCCTTATTTTTTGTCTCCTAATGAAACATTATCCCTTAGGCCTAGAAAATTACAAAATGCTCATCCACAAGCACTGTGATTCTGATTAGTCTTAGGCTATAAGTTGAGGATGATATAAGGGAAGTAGATTATGGTGAATAACTAGTCTAAGGGCAAAAATGGCATGAGTGTCAAACATATTGGTGAATAACTAGTCTTCATAAGGGATATGATCAGACTTTACTTTGGTATCAACACATCATCACTATTTGTCAATGTTGGAAAATGAATAAGATAAGTGGGGTCACCCCCAGGGGGTTTAAATCCAAGAACATAGGTTATTTTATACTAAGTGGAAAAAAGTGACTCAATAATTCCCTATTTATTTTATCTAAGGCCTCTTCATTGATAGGCATGATTCTCCATGATCTTGTTTGGAATGAGGCATTTGGAATTTTTATAACAATCAACCAAGTTGTCAGTGTATAACTAGGAATCATCATCTGCAAGTGGGTTTTATTCTTGGCTAGTGGTTAGTGTGAAAATGATAGGTGTTGGACTATGTAGTTTTTATTTTCCCTTTCATTGACATTACATACAAGGTGGCTTAGATTTAGGTCTTCCATAGGACTTGGGGTTCTATGGAAGCTTGGTAATGTGGAATGTATCATGGGTTAGATATTCACCTAGGCCATTATCTATAATAGTAAAATGATTATACATTTTAGGAGGTGGAATTTAGGAAGATGAATTGAGGGTATATATGTCAATTCAATTGGTTTCTATAAAATCAACAAGAATTTATTTCCCATTGTCATTCTTGGGAACTAGATTCAAGCCAAAATGGTAGTTATACCTTTCATACTCAGCCTCCAAATTTTTACAATATTCATAAGGTTGCAAATCTCTATGGATGGTGACTTCCATATCTGAATGAGAGAACTTGATACATTGGTGCAATGTTGAAGGGATTACATGAATCTCATGTATCTAAGGTCTACCCAATAGAAAATTATATGACAAATCAAGATCTAACACATGGCATAATGTATCATGGGTCAAAGGCTTAATGATAATTGGAAGACTAATGGTGCCTTATGATTATCACTCTTCATTATCATAGGCATTTATAGTGATATTTTCTAGCTAAAGATCAGCTATTGTGTATCTGATAATCTTGATGAGCTTTAGAGACATAATATTTAGGACCAATCCATTATCTAAGGACACACTTCATTTTGTGCCATATGATGATAATTTCTATGTATAATGGTCGTTATGAAGAGGGCCAAGGGATGACATATCACTATGGTTGAAGGATAACTAATGGCCTAGGGATATATTTCCAACCAAGGCTTGGAATATATATATCATTGGGAACTTGTGATTGGTTGAGGAACTCTGTTAGGATGTTTTTGTAGATGGTAGATGTACATAACAAATCTAAAATGGAAATTTGTATGAGCATCTTCTATAGTTATTCCACAATATGAAATGCCTTGTATTGCATAGTGGTATATGGCTTATTCTTATCTATAAAGGTGGTTTATATGGGTGTAGTGGTAGATGGTTGTGGGCTTAGGATGGTAATCTTTGACTATCGAGTTGTGATTGCATAATCAAGATTAGATACAGGACCATTATTGCTAATAAATGATTGTGTAGGGGGACTAGATAGGATAAGTATTAGTTAATAGTGTACTTGTATATGGTCATGGGTCAATAATGAGTCATCGGTATAAGCTCCAAAATTAGTAATCCCTACTTATTAGTATACTTGTATGTGGTCCCAAGTTGAGGAAGGATCATTGGCATAGGTTGGTTTGTTGGAATTAATTATCAATGGTCTTGTTTGATTGATAATAGGCCTTAGATTGATGGATATGGTAGAAACATGACCTCCCACAATATGGACTAATTTTTTTTTAGTCATGTGCAACTATGCAGTAAGTCTATTGGTTGTTGGCATCATTTTGGCCTTGGTTCTATCTATTTCACTAACATTTTTTTTTGTTGTTATTGATATTATTATTGTTGTCTCAGTTGTTAATACTATTATTGTTGGTATAGCCTCTATTTATATTGTTATTGGTAGTTATTATGTTGTGGAAAGGGGTTTTGATAAATGCCCAAGTTTTGATTAGAGGTAGAAACTCTAGTATCCAATGTTACCTCCCTATTTTCCAACATATTTTGAATGAAGTATTTTATTTACACATAATGACATAGATTATGTATATTAACCCAATGGTGTTCACAAGATTAATTTTTTATATGATAATTTGGATAAGCAATGCCCTCTAGATAGTGCTTCAATATGAGATAACTAATCAGATTAATGGTGGCTATATTGTCAAACACAGCTTCAATATGCTCTCCAAGGTCGCTAAAAACTTGATGAGTAGGCCCATTTTGCCTTGGAAGATGGGTTTGTAAAGGTAAAGGATTCCATGTATGTTGATCTAATTGAGGATACTTTGAATTTTGTGCTTGCTGAATATGTTGTTGGTGATGAGTAATTTGCATGTGTGGCATAAGACAAGAAGATGGTGTTTGCACCATTTGGACATGTCATGAATCGATTACTCTATTTCCAATAACATTCTTATTACAATTAAATTTCTTGGATTTTTCATAATTATTATCTTAGGTTGGTTGTAATTCTTGTACTTGGACTTGGTTGTGATTTTTATTTTGGTTATTTCCTTGGTTTTGATTTTGATTTTGATTTAAAAAGGTAAGATTGATAATCCCTTTGTTAATAAGGGATTTATAATCAATAGACATTTTTCAATGATTTATTTAAATTTATGTGCATATTTTAGCTCTATATGGTAATATATATCTCTATGTAAATTATTGTTAAACATAAAAACTAATTGCTTATTTGATAAACTATAGATGAAACAACTATCAAGTGCTCTCCATCACTATAGATATCTTGAAAAACTTTCACCAGCCTTCTATTTGGCTTGGGTCAAAGCTACCAATGAAATATCATGCTAGAGATTGTAGGATAAAAGCTACATAAACTTGTCTAAAAGGTCATCAAAATTAGATACAGAGTTCTCTAGCAATTTCAAGAACCATTCTAAAGCTTTTCTTGCTAGGCTCTGAGGAAAAAAAATTAGGAGGTATATGTCATTGTAAGCCACTAACTATAAAGAAATAAATAATTATATCAAATGGGCCTTTGGGTCTCTTTTACCCTTATATTTGTTAAACTTTAGTGGTTCGTACCCTGGAGAAAATGGTATTTGTAAATACTCCATGTTGAATGGGTAGGAACACCCATCATCCAACTTAAACTTCTTGGTCTACTTTCTAACTTGGATGGTGACAATTGCATCCTTCAGATGCTACAGTTTTTATGCCAAGAAATTGGATGGAATATTGGCTTAATGTGGAGGCTAGGTGGTCAAAAGTGGATTACTTTTATTAGGGTATAGTGGAGGGATAAAATAACTTGGTTGATATGAAATGAATTATAGAATAGTATATGGTAGAATGATATGGTACAAATAATAATGTTGTTATTATGGTATAATGGAAATGGGCCTCATAGATAACTCTTCAGATCTCTAAGGAGAAGTAACTCTTGAGGTGTATAATGTTCATTGGCTCATCAAGTTCTTCCCCATCTAGTGTAGTGAGCCTATATGCTTTGATTCATAGTTTGTAACAATGATAAATGGGCCTATCTAATTGGGTTTTAGCTTTCCCTTATTCTTCTTATCAGCCATGGTATTCTATTGGTTTTCTTTGAGAACAAGATCACCAATTTTAAAATATTTTTGTATGACCTATCAGTTATAATGGACATAGAGTCTATTCTAGTATGCTTGAAGGCTATTGAATGTAGCCATGCATTTTTCAACAAGTAACTCTAGATCTTGTAGGGGAGCTACTTGATAATCTTCATCATCTAGGACATGCTTCAAAGAGATGCATAAAGAAGGTAATTAGACCTCAATGGGAAGAGTGGCCTCAGTGCCATAAATAAGGGAATATGGTGTGGTTTTTATTGGGGTATAATAATTGGTGTAGTATGTTTAGAGGGTGCATAATATTTGGATGTATTAATCATGGCCAATATCAATGACAACATTTTTAATGATGTTGACAATGGTTTTGTTGGATGCTTCTACTTAGACCTTACCTTGTTGATAATAGGTAGTAGAAAAATGTTGTATAATTTTGTACTTGACACACAGTGATTTGACATATTTATTCTTTAATGATCCACCATTATCAGATATAATTTCAGATGGGATACCATAGTGTCAAATGAGATGGTTAAAGATGAATTTGGCAATTTTTTGTTTTCTAATCCAACTTCAACCCACTTAGTGAAATATTCAATAGTGGTGAGGATGTGTTTATGGATATTAGATGAGTTAGGGTTTATCTTCCCAATGAGATTAAGGCCCCAGGTGGAAAATGGCCATAGTGTAAGCATTGGTTTCAGAGTCTTGGCTAGAGCATGAATCATATTAGCATGTCATTGATATTTGTTGCACTTTTTGACATATGCAACTACATTTGCACCCATAGTTGGCCAATAATACCTAATATATAAGATATTTTTAGCTAGGATGGACCTACTTGTGTGGGCTCCACATACTCTTTCATGAAATTACTATAATGCTAATGTTGATTTTATTTAATTTAAACAATAAATCAGAGTTCCATCAAAATTGAAATAATAAAGGTGGATCCAAGTAAGGTATATCATGCAACATGGTGGGTAAAGGAATTAGATTACTTACATGATATTTATGGTGGCATAATTTAATCATGAAGATAGGCATAAAGGTTTAAATATGATATAAATATGGGAAAAACAATATCACAAATTATTACAATGGTCGAAGGTTCATGAGCTGGGGCTAGAAGGATTATAACAAGGAATTGATATTATTTTTCCTTGTTTGGATGATGGATCAAAGATCCAATGGTGGTTATGGAATTTATTACTCCATTACTTGCCTTTGGTATGTGTTCAAAGTAGATGTTATAAATATAAGTTTTGAGAGTGTCAATCATGGCCTTGTATGGCACTGGCTTGTCATCCTTGGTCTGAAAGTGGCGTGTAACCTGATTGCTGATTAACTAACAATCACCATAAACCTTGAGATGTTAAATGTTCCATTGTACTACCTAATGAAGCCTTGTAATAAGTGATCTATCTCTATCCATGTTAGTGGTATAAATAAATCTGATACATAATGATTTAGGGATTATATCTCCCTGTGGTATAATAAACAAAAATCCTACCCCTAATCCATGTGCTATGAAATATTAATCAAAATATAGATTCTAGTGTTACTCCTTAAGAGGTGTTTCACTAATGGTCATAATGGAATTATCTAGGAATTGGAATGTTAGAGTTTTTGTATCTGCAAGAGGTGCTTCAACGAGCTAATATATAAGTACTTATCCCTTGATGGCCTTCTAATTGACATATTCTATCTCAAAATTGCTTAGAAGTATGATCTATTTGGCCATGTGACCTTGTAAAACTATTTTGGAGAGTAGATAATTTATTGAATATAATTTATAAATAACGATGGTCTTGTTTTTTAACATGTAATGTCATAGTTTCTGATCTGCAAAGACTATAGCTAAATAAACTTTTTCAATGGGCATATAATTGTACTCATACACAACCAATTTATAGATTAGATATTACATGACATGTTCTTTTACATTATCATCATGCTGAGCTAAACTTTCTCCTAGGGCTTTATTAGTTACAGATATATAAAATAAGAATGGCTTTCCTAGCTTAGGAGGCAACAAAAAAAGCTAATTGGAAAGATAATCTTTGAGGTGCTAGAATGATTTATGGCATTCATCATCCTAGTAAAACATAACACCATTATTAAAAAAGTGTGTAAATGGATGGTATTATTTGTCCAACTGAGAAATAAATCATTTGATAGACTAGATCTTTCCCTATAAACTGTGGAACTGCTTCAAATTGGAAGGTGGTGGGATTTTGGTAATGGCTTGTACTTTGGATAGATAAAATTTAATGCTTATATGAGACATAATGAAGACAATAAATTTCATAAAATTAAATCCAAAAACACACTTATTAGGATTGAGTCTGACCTTGTGTTCATGTAGCCTCTCAAATATTTTTTGTAGTGTTATTGGGTGGTCGACCATGGTCTTTGATTTTCCCATATGTCATTGACATAGTCTTCAACAATATCATGCATCATATCATGAAATATGATGGTCATTGATATTCGGTATATGGTACAAGAATTTTTGAGACCACACGACATAACCTAATAACAAAACATTCCCTATAGAGTGGTGAACATTATTTTATGTTGGTCTTCTAATGCAATCCAAATCTAGTTGTATCCTAAAAATCCATCTGTCAGTGAAAGTATTTCATACCTATCTATGAATTCAAATATCATGTCAATGTTTGGTAGAATAAAGTCATATTTGGGGTGGGCCTCATTTATATCTTTTAAATCAATGCATATTCTTATTCCTTCTAGCTTCTTGCTAATTGGTATGACATTTGAGATCCACTCTGAGTAGTTAATTAATCAAATACATATTGCTTATAAGATATTTTATAACTCTTTATTTACTAATACAAAAATTCAAGGATGCATCTTTTGTAATTTTTGTTTTATGGTTTTGGCATCAAGATGTACAATAAGGTGGTGTACAACAAGGCAGGGTCCAAATCTGGCATGTCTGAGTAGGCCCAAGCAAATATGTCAACAAATTCCCTCAAAAGGGATGTAAAGGTGTCACATTATTCCTCAATGAGGGATGTGCCTAATTTGATAAATTTTGGGTCATCTAGAGTCTTGATGTTAAATTTTGTCGTGTATTCCATAAGACGAGTTGAACCATCCTCCATAATGGTTAGCAAAGATTGGAATTGGCTGGCAATGGCAAAGTCTTTTATTGGATTGGCTCTTCAAGTTCTCCTAGGAAAGATGAATCAGAATCTCCTAATGGTAAGTATGGCCATGTGAAAAAAATTATTTGGAACTCTTGAATGATTTGGTCAAAGTCATGCTATTCTTTAAAATTGAACTTAAATCCATAGGCAAGCTCATCATTGTTGGTCTCCTGAGTTATTTTTAAGGAATGTTGAACACCCCATTCTAATGGCACCTAGAATAGGTTTTCACCACTAAAATGGCCTTTTTCTTTACTTTTACCCTAGTCCAAAAGTTCCTCAAAGAGGGTTTCACTTTGGGACCTCAATGTTTTATTTATTTGTTTGTGGCTAAGGGTGTTCATTTATACTCCAAAATAGGATGTAGGATCTAGTTTCATTGAGAACCCTTGTTTGTGATCTCCCAATGAAACATTGTCTCTTAGGCTTAGAAAATCATAAAAGGCCTCATTATTCTCAAATTTGTCTAAAGGAATTATGGATTCTTGTTTGTCCCAAGTTATAATTTGAGGGTGATATAAAGGAAGTGGATTACAAATAACTAGCTGAAGGGTATAAATGGCATGAGTGTCAAATAGATTGGTATCGACTAGGTCTTCATAAGGGATATGATCAGACTCTACTTCACTATTGACATCATTATCAATAGTTGTTGGCATTGGAACATCAATAAGATACATGGGGTCACCCCCAAGTGATTTAAATCCAAGACCATAGGTTCTTTTGTATCGAGTCACAGATATTGACTCCAAAATTCCCTACTAATTTAGATCAAGCACTCTTCCTTGATAGGATTGACTCTCCATGATCTTATTAGGAATGTGGTATTTGACATTATTATAACAATTTTCCAAGTTGTCATTGTATAACCAAGATTCATCATCTATAAGAGGCTCTTGTTCTTGGCTAGTGATCAATGTAAAAATGATAGGTACTAGACTATGTAGTATAGTCTTTCCCTTTCATTGACATTCCATACAAGGTGGTTTGGCTCAAGGTATTCCATAGGACTTGGGGTTTTATAGAAGCTTGGCAATGCTGAATGTATTGTGGGTAAAATATTCTCCTAGGCCATTATTTATGAATGTAAAATGATTGGATATTTTAGGAGGTGGTATGTGGGAAGAGGAATCAGGGGTATCTAGGTCAATATAATTGACCTCTATCAAACAAAAAAGAATTTATTTCCCCTTATCCTTTTTGGGAACTATATTTAAGCCAAAATGGTAGTTATAGATTTTGTACTCTGCCTCCAAATGTTTACAATGTTAGTAGGGCTAAAAATCTATGTGAATGGTGACTTCCATACCTAAATGAGAGAACTTGAGACATTGGTCCAATGTTTAAGGGATTGCAATAATCTCATGTATCCAAGGTCTACACAATAGTAAATTATATGGAAAATTGAGATTTAACACATGGCATAGTGTATCATGGGTCAAAGGACCAACAATAACTAGTAGATTAATGGTGCCTTGTGATTCTTGTTATTCATTTTTATAGGCCTTGATTATGATAATTTTAGGTTGGAAATTAGTTGTTGTGTACCCAAGATGCTTGATGAGTTTTAAAGACACAATATTTAGACTTGATCTATTATCTATGATGATATGTTTCACTTTATATAATATGATGAAAACTTATATGTATAATGGATTATTATGAAAAGGGCCAAGGGATGACATATCACTTTGGTCAAAGGATAAATGATGGCCTAAGGCTGGATGTCCAAATTAAGCTTGAAATTTGTCTAGAGATATGTCATTGGGAACTTATGATTAGCCTAAGAATTTTTTCAATATGTTCTTTTGGATGGTTGACGTACATAATAAATCCAAGACACAAATTTGTGTGGGCATCTTTTGAAGTTATTTCACAATATCAAACATCTTGTCTTATGCAATGGTATATGGCTTGTTCTTAGCCATAGTGGTGGGTTGGATGGGTGTAGTGGTAGATGTCTATGGTCTTGGGATGGTATCCTTTGACCACTATGTTATGATTGCATAATCAAGATTAGATACAAGACCATT
Source organism: Torreya grandis (assembly GCA_037957365.1). Lineage (NCBI taxonomy): Eukaryota > Viridiplantae > Streptophyta > Pinopsida > Cupressales > Taxaceae > Torreya > Torreya grandis. Next base: position 42,853 of record JARHVA010001619.1, on the reverse strand, counting down.
ATTGCTAAAAAATGATGGTGGAAGGAGACTAGATAGGATAAGTCTTGGTTGACAGTGCACTTGTATATGGTTATAGGTCAATGACAAGTTATCGGTATAAGGTCTAAAAGTAGTAATCCCTACTTACTAGTATGCCTGTATGCAATCCCAAGTCAAGGAAGGATCATTGGCATAGGTTGGTTAACAATGGTCTTATTTGATTGGCACTTTGTCTTAGATTGATGGAGATGATGGAAATGTGAACTCCCATAATATGGCATATAAATTTGTTGTATTCAAGTGAAATTATGTGGTAAATCTATTAGTTTTTTTCATTGTTCAAGCCTTGGTTCAGTCTATTTGGCTGATGTTGGTTTTATTACTATTATTTTCTCAACTGTTGATACTATTGTTGTTATTGGTAGTTATTCTATTATGGAAATGGTTTTTGATATGTGCCCAAGTTCTGATTGGATTTATAAGCTCCATTATCCAATGTTATCTCCTCATTTTCTAACATATTTTGAATTAGGTGTTTGATTTGCACACAATGATGTAAATTATGTCCATTAACCCTATTGTATTCATATAATTCATTTTATCTATATTAGTCTAGGTAAGGAATGTCTTTAGGATAGTACTTTGGAATGAGCCAACTAATCAGATTAGTGGCAACTAGTTTGTGAAACATGACTTCAATAGGCTCCCCAAGGTCATTGAAAATTTGATGAGTAGGCCCATTTTTCCTTTGAGGAGGGGTTTTCAAAGGTAAAGGCTAATATGTTAGTTGGGATAGTCTAGGTAATTGTAAAGGCTATGCTTACTAAACTGGGTATTGGTGAGGAGTAATTTGCATGTGTGTCATAGGTTGAGCAGATGGTGTTTACACCATTTTGACATGTCATGACTTAGTTACTCCATTCCTAACAATATTCTTGTTGTGATTATAGTACTTGGATTTTTCATAATTATTGGCCTAGGATAGTTGTGAGGCTTGCACTTGGACTTAGTTATGATCTTAATTCTGGCCATTCCTTGGTTTTGATTCTAGTTCTAATTAGATGAGGTAAGATTGATAATCCCTTTGTCAATAAGGGATTTTTTTATCAATAAACCTTTATAAATTATTTCCTTAAAGGTATGTGCACATTTCAACTCTAGATGGTAGGATATCTAATTGTAAATTTTTTTGGTAAACACAAAAACTAGTCGTTTGTCTGGTAAGCTATGGGTTAAGTGGCTAGCAAGTGCTCTCCATCATTATAGATAACTGGTAAAGCTTTCACCAATTTCTTATTTGTCTTGAGTCAGATATACTAATGAAATATCATGTTCAATATTGTATGAGAAATGATGCATAAACTTTTTTGAAAGGTCATCAAAATCAAATATTGATTTTTCCAATAATTTTAGAAACCACTCCAAAGATTTTCCTACTAGAGTCTAATGAAATAAAAGTAGGAGGTATATACAAATATAAGCCACTGGATGGAAGGCAATAAATAATTCTATTAAATGAGACTTAGGGTATCTTTTACCCTTATACTTTTCAAACTTTGGTGGTTCATACCCTAGAGGAAATGGTATTTTCAAATAATTGAATGGGTAAGAACACACATCATCCAACTTAAATTTCTTGGTTTATTTCCTAGCTTAGGTGGAAATAATTGCATCCTTCATCTACTATAGTTCTTATGCTAGGAAACTAGAGGGAACATTAGATTAAGGTAGGGGTTGGGTGGTCAAAAGTGGGTTAATTTGACTAGGGTATAGTGGAGGCATGTTTTGTTGTGGAATCTTGGTTTGGTTAGGGAACTGACTAGAAATATGCATACATAGATTAGGATGTGATTTTTAGAATTACACATGTTGTAGTGTAGTATTTTGGTTTGGGTTCGGTATATAGGCCTAATTTTGGGGAAATTGTGGATGATATGGAAGGATATGACTTTGGGTGAAGTATTGAGCCTACTATGGTTGATTAGGGACTTGCTACTAACTAGTCAAACCTAGCTAATTAAGGGGAACTTATTGTGAAACAAGTCCATATCTTTGTATTTGTGGCACATTAGGAATAAAAGGTAATTATTGCCTAATCAATACTTATGGAACATTATAACCTCTTGGTCTCATGCAAACTTATGGAGAAAAAGGTTATTTAAGGTTTGAAATTTGTTTTTGACCAATAGACATATGCTATTTATTAGCCAAAATTTGTAAATGCATGTTAGACTATGACTGAAGAGGCATACTTGTCACTACCTAAAGAGGTGGAACATTAGTTACCTCTATTAAGGTGGTAGAATGTTTGATCTCTACTATATTGTCATATTAGACTATACCTATTATTGTGGAATGATAGTCACTACTTTTTTTGGTGGAGTAAAATTGATCATGTTTTTTTAGGCAAGGCATTAGTTTGTGGTTGACTACTTAATCCTTCCAATTACATGATTGAATAAGTAGGTGGTTAAGGTTTATAAGTAGCTTTTTATGGTTGGGAGGTAAAATTTAATGTCCCATACTATTGTGAATCACTCGTGGTGTTAACTAAAGTCACATTTTATGTACTAGTTGTTTATGCTATTAAACCACTTTAGTCTAGATTGGATGACACTTGCATGTTATCCACTATGTTTTGCTCATTCATCTATGTATAAATAGTAGATACTTATTTGATAGTAGGAGAATTGAACATGTCTCTAACTAAATTGATTTGCATGAATGGGTCTATAATTAAATTATCTTGGCATGTCATTTCAATTAAGACTCTTATTGAAGGAGATATTTCAATAAGTGGAGCATTTGACATGGTCATGTTATTAAAATTTCATGCTAGGTTTAAATAGTTCTAGTATGTTGTTTACATCTATATGAAGTGGTCTTCCATGAGGCCTTTTCATATGAAAAACATAGGTGGGTCCTAGTATGACATAGACACTAGATCTTGAGGATTACTAGAAGAGGCATGTTTATTGGTTTGATTGTAAGGTATGTTGTAAGGCACTCTAACTAGACTTGGAAAATTTTTGTGGGGGAAATCTACTGGAAACTTAGCCCCTACCTCTATGGATATAAATAAAACTTCATCCTTATTTGAAAACAGTTGATGATCAAACAAATATGGATTATATGTTGATGGCATCATAATGTATTACGGTTGTTGTTGAGCTTGGTCTACAACCAAAGGTACACTAGCTAGGTACTACATTGTTTGTTCTTAGTCATGGACCAAGTGTATGGAGGTGAGTTGACCAAATAGTGAGCTAAAGGATATTATCTTTATTTCATTGATTGAGTGTTGTAAGGTGGAGAAGGATCCATCTCAAAAACTACATCATCACCATAGGGGTCTTGAATAAATTCATCTTATGCAACCACATTACCATATCTTAGATTGTACATGGATCCACTATGAGTATAGTGAATCAATGATGAATGTTTTGTGATGAAAGGCATATAGTTATATAAACTCTAAAAAAATTTCTAAAAAGACAAATGGTTTAAACTTGGTCTACCTTGGTCTAAAAGTGGAGTTGTATCTCCAAAAGGGTCTATGTTAAAACTTGGTATAAAAGAGTCTAATGTCAAATGTCTAACATTAAATGTCTCAGACAAAAAGGTCAAGTGGATGAAATAAAATTGGAATGCCAGACTCTAGGTAAAAAAAGTTCCAAACAAGTCTAGTCTAAGAAAAAAATATATATAGGTCTTTTGGCCAAACACGGCACAAAAGCTAGTCTCAAAATAGGCATCTTCTAGGTCTTTTGGAAAAGGCACAAAAGCTAGAATTAAAACAAAAGGTGGGAGATTTAATCAAAAAAATCTAGAACATTTTGGCATAAACTAGGAATTAAACTTTAAACATGAACTTGGTAAATTGGTATAAGGCATGCAATAAAAGGCATACGGAAGATAGGCTATTTATTCCAAATAAAGGCACAAATAATAGTTTTAAAATTGAATAAAGAAATAACCTAAGTTATACAACCCAAAAGAGAAAAATTGATGTCTAGGCCAAAATTACAGAAGGCATAGGTAGAAATCAATTAATGTTTGGATTTGAACTTGTCAAGGTTAATTAAAAAATCAATGTAAAAAACTATGCTCTTGAAACAAACAACTAGATAGACATGAAAAGATAATATAACACTAGGTAAAAAAATCCAAAAGGCTCACATGGCTTTGGTTTCAAATAGAATTTGGACACAAGGCAAATAAGTCTATGAAATGATTCAAGCAACATAACAACATTATCCCACTCTAAATATATTAATGGTTTTTTCAAGACTTAAAGGAACGCAAATTTGAAATTAATTGGGTAGCACAACATTAACCTTTTCAATCAAAGGACACACACAAAGATTTATCAAAAGACTAAGGCAAAGGTATGGTGTCAAAAATTGGTAGCATAATGCCTCTTCAAACAAAGGAGTGATGTATGAACAAGACTAATTTTGACATGGCAAGACAAATAAATATATTAGACTCAAAATCATGTAATAAAAAATATAAACTAACATAATCACCTAAGTGTAACATCTTAAATCCTAAAACTAACAAGGTTGCATAATACTATCAAATTTGTTCAATATACTCACTTTTGGGAGGATTTTAAGTGTTAATCCCAAAATAAAATTACATAAAAATTAGGTTTTTTAGGCCCCCTCTTCTCCTAAGATTTTTTACTATGACATGGAACTTTGGGCTACTCACCTTGCATCAACAATATGTCTGTAGCAAGTGGGGTTGCTTTAATCTATCAATTTTTGCATGTTTATAGATGGTTAAAAGTGTGGAAAACTTAAGAAATTCTCATGTTATTTGGATATACATAAAAGGGATTGTTATGAAAATTTATTACCCTTTTCACAACCACTACATCCATCACTTTATTAGTGTAGTGCGATATCCAAATTGCCCCTAAGATCTGAGGAAGTATCTTACTAACAAATATTTTTTAACTACTCAAATAAGCATCCCAATAAGTAGACCTCAATTTGTATAATTCATCATGGAGTGGGGTTAAAATAATGTTTGGAGATGAATTCTCAAGTCAATGCTTCCTTAGAGAACCCATGAGGAGGTGATGAACTCCCACTCACAAGCCAAAATGCATGAAAAATGAAAGACAAGTGAAAGGACTTTAGGGTTACATTTGGATCACCCAATTCATATGGATTTGGGGAGGGCCTTAAAAATGTTCTTTTCACACTTTTTTACTAAAGTGATCAATGCAATGAATGAGCATTTTTGGTCACTTGAATTCCCTAAAGGGGAAGGGGGAGAGCATACACGCATCAATCATTTTGCTAGGAAAAAACATATTTTAATAAACAAAGCATAAATAAACACTCTTAAGAGCATATAAATAAGTGTTTAAAGTTCATTTTAATTCACCAAATGATATGTGTTATGAAATTTTGTCCCTTTGGCATTTGTTTGTTAAAAACTTTGACAAAACAAAAATGATGTAAATAAAAGACTATAAAAACACCAATTTGAAATGTTAAATTTACAAGTGAAAATTGTTTTAAATGTCTCCTTATGGACTTTGGGTCTTGAAAAACATGTTGGAAAGTACTTATGCTTATAATAAATTCATGAATGAACAAATCACTTCCTAAAACTTGCTCTCAAGTTTACAAAGTACAAAACCATAGAATACAGAGTAAAACTAAAACTCTTTAAAAATGCAATTGTTAGTGCAATACTACAACTTGCAGGAAAATAGTATAAAATGCAATATCGCTACTCTAGTGAAAAAATTGCTAAACAAGGGAAATATCTCTATTCTAAGAGTTAATATATTGAAACTTAACTTAGAATGGTTAGCCTAACTACTAATGGTCAGGCCACAATATCATTGATTTTTTGGTGATATCATAACTTGCAAAATTTTAGTATTGTGATATCATGACTATCAGAGTCATGATATTTTAATATCAAAAAACTACTTGCAAGAAACAAATAGTTAGTAGAATAGTGATAGTTAAGTACAAAAAAGTATAAATAGAGACAAAACCATGACTATGTGAGTTGTGATATTTCCATAATATCATGACTCTAAAGAGCAAAAGTGCAATTACACAGGGTAATTTTATGACTCCTAGAAAAACGTCTCTTAACCTATAATTTTCACCTAGTTTGGTCATCAAGATAAAAATTTTACATGAAAATCATTATTAGAATTCTATTAAAGGCCTTAAGAACAACTTCATGGGGTGATAGTCTCACCAGGTATGCCATTTATGATCATGGGAATCCAATAAGGGAGGTTAGTATTTTGTTAGTTCAAGTAAAAAAACTAAAATAAAAACACAATAACACTTACAATCCTATCCTAGAACTTAGGGAGATATTAGTAACAAAAGCTAAATGAAAGCACAACTAAAATGTAAAAGACACAAATCTTTTACCTTCTTTGGGAGCTCTAATTTCATTATTGAGTGGATTTTTTGGTTTTTGCATCAATAAGTCTTTGGAAAATGAAGCTTATTGTCTCCTTCTCTCCTTGGCACCTTATGGATTTGATGTGGCTTGATGTATATTTGGCTCAAGATTTTAGAATTATAACACCACTTGAAACAAAATAGCTTATGTCTCTCTCCAAATTTGCATTATAAATTTGGCTTATAAGAGCTTATAATTCAATTGGCATGGATTTGTATTTATATAAAATGGATTTAAATCTCACCCAAGGTGGCTTATGGTTGAATTAAGGCTTGGGATGGGTTTAGACCTAAACTAGGTGAGTCAAATATAACCCCAATAGAGTTAATAGTTATCAAGTAATCATGATTTGTTATTACTAGGCATAGCTCTCCAAAATTATATATTCTAGGATATTTTAAAATAGATTGACAAATCGTAAAGGCAATGCTGAAAGGCTAGTCTATTTTTAATTTTTTAATTTCCTTTTTTATATTTTCATTGATTTCAAATGGATAATTCAACTAGGCTTTTAATTTGGTGCATCTTGTTAATTAATTATAATTAGCCTTTTAACATTTCCAAGATTTGATTTAAGTGTGCAAGTTCCCCACTTAATAGGTCTATAGGCCAAATTGACTATTATGATGTTGTAAGATGATTAGGGATGAATCCATGAGAGGTTATTGTTGTATACAATAGAGTACCCCAATTAGGAATGCCTCTATGTGATTATAAGATTTGATGAATAATGCATAAACAAATTTGGGACATTCAATTATTCCTAGGATTAATTTACAAAGGTTAGTATGAATCGATCTAAATTTTGATTGAAATCTATTTGTGACCAATTTTAGGTGTATACAAGTCTCATGGCCATCTAATCAATTACACTGAGTAACTAAGCCTAATTGCCTAGTAGGCCTATTTGGTCAATTAAGGGAGATGCCTATTTGCATATAGGGCTACTAAGGGAGTAAATTTAGGGTCATAAATATCCTTTTAACTACTTCATGGAGGGGAGAAGGCACATTTCATGTCCACTATGGAGGATGGGGCATTTTTTAAAGCCTTATTGACATTCAAGAGAGAGGTAGGGTGCTTAATTATTCTTGAAGTCTAATATGGACCACATTTATACCTTTGTAACTATAAAAAGGAGAGGGATTTGACCAAGTTGGCATGATCACACTTTGAATTGGGTCAACCAAAATTCAAGGAGCCTCCTCTAGACCATTCCCTATGCCATATCTCATTGAAGACCATTGTATAATTGAGGCAATGCATATGGGGAATCATGGATCTATTACTAGCCCTTGATCATAGTTGTAACTAATTTTTGAGTAATTAAGGATCATTATGGCCTCTTATCCACACTTCCACACTAGATTATTCCTTATTTTCCCTCTATTATTCTATAAATTGAGGCTAAAAGGCCATTGTATGCATCCCTTGGCTGGGTATGAATAAACTCTACCCAAATTGTACCTTGTAACCTTTGAACCAATATAATGAACATTTCATATTCTCTATGCTAGATTAGTGTGTTTCATACATGTTTATTTCCATAAATGTTGAGTTTTATCTTCCTTTATAGGTCTTTGTTCTCACACAGTTGCTAGGGAATTATCCTAAATAGGTCATATGATGTGTGAAAGTGCTAGTAACTATGATTAAAGTGAAATATGATTGGTAGTGTCTTGAATTAAACCTATTATTCATCACCTTTAATTTAAAACCATCTACCATAACCTTAATGTGAAGTACTAATGCTTAGGAGTCTGGTTCATAAGTGTTTTAAAGGGTCAATTAGAGTGGATAAAATATTGTCGGTGCATCACCTCCCTTAGCTTAGTTTTTGTTTTATGCATCTCTTTATCCCTTTTCATAAAAAATTTATTAGGTTTATTAATTAATAAAATATATGATTCATCAGGGGATATATCCCTAAAACTAGAGGTTCACCTCATTAACTAGGCTACCCACACCTAGAGGTGATCCTATTATATCAGTTAGATGAGGTAGGCATGAAACACCTCTACCTCAAGGGTGTAATCCAGAATGATAACACTTCCATAATAACCAAAGTATATTCATTATAATTTAAATAGCATATAAATTTTCCATCATAGATTCTTCAATATAAATTATTACCAAATATTGTGTAGTGATAGGTACATTGGATAAATGATTTTCACTAGTTGTGGGATAAGTTAGGTAGAAGGGTGTTATCATGAACATAGGCATATATGTCAAATGAGAAGTGGGACTAACCACCTTGAAAATAATTTCAAAATTAGGCATGTCATAAGCCAGTATCATTAGGTATTTAACAATGAACTTGTTCTGTTTTGTTTTGAGATCAAGCAACAAACCAATGGTAGGCATGGCATCTGTTTCCCTATTATTGATTCATAGTACTTATTCAAATTGGATAAATACAAAGAAAAATTTCATATATCCACCATCCATTTATGTGGGATTAACTTATCATCATGAGCTTAGAATTCATCAGTTAATTTATGATAAGTTTAGAATCACCAAAGATAGGGAAATGTTAGATAACCCATTGAATAGCTATTTTGAGACCAACTATGATAACTTCATACTTAAAAATGTTTTTGGTATAATGGAAATCAAATATAAATGCTTTAGGAATATAATACCCATCTGATGTGACTAGAAAAATACTTTCCCCTGATCCATGGTTTGTGAAGGAACCATCAAATAACAATTTTCAAACTAGAGATTCATCAATAGACATTATTTCTTCATATGAAAATTATGCTAAAAAAGGTGATTTATCTTTGAGAGGTGCTTTTGCTAATGTATTTTGTAAGACCTATCACTTAATTACATTATGATTAACGTACTCAAGATAAAACTCACTGAGAAGCATAACCCACTTAGCCATCCTACTTGTTAAAGCTATTCTGGATAGAAGATACTTAAGAGGGTTTATTTTTGCAATGATTTTAGTTTGATTGTTGAGCATGTAATGTTGGGGTTTTTGTGAAGCAAAAAAAACTACAAGACATTCCTTTTTCATTTGCGAATAATTAAGTCGATAAGATACCAAGTTCTTACTTTAATAATAAATTTCCCTTTCTTTCCCACTATCATTATGTTGCACCAACAATGCCCCCAATTTAAATTGAGTAGCTAAAATATAATAGAAAAGGTCTACCAGCAACATGTGGCATTAATACTGGTGGACTAGAAAGATATTGTTTAAGGTGATTAAATGTTATTTCACAATTCTCATTTTAATTGAAAGGACTATCTTTATTTAACATAAATGTGAAAGCTTAACAAATATCTTCAAGATGTGATATGAAACACTTGATTTTTTGGATTTTACCTTGTAAAATTTCGAGCTATTTGATATTTTTTGGTGGTGGCATATCCATGATAGTTGAAACCTTAGAAGGATAAACTTATATACCACATTGTGAAACAATGAAACCCAAAATTTTTCCTAATGTCACACAAAACACATATTTTTGGATTTAATCTCATCTTATATTCTCTCATGCATTCAAATATGAGATGAAGTACTTTAGGATGTTCTTCTCTAAAATTTTATATTACAAGTATGTTGTCAACATAGTCTTCCATAATATTGTGAAGGATACCATGAAAGATGACAGCCATTTTCCATTGGTATGTATCTCTAGAATTATTTAGACTAAAAGGCATCACTCGGTAGTAAAATTTTCCCCATGGTATTATGAACGCTATTTTATGTTGGTCTTCAATAGCAATTTTGATTAGTTATACCTTGAAAAAGCATCCATTAAAGACAACATTTTGTGACCTACAATATAATCCATGATCATTTTGATATTGGGAAATGGGAAATCATCTTTTGGACATGATTTATTGATATCACAATTTTTTCTATAGACTTTGATTCCTTCTGGATTTTTTGATATAAGTATTGTTGACCAAATTTGACCATATAGGTCAAATTGGGACCCCTATATGTAAAAAATTGAATTTTTAGATGTTTTAGGGGTCTAATATTTTATCATGGGGTATATTATAGGTATTTTTATGTCATTTAATGCTATATTATCTTTAGTCATAGTTATATTAATCCTTATGTCTTTTAAAGTCATTTCAAGGGTCATAAATGCAAGTAGCATAGTTTTCAAGGTGTCCAAGTGTCCTAGTTTCATTTATTATGTCCAAAAAGTTAGATTACCTATCAAGAATGTTAGTCCCATATAAATCTTGCAAGTTATCTAACTTAAATTCAAGAAACCAACTAAAAAAGAGGGAGTTTGGCACTTGTACAACCCATGAGGGAAGGTGATACATGGGATAAGGTCATGTAATGTCTCATCATATTCCTTATACTCAATTCCATGTATTAAATGCTCTGAAAGCACCCAATTCAAGCTAAAACCATTTTTCTCTTTTACCTTTCTAGAGACACAAAAGTGGTCAATAGGTTTATGCTTGGTACAAACAATTAGAGAAGTTTTAGGTCAAAAAACTTTGGGAGGTGAAATTAAACTTAAATATATCCATTTCCATAAAAATATTTCTAAGATTGGTCAACCATGATTTATGAACCATCCTTTACAAGTTGACTATGTTTTTTTGTTCACTATTTCCTACACCCTATAGGTTTTGTTCTATTTAGACATGCCTATACAAACCATTTGGTAATGTTGACTCTCCTCAAATTATCTTCATGATTGGTTTCATTTTTCATGGTTTTTTGATGGGCAAATTGTCTCATGTTGAAATAAGGTGCAACCATTATGAATCTTTAGTCAAGTTCTTCCTTAGTACAAAATTTTGGTCTTATATAGAGGTCTCATGTGAGTAAAATATGGTTTTACATATGTCTCAAGGCCATATTATCACCTCTTTCCATGTTTGGTTTCATCACACCATGCTTTGAGCAACTTCCAGTCTTACCATTCCTCATAGTCAACTCTTCATTCAATCCCACTTGCAACTATATGTATGAAACTTGCCTAGCTTGTTCATGGAACTATAATGAAGGTGTATCAATTTCTATAAGTCATTAGGATTTTAAGAGAGTTCATTTGGATATTTTGGGAAAATGCAAGACTGGTGGCAAGCTCATTCATCACACTAAAAAATCATTAGCTATTCTTGTCTTCTCTGTAACAGTTGTTTGCAAGAAGTTTTCATATTGGAATAAATGTTGTGGATATTTTATTATGATATTATAAATGGTAATCATGAATTTGAGGGATTTACAATGATTTTATTTTGTTTATGATTCCATTCATCAACATATTTTGCTCCATTCCATACCCACTATCTGTATGTAGCTCATACACACCTAAAGGAGTCTCCTTGATGATGTCATACTAAGATGGAAAGTTTGATAGGTGTTTCAATCTCCTAGAGTGCTGAGATTACATTTGGAATCTTGGTGAAAGCATCATAATTTATCATAAACATACATCTCACATACTATCTAATTTGCTTACTACATATGTATGTGTAATTATATTTATGAGGTTTTATAAATTTTACTCAAGTTAAATTATGCATGGATTACCTACAAGTTTAAGTGCTTTGAAGCAAAACATAATAAAAAAAAGTACACAGTCCTGAGAATTCAAGGTGTGTGAAGGGGTAAATGAAAGTATATAATGATTAAATTATTTGTAATACATCCATAATGATTATATATGTTTCAATATACCCATATTATATGAAAATAATTCATAGAGGAAGGGCTCAAATGATGCATAGTAGAGTTCACACTTTAAACCTGCACACAATACTTTTTACATAGTTTATTTTGGGTTTTAAGGGAGTTAAAAGGTCAAATGATCCAATAAGGTGCCCAAATTTGGTGTATATGGTATCCATAAATTATGTAATACTATAAAATATTCATTTTTTATGATGAAATATGGGGAGTTACCTCTTTTTTATCTCAGACAAAGGGCACTCCCCTTGAGTGGAAACTGGTAGGCTTAGAGAAAAGTATATAAGGGGATGAAACTAGAAGATAAATAAACCCTTAAATATGGTGGGATAGGTTAAAATACACCTAATATAACATGATAATCATATCATATAAGGGATAAACCTTATAGGGAGGTCTAAACCCTTAGGAGCTACAGTCAAGCCTACTAGGCATGGTTAGGCCTAAAATTCAAATGAGAAGTCACTTTCACTTATATCTCTTAGTGAGATTTATAATGGATTTGATGATTATTATGGGGTAATTTTAAATGTGACAAATCTTTTGTAAGGTAGATAATTTTTAGGGGAATCCATTTTTTTCTCAAAGGCAACATTAGGCTTGTGTAGATGGAGAAATAAGCTCAATAGGAGAAGTTTGGATGTTCACATCTTATTGGAGGTTATGAAAGGGAATATAAGGAGTTTTTGGAAGTTTATTTATGTGTTTAAATATTCTCTATTGGAATTTATTGCCAACTTCAATGCCAAATCTGCATAAACAAACCTTAAAATCCTAAAGCACTCAAAACCCTTGTAAACCCTGGTTATAGACCTGATGAAGGAAATAGATATGTAAATCTACTATAATGGCCTATTTTTATCATTAAAGTTATTAGAGTATGTATAATACTTAGTCATGATCCCTACCATTAGGATTAGTTATACAAAATTGTATAGATGAAGTATAAAATACGGTATTTTTGACTATTTTGTGCATTGTGTAGGTTATAGGAGGTTTCAAGAGATACCAATCACATGGAAGGGAATATAAGGAATTAAGATAAATATACATGTAATTTTAATACCTTATAACAAATCTTGAGTACCTCAATAATATCTCTCATCTCAACTAGTTAAAACTGACATAGTGAACAAGATGGTGAGAAGTGTGAAAGCTTTAAGTGGATGTCTTTTAAAGGGGTACCTGATGCCTCTAAGGCCATTAAGGGTCTTTAAAAGTTTATTCCACTCCATTTTATGAATTTTAATGTAAAAATTATGCCTTTTTGGAGGCCAAGTGTGTAAGGTGTATTAAAGAAGAGTTATTTTGACTATAGATGGTGATAGCTCATTTTGGAAAGATTCTATATGACCAAGACTATAACTAATGAATGGAAAGGCATGTATGGAATACTTACCTCTCTTTACAATAATTATAATTATCCCTAGTATTTTTTAGGATGTTCAAATAGGGATAAATCATGAAGGTAGTTTTTTGAGCTAGCAAAGAGAATTCCATGCCATTTTTCATGAGTTTCATGACTTGGAAAGCCACTTGTCTCTTATAAAGTTGCATGGTCCATTTCAAACCCTCTTCTCATGCACAAGTAACTCATTTTATTAGAATTACAAGTTTCCTTATGACATTTGGACCTCTCTCTCTCTCTCTCTCTCTCTCTCTCTCTCTCTCTCTCTCTCTCTCTCTCTCTCTCTCTCTCTCTCTCTCTCTCTCTCTCTCTCTCTCTCTCTCTCTCTCTCTCTCTCTCTCTCTCTCAAGTTCTATAAAAACTAGCCATATTGGCCTTTGTAAACTATGATCCATCTTAATATGGTGAATCCATGGTAATTTTCATACCATGGATTAATAAATACTATTTATTTTTACCTTTTCCATGACTATTCATAATGCATTCACTTGGATGATTGATTTTGCTTAGTGATGACTTGTTACTTCCTTAGCATTATTGTTTCATTATCTCACCTATTTTTATTTGAAAAGATTATTATTTTAGGTCATGTGAAGTTTTATATTGATGTTTCAAGTTTGAGTGAGTTATTCTATCAAACAGTGCCATCCTAGGTCTCTTGTCTAGACCTCTTAGCCTAAATATTCATCACAACCTCATAATGAAATATTGATGTGATAAGATCTAGATTAGAGAAGTGTATGTTTGTTTAGTTCCTTGTTCTCATGTGTAACATGAATTTTGTTAGTATTAATCAAATAATTTGGTGTATCACCTTCCTTAGGATAGTCTACTTTTAGTTTTATCTCCCTTTTCCCTCATAAGTTTAGGTGTAGTAGTGATTTACAAGTGGTACATCAAGGGAGTTAGCCTTATCTAGAGATTCATATCATTCTTAGGCTACCCAAATCCTAAAAGCATTTAAATTATGACACTTGGATGAGGAGAGCTGAGACATATCTTCAAAGGGTGCAAATCCAAGTAATAATAGTTTTTGGCATGCCTGGTGGGACTCTTAGTCTAAGAAGTTACAAGATTTTTGGTGTTGTCTTTCAACACTTCAACCTTTAGAGGCATCTATCTAAACATCAATAGTGATTTAAAGATTACATTAGCTAGTCAAGAAACCCATGTATTCCTTTTGAATATTGTTGATTATCATTCATTGTGTTCTTGCTTCTTAATGAAGTTCCATGGCTGACTTTGGTGTTGAGTATTATTTTACACAAGTTGATGAGGTTTATCAAGCTTATGGCACTCCCTATCAGCCTTGTGTTTCCAAACAAGTTTTCGCTTTTCACATTCAAAAGGAAATGATAAACTAAGATAAGTGGTCTAGGGTTAGATGTTACCTAGATGAGGTCTTGCACACCAAATTCAGACATTGTAGGGACTCCTCTTTGGCTGTGGAGGATGACACCTACAGAAGAAAGAGACTTAAACAAGAAAACTGTTAGATGGATGTAAGGTGGACTGCCAAGCAATATGCTTGGTCCTAGAAGTGCAAAGACTGCATTAATGGATGTCAATCCACTTGTTGATAAAAAATAATGTTGGATAAAGATAATAATGACAGACTAAGCTAGAGAAATACAAATAATGTGTACCTGTTGTCTACTGTTAGTCTGCCATAGTCACCGATGCCGATTGGTTTACCGATGTCTTTTGATAAGGTCATCGACATCGGTTAGTCTGCCAACATCGGTAGGGGCAATGGGCCTAGTGGCCAGTGTTGGTTAGGGCAGTGAGGCTTTGGACGAGTCTCAGGTCTGTCTGTGGTTGATGAAATGGTCTGTGGTAGTCAGGGAGTCCATGAAGGGATGTAGGACAACAGATAAGGCCTTAGGAGGGGCAAAAGCAAAAGATAGGTTGTCAAAAGAGGGAAAGATATGGGAAAGGCCTCTCAACCTTTTTGGGAAGAGGGTCAGGTGTGGTCTGGTTGAAATTCAGGTCTTGTCTGGATAATATGGCTTAGAAGCAATAAGCAAAAAATTGATTACTGATATAGTCTAAATAATTGAAATGGAATAGAATAAGGATACTTACCTCTACCTAAGAGGAGCCCCAAAAGTGTAGAAGCCCTATTGTTGATGCTGCTATTGTAGAAAATTGATGTAGAGTGCCTATAGCTAGAAGAGCATTGGTTAGAGTCTGATGATTGATTTTAGAGAGTCCCTGTTGATGTCCAAGAGAGCCGAGAGAGAGAGGTCGAAGTCCAAGTGCAAGAGGATTTTTGCATTTAGGGAGAGAGGATTCGAGGAGGAGACTAGAATTCACCTTCAGGCCTATCTTAAGTGACTGACATCGGTGATCCCACCAACATCAGCCGACTGGTAACCAATGTCGACAGCTAGAATAACATAAAAAGGGCTAAAATTAGCCTTTTCGCGTTCTTCCAACTGCTAGGGTCAATTGGTCGTGGGAAAACGGTCTAAGGCAGATTGAATGAGCACGAGAGGTTAATGGGAGGAAGGAAATAGGTCATAAATTGGTCATAAGGTGATGGGAGGCATCCAAGGAGAGGGAATCCAAGGGGAGGATGATGTGTCATGGGTGAAGTGTCAAAGGGGGTGTCAAGGGGGAATGTTATTAATTTAAAATAGATGATTATTATAAATTAATAAGTGTGTGTTAGGAATGCTAGGAAGTGGACTAAGGGGTCCAAGGGGGAGGGTCGACCAAGGGTTAGACATGATTTTGGTGTCTACATTTTCCCCTTTTTGTCTTGTTGGTTATTCTTGATGAACTGCAAGACAAAAATAGGAGTCGGTCGCCCCAGGTATGGGATAAGGTCTTTTTCATCTTGTTAGTTGTTCTAATGAACTACAAGACAAAAATAGGAGTCAGTTGCCCCAGGTATGGGATGAGGTATTCCCCCTCAAAGCAGGAGTCAAGGGAAGGGAACCTAGAATTAGGTGTTGATTTGAAGATTGAGTGTGAATGCTACAATAGTTGGGATTGTGCGCATACCACTTCATGAGATGGTCAGGTCAAATTATCATAGGTCAAGGGTTAAGGAGTGCCAAAATCAAAATAACCAGGCCCCAACATTTAGTCATAGTTGATTGGGTTATTTGATCTAAGCTGTAGCTCTAATGGTCATCGTGTTTCCAAGTATCTTGGGCTCAGGAAGTGCTTTTGGAAAACATGAAAAAGGCCACAAGCAGGGGGGATCGACTGGAGTGCGATCCAATACTCATGGGGGTCATGGACAATTTTCTAATGAGGCGTGAGGTAGTAAGGGAAAAAACAACCAAGACAAAGTTGTCTTGGAAGTGGTCATGGTCTGAGGAGATAGTCGTGATCTCCATGGTCATTGGTCAAGGATGGACAAAGGAA
Source organism: Torreya grandis (assembly GCA_037957365.1). NCBI lineage: Eukaryota > Viridiplantae > Streptophyta > Pinopsida > Cupressales > Taxaceae > Torreya > Torreya grandis. Next base: position 25,952 of record JARHVA010001619.1, on the reverse strand, counting down.
TGGCCGAGCTAACCTTAGAAGACCCTAGGTCAACTGAGTGCTACCTACATAGCCCCTATTAATAGGGCCTTAGGCCAATGTATTTCTCCCTAAAAGGGAGGAAGAGGGTCGGTTATGGATGGGTTGGATGAGGTCAAGTCATGGTCAAAGGTCAAAATGGTTTGTCCATCAGATAGGTGAACAAACGGGTGTGGCCGAGCTAACCCTAGAAGAAGTCATGTCATCTGAGTGCTACCTACATAGCCCCTGTGTTGAGGGCCTTAAACCAATGTAGTTTAGACTAGGAGGCAAAGTGGTTGATGATTGGTTTGGTCATGATGAAATGATGAAGGTAATGATGATGTCATAGCCTTTTCCATGTGATGGTGTATTCTGCAACATTAGTTGAGTGGTCTTTCATCCCTAGCAAGTTTCCATATTGGTAATGGTGTATGCTAAAAATGAATTGAGTCAATTTATTCTTTAGCAAGTAATGGTTTATGCTTAACATAAATTGTGTGGTCGATAGTTTCCATGTGTATTGGTTTCCATAGAAACTATGTGAAATGGACTATGTCATGTTGGTGGTCTGAAAATGTTTGGGTTGGTTTGGTTTGGTTGGAAAAATGATTTAGTTGGATTGGTTGTGACTAAGATGTATAAGAAGTGAAAGGTGTGTTTCTCTTTCATTGACAAGGACCATAATGATGGCATAGATAAGGGGTTTTTAGAAACAAAAGCCCCGTTCATGCATTATGTCGTTGACCAGTGTTTGAGTTAGAGAAGTACTCGAATCACTTGACGTTAAGTGAGCTCGAAATCCCTTGAGTATGTTAGGGTGATTGGTGTGATATGTGATATGGATGGATGGGGGATCCCCTTTTTGGTAGGAACAACTTTGCCCTTTTTATAGGTGACCCTAAGAATGAATAAAGACAAGTCCATGACTTTAAAGTTGTTAGTCAGTTTTTTTTTTGGCAGACTGATCAATGCGAGAAGTCTACATAGAGATGTCATTTTGTTTTGTGGTCCTTTGTGAAGCTGATCGATGCAGGAAGCTTCTAAAAAAGTGTTGTTTGTAGCAAGAGTTTAGTCATAGCTGTCCTTCGAGGGAGTGGTCTATATTTTTACTTTATATATATGAGGGCTTTGAATAGCTGTCCTTCGAGGGAGCAGTCTATTAGCTACAACAATGATAGTACAACTGTCCTTCGAGGGAGCAATCTACCTTTAGATTTTATGACCTTTTGATATTTTGACATCTTGATTTATTTTTGACAAAATTTGTAGTCATGGATAAGACTATAGAAGTTCAAGGGCTCCCTTTTATTAGGATAAAGCATTCATACTTTATAAAAGGGTTACAGAGTGATTGTTTAGGGGAACAAGGTTTAAAATGAATGAGGATTAAGGTGATAGGGGTTACTCAAGGGACGAGCTCAAGTTAACATCAAGTGATTGAGTACGTGACTAACAATAGACTGATCAAAGATGCAAAGCATAAAGGGGCTCAGGTTCTGATAAGTCCCTGGCCCATGCTTGTGTTATGATGTAAGGTCTGAATCAATTAGGAGCAAACTTGATCCATTTGCTTCATTCCAAATTGGTCACATGTTGGTCATTGTTTGGTTGGTTGATGTTTGGGCAATGCTTGGTCGAGGCTTGGTTGATGTTTGGTTGAGGTTGATGTTTGGTCAATGCTTGGTCGATGTTGATGTTTGGTCAAGGTTTGGTCGAGGTTGATAGTTAGGGTAAGGTCAAATTCCCCCAGTTGCTAGGGGGAATGTTTGACAAATTTAGTTTGAGAGGGCGAGATCCTAATCTACCAGGTTGGAGGAAAGAATCTCAAAATCATGGATGGTGACAGAGGAAATGGTTGGTAATGATTTGATTAAAGTGGCTAATGGTTGGGGGTCATCAGGCTGGACCTCCATCGATTGTAAGGCTTAGATCAAAATTTGATGATGTTGTGGAGAGTTTTTTATGAGATCATACAAAGACATCTTCACAGGGGTCGTGTGGTGAGGTTGTTTTACCACATAGTCAGGGATTGTCTTTGAGGATGTTGGTCGAGATGTGCCCAAGACAGTAATCTTGGGTTTTGGTTGTGGTGAAGGCTTGGTAGATGGGGATGTCCAAGGGATAGAAACATGTCTTTTCCCTTTATCCTTTTGGGTTGGTGGGATGGTGGTCAAGTTGACTGTGTTAATTTTGAATAATGGGGTTAAAGGCGGTGGAGGGACCATAGTCTGGTGTTGAGATCCCGATTTAGGTGATGATGTTTGTGAGGCATGTGATGGTGTCAAAGATTTGGCAAAGGGGTAGTCAAGAGGATCCTTGATGAGAAGGGTATCCTTTTTCTGGTATTGATGAATGACAACTTTAAGAGTGCAACAATGCTCAGTGTCATGTCCCAGTGTGCAATGATAGTGACAAAATTTAGTGTTGTCGAACCAAGATGGTCTTGATCCGAGAGTTGATGAGTGTGAAGGTGAGGAGGTATGAGAAGCAAGGGATGATGTTGAAGTTTTGTTGATAATATGGTCAAGAAGAAGGGTGTCTTTCTCCAAGCATTGGCAAATGACAACCTTGAGGGCACAACAATGCTCAGTATCATGTCCCGGCATGCAATAATATGCACAAACTTTAGTGTCATCGAACCAGGGTAGTTTTGGTATGAGAGATTGGTATGATTTAAGAGGTGGAAGACTGATGCGAGAAGACTGCAACAATTGTCGTAACAACAAGGCATAATAACTTGCCAATGTGTCTGCGTGTTTTATTGCAGTAGGGGTTGGTGACTTTTTTTTAGAGGCATAGGAGGCATTGGTTGTTTTGGAAGAAATATATTTTTAATGGGTAAAGGGGATAATGGAGGCAATTTGCCTCTGTGAGGTGTTGGAGTAGGAAGCACTCCTATTAAGGTGGGTGGATATGGGCCCAAAATAGAGGGCAATGATGAAGGTGGGGGAGGTATTCTCTGGTGTGGTTTAGTGGTTTTCTTTGGTTTGGTTTGAGGGCTACTATTGTGTGAAGCAAGATTAGATATGGGGAAAACACCAAGAGATTTAATCTCTTTTGGCATGGTGGATGCCTGTGTGGGTTTGGGTTCAGATGTGGACAGAGGTGAGTGAGATATAGTGATCTCAGGCAAAAGGCAAGAGAAAACCGTCACTGGGTCTTCCTCGGTCGAAGTGGGTGAAGAGACAGGGTCTTCTCTTGGTGGAGAAGAAATTGGAGAATGTGACTCCTCAAGAGGATAGAGGGCAGGGATGATGGTGCCTTCTACTTGTGGTTAAGGAGTAGGAAGGGTATGGTCCCCCATTGGTAGGAGGAAGGATGAAGGTGGGGCTAATGGCATTGGTATGGTCAAAGTGTCCTCTAATATAAGAGAGGTTGATGGAGAACTAATAAGAGAAGAAGGCTCTTTTACCTGTGATGGACGAATAGGAGAAGAAAGCTCTTCTACCTATGGAGGAGGTTGGTCAGGGATAAGAGGCGAGACCGTGTTGACCGTGTGTATATCATGCTCTTGGGAGCTATCAGCCATGGTCTGGACATTGTTTTGGCTAGGAGGATGGTTAGGAAAAGGTTGTTTGAAGATATCGATGTTTTGGTTGGGTGGCACATTCAGGTTATATAAAACAAGATCTCCCTTATCTATCATGTCTTGGACAATATTCTTGAAGGTTCGGCAGTTGTTTATGTCATGGCCTTGGACATGGTGATAGTGACAGAAGTCATTCTCCCTATACCATGTAGGGATGGCTTTTGATGGGTTGAATTGAGGTGGTCAGATTAGAGGGAGATTGAGGAGCCCTTTCTTAACAAGTTTATCCAAAATGAAAGCATATGATTCTCCTATAGGAGTATACTGACACTGTATGTACCATTGTTGGAATTGTGTGGTGATGCTTTGTGATGTGGAAGGTTGAGGTTGGTCGGTCATTGTCAAGGATGGTGATCTAATGACCACGGTGTTTTCCACTCCTTTAGACTTGGAGTGGGAAGAAGAAGGTCTGGAAGAAGAAAGGTCATCAATTTTTGCATTGGTATTACACAATTTGACCCTATTTTCTTCAATAGCATGGAGTTCAAGCTTTTGGGCCATGGTGAAAGCTTTGTCAAAAGTGTGGAATGTTTGAAACCACAAGGTGGATGAGATGTACATGGCACATGCTCGAGAGAAGAGCTCAATGAGCTCGGGTTGAGGTAAAGGGAAGGAGAGTTGGTTGATTAAGCCTCTCTAATGGGTAACAAAATCAGTTATAGATTCATCGTCAAACTGTCTGATAGAGTATAGGTCTGTGATTGAGACCTTTTTGGTGATATTGATCGAAAAGTGGTCAAGGAAAAGTTGGGCTAGCTGAGTGAATGAAAAGATGGAGTGACTGGCAAGGGAGCTATATCAATCGAGGGCAGGGCTAGAAAGCAACATGGGAAATGTGCATAGCAATAACGCATCGTCATGTGCTATGAGATAATAAGCATGTCTAAATGCTCGTAGATGTTGCTGTGGGTCTTCCTTACTTTGGAAGTGAGGAAGCTCCCACTGACTGGGATACGGCCGGATTGGGATGGAGGGATGAATGGGTTCATTGCAAATTTGGTCATATGAAAGGACATTGCTTAAACCAAAAATGGAAGCCTCAAGATTAGACAATTTGTCCATTAGCATCTTGATGAGATCAGTTGACGGATTGACAGATGGGGCACCCCCTAGGTTGTAAGGTGCTTGGAAGGTGTTAGAAGAGGCGTATGACGTAGTTGGTTGCGCTTGTATAGGCACAACGTATTGATGGCTAGCCATAGGGACAAAAGTGAAAGCCAAGGGCAGTTGTGTCATGAAGGTAGAAGGCATAAGTTGACTAAATACCACCAAAGGTGGTTGCATGGCAGCATTGGCAAAAGGGGAGGTAGACACTCCTACATTTATAGGCACAAGAGTGTGTGGAGTCGAGACAATCAAGTTATGGTATGATGTAGAACTTGGTTAAATTGCATGTGGTTGAGGGGGGAATGAAACCCCAATGGAGGTCGGTCCAAAAATAGAAGGTGAGGCCAAAATTTGCGTATTGGCCATGGTTGGGTTAATGGTTGAGGTGATAGTCTGAGTCATAAGAGGCTGGGTAGCAGATGGTGTTGATGTCATTGCCGCTTCACCCGAAAGGTCTCATGTTTGGTTTCTTGCGAGATAGTGTTGGAGAGCCTTGACATTATGGTCAAGGAGTCTCTCAAAGTTTGGGTCCCCTTTGGGGACAATTGAAGTTCGTTCGGTCTCTGAATGATACTCCATTAGAGGACTAGGCATAAATGGCAAAGGCAGGAGTGGTCATTGCCTTGCGTGGTCAAGAAGAGTTTTGGTTTGACTGCATGTCAAAACCATTCAAGGCAAGAAGGGTCAGGTTCTAGAAAATGTGTTTTTTAGTCCCAAAAAACCAGAATGGGTGTTAGACAGCAAGAAAGTCAGGTTTTAAGCTTGCTGTTTTGAGAAGAAAAATTTGGACAGTGACCGACGTCAGTAGAAAAACTGATGCCAGTGAAATAGGTTGCTGATGTCGGTTAGATAACCAATGCCGGTGAATAAAGGTTGCTGATGTCAGTGGTGAAATCGATGTTGGTTACTGTGTTTTATAGAAACTCAAAAAATTTGAGAGTTTTTGGAAGAAAGAAGAAAACGTCCTCACTAGCTCAAAAAACTAGATAAAGACAAAAAAGCAGATGGAGACAGACAGACCCTAACATTAATTCCTAAGAATAATTTTTAGAATCTTGTTGGCTTATGCCTTAGATGAATGTGTTTGGGAAACTGGCTTATAGAACGGGTCCTAGAAGAAGCAGTCTAAGGTTGGTTTCAGGTTAGTTTCAGTGCTCAAGAGTCTGTATTAGGTTCTATACGTGGCCTGGTGCTAAGGAGTAAGCTCCCCTCACTTCACGAGCCCAGTGATAAGCTGGTCTTGCTTAGCCAGTATATACTTCCCCTAGAGTTTATCCTCTACCAGAGAATAGAGTGGGCTTTCCCCTTGGTAGTGAAGTCCAAGTGGGATTGCTGGGATGGGTAAGGTATCCGCTAGGTGATGAAATCCTAGTCAGACCTTGTCTCAAGTGAGTTTAGATGTTTGATTTTGTGTAAGTGATCTGGTCGTGTAACATAAGTATGCTATGATTAATTCATGATGTGGTTTTAATTACTAGATGTGTGGACTAAATATGCATTCAATCAGAAATGAGATGCAATAGATTTTAAGCCCAAATTGAAATGTGTGTTCGTATGTAGACAAGAGGAGAAAAGGTTGAAGAGTATGACTTGACTAGTCTAAGATGCAAGAAAGAAAGAAGGGTTCTTTTTAACCTTGTTAATGGTGTCTTTTGGAAGAGATAAAGGAAAAGGATGCAAGAAGAGACCTAATGCACCTATATGAAACGTTTGTTTAGAAGAAGAAAAAGTATGAACCCAAGGAAAGGTCCTAGGGTCCCACTGGGCATGCCAGAATGTTTCCAAACAAGTTTTCACTTTTCACATTCAAAAGGAAATGAGAAACTAAGATAAGTGGTCTAGGCTTAGATGTTACCCGAATGAGGTCTTGCACACCAAATTCAGACATTGTAAGGAATCCTCTTTGGCTATGGAGGATGACACCTACAGAAGAAAGAGACTCAAATAAGAAAATTGTTAGATGGATGTAAGGTGGACTACCAAGCAATATGCTTGGTCCTAAAAGTGTAAAGACTTCCTTAAGGGATGTCAGTCCACTTATTGATAAAAAATAATGTCAAATAAAGATAATAATGATAGACTAAGATAGAGAAATACAAATAATGTGTACCTACTGTCTACTGTCAGTCTGCCACAGTCACCGATGTCGATTGGTCTGCCGACGTTGGTTGATAAGGTCATCGATGTCGGTTAGTCTGCTGATGTTGGTAGGGGCAATGGGCCTAGTGGCCATTGTCAGTTGAGGCAGTGAGGCTTTGGATGAGTCTCAGGTCTGTCTGTGGTTGATGAAATGGTTTGTGGTAGTCAGGGAGTCCGTGAAGGGATGCAGGACAGCAGATAAGGCCTTAGGAGGGGCAAAAGCAGAGGATAAGTTGTCAAAAGAGGGAAAGATATGGGAAAGGCCTCTCAGCCTTTTTGGGAAGAGGGTTAGGTGTGGTTTGGTTGAAAGTCAGGTCTTATCTGGACAATATGGCTTAGAAGCAATAAGCAAAAAACTAATTACTGATTTAGTCTAAATAATTGAAATGGAATAGAATAAGGATACTTACCTCTACCTGGGAGGAGCCCCAGAAGTGTAGAAGCCCTGTTGTTGATGCTGTTGTTGTAGAATGCTGATGCAGAGTGCCTGTAGCTAGAAGACCATTGGTTGGAGTCTGATGATTGATTTTAGAGATTCCCTGTTGATGTCCAGGAGAGCTGAGAGAGAGAGAGGTCAAAGTCCAGGTGCAAGAGGATTTTTGCATTCGAGGAGAGAGGATTCGAGGAGGAGACCAGAATTCACCTTCGAGCCTGTCTTAAGCAACCAACATCGGCGATCCCACCGATGTTGATCGACTGGTAACTAATGTCGGCAGCCAGAATAACATAAAAAGGGATAAAATTATCCTTTTTTCATTCTTCCAACTGCCAAGGTCAATTGGTCATGGGAAAACGGTTTGAGGTGGATTGAATGAGTGCGAGAGGTTAATGGGAGGAAGGAAATAGGTCATAAATTGGTCATATGGTGATGGGAGGCATCCAAGGAGAGGGAATCCAAGGGGAGGATGATGTGTCATGGGTGAAGTGTCAAAGGGGGTGTCAAGGGGGGATGTTATTAATTTAAAATAGATGATTATTTTAAATTAATAAGTGTGTGTTAGGAATGCTAGGAAGTGGACTAAGGGGGCCAAGGGGGAGGTTCGACCAAGGGTTAGACACGATTTCGGTGTCTACACCTTGTCATAATCCTTACTATCTCTAATATGATTTTTACCAGATCTAATATGATCCTTACTATCTTGGTCATGAGTTGTATTAGTCCTATAACCATCCTTATCAATATAGTGCTCTTCCTAGTCAACTTAGTCACTTCTCAAATTAGGCCATTTCCACTTTCAAGAAAACTCTCTTGGGCTATGAAAAGTACATGATAGATCTTGATACATGAAGGGGACATGGTCAATATGTTCCTATTAATTTCATTCATAATGTGAGAGATGCATTAAAGTTGGTTAAAAGAGAGTGGGAACCTATTAAGAGAGCCAATTGGCAAAGGCTCGTAAGTGAGATGCTAGATGTGGGTGGCTTGATTGCATCCTTAGAAGATAAGCCAAAAATTAATGAGAAGAAACCTAAACAAGTCTATCAACCCTCATATCCACCTCCTCAAGATTTCTATCAGTCCTACATGATTCCTACTTATGATCCCAATCAAGCTTATAAAAGTCATCCTTTTTCTAATTAGCTAGAAGAGAGAGTTGAAAAGACAACTTATTTTTGAAGTAGATCTTGATAGGAAAATTGAGTTGTCCAATAAGTAGATTAAATATTCCATATCAATAAAAAATGAAGTGGAATTTAAGCCCTCATTTCCCTCTCTATTTAATCCCCACCTCAAGAATTGACCTCTAGATATGAAATCCCAAGTTGGAGACAAGGTGGAAAATCCAAGCCTATGGAGATTCCAATTTTATTCAACACTTCATCCACTCCTAAAATTGCATCCCCTCCTCAAGTAGTGAATCCTAATCCTAAAATCCAAAGTTAGAATAAGATAGTGGAATCATGGGGAAATAAATATGATAAAATCCTATACAAAGAGTGTGAGGTTGAGAAAGAGTTTGATCCTATGCAAGTCCCTCCCACCCTTCCTCAAGAGACATCTTGTTATCCATGTTAGACCTATTTTAATCCTAATCCTCATGAATATTCATATGAAATTCAAGAAATTATTTTCCAAGAGAACCTATCCAAGCAAACTGAAGAGTTAGAGTCAAGGATGAAATTGCTAAGTGAAGGTGTGATGGAAGGTTTAGATCTCAAAGAGGATATTATGCCTAGACACACCCCATATAACGTTCCTAAAGAGAGTGCTCAAGATAAATCAGATTTCAATGAAGTTATTTTCAAATGGAAGGAATAAAATCAATCTATTTGAGCCCAAGGTTTTCCTCCTCTTCCTCAAGAGTTTCCAAAAGAATCCCCTACATTTCACTCTCAATCTAATTTTGAGTTCTATGTTCCACCTCCACCACCTATTTAATCTTGTCCTCACCCTATAACTCTTTGCCTTGATAGAAATATGGTGTGGGAACCTAAATAATAGCACTTGTTTGATAATAATTCATAACTCTTGCTTGAATAAAACATACCTCCTTGGTAACCTCATTGGGCTAAGTCATCTAATTACAAGATGCCTAGTCTTGACATCACCAAGAAGGAGAAAGAAATTGAGGATTTTACAGTCCTTGAGAAGAAAATTAAAGTTACAATGGTTTAAGTATAACTTGAGAGCCATCAAGAGGTCCTAAATGTTGAATAAGAGGAAATAATTATATGGAATCCCTTTGGTGATCAAAAGTGTAATTTTGCCTTCTTATATGAAAAGAAATATGCTAAATATTCTTTTACAGTTGTCTCTGAGGAATGTGAAAAATAATTGAAGAGGGAAGAACTTGAAGAAGAATATACATAAGATCAAAAAAATTAGATAATAATCTCAAGCATGAAGATTAATGTGCTATTAAGGATGGAGAATAATGTCAAGTCATCCCCAAAGAGGTTGTAGTCCTAAAAATATATCTTGAGACCAAGGTGGAAGTTGTTGTTTCTAAAGATAACCTAATACCTTAGCCTAATTTTGAATCACCCTCAAATTCATTATAGCTTTAATAACACCAGCTTGATGACCTCATACATTAGGAAGACAAGGTTCAAGAGGTAGTGGTTCTAAATGATAAAGATGCCAAAGATGATTCATTGTTGTAAATGAAGTTCTTTCAAGTGCTTGAAGAGCTTTGCCAAGTTGAATTTAAAATACATGACAAGGTGAATAAATATTTTTCCATGGAGGACAATGACCAAGATTGGGTATAATATGCAAAGATCATTGATGAGCTAGAAGAACTTTCAGCTAAGAAAAAACCCAATCTTATTGAGAGCACTATGGAAATCAAGAAGGTATGCCTTGTTGAACCACCATCAAAGGTTGTAATTAAGGATCCAAATGAGAAAGTTGAGTCTATATGGATGAAATAAGAGTTAATTTACATAACTAACCTATTTGGAACTACCTTGTTCTCATTAAACATCATGCCAATAAAGTTGGCAAACATCATGAAAAATTTGGAGGGATCAATGTCAAGGATCAAAAGACTATATGTCTCATTCATTCCTTCATGTCATGAATCAAGAAGGATTTCAAACTTCCCCTTTGATCTAGGAAGGAGTTTTCATCTAGGTTAGTCAATTTTTGAGTGAGTTTGTTTAGCTTCATGTGTGTGTTCCATAAGTGCTCATGAAGCACATGTGCATTTGCTTTTGCTTTGTGTGTCTTTTTTTTGTATGGTTGAGGTAATAATTAGTCTTGTCTTGATCAAAGATTATTATCAAGTTTTAGGTCCTTTTATTGTGTTTTACACTTTAGATGACTCCTTAAGCCCAATGGATTGATAAGGCTACTGGTCTATTTAGCAGAGCAAGCATGCTACCCTTATGAGTCACCAATTTGTTGACCAAATTAACCTTATAGGTCAAATTGGGACCCCTATAGGTATAAACTTGAATTTTTAGATGTTTTATGGTTCTAATATTTTGTCATGGGGTATATTATAGGGGTTTTTTATGTCATTTAATTATATATTAGCCTTGGTCTTAGTTATATTAATCTTTGTCTTTTAAAGTCATTTTAGGGGTCATAAATGCAAGTGGAACAATTTTAAAGGTATTAAAGTGTCCTAGTTTCTTGTAAAACATCCAATAAGTCTGATTTCCTATCAAGAATGCTAGTCTCATTTGAATCTTGTAGGTTATCTAACTAAAATTCAAGAAACCAACTAAAAAAGGAGTTTGGAACTTGTACGGACCATGAGGGAAGGTGATACATGGGAGAAGGTCATGGAATGTCTCATAATCCTTCTCAAACTCAATTCCACATTTTAAATTGCTTGTAAGTGCCAAATTTGAGCTAAAACCATTTTTCTCCTTCCTTGTCTTTCTAGACACATAGAAGTGGTCAACATGTTTATGTTTGGTATGGATAGTTGGAGAATTTTCAAGTAAAATGCATTTGGGAGGTGAAATTACACTCAGATAGATACATTTACATAATAATATTTTGAATATTTTTCAACCATGCTTTATGAACCATCTTTTGCAATCTGATTATGTTTTTTTGCTCACTATTTCTTGCACCTTGTAGGTTTTTCTCTATTCTAGACATGTCCATAAAAAATAGTTGGTGATGTTGAATCTAGAGGATGTTAGATATCAAAAAACTCTCTTCATGCTTGTTTCATTTTTCATGGTGTTTTTATGGGCAAGTTGTCTCATGTTGAAGGAAGGTGCCACCATTGTGAAGCTTTAGTCAAGTTCTTCCTTGTTATAAAATGTTGGTCATATTTAAAGGTATCATGTGAATATAATATGGTGTTCCATAGATATCAAGGCCTTATTATCACCTCTTTCCATGTTTGGTTTCACCAAACCATGCTTTAAGAAACTTTTAGTCTTACTAGTCCTCATAGTCAACTCTTCATTCAATCCCACTTACAACTACATGTATGAGACTCGTCTAGCTTATTCATAGAACTATAATGAAGGTTTATATATTTGTATAATTTATTAGTAGATGAAGATATTTAATTTTTATGTTTGGTTAAAGTGAAATATTTGTTGCAAGCTCATTCAACAAACCAAATAGTCACCAGTTACACCTATCTACTCTATAACAGTTGTTTGCAAGAAGTTTTCATGTTGGAATAGATGTTGTGGAGCTTGTATTAATATATTTTAAATTAAAATCATGAATTTGATGGATTGAAAATGATTTTATGTTTTTGATGAGGCTATTAATCAACATATTCTACTCCATTCCATGCTCATTATTTGTATGCAACTCATACACACCTATATGAGTCTCCCTGATGATGCCATACTAAGATGGAAAGTTTGATAGGTGTTTAAATATCCTATAGTGATGAGATTACATTTGTAATATTGGTGAAATCATAATAATTTATCATAAGCATACATCTCACATACTATCCAATTTGCTTACTACCTATATATGTGCAAATACTCACCTACATGTAACATTACAAAGCCTTGAAGGTACCTATATAGAATATTAGAGTATGGTAAGGCCTTATCTTGATCCTAACATGTTTTTTGATCATGAAAAACCTATTTTAGGTGTAAAAATGGAAATATAAGGTGTAAACCATCTTGGAAGAAGCAAGGACTAAGTTCAGGAAGACTTTCCCAAAAAAGTGAAAATAAAGGCCTAAGGCCATTTTGGTAGAATCATACAACATGGTTTCGAAGACTTATAATGCCTCTTAATGAAAAAATATTGAACTAATTACATAGGACATGAAATATGAAAAAGAAGTGATGATTTTAACTAATGGAGATTGGAAGTTTGAAGGCTCAAAGTTGCCTACAAACACACTAAAATCCTTTATTAACATCTACAAGATTTTGAGTCTTTGAGCAACCTTTGTTTTCCAAGTGGGTACTAGACCATGCCATTAAAGATAAATAGTTAAAAATAGTCAAAATGATATTCATGATCAAAATGATCATTAGTAGAGATGGATATGAATTGATTAGGTGCCTAATCTACACCTATAGGTGTCCCTTCCTCTAAAAATGTGCACCTACAACCAAGGGTCATTTCTTACATCATATATAGCAAGGGATTAGACATGGAATCATCAATTTTATATGATGGGAGATTAATTTAGATGCCTCATGAGACCCAAGAGTGATGTGAAAATTATTCCAAGAGAATATTTACCTACAAGATCCTTTTTGACTCCAACATAATTGATTATGTTTGATTGTGGTAAATAGTGGGCTAAAGAGTGAGGTTTTAAATGTTGATATTGCATAATTATTGGGAAAATAGGTCTTATCAGATGATAATGACATTATGAAACTATAAGGAGGTTTTATACATTGTCCTCAAGAAATTATACAATATTACCTATAGGGTTTAGTGCTTTCAAGCAAACACAATCATGAAAGGTACATAGTCCTGAGAATTCAAGGTGTGTGAAGGGGTAAATGAAAGTCTAGAATGATGAATGGATTTTGAATACATAAATAATGATTATATATTTTTAAATAAACCCCTATAATATAAAATAATGCATAGAGGAAGGGCTCAAATGATGCATAGCAGATTTCACACTTTAACCCTTCACACAATACTATTTACACAGTCTATTTTGGGTTTTAAGGGAGTTGGAAGGTCAGATGATCTACTAAGGGGAAAAAATTGGTGAAAAGGGTCTCCATAACCTAGATAATCCTATAAAATATTCATTTTTTATGATTAAAAATGGGGAGTTTCCTCTATTTTGTCTCTGATAGAGGGCACTCCCCTTGAATGTAAACTGGCAAGCTTAGAGGAAAGCATATAAGGGGATGAAACTAGAAGATAAATAGACCACTAAAGAAGGTGGAAGAGGTTTAAATACACCCAATAAAACATGATAATCACATCATATAAGGGATAAAATTTATAGGGAGGTCTAAACCCTTAGGAGTTACAATCAAGCTTACTAGGCATGGCTAGGCCTAAAATTCAAATGAGATGTCACTTTCACTTTTATCTCTTAGTGAGATTTATAATAGATTGTATAATTATTATGGGGTCATTTTATATGTGAAAAATCTTTTTTAAGGTAGAGAAGTTGTAGGGGAATCCATTTTTCGCTCAAAGGTAACATTAGGCCTGTGTAGATGGAGAAACAAGCTTGATAGGAGAAGTTTAAGTGCTCACATCTTCTTGGATTTTGGACATGTGGATATAAGGAGTTTGGGTAAGTTTATGAAGGTATTTAAATATTATCTAGTGGAATTTTTTGGCAACTTTAATGTCAAATCTGCATGAACAAACTTTAAGAGCCTAAAACACTCCAAACCCTTTCAAATCTTGGTTATAGACCCGATGAAGGAAATGGAGATGGAAATATACTATAATGTCCCATATTGAACATGAAATTTATTTTAATATTTATAAGACTCAGTCATGATCCATACCACTAGGATTATTTGTACAAAATATTATGGATGAAGTATAAAATAGGGTATTTATAACTATTTTGTACATTGTGTAGGTTATAGGAGGTTTCAAGAGATACAAATAAAATTAAATTTAATCTTATGACTTAAGCTAATTAATAATTTAAATTTAATTCCTTATAATAGATCCTAAGTGCCTCAATAAGATCTCTCATCTTAGCTAGTCAAAATTAGCATAGTGAACAAGATGGGGAGAAGTGTGAAAGCTTCAAGTGGATGTCTTTTTAAGTTGTCCCTGATGAATCTAAGGAAATTAAGGGTTTTTGAAAGTTTTATACACTCAATTTTATGAAAATTTGTGGAAAATTGATGCCTTTTTTGAGGCCAAGTGTTTAGGGTGTATGAAAGAAGAGTTATTTTGACTGCATATGGTGATAGCTCATTTTAGGAAGATTTTAGATGATCAAGACTACTACCAATGCATGGAAAGGAATGTATTAAATCCTTTCATCTCATTCCAATGAAAAAACCTATCCCTAGTTATTTTTGGGATATTCAAATATGGATAAATCTTAAAGGTAGTCTTTTTAGCTAGCAAAGGGAATTCCATGCCATTTTTCATGAATTTCATGACTTGAAAATTCACTTGTCTCTTCTAACCTTTCATGGTCCATTTAAAACCATATTATCATGAATAATTAACTCATTTTATCATATTTACAAGTGTATTTGTGACCTTTGGACTTCTCTCTATTCCTCTCTCTCTTAAGTTCTATAAGAACTATCCATTTTAGCCTTTGTAAACTATACTTCACTTGAGTATGGAAAATCCCTACTCATTTCATACCATGGATCAATAAATAATACTAATTTTTACCTCTTACATGTATTTTCATAGTGTTTTCACTTGGGTGATTGATTTTTATTAGTGATGAATTGTTGTTTCCTTAGCATTGTTGTTTCATTCTTTCACCTATTTGAAGTTGGAAAGCTTCTTCTTGTAGGTGATGTGAAGTGTTATATTAATGTGTCAAGGTTAAGTGAGTTATTATATTCAAATATTTCCATCCCATGCCTTTTATCTATTCCTCCTAGCATAAACATTCATCACAACCTCATAATGAAATATTGATTTGAGAAGATGTAGATTGGAGAAGTGTATGTTTGGTTAGTCCCTTGTTCTCATGTGTAACATGTAGCTAGTTGGTATTCATCAACTAATTTGGTGTGTCAACTCCCTTAAGATAGTTTAATTTAATTTTTATCTCCATTTTCCTTCACAATTTTAGGTGTATTAGTGATTTACAAGTTATACATCAAGGGAACTAGCCCTATCTAGAGATTCACCTCATTTTTAGGCTACCCACAACCTATAGGTGTTTCAATAGTACCACTTGGATGAGGAGAACTGATACATTGCCTCAAAGGGTGAAAATACAAGTGATAATAGGTAATATATTGGATATTTAATTTTAATAGTCGATAAGTGTATGAAACCAATTACCAATTGCTTCTTCAACTCTTCTTTCACTAATAGTTTTATCTTAGGAATCATCTTATGAAGTTATTGTTTGATGGGTTTAGAATATAGATGTATAATAATATGATACACTAATAGTTATGGATAAATCCCTAACATATCCACATAAGACCATGTAAATAAATTATAAAATTATCAAAGCAGAATTGTATCTATTTATCTTTCTTCTTTAGTAAGAGAGACTGTAAGTTTGACAATTTTTAGATATTCCTCTATTCCAATGTTTATAGGAATAATATCCTCAACTAGGAGAGTTGAATCTTATTTATAGTTTAAGGGTGGTGAAGGAAGATTTAATTTATCCTCTAAGTCCTCTTGATGTTAATTAGATGTTAAATTTATGTGTTGATATGATTGTTATTCCCCAAAGTATCCATAATTATCTAACTGGATAGAAAACCTTTTCTTATGATCCCCTGATGGAATGTGGTATCGTGTTCTCAAGAATTATAAAATTGTCTTATCATTTTGGAAACAATAAATTAGAAGTGTTACATGTTGGTCCCACTTAATTAAGGATGGATATATGATGTCTAGTGTAAAAATGGTAATCTCATGGAAAATATTAGTGAGGGAAAGATCTTTAAAGTGGATAAAAATGAAACCTATTTCACTATTTAAAGAATCATCCTCTGAATCACTAGAAGAATCACTTTGGGAAAAGTGTGGTATACACATTGAGTGGATTCAACCCTATGCCATGAGTGGCTTCATTTTATTTTAATGTTATTGATTCAATGGATCCTTGTTCATGAAGATCAAGGCCTTTATCTTTATAATTCATAATGTTGCACATTATGGATTCTACAATAGGATATTTATTGTTGGTAAAGCAAGTAGATAATTCATTAGAGTAAAGATATAAAGTATTTGATTCATAGATATTTTTATCTAAAAGTAAACCACCTATTAGAAATTTGGGTTTGCCAAATATTTTAACCACTTGAGTATCTTTTTGATGGTAGGGCCTATCATAATTATGTGGAGTTGTATGGATCGTTCTTGTATAATTATAATCTCAGATTATGTATTAATTCATGCCTTTGTTGATGATTTAAAAATGGGATGAAGAGGATGAAAATGCTTTTAAATTAGATTTTTAGTTAGAAGCATGATCAATAGAAGGCTTATTGGAAGCTTGTTCTATAGATGGTTGATTGGATGCTTCACTAGTGGAAGGATTTTCTATGGAAATCGAAGTAGTTGGTGTGTTGGTCTAACCACCAAGAGGGGGTGTTTAAAATAATGTTTTAGGATAAAAATATTTTTCAAGTGAAGGATATTCCTTAATAGGAGTGAAATTATCATTAGTAACTGGTAAATAATTATATTTTTGATATCAGAATTCCAATAGCTTGAATATTAGAAGGGTTGAGGATCACCTTGAATGGTTACTTCCATACCTTCATGTGAAAATTTCAAACACTGGTGTAGGATGAAGGGTATAAAATTCATTGAATATATCCATAGATGTACAATAAGTAGGTTATAGGGTAAATCAAGATCAAGCACTTGTATGAGTGTTTCTTTTATAATAGACTCCACCATCAAAAGAAGATAAATTATACCCATGGATTACTGCTCATTACTATCATAAACCTTTATTGTGATAATATTAGTTTCCAATGTTGTTTTTAAATATCCCAAGTGATTTATTAGCCTTAATTTACATAGATTGAACACTAATCCATTATCTATAAACACCCTCTATACCTTGTGCCTAGATATAATAACCTCCATGTATAATAGAAGATTGTGAATAGATCCTAAAGGGGCTACATTAGAATGGTAAAATGTTACCTAATTTTTAGTGGAAAAATTTCCTACTAATGCTTGGAAGCTTGAATATTTGATGTCTTGAGGTACACTATAATATTAAAGGACTTTTTAAAAAATGTCTTTATATATAGGTGACATCTTAAGAAGGTCTAATATGGAAATATAGGTGTCTTCTGAAGATGATCAATAATGGTGTACTTACATTGAACATTAGATGATAATGCAATAGGAATGGTAAGCTTTACATACCTTATAGTAATAACACATTATTGAGGTTTAAAATTAATTATATTGACATGATTTTATAGAAAATCAACATTATTAACTATAGAGCCAAAAGGATGACTAGCTTGGTTGACATTACTATCTTCAAGTTGTTCTTGTTTTTTTCTTATCTTTTCTTTGATCATGATTAGGGAATGGATCTTCCCCATATTTTAGTTGTTATATGTCTTATATATTTGGGTTTTAATGACTATATCCCATTGATTAATGATGTATTAAACATAGTGCTTAAAGTACATACACTGATTAGTAGAATGTCCCTTTATCCTATGGTATTCATAGTATTTGTCTTCTTTATACCAATTGACTTTAGGAATGTTCTCATATAAAGGTTTGGTGTTTGGAGTGCATGGGATAAATTTCTAGAATTTTTTTTATAAGTATCACCCAATTGTGTAAAATTATGTTTAGGTGGGTGTAAGTTTACTATTGATTTGGTAGGTTTTAAATTTGCTTAACATCAATTACACCATCTCCAAAAACATTCTTATTTTTTGAAAAGAACTCAATTTTTTTAGTTTAGTTAGAGGAATTGTTTTCAAGTTTAAATATCTTGATCACACCTTTATTGATTAATGTTTGTTCAACTAGGACCCCCTTTTTAATAATTTAATCAAATGACCTTGGGCAAAGAAGTAATAAGTGATGTCCCAAGTATAAGTTGAAATTATTCATATACATACATACCTACATATACATATACATATATATATGTATGTATGTATGTGTGTGTGTGTGTGTGTATATATATATATATATATGTATATATATATATATATATATATATGTATATATATATATATATGTATATATGTATATATATATATATATATGTATATATATATATATGTATATATATATATATATATGTATATATATATATATATGTATATATATATATATATATATATATATATATATATATATATATATATATATATATATATATATATATAAGTTTAATTTTTTGGAAATGACCATGTAAAATGACTTGTCATTGCTCTCCATCCTTGGAAGAATGAAGAAAAGGTTTTGCCATTGTATTGTTTGGTGTTGTGTAATTCCAATGTGGTAAAATATTTTTCAATATTTTAGGAAAAGTGATAAACAAAATTATTAGAAAGGTCCTCAAAATTGAATATCAATCCTTTAGGAAGGTGTGAAAACCATTCAAAGACTTGACCCTTAAGACTTTATGGAAATAATCATAACATATAGTCATTGGTATAAGCAACACCTGCACATGCATGATAGAAGCTTGTAAGGTGTTACTTAGGATCTCCATTTCCTTTATATTTGTTAAACTTTGGGAGTTAAAAGTACTTAATAAAAGGTTTTTCCATGGTACTTAAGTCATATGGGTATGGAAAAATTTCCTCAACTTTAAATTGTTTTTATCTAGAATAAGAATCATCTTGTAATCCTTGAACCTTATATTTAATTTTTTGGAATTCTTATATAAAGTATGGAGATAGTTGGTTCATTTGACTTCTGGAGTTTTAAAAGTTGGGTGGTTGACCTATGAATGAATCTGTGTTGGTTTAATTTTTTATAAATTGCTTAAGTGGTGGGTTGAAGCTATTAGGAGGTTCGTTATAAATGTTTTGTGTATTTACAAAGGGGTAGGAATTAGCATTAAAACCTAGGATTATTGGATTAATATTAGTGTTAAAACCAAGGTTTGTTGGATTAGGATTAGCATTAAAACCAAGGTTTTTTGGATTAGGATTATTATTGAAACCAAGGTTTGTTGGATTAGGATTAGCATTGAAACCAAGGTTTATTGAATTTGGGTTACTTGTGAAATGAATGTTTGGGTTTTTTTGAGTTGGGTTTTTGTTAATATTAAAGTTTGTTGGTGTAAAAGTTTATGGTATTTGGGTTAGTATTATAAATAAAGCTATATTGGTTGAACAAGTTGGGGTTGAGTTGTTATGGATTCATGTTATAGTCTAAGTTCGATGAGTTAGAACTCATGTTTAAGTTGGATTTGGTTTTACTTGGGTTAATTTGATTTTGGTTTGATTTAAATGGTTTTGGTTTGGGTTAAATTGGCTTTAGTTTGGGTTATAACTATAGTTAGGATTTGCATTTAATTTTTTAAGTGGTTTGGGTTAAGTTTTATGTTTAAGTTGGGGTTGTTTGAATTAGTTGAGTTTAAGTTTTAGTTTGGATTTTAACTAGACATATGGTTAATATGGGTGTTGTGAGATAGGAATATGAGAGGGGAGTTATTCAAGTGTTAATATGATAAAAACCAATAAAAACACACTAAGAAATCTAACACCTCAAGCCTAGACACTCAAAAAGCAAAGAGAACAATACATGTAATTAATAATGGAAGACAACATAAGTATTATTTACCTTCCTTGAGAGCAAGAGTTTCATGTTGGACATGGAGGAATGTGCTCATTTATGTGTTCAAAGAGTATTTGATGATGGTGCTCATTGCGTCATTTCTCCTTGTCACCTTGGCAATGTTTGGCTTGAGTTTGGTAATAAATAACAATCTATCAATATTTTTGCATTATAACGCTACACAAATGCTTTGTCTCTCAATAATTGAACATTACAACAATACACAAAACAACTCCCTTTAAAAGGACCTTGGCACTTCCATTTATATCATTTCAAACTAACCCTAACCTAAGTGAAGTTAGGTTATATTTAACCTCAATTAGGTTTAGTTTAACCCTAGTTGAGTTTAGGAGGGGACAAGAAATTAATATTTTGGATATAGATCTAATTTATTAAGCATGACTCTCCATTTATGAATTTAAGGTTTTAATGGAGATATTTTCAATTCCTTGACTTTGAGGATGATGACATCATAATGATCTCAATTTTATTGGAATTTATTTCTTACAAAATTCATTTTCACTAATTGAACAAAAATTTCACTTAAAATTTTAATTTGATTTGCTTAATTAATTCATTTTTCTTAGCATTTTTCCATTTTAAGAATTGTTTAAGTGCCCCACTTAATGGGTCTAAAGACCAATCTATTAATTTTCTAGGTCATAAGTTGACATGAGATGAATCCATGATAGTTTAGTCCTATGTATAGGATAATACCCCTAATAAGGATGCCTCAACATGATTCTAGGTACTAATGTTTGATGTGCAAATAAAATTGGGACATTTAGTGATTCCTAGGCTCAATTTGCATTATTTGGTATAAATCAACCTAAAGTTTAGTTGGAACATAGTTGTAGACAAAACAAGGTGTCTATAGTTTACCCCTATTTAAGAATGTGTTGTAAGATACATGCATATTAACATCTTCTCAAATGATTAAAACATTGTTAGTTCCTTGGCTAATGCCCCAAAAGGCAATGAACAAGCCCTAGATGCCCCCTCAAAGGATCAGATGACAAATAAGGTCGATGAACATTCCATAAAAAATAATAAAATGATGCA
Source organism: Torreya grandis (assembly GCA_037957365.1). NCBI lineage: Eukaryota > Viridiplantae > Streptophyta > Pinopsida > Cupressales > Taxaceae > Torreya > Torreya grandis. The sequence goes on along the minus strand of JARHVA010001619.1, from coordinate 4,722 downwards.
ACCTAAGGTAACATGGGTGGAAATACTTATTTACTCAAAAGCAATATAATTTGTGGTATAGTGAGATGCCCCAATAGGGCAGATGAGTGAAAATAATGATTTTCCCAAATGTTGTTATAATCATTGGCACAAACAAATATTTTAATGATTATAAACACCCACCTTAGTAATAAAAACTAATAAACAAACCAAAAAAAAAAAAAAAAACACAAAAAAATAACAAAACACCAATAAAAACATAAAAAAAATTAATAAAACACTAAGAAACAAAAATAAATAAATAAATAAACACCAATAAATAAAAAAGGCAAGAGAAATAAGAATTAAATAAAAAACACAAAATTAAATAAACAAACAGAACATACAAAACAAACAAAAAAAGACAAAATAAAGAAATGGATAAATAAATAAACAAGGTCATAAATAAATAAAATAAAATAATCAAAATAAACAAACCAAAGAAAATAAAATTAGAATAAATAAACTATTCTAAACATAAAAAGGTAATATACAAACAATGGGTAATCACAATATTAGTAATAAATAGAATACAAATTGTTCATGCAATGTAATATAGGTATTACTCTTGGCGGTAGGGATGCCCCTAGGCGAGATAACAACAACATAGGTAAAACAAAACAAGAAAAAAAGGCATAAGGTTTCCCTAGGTAATAGGGAATAATGATAGAAACAAGAATGAAATTGGGGGGGGGGGCGGGGGGGGGAGGGGCATAAGAAAAGTAAGGGGTAGCTGAGCTAGCTCTAGATGCACTAGGAAAGTGGATGTTACTTACATAGTTACATGGACACAAGATCTAATGTGAACTTTAGGCAAAATGTAGTTCTCTTATGAGATGAGATAGAATAAAATTTATGATAAGAAAACATGATTATCTTGTAGAGTAAAATAGGAATGATCTCACAAAATGGTGAGTGCATAGGAAAAGAGGGGGATGGTGCTCACAGTCATGAGAATAGAAACACAAATAAATTTTTACAAGTGCAAGAGTGTTTTTTAGGCTAAAATTATATTAAAACATAAGATATGAGTTCTCACACATGAAATTGGTTTATAATTCTTACTATGTTTAAGTTTGAGAAGGAGAATAGCCTTGTAAAATGGTGAGAGTGTAAAAGGTCTATGACTCTCAAAATGGTGAGAGCATTTTTGGATATAAACCTATAAGAAGGAATGATTTAAGAGAATGATGAATAAAATTAATCACCAAAACTACCCAAGCTAATTCCAAATGCATTAGGCAATTAGATGTTTCCTACATAGTCCCATGGACATAAATTCCAACGTGAACTTTACGACAAATGTAGTTTTCATAGGAATGGGACGAAATACTATCAAAAAATGGAATAGGTGAATGGAAATGGTCATGAAAAAAGCCATAATATTTCATCAAGTATACATACCAACTACAATGACAATAATGAAGAATGATATAATATGAATGGCCCAATGTTGAAGGCGGGCATATTTTTTGGTGTTTCTAAGTATCTCAACTCAATGGAAAATTATGATACACAGAATGCGTTAACTCATAAAATAGTGAGAGTGTGGCTTAAATATGCTCCAAAATAGTGAGAGCATGGCAAAGGGGTGAATGAGCTAACCTAAACATATATTGAGTGATGCCTACATAATATTTAATGAGAAATCAAATCATTGTATTTACACTTACAATGGAGGAATCTAACTAGGTAGTAGTAAGTTCATGAATAGGTAAATGGTAAAGTATAAAACAATGATTTATAAATTTAGATAAAATAGGGTTGTTCTTAATTTACCTAAAGTATATATAATGAGGAAAAAATGACACATGTTAGTGATACCAATTTTTCCAAAGGTAATTATAATTAGTGGTACTGAGAATGAGATAAAATGTGACAATAATGAAGAATGCAATTGCCAAACCATTATCATACTACCCCAAGATAATGCCTCCTAAAAAATATTTTCTCAATGAATTTCCATATTGAATCAACTATTGAACTTCATCTGAATCCAATCATTGAAGGTGTCTAAAGTACCAATGGATCAAAACCAAGGTCAAAAAAGGCAGGTAAGGGAGGGGTAAACAAATTCAATTGATAAGGAAGGTATGGTATGAATGGTATATGGTATGGTATAAAAAAGGTAATATTATGGTAAGATGTAAATGATCCTCATAGACAATACCTTGGGCCTCTCAAGAAAAATAATGCTTGAGGTGTATTATGTTCATGGGATCGTTAGGATCATCTCTTTCATATGTAACTAATCTATAAGCTCTAGAGCCATAATTGACAACAATGTCATAAGGGCCTATCCAATTCGGATTGAAATTGCCCTTCTTCCTTTTCTCAACCATGGTGTTATTATGGTTTTATGTAAGGACAAGATCATTAAGCTCAAAATATTTATGCTTGACACACCTATTATACTAACCACATAATTGGTTATGATATGTTTGAAGGTTATTTATTACAACCATGCATTTTTCATCCAATAACTCCATCTCTTGAAAATGATCTACCCTTTAACCCTCATCATAAAAGATGTGCTTCAAATAGATATGTAGAGAAAGAAACTCAACCTCAATGGGAAGAATGGCCTCTGCCATAGACAAGGTAATATGGTATGGCTCTTGTTAGAGTATGGTAATTAGTATGGTAAGCCTAGAGGGCATGAAAGATATAAAAGTGCCAATCATAGACAACATCATTAAAAATATTCTTAATAATATTGATAATGGTATTTTTAGATGCCTCTATTTGGCCATTACCTTATGGGTATTATGTAATGGAAAAATGTTTGGTAATGTTAAACTCATCACAGATCACCTTGAAATCCTTGTTCTTAAATTATATACCATTATGAGATATAATGTTAAATGGGGTACCATAGCAATAGATAAGATGATTGAAGATGAAAATTTAGAAATTTATTTTCCTATCATGTAGGTGAGTGGTATATCTTCAATCCACTTAGTGAAGTACTCCGTGGTAGTAAATATATGCTTATGGCTATCTAAGTAAGTAGGGTTAATCTTCCTTATGAGATCAAGTCCCCATATAGAAAATGACCATGGTGTATTCATTAATTTTAGTGTGTTGGCTAGAGTGTGGATCAAATTTGTACGTTTCCAACATTTATTACATCTTTTTACATAAGTAGCTACATTTTATTCCATGGTTGTTCAATAATAACTAATACATATGAGCTTTTTGGAAAGGATAAACCCACTAGTGTGAGCCCCATAAACCTCTTCATGAACTTCTCTCAATGTTAATGTGGCTTCTGTTGAATTCAAAAAATGAAGTAGATTTCCATCAAATCTTATTTGGTAAAGGATTGGGCCAAGTAGGGTATATCGAGAGGCTTGGTCTATGAAATCTTTTTATTTGATTATGTGAAAGGTTTAGTGGAAGGACTTGGTCATTGATGTAATTATATAAGTTATAATACCAAATATAACTAGGACCACTAATATCAAATATCATTTCAATGGTTGTGTGTTCATGAGTAGGCATTAGAAGATGTTCAATGAGGAACTGATAGTCTTTTGCCTTGTTTGTGCTAAAATGGTAGCCATGGATTTTTATATTTTATTATTAGCTTCAGGAATGTGTTTAAACTAAATGTGGGCAATTTTCTACTTAAGAGTGTCCACCATTGATTTTTATGGTATCAACTTATCATATTTGGTCTAGAACTATGCTATAACCTAATTAATAATAAGTTTAGAATCTCCATGAACTAGTAAGTGTTGAATGTTTCATTATATTGTTAGATGAATCCCTATAATAAGGTTTTTATATTCAACCATGTTATTAGTAAAAGGAAAGCTAATATGAAATGATTTGGAAATTATATCCCCTTGTGGTGTAATAAATAATACTCCTAATCCTAATCCTTGAGATGTGAATGATCCATCAAAATACAACTTCTGGTGTTGCTCCTCAAGAGGTGTTTCTATTATGGTCATGATGGATTCATCTAAACATGAAAAAGTAAGTGGTTGAGTGTCTAAAATGGGAGTTGTTATCCATAAAATTTTCACTCTTTAAAAGGTAGTTCAAGCCTTCCAAATTTGATGTAACATAGAAACACGTAAAGGTTGTGCGTACCCTATTAGAGAGGTGAATGTCTAGGTTAAAGGGTTAGTTCCCCTTGATGAATCACTTAGGCTCAAACACTAATCTACCACTTGATAAGAAAAGGGAGATTAACCTATTATAATGGGGTGATGTATATAATATGATTTAACCACTACCATACAACTAAAAATGCAATTAAAACATGATTCTAACCTACATATAACACTACTCCAAATCTGCCTCTCTACATCAATATTTCTCATGAAGATTGTGAAAAATGCTTGAGATAGGAGGACTAGTCAAGAGGTAATAGCATGAAACTAATGTAAATACAATTTTAATCAAACTTCACACCTCACTTAGACACTTCATAAGACCTACAAAAAGTATTCCAAAATAAACATAAATGTTAAAAAAGGCCAAACACGCCAAGTAAATAAGACTATCACTTAGCAAGATCAACTAGTCAAGCATGCATATTGAAAATAGTCAAAGGAGAAGGTAAAACCAGATTATTCTCATTGATCAAATGCTGAAAATGGGTAGGGATTTTCCATACCCAGGTGGAGGATACAAACATAGCCTATCAAGGCTGAATTTATAGAGAAATATGAAAGAAGAAGAAAGGCATAG